>CAOKZL010000440.1:0-665417 GCA_948472985.1 Iguana delicatissima
GCAGAGAACTGAACTACTTTGCATGGTGGCAGACTCCCCTTCTTTGGAGGCCTTTACAAAGAGGTGGAGTGGGCATCTTTGCGGAGTGCTTCCCAGTCCAGCACTCCATCTAGAACAAGGAAATGTTGTAGCCACAATCTCTTGAGGTTCACAGTGCAGCCTAAAATTAGTTTCCTTCAAGCACTGGAAGGAGAGGATAGGAATGTCCATACAGACTGTATGGAAATGCAAAGATGTTTGTGTGGAGAAAAGGAGGACCAGGGGAACACGGATATTGCCACTCCTTACAGGGCTTCATGGTTTCCAGACCTTCTACCACGTTGGTTGCCCTCCCCTGGCCACATTCCAGTTTGTCTATTTCCTTCTTGAATTCTGGTGTCCTGAACTGGACAGTAGTCCAGATAAGGCCTGACCCAAAGCAGAATAGGTGGCACTATTACTTCCCTTCACCTAGACACTATAGTCCTATTGATGCAACCCGGTATCACGTTGTGTTTTTCAGCTGCTGCGTCACACTGCTGACACATGTTCAGCTTGTGGTCTACTAAGACTCTTAGATCCCTTTCACATGTATTGTAGTTGAGCTCGGTGTCACCCATCCTATATCTGTTCATTTTGATGTCTTTTCCGTGTAACTGTAGTACCTTATATTTCCCTCTGTTGAAATTCATTTTGACAGTTTTGGCCCAGTTTTCTAATTCATTAAGGTCTTTTTGAATTCCGATCCTGTCTTCTGGGGTATTAGATATCTTTCCAAACAAGGAAGCTAATGCACAAGCCCACCTGGAACTGTGCTGCTCATAAAAGAAACTTACTCCCATGAGAGAAAACAAAGATTTGATCCTCAGAATGTTCTATGATGTCTTTATTCATCATTTTGACTTAACATTGTGAATAACATTGCAAAACATTATCTATTGCAAAACATATATATTGTTCATCCTCAGCTTTGTTGTTGTACATCCCCGGAAAGGCCCGTTGCAACCACAAGGTCCACACGGCAAGGACGTATCACCCTAACATTGATACTTAATAAAGAGCTAATGGAAGGTGGCATGAATTTTACACTGGGAGATCTTGTGTTTTTTGTTCCAAGCTTCTCCTTTCCCTCTCCACCATTGTTGGAGAGAAGATTTGTGGTTCCTGCAGTTTTTCCTCTGTAGAAAGAAAAGCAGTTGGGAAGGATGGGATGAAGCAAGGATTCACAGAGGGGAGAGGCATAAGGTTTAAGGACCAAAAGCTAATGCTTTTCCATTCTAGGGGAGCCAGAAATTGTTCCTCTCATGGCCTTAATCCTGTTGTTAGTCCTAACTAGAGTAGACCCATTGAATCAATGAGATTGTTTACATGCGAACTCACCATTCAACAACTGATGAATTGGTCTACTCTAGTTGGAACTAAGCAACAGGATGCCAGCCTTTATCTCCTAAGGAAGGTGTAGGGAATGTTGAGCCTTCCAGATGTTGTTGATTCCAGCTCCCACAAGCCCTGCTTCACTTGACCAATGGGAAGAAGTTATGGAAGGTGAAGGCCAGGAGCTCTGGAGAACCAAAGATTCTCTCCACCCTTTACAGATGGTTTGTACAGCCCAGGGAATACTAACACAAAAGGACTCTAATACATATGTTGCAATGTGTTCTTCAGAGAGGTGCGGAAATCAGTCCTTGTCTGGCCCGCACCGGTCCTCGCCGTGACTGATGCGATGGGCATCATCAGCCAGGAGGGCAAACACCCGGATGGTCTCCTCGAAAGTCAGGTTCTTGTTGTTGTCAACATCTGCTTTTTTGAAGAGCTCCTTTATATAGCCTGGGCGGCTCCGGTCCTATGCAGGTGAAAAGAAAACATAATCAAACTTTGTTCAGCAAATCCCCATGGAGGGGAAGGAAAAGTTGTCAGCCAAAAGAAACCTTCCTCTGAATGCTACTGCATTGAGTTCAGAGATGAGCAGCTGTGGCGGATCTGATGGCCAGTTTCAATGGTGTTTGTGCTACTTCCATTTTGTACAAATGTGCATGTTGATTTCACTGATGCTGTGTTGTTAAGAAAGCACGGCAGTGGCAGTCAGGCAGTCAATAGCATTCATGCCGCTTGCATTTTGCTTAAATGTTCCAGTTACTCCCACTGATGCTGTTTTGTTAGAAACGTCTGTCAATGGCATTCATGCTACTTATGTGTTGTCCAACATGCCAGTCAAGTTCACTGAGGCTGTTTAGTTTAAAAAGAACATCAATGGTATCCATGCTGCTTACATTTTGTTCAAATGTGCTTGTCAATCTGACTGATGTGATTTTAAAAAAAAAAAGCATCACGAATGCATTGATACGACACACATTCTGTTTGAATGTGCCTGTCGATTTCAGTGATACCCTTAAAGTTTTGATAAAACATGTGCATTGATAACATTCGTGGTACTTGCATTTTGCCTAAACGTGCAAGTCACTTTCACGGCTGCTGCTCAGGTTTGGTTATGACATGTATCAGCGGCATTCATGTGGCTTACATTTGGTCCAGACTGTGTCAATTGCCTTTCTGTTCCTTATATTAATTTAAATGGTGAGAAGCCTGCCGTTTCCACTCCCTCTCGTGAGCGACCCCCGTCACAAATCCCCCTTACGTCAAAGGTCGGTCATGCGAGGGGGGTGGGAACGCCAGCCAATCATTCCTTGATCAACAGGGGAACAGACTCCCAGTGATCCCAGCATTCCGCCTTCTGCTCACTGATAATATCCCGCCATCTGCTTCCTGGTAAGGGGGATTTGGGTGGGTCTGTGGAACTTTCACGGCCTTCGCGTAGCTGCTAAACTAGGGACTACGCCAGGATCGGAAATGCAAAACAGTTAGAGGAGTGCACCTCCAGGCTACCTATTCACAACTGCCTGATAGGATTCCAGCCATTGTCAATTTCACAGACACTGTCTATGGCCATTTCCACACTACACTGTTATAGCGCTATTATTCCACTTTTAACATCCTTTGAGGCTCCTCCCTAAACTGCAAACCCCAGGATTCCATAGGATGTTGAAAGCGGAATAATAACACTATAACAGTCTAGTGTAGAAACGGCCTATGTTTTGTTACAAACGTGTCTCAATTGCATCCAAGCTCTTTTTTCTTTTGTTTAATTTTGATTAAAACAAGTGCACCAATGGCATTTGAGAAATCAGGGGCCACATCTGCTCTCAGAAAATCTTTCTACAGCTTCCCGGTTTGGCACACGTCCCTCCATCTTCGTTCCAAAAACCTCCCTTCCCTTGGGATTCACTCACGCAAGCAGCAAGGAAGGTGGGAGCCTGGCATTCGAGGAGCTCCGTCAGGTCCTTCAGGCTCAGGTAGTCATCCTTGCCTTCACGGGGTGCGTACTCATGGTAGACATCGACTATGGTCTGCATAGCCTTTTCCAGGGTGCAGTTCGGCTCACAGCTTGATTCCTGTGGGGTCCTGGAATGAGCTGTTGTGGCCATGATGTGCACTGTTCAATCTGGAAAGCCTAGGAGTGGGAGAGAACAAAACAGATGCTTGTAACCAGCAGCGACCGAAGACGGGAAATTGGGATTCAGGCCGTACAAATTCTGACCCTCCCTTTGTTCCAAATCTCCCCCTCCTAAGCAGCACAACGATTGCGATGATGGTGAGATAGGGGCAGAAAACTTGGCAACTGAGGGTTTTCATGTCAAGGCTATTTTAGTCACAAGTTTAAAGGACCTACCCAAATGGGTTCACATGGGGGGGAACAAGATCCAGCATCTGAGGGCCTTTCCACGTTACAGTGTTATAGTGCCATTATTCCACTTTCATTCTCCTGTGGAATTCTGGGGTTTGTAGTTTCCCGAGACCCAAGAGCTCTGTGGCGGAGAATTCTAAAGGCCCCTCCCTAAACTGCAAACCCCAGGATTCCATAGGATGCTGACAGTGGAACAATAGCATGCTAAGAGTTCAGTGTGGAAAGGCCCTTAGAATCACAGAATTGTTGGGTCGGAAGGGACCACAAGGGGCCACCCAGCCCAGCTACCGTGCAGGAATACACCGCTAAAACATTCCCAAAGGATGCTCACTCTACCTCTGTTTGGAAACTTCAAGGGAAGTCAGTCTATCACACACACAAAATGTGGCGCTACCATACCATACCACCCGTCCTAGGAGATATGCCATTTTATAAATTGGACTTATTAATGACCAGAGAACTTGTCCAGGGTCATGCTAACCAGAGACGTGTTCGGGGTCATGATGGCGGGAAAGTCCAGATCGCATTCTGCGGAAAACCCAGACGCTGGTGGATTTATGCTAAGCCCTTCACCGCTTCAGGCTCTTTGCATTTCCCAACCCAATGGAAGACAAACTGCCCAGATAAAGCAATCAGAGACCATCCCTAAGAGGTCCAGGGAAGCCTAAAAACATGGCAAAAATTGCACGCTTCTAGTGCTATGATTCCCACTTTAACTGTTGTGGTTCCATCCTATGAAATCCCAGGATTTGGAATTTAGGGTGGGACACTTAGATTTCTCAGCTACAAAACTCTGGTGCCTCCCCAAACTACAAATCCCAAAACAAAGGTCTTTAAAGTAGAATTGTAGTACTAGACCCATGTAATGGGGAAAGGTCACTAGAGACTTTCAAGAAAAGCAATTCATTTTTAGACCATTAAAAAGGCAGCATGGGGAATTTGGAGAGCCCGAGGCAACAACAAAAAGCCGTTTACAGGGCCACGTGCATTTTTGCTCAGACCTGGCTTCGAATATTGGCTTCTAAAACTTACATCTCTGAACATATCTATAGGCATTGGCAAACCTACACCCTTTTTTTTGTCATCGCTTGAGAAGGCAGTGTGATCCGGGGGTTTTATGCCAAGGACAAAGACAGCATTCTGTTGAGGTCATTGAGAATGCAGTTTCCCGAATCCTGGGCAAATGTGGCTGGATTCTGGGAACTAGAGGCACTTCTTTTTCCCTCCCCACGTTGTGTTGCCAGTTTTCTGGATCAGATAAACCCCACTCTCAAGTGCCACTCTCCCAGTCCGCTTGGAGCAAGAGGATGAAGTTTTGTGAATGTTTGGACCATAGCAATGCTACAAGAGGTGCCAAGCCATGCCATCTACAGAAATCACTAGTAAAGAGAGGACTCACCAAACTCGCCAGCTGATTCCAAGAGGTGGTTGTGACGTTTGGAAGGTTCCAGCCGTGGCTTTTATATACCTCCTTGGAGCTGCATTTCAACATAGGTGATGAAACCAGTGTTGGCAGTCTGCGGCAACATCATTTACCAACACCCAGGAATTATTACAAACTTTGATTCCTCCTTGGCTCATTTATTCTTCCGGGTATGATTCCACCTCACAGACCAACCACACCCTCACCCTTGTTCACTCATGTCGTGCAAAACTAAGAGCCAAACAACACCTGATAGTAATGCATCATTATGTGGGAATGGGATGTTTCTTTCTACAATTGGCTTGATTGCAAGCAGGAAGGGGAAAGGTTTTAATCTTATGTTCCCCCGTCCCCCCAAAAAAACTTGCATTTACTCTGAGGATAGAGGGTTAAATGCTTTCTGCCACTGGCAGGATTTTCCCTAGGGAACAGGAAGAAAAAGCAGGGAAAGGAAAGGTTTGGATCCACACCCTGTGCCTATAGCCATTCCAGGAATTATCCATTCTATAAGAGTGTAATTGCATACGGATGGCATTTCACGTGTTAAAGTTGCTTTGTTTAATCTGGATTAGATTTTAGTAATTAGAACTCCCTTCCTGTGAATATTTTTGGATTAAGATAAAAATGGGCCGCATGATGCCTGCAGGCCATATCTGGCCTGCCAAGATTATTCTTTTTTAGAAAATCTTTTTTAAAAACCTTTTTAAATGGTTTAAATTCTGTAGGTGGTTTTAATTGCCTTTCAAAATAGCTCTTACATTCACTCTGCTGGTTGTTGTTTTTTCATTTTGTTTTGTTTTTGCATGCTTTTGATTTCTTTTGGTAGTCTGTAACTCCACTGAGTCCCCACATAGGGGGAAAGATGCAACATTAATGTTATTTTCAAACTTTGCTACTTTCATTTGCCATTGGTCCTGGAAAAAAAAAGCCTCAGACTGGAAAGGAAAAGAAAGGAAAAGAAAAGAAATGTCCCAAACTCAGCTCCTGCATGCAAGCCCAGTGTTGTCCAACATCTCTGTAAACAACTTGGATGATGGAAGAGAAAGTAAGCTTTATCAAATTTGCAGATAGGACACCAAATTAGGTGAGGTAGCTTAATACCCCAGAGACCATAACCAGGATTCAAAATGCCCTTAACACGTGGGAGAGCTGGGACACAATTAACAAAATTAAAATCAGCGGGAATAAATGTAAGGCGCTACATCTAGAAAAGAAAAGGGAAATGGGGAAATACAGGAGGGGCATCAACTGGCTTGAAAGTAGTCCATGTGAAAAGGATCTGCAGTGGTCTTAGTAGACCACAAGTTGAACATGAGTCAACAGTGTGATGCAGCAGCCAAAAGAGCCAAAGCAATTCCAAGCTTCATCAACAGGAGCATGATCAAGGCAAGTTAGTAATGCCATTCAGTTCTACTTTGGTCCAACCTCTCTTGGAAGGTGGTTCCAGATCTGCGTGTCACAGCTCCAGAATGATACTGACAAGCTGGAAAGTGTCCAGAGGAGGACAAGCGAAATGGTAGAAGGCCTGGAAACTATGAAATCCTATGAGGAGTGGCTTAGAGAGCTGGGTATGTTTAGCCTGGAGAAGGGAAGGTTAAGGAGCAACATGATAGCGTTATTAAAACAATGCTGTTTGAAGGGATATCATATGGAGGATGGAGCCAGCCTGTTTTCTTGTACTCCAGAGACTAGGACACAGAGCAATGGCTTCAAACGTCAGGAGAAGACTCACATTAGGAAGAACTTCCTGGTGGTAAGAGATGTCTGAGAGTGGAATGAATGCCTTGGATGGTGCTGTCTTTAAACCGAGGTTCCAAATGAAATCCAAGGTAAAAAAGGAGATACATCTCCAAGGGCTTGTTGGATGGCTTTTAATTTATTTTTATTCCCTTTCAAAACAAGCCCAACTCATTTCAGCCTATGCATAAATTTCAATGGCCTTCTTCAGGGGCTACATAAAAACCAACACAAAGAGACACATCAAACTGAAAATAAAAAGGACAACACGTAATTGTGCTATAATATCTACATAAAACATTACAATACATTTCGGTTTTTGTATATGGCTTAAAACCTGTAGATAACAATAAGCTATCTAGCAACAGAAGTTTGTGGAGCATTTCCAAAGATGACCATTAAAATATATGTGTGGTGAACCCTCTGTATGTTTCCAGAGTTCAGTTCCAGGACCCTCTATGAATAGAGAAAAATGAGAATGATCACATGCCATGATATTAAATGGTGGCAACACATGAGCGGATGCTTCAGCATCCACAATCTTGTCACCACCATTGTATGTAAAGGACATGGCACTCTGCTGCTACTCAGAATTGCAGATCTGGAGGCTGCATATACAGGGGTCCACTATATAGGCCAAAATGCATTGGGCTTGTTCTAAAATTTAAAAAAAAAACAACTAAATTCATCCACTGAACACCTGGAGATATATCTTCCATTTTGTCCTTGGACACCATGCAATTAAGCCATTATGCAAGCTAAAAGAAGATTCTGGCCAGATCAGACAAAAGATCCATTCTGAATAGTGCCCTATTTTCTACAATGGCCAATGCTTATGGGCAGCCCATGAGTGCAGCCCACCCAATGTATATGAGGAAGTTCTGTTCCAGGAACTCCCATGTAAAACAAAAAACTTGAGTGTATTCAGTGGATGCAATGTGTGTCCCCCACACCCTCACAGATGTGCACCCCTTGCACCCATTGACTATAAATGGAGAGACACTTTGTGCAACTTCACATTGGTGTGTGCGTATGTCACAACAGAAAAGAGCGCATTGTAATTAGCATCATCACAATCCTTATGAATCTCCCACTGTTTGTCCAAAGAGTTGAAGATGGAGAACATCTTCCCTACTTTATCTTCACACAACCTTGCAAGGTAGACTAGGCTGGGAGATTGTGACTTTTGCCCAAGGACACCCAGTGAGTTTCATGACTCAGTGAGGACTACAGGAGGACTCAGCGAGGACTAGCATAACCCAAGTCCTGGTCCAAGACTCTAACCACTACTCTCCAGCAAGCTTTCCCAATATACAACACGGGAGCTTGTCTTTCTTCTCCATCAACAACAGATCTTCGGAGGTTGACCGTTTTTGCATAGGGAGGCTCCATTTAGCCATCACAAGAATGCTTGGGCATTTTACTTTTTGAGGACTGTAGCATCTAGATCAACCGCTAAAGATATTGGTTGAGGGATGCCACAAAATACTGTCTCTGTTTTTAATTTCTTTAGCTCTGACAATGATTATGTAAACACCATCATTAGGGATGGGCCAACTGAATCCTCGAATCCTCGGCAAGGATTCGAGATTCACGAATTCGAATCTCCATGCCAAAATAGGCAAGCTGAATCTTTCAAATCCGCCAACCAAAAAATAGTCTTTTAAAAAAAAAGTTTCTAAAAGTTTTAACCTTTTTTTAAAAAAGTTGCTTTTTAACCCCCTTTTTAAAAAAGGATTCGAAAGATTCGAGATTTGTGAGATTCGTGGATTTCCAGAACCTTCCAGGATTCAGATTTGGAAAATTCTGGAATCATCCCATCCCTAATCATCTCATCATTGTTGTATTATTATTATTATTATTATTTTGTTATTATTACTATTACTATTTCACTTTTTCCCAAAATTGCAATTCGAAGCAGCTCACACCTCAAAATAACAATACAATCAAAAACATACAGAATGTGAATATTAAAACAGAATCAAACTGTTTACAGCATTCAAACAATTACGCTTCAGCAAAAAAATCAAATGCCATTTGAAAAGGTAAAAATCTCTTTAAAAACAATCAAAACAATGCTGCACACCCTAGCCCATTCTTTAAAAGCATTCTGTTTTGAAAGCCTGTCTGAACAAAAAGGTTTTAGCCTACCAATGGAAGGAGAACAAGGGGGGAGCAATTGTGGCCTCCCTGGGCAGAGAGATCCAGAGCCCGGGCCATCCACTGAGAAGGCCTTTCTCGCGTTCCCACCAACCATGTTTGCGATGCTGGTGCGACTGAGAGAAAGGTCTCTTCTGATGATCTCAGAACCCAGGCCAGCTCATTCAGTGAGACTATTGTTTTTAATTGCCAACAAGTCATGGGGACCCTGTGGATAAGAGACCTCCAATCCACATCATCATCACCCACCCTGTCTTCCTTGATTGACTTCATCCATCTGTAATGTGGTCTTCCTCTTTTCCTGCTGCCCTGCACCTTACCAAACATTATTGTCTTTTCTAGTGAGTCATGTCTTCTCGTGATACGGTGCAGTGCAACAGCCTCAGAGAGATACAGGCTGCCAAATAGCCCGGACCTGAATTGTGTCTGAAAACAAACTGGCTCCCCTTCTCCAAGGCTTCACCTAGCACCATCTGAAAGCCGTCAGACTAAGTGGCTCTCACCCTTCTGAGACTCAAAAAATGGAGGAAATGTGTATTGCAGATTCAAAAATACAGCAGCAATTGGGAAACCAGTGAAGGCTAGTGGCACCTGGGTCAGTGGGCTGCAGTGAGAACTGTCCAGGGTACTGAAACATGCCTTGAAATTTCAGAAGACCCAACATGGTGTAGGAGTGTTGGATAAAGAGACTGAAGTTTCCATCCCAAGGCTGCCCAAGGCCAGCCTTCTGGGTAGCCTTGGGCAAGTCATACTCTCCCAACCTCAACGGATGTTCATGGTAAACTTCCTATAAAGAAATATTGCCAAGAAAATTCTAAGATAAGATTGTTGGAGTCAAGAGCAACAAGTTAGGATGGGAAGTCTTTGGAAGTTCAAAGTCAAACCTGACTCAGATTCCCTATTCCAATGATCTCAGAGCTACTATAGCCTTATCAATTAACGCAATGCAACTGTGAACTTTAATTCAACATTTCTGCAAGTGCTTCTTATGGGAACATCGAGGAATTTCCTGGCGTACCCTCAATGACCTTGGGTGTGCAATTAAGATGTTCTGCAAAAGGATGAGCTCAGCAGGAAGAGAAATCCAAGGAGCGTAATTCATCATTATTCTGGCAAATGTTTTGTAACTCTCCTTTAACAGCTGTGACTTTGCATCTCTTGGTCATGATTGGATTGTTGGATTAGTGATACCATGAAGCAACTTTGTTATGTACATAGTACAATGAGCTCCCATGAGTGAGGCTTGAAGACGTGTTGGAAGGAAGGCAGAATCAGGAAGGAGACCACAGCTGGGAAAGAACCTCTTGGCTGGGTGGCCTTCTGAGTCACTGACCCAGTCCATTTAATGTTTTGATTTTTTCAGAACTAATTCACCTGCTGGGAGCTTTGCCAGACCTTCCTGGTCGATGGAGAAGTCTTGTGACTTGGAAACATTGCCTCAGTTTCTCCTCCAGTTGGGTTTTGCCAAATGACATCTCAAAAACATATAAACAATGCATATTGAAATAGAATTAAACTTTTAAAGAATCAAAACATCTCAAAAGAGATAAAAAGAGTGTTACCCTGATCTCGGTGGGTCCTAGGAGGGACACCTAAATGTACTCCAAATATTACAAAAGTAGAGAATTAGCTGAAAGCACAAGCTAGCACTATGACAGGCAGGGTAATGTAGCGAGATCTTTAACCCTATGTTTATGGGGTCGGGCCATGACAAGAACTAGACACGGGTGTTCAATTTAAAGATTTTATTAAACTTTCCTTAATTAAGCAAAGACACACGCATTCATGCACTCATCCAAGAACTATAGAAGCAGAAAGTGAGGAAAATTGATAGAGGTTTGAGGAGGATTTCTGGGGTGATACTCCACCTGATCCTGCGGTCCGGGGGGAAAGAAATAGAGTTTGAAGCTTGGGTTCATGGTTTCCCAGCACGTGGAGGCTGAGGGAAGGCTCGCCAAACAGAGCAGCAGCAGTTTGGGATGCAAAGCACGAGCGTTCCGACAAGAAGCTCAAACTTAGGGGTTTTTATAGGGAAGATTGCACCTGGAGGCTAGTCCTCTCCTGAGGAGTACAATAGGGTTTTTAGTGGAGACAAAGCCTCTGAAAGGTCAAAATCAGAATTGATGAGATTTAGCCAGCATTGCCAATTGTTAGAACAGTATGCAGATGTGGAGTGCTTAGCGTTTGTATAGAGTAAGCAGTTCAGGGCTGAGAGCCCATGCATTAACTTAATGGTGAGCTGTGTCTGGAGGCCCCTACTAACTGTGCGACAGATAGTTGTTTACTGGCCTAGACCTAGCTTGCATAATTAAGGCCATGCGGCCGTGCCTGCCCACACAGGCTCTCCGTGACCTTTTCAGACATGTGGAGTTCATCTTATGGAGTGCCACGTGGAAATATTAATAACCAATATGAAATTGTAGACCTCGGGCTTGGGCCAGATAACCGCAGTAACAACAGTCAAAAAGATAACAGTTAAAATTAAAACAGTATGGCATCCTCCTCACCCATTTTTTTAAAGCTTTCTGTATTAAGATGCCTGTCTCAATAAAAAGGTTACAGCCTGCCTCCAGAAGGACAACAAAGAGGGGGCTGTTCTGGCATCCCTGGAAAGGGACTTCCAGAGTCTATGGAGCAGTCACTGAGAAGGCCCTCACTTGTGTCCCCACCAACCATGTTTGCAATGGCGTGGGACTGAGTAGACAGCCTCTTCTCAGGATCTTAGAGCCCAGGCCAGTTCATACAAGGAGTTTCAGTGTGCCAAATAGCCTGAGCCATATAGGACTTTATGGGTCATCACCAGCATTTTGAATTGTGCCTGAAAATGAACTGACTTTCAAGCCTGGTCATTTGTACCAGCTCCCCTCCCACACCTTGTCCCTGGGGACAGCAGGAGATGAAAAAAGCCAACTACTCCTGAGTTGACAGAGGGCCTGCCTCCCTATTTGAGAACTTTTGCAATAGAAAGCATCAATTTAAAACACAAGATTGTGGCCCAAATCCTGCCCCATCAGACCTTGCCACCTAGACACAGTTCCACCACCGTATCTACTTCTGCCTGTTGTGAGTCCAACTGGCACCTACTCTTCCTCCTCTCACTTGATCAAAAAATATTGGATTTGGAGCTGATCTACCCAAAGACAAAAACATAAAGTGCATAGATTACCAGGCCCTCCTCGTTCGTGCCACCTTTTCTTGTGCATTGGGACACTGGCCTGGGAGTGACAGTATGCACTGGTAGAGCCCAATGTGCATCTGGAAATTCTTGGTGCTGTCCTGTTTCACGTGTTCACAGATAACTAACAGGGTTTCTGAGTCCTTCTGCTATGTAGCTAAATAGATGTAAAACTACATAATGTACACTCTGATACAGGATTCTGACTTGTATTTCTAAATACAGTAGAGTCCCGGTTATCCGACCCAAACAGGCGGCCGCAGGGTCGGATAACCGAAAGGTCGGATTACCCGGACACCCGTGGTGGCTTCCATTTTGGGGGCTTGTCGGGGGCGTGTTAGGGGGCGTGTCGGAGTGTGTCTGGGGGCGCGGAAATGCCCACAGCCATGCCCCCAGGCCGCCGCAACGTTGGTTAATCCAGATGGTCAGATAACCGAACGTCAGATAACCGGGACTCTACTGTACACAGTTGAAGTGTTAATGTTACTACAGTGCTCAAAATTTGAGGTCTGAATGGAAATCTCAAGTTGGGGGTACCGAATTTGGAAGGTGGGCAATGCTCTCATTTTGCCTCCTTTCCATAACTGCACCCCCGGCACAGCCCACCACAGGCCTATGAGGCAAAAACTGTCCCCCCACTGCAGTGGCCTACCCAGAGATAGGGGCAGGTGCCTTTCCTGTCCTGTCCTGTGCTATGGGCCTACCTAGAAGCATGAGAGACAGAGCGGTGTAGTAGTTTGGCTGTTGGACACTGGAGATCAGGGTTCAAATCTCTACTCAGCCCTCCACTGAGTAATCTTGGGCAAGTCACACTCTCTCACCCATAAAGCAAGGCAAAGGCAAACCCTCTCGGAACAAATCTTGCCAAGAAAACCCTGTGATAGGGTTGCTTTAGAGTTGCCATAAGTCGGAAATGACTTGGAGGCGCAACAACCACAATAAACAAACCTAGAAGCATAATATCGTCACTTGACCTCCACCTCTGGTGTTACTCAGGCAGACTTCCCCTGACCCTGGAGTTTCTGCTTGAGTCCTGTTAATTACCATGGCTCCAAGCATGCAAATCCTCCATGGAATAATCTAATAAGGCAACAGCACAGCAGGCGAGTCATCCTGTTCCCCGATTTCACTATTCACCGACTCACCCTCATTCCGCAAGCTCAGACCCATTTACATCCTGCCCAAGCAGGTTTTCAGCAACATCAGGTTGCCCTGTTAATCAGTCAAGGGTGGACAGCTGTCTCCACCGGGCCTGATAGTTTCTCCCCTCCCTTTTGACGTGCTGGTCCTCTTGCAGAGCCAACAACAAAACTGGTGTTCTTTGTCTGAAAACCTTGGTCTGCCACAGCCTCACGTGCATCCTTTGAATTACAAGTCCTTCGCACTTTGGAGAGAGCCTATCCTTAGAAACTTATAGCTGAGGCCATAATTTAACCAGAAATTAGGAAGAGATCAGGAAGAGGTATTTGTGGATTCAGTTGAGACCTCTAATCCATCCCTAGAGATTCAGCGTGATGTAATGGTTTGAGAGCTCAACTAAGACCCTGAAGACCAGAGTTCAGTTCCCAGCTCAGCCATGGAAACCCACTGGGTGAAACACTCCCACCCGTGAAAATCTCATGATAAGTTCATCTTAGTTTTGCCACAATTCTGAAGTGACTTGAAGGAACGCAACAAAAGTGACAACACATCTCTGCCCACAGAATTCATCCTGTTGCACTGCTCAACCTGATGTATGTCGGTTTGAATGTCAGCCCCAGTGGGATCCTTGCTGAGGTATTTTCTGCCTAGGTAGGACAAGCACATAGCAATGGGTAATGCACTAAGCTGCATCAGTAGGAGCATCGTGACCAGATCAAGGGAAGTAGTAGTGCCGCTTTATCCTGCTTTGGTCGGACCTTACCAGGAATACTGTGCCCAGCTCTGAGCAGCACCGTCCAAGAAAAATATTGGCAAGGTGGGAATGCATCCAAAGAATGATGATGAAAGGTCTAGAAGCTAAGCCTTCTGAGGAAGGACTTAGGCCATTTCCGCACCTTACCAGTCTCTGTTGTCATCCCTCTGTCATCCTGGCAGCACCTTTGCCAGGATGGGAGCATATCCCCAATGCTCCCCTCCGCATCCAGCCAGCTGCCTGTGGATGGGAGTGTGAGTGACACACACCCTCCTTCCGCAGTGCAGCCAGTCTCTTTCCCATGCTGCACTGGGGAAGGAAGCACCTAGATTGCACTTCCCAATTCCACATGGCCACAGAGCATCATGGGATTGCTAGCCATTAATGGACAGGAGGGGACAGCAGGACTGCAACAATTTTGTGCAAAAGCACAACTTGCGACTGGCAGTAATGCATCCCCATCACATGACAGCGACGTCATGCAGTAACGGCCACAAAAAGCTAGGTATGTTTAGCTTGGAGAAGAGAAGATTGAGAGCTGGCAAACAGTCATCTTTAAATATCTGAAGTGCTGTCACATAGAAATTGGAGCCAGCTTCTTTTCTGCTGCTCCAGAGATTCAATCAAGAACCAGCGGACTCAAATGACAAGAAAAGAGTTTCCACTTAAACGTTCAGAAGGACTTTCTGACTGCAAGAGCTATTCAACAGTGAAAGAGACTGCCCTGAAAGAGGGCAGAGTCTCCTTCACTCCTTCTTCAAAGAGAGATTGGATGGGAATCTTTCAGAAGTGCTTTGGTTTTGTATTCTTGCCTGGCTGGAGATTAGACTAGGTGGTCCATGGGGCCCTTTCCAATTCTAAGGGCCTTTCCGCACTACACTGTTATAGTGCTATTATTCCACTTTCAACATCCTGTGGAATCCAGGGGTTTGCAGTTTATGGAGGGGCATTTAGAATTCTCAGCCAGAGAGCTCTTTGGCCCTCAGGAAACTACAAATCCCAGAATTCCACAGGATGTTGAATGTGGAATAATAGCACTACAATTGTGGTCCTTTTCGCACATTACCCATTCGCGCTGCTGGGCGGGGATTCTCGCGCGAGAAGCCTCGGTAGGAACACTGCCGCTTCCCTGTCGCTTCCCCGCTTCTTGCTGGTCACGCGAGCGCCCTGCCCGTGCCCCGCCCCTTCCTTCCGCAGTGCAGCCTGGGAGTTGGAGGCTAGCGCTGGGGCAGGAAGCACGACCGGCGCGGCTCAGGAGGCTTCGCACGGCAGGTGAGTACGCCCCAGGCCCCTGACCAGTGCATGAGCACACAGCATTCTTGGCTAAAAGGCAAAAATAAAAAAATGCATATGCGCTGTGTGTCCGGCTCTTGAGCGTTGCATAAATGTGAGTGCATCATGCAGACCACTCCTCACATTTACATGACGCTCAAGGGGCCCTCTTGCTTACAAAATGCCACGCGAAAAGGGACTATGTAGGCTAGAAAGGCCCTAAGATTACATGGTTCTAATATTTGTTTGTGTGGTTCTCTCTTATGGTTCTAATTTTTATTTCAGGAATAACATATTAACACAGCTGGCAGAATTTGATCCTAGTAAGATCTTTGTTCAGGCATTTTTTATCTGGTTAGATAAGCACAGAAGAACAAGCAATGCACTAGCAAGGAAATGGAAGAAGGGGGAAACCACCAAAGAAGAATTTAAGCAAGTAGCCAGGAGATGTAGGAAGAAGGTCAGAAAGGGTAAAGCACAGAACAAACTTAGGCTGACCAGAAACATTAAAAACAATAAAAAGGGCTTTTTTAAATATGTCTGCAGCAAAACGAAAAAGAAAGAGACAATAGGGTCGCTGCACAGAGAAGATGGCGAATTACTAACACGGGGAAGAGAGAAGGCAGAACTACTCAACGCCTTCTTTGCCTCAGTTTTTTCCCAGAAGGATACAAGCACTCAACCTGGCGGTTGGGGAGCAGGTGAGGAAGAAGGGGAAATGAGGCACATAATAGGTAGAGAGGTGGTACAGGAATACCTGGCTATATTAGATGAATTCAAGTCTCCAGGACCAGATGAATTGCATCCTAGGATATTAAAAGAGCTGGCAGAGGTCATTTCAGAACCACTTGCTATAATCTTGGAGAAATCTTGGAGGACAGGAGAAGTTCCAGCAGACTGGAAGAGAGCAAATGTTGTCCCCATCTTCAAGAAGGGAAAAAAAGAGGACCCAAATAATTATCACTCAGTCAGCCTGACATCAGTACCCGGAAAGATCCTGGAGCAGATCATTAAGCAGCCAGTTGCTAATCACTTAGAAAGCAAGGCGGTAATCACGAGAAGTCAACATGCATTTCTCAAAAATAAGTCATGCCAGACTAATCTTACCTCTTTTTATGATAGAGTTACTAGCTTGATAGATGGAGGGAATGCTGTGGATGTAGCATATCTCGATTTCAGTAAAGCCTTTGACAAAGTTCCCCATGACATTCTTGCAATGAAGCTAGTAAAATATGGGTTGGACAGGGCTACTGTCAGGTGGATCTGTAACTGGTTAACTGACGGTTCCCAAAGGGTGCTCACCAAGGGCTGCTTTTCATCCTGGAGAGAAGTGACTAGCGGGGTGCCACAGGGTTCTGTCCTGGGCCCAGTGCTGTTCAATATCTTCATCAATGACTTGGATGAAGGAATAGAGGGCATGCTGATCAAATTTGCAGATGACACCAAATTGGGAGAGGTTGCTAATACGCCAGAGGACAGGATCAAAATTCAAAATGACTTGGACAGATTGGAGAGCTGGGCCATGGCTAACAAAATGAAATTCAACAAAGTGTAAGGTCCTACACTGAGGTAGAAAAAATGGAATACAGAAATATAGGATGGGGGAACACGTGGCTGGATAGCAGTACGTGTTGTTATCCTGTTTGCTGGGGGTCCCATGAGGGACACCTAAATGTGCTCAACTATAGGTGTGGAAAATTAGCTCAGAGCACTGCTTTAGCGTTACAAGAGGCAGGTAACTTAGCAGGATCTTGTAACCCAGTGTTTACGGGGTCAGGCCAAGTCAAGGAGCAGATCGGTTTAAAAGTAATGAATGATCTTTATTAAATACAGGCACACAATGTAAGCAACACTTGCACACAGATAACTAAGGAAATTAAAGGTGTGAGTAAGATAGCAGGATTTTCAGAGGGATAGTTGATTCGGGTGATACGAAACCTGTTCCTGAAGCCCAGAAGAAGATAGAGAGCGATGCTGGGGTTCGGTGTGTCTCAGCACGTGGAGCTGAGGGGAAGCTCACCAAGCAAAGCGGCAGCAAGGTGGTCTGGAACTCGGGAGCGATCTGAGGAAGGCCTCAGAATCAGGGGTTTTTATAGGGAGAAGTGTGACTGCAGGCTATGCCTTATTCGGGGACAACAATGAGTTTTGGGTGTGAGACAATGTCTCTGAAAGGTCACCATTTAGCATGATGGAATCAGAGCTGAATTAACAATGGTGTAGCCAGTATGTAAATGCGCAATGCTTGACAGTGGATGGTTCAGCCTTTGTCAAGTTACCTGCCCGGGGCAGGGAGCCTTTTGTAGGTGGCGCGCATACATAATGTAGTGTTTGCCGGGGAGGTCCCTGAAGCGGCGATCTGGCTATGTCTGGCGTGCCTGTATTGTTTGAGAATATTTCAGCAGTTAAGTGCCGAGCCTAGTTTCGTGCTTGTCCAGGGGCCTCACAAACACGTGGAGAAGGGTGGTAGAATAAGGCTTAATTATGATATCAAAGTGATATCAGGTGCTATCTCCAAAAAGGCCTAAACTGTAGTAACAGTGTGAATGAGATCTAGGAGTCTTCACAGACCACAAGCTGAACATGAGTCAGCAGTGTAACGCGGCAGCCAAAAAAGCCAATGCAATTCTCGGCCGCATCAATAGGAGTATGGTGTCTAGACCAAGGGAGGTACTGGTACCACTCTATTCTGTTTTGGTTAGACCTCATCTTGAATACTGTGTCCAGTTCTGGGCACCGCAATTCAAGAAGGACCTGGTCAAGCTGGAGCAAATCCAGAGGAGGGCGACCAAAATGGTGAGAGGCCTGGAAGCCATGCCCTATGAGGATAGACTTAGAGAGCTGGGGATGTTTAGTCTGCAGAAGAGAAGGTTAAGAGGGGACATGATAGCCATGTTTAAATATTTGAAGGGATGCCATGTAGAGGAAGGAGAGGGCTTGTTTTCTGCTGCTCCAGAGACCAGGACAAGGAGCAATGGATTCAAGCTGCAGGAAAGGAGATTCCACCTGAACCTCAGGAAGAACTTCCTGACAGTCAGGGCTGTCCGGCAGTGGAATCTGCTGCCTCGGAGTGTAGTGGAGTCTCCTTCCTTGGAGGTTTTTAAGCAGAGGCTGGATGGCCATCTGTCAGGAGTGCTTTGAGGGGTTCCTGCATGGCAGGGGGTTGGACTGGATGCCCCATGTGGTCTCTGCCAACTCTACATTTCTATGATTCTATGATTCTAAGGCACTATTGGTGCTAACACGTCACTGCTTGGAGAGAAATGTGTTAATGCTACCGCCATATTTTCATCCCAGTAAGAGTACTCTAGGCTAAGATAAATAGGAAAGTTATGCATTCATAACTTTGATACTGTTACCCTGACTTCTGGAGGTCCCTGGGGGGCACCTGGATTCTACTAAGGTCGGGGAAATTAGCAGAGTGCTACTTAGCAAAGCAGAGGCCAAGGCAACATAGCGAGATCTTTTATCCTATGTCTACAGGGTCAGACTGCACAAGAGAGAGAGAAGTCAAGTATCCTTTTAAAAGTATTTTATTTTGACAGAATTAGCAGAATTTCCTCACACTCACACAAAGCAATCACGGACACAAGCAGACAAGGGCCTTTTTCGCACGTTAACTTTCTCCTGGAGCCATCGTGTGGCGATCCCAGGAAAGCCTCTCCCAGGAGGGAATCACATCTTCTGCACTCTCCCTCCACATCAGCTGCCTGCTGGATGGGAGGAAGCGCGTTGCCTCAGCTCCTCCCTTCTGCAGCGCAGCCTGACAGTTTCCTAAGCTGCGCTGGGGGAAGAAATGCAGCCATTGCGCTTCCTGATGTTCCGCACGACAGGTAAGTGCAGGAGGGTCACGGGAGGACTCCACAATTGCGGGTCATGTTTGGGAGAAACCTCAATATGATTTAATACATGATTGCAATGGGATGGCCACGAGATGGTCATAGGATCGCAATAACATCATGCAGAACCATCGTCGTAATCCCACGGCCATCCCGTGGCCATTCCATGTTGGAGGTGGTGAGCAAAAAGGGCCAGGGACTATGGAATGAGAAAGTCTTAAAAGTGGGAAAGCTCAGAGAAGAAAGCAATTATACTGCACCTGATCTTGAAGACCGCAATTCAGGAAAACACGGGAATAGATCAGCAGACAAAGAAAAAGACTGACGGGAGCCTTCAAACTAGCAGACACTAATCAAAGGTGGAAAATTCTCCAGAAAAGGAGAGAGAGAAAGAGCGAGCAAGCTAGCCAGCGAGAGCCCCAGAACAAGACCCAATTATAGTGCAAAACATGCCTGGAGGGGACAGACCCTTTTTCCTGGGAAAGGACAGGAACCGGGTTATCCAAATAGATCTCAGCTTTGTAGTTCCCGCTAACTTCATCCAGGAGATAGTTAGTCTCTAAAGGTGCCAAAGTTGCGGCTGCCCCATTTGAAATGTACATATGTGCCTTTTTGAGGTTTTCCTCTGGATACGCGGGTATGTGGGGGTTATTTGGTCAGACCTACACCAGGGGGTTTCAGCCTTTAGACCTGGATATCTACCTTTCTATCCGGCGAAACTCCAGCTCAATAAATATATAGATTCTCTTACTCGAGATAGGGTCTGTCAGCAGGTAATAAGTATCTCACTCCCGCTGTTAGCAGATCGGAAATATTTTCTCTCTGATGAAATCATAGATTATAATACAGTATTCTGGCTAATTTTTTTTAAAAAAAAGCTACTAGTGTTTCAACGCTGTTAAATAGTTTATTTTATTTTATGCAACAGTTGACATTAGAGCCTGATCTTATTGATAATCTGTACCTCAGCAGACCTATCAAACCCACTGTTGAATGGCAAGAGATTGGGAAAGTTACTTCTTTGTATCGCAGTTCCCCAGACCCCAGCCAGCATGGTAGATCATGGAATATATTTTTTTTGACCCCCAAATCTCTCTGCTGGCTTAGCCAAGCATAGAAATTTTGGACACAATTCTGCAACATAGTCTACACTGCTTATCTTTACAAAGCTACAAATCCTACAATATGATCTCAAGGTGAGCGGCTGATGAAGCTGTTGGATATGGCTGAGATGGATGAATTGGCTACATTAACAAAAGGAGGGTATTTGAGTGGATTTTAGAAACAATGGGAGCAAGTTATAATGTTTCTAGAGGTGTTGAGGATGGGAGACATAAAACAGCAGGACTTGAATAAATATGGCTGGAAATGTTATTGCAGAACACAGCATTTTCTACATTGCAGCATTATTCCATTTCACAAAGTAGTATAAAGGTAGTTCAAGGTCATATAACGGGTTTTCTAGATTAAGAACAAGATTGTTTAATCATAGATATCTTATTGAACTTTGAAGAAGTATATTAAGTAATCATAAATAACCGTGCTCTGGGGAGTTGGAAGTCACGCATGTGCCCATTTTCCCTTTTGGTGTTTTTGTGTTTGTTAGCTTACAATTATTATTATTATTATTATTATTATTATTATTATTATTATTATTATTATTATTATTTCTATCCCACCTCTCCACATGGGTCGAGGCAGCGAACAACATGAAATACACTATACATTAAAAGACATTAAAAACATACCCAATCCTCCCCACCCACCAACCCACCTAACCCAACTCCTTAAAACACACAGCAATTAACAGTCCATCAATTACTATTAGCAAAGCAGCAAGACAATTGATGGGAGGCGATGGAAATGCTAGTCTTGGAAGGCCTGTTGGAAGAGATCAGTCTTGAGTGCTTTTTTAAAGCAGTCAAGGCTGGTAATCTCCTCCGGCAGGCCATTCCATAACTTGGGAGCGATAGAAGAGAAGGTCCTTTGGGTAACCGCAGCCAACCTAGTTCTGGCTGGCTGCAGTAAATTCCTCCCAGAGGACCTTAGTGTGTGGAGCCGATTGTATGGGAGAAGGCGATCCCGCAGGTAGGCTGGCCCCAAGCCATGAAGGGCTTTAAAGGTAATAACCAACACCTTGTACTGTGCCCGGAAACTAATAGGCAGCCAATGAAGGGACTTTAAAATTGGTGTTATATGGTCAGTTTTAGGTCTGCCGGTGACCAACCTGGCTGCCATATTCTGAACTAATTGAAGTTTCCGGACTAAGCACAAGGGTAGCCCTATGTAGAGCACATTGCAGAAGTCAAGCCGTGAAGTTACCAGCGCATGCACCACTGTTTTTAGGTGTTCCAGCTCCAGAAAGGGGCGCAGCTGGCGTATCAGCTGAAGCTGATAAAAGGCACTCCTGGCCACCGCATCTGTTTGGGTTGTCATCTGAAGTGGAGAGTCCAGGAGCACCCCCAAGCTGCGAACACAGTCTTTCAGGGGAAGTGTGACCCTGTCTAAGACTGGTTGACAGACCTCCATGTCCGGGCTAGGGCCCCTAACAGCAAGTACCTCCATCTTATCTGGATTCAGCTGCAGTCTGTTTCTCCTCATCCTGTCCATTACTGCTTCAAGACATTCATTCAGAGGCGAGATGCCACCCTTAGTTGATGCTATTATCCGAGGCATGGAGAGATATATCCGGGTGTCATCAGCGTACTTAGATAGTTTGTTTCTTTAGATAGTAGATATCAGGTATTTTTGTATATTTTTCTCCTTATACGTTGCTAGCACATTTACCCAGCATTGCCTGAGATTTTATTTTGCTCTTAAGAACTCATCAAACTGTCTTCTCCAATACTGATAACTTTTCCCTGTATTCCCCAATCCAATCTGTATTCAGAGTTGTTAGCATATAGAGGTTCAGTTCCTGAGGGAATACAATGCTCTCCTCCTTGCTGCTAGGCCTCATCTTCATAGCAATCAGCCAGGCTCAAGAGCTTTCTGCCTGAGAATTCTAAAGGCTCCTCCCTAAACTGCCAACTGCAGGATTCCATAGAATCTTCACAGCCAACCAATCATATAAGTCTTCTCGCCTCACACAGCCAATCATATGAGGTCTTCACCTGCCTGACAGACAAACTCACAAACTCACAAACTTTGACTGTTATATAGCAGGTTTTATATTTAAAAATATATATATACAAATATTACACACACACAAAACCCAAATCCTTCACTACATTGCATGAAACACTGGTAGTGCATTGCCAAGGCACATATCAGGGCACCAGTAAGAATGCTCCAACGCTGATGCACATCATGCATTCCTGTTGTGCTCTAGTGCTTCTTGCCTGTGTTTGGATGCAAATTGGAGAGCATCCCAATGCATGTTAGTGCACATTTAGCCCTGGGCCACAATGCATCAGCCACTCCCCCGCCACACCGTGCAACAGACACCCTTAGGTAGTATTGTCACAGCAGTCCCTATATGAATGCAGACATTATGAAACTGTGCAATCCCCCATTCCCAATTACAAAGACATAATTCTCATCCTAAATCACAGCCTCTCTTGTCTGAAGCACAGTTCCCAGAATCCCCCAGCCAACACAGCCACTGGCCATGCTGTCCAGTGGGTTTTGGGAGCTGTATTTCCTTTTAAAAGGAAACTTTTTCCAGGTTACCTTCCCAATTGCAAAGTAGATGTTGGGTAGAGGGGAAGGAAGTTGGACAAGCTGAGTCTTATATGTTATTCTCGGAAAGGAGGCCTGGTGTATGAAGGAATAGGGAAGAAACCAGGTTTCAGGATCACCATCCCTGGCTCGCCCAAGGAACCTGTTGGTTTAGTCTTGCCCCACCTAGACCTGGCGCAGGAGTGGGTGGTAGGACAGAGCAGATATTTCCGAGAAATGTCAAAGCCTTTGTTTATTATCCAGCACAGCCTAAGAGAGCCCTGGGTATGAGTTCTGGCAGGGATGATTTAATTGGGGATGGATAAACAGAACAGGGGAAAAAGCTCTCTATTCCTTCTCCTCTTCTGCTGCTTCCCTCTTCCCTTTGTGGTTCTGGACATGTGCTGCTCCAGAAGAACTTCTAAATTGAGTGCCACAGGCAAAGGATGTGCCCTCTGCCATATCTCCAGGAATGAAAGAAATTACATTCTACGGAGACATGGCAAGCCTGGGAGACATGACTTGTGAGGATTCCAGCTTCCAGAAACCCCAGAAGGCATGGCCTTTGGTCACACTGGCATCTTAGAATCATAGAATCATAGAATTGGAAGAGACCCCAGGGGCCATCCAGTCCAATCCCCTGCTATGCAGGAATATACATCAAAGCACCCCCAACAGATGGCCATCCAGCCTCTGCTTAAAAACCTCCAAAAAAGAAGACTCCACCACACTCCATTGAGGCAGCAGATTCCACTGTCTGACAGCTCTGACCATCAGGAAGTTCTTCCTGAGGTTCAGGTGGAATCTCCTTTCCTGCAGCTTGAATCCATTGCTCCTTGTCAATCTCTAGAGCTGTGGAAAACAAGCCCTCTCCCTCCTCAACATGACATCCCTTCAAATATTTAAACATGGCTATCATGTCCCCTCTTAACTTTCTCTTCTGCAGACTAAACATACCTAGCTCCCTAAGCCATTCCTCATGGGGCATGGCTTCCAGACCCTTCACTATTTTGATTGCCCTCCTCTGGACATGTTCCACCTTGTTAATATCCTTCTTGAACTGAGGTGCCCAGAACTGGACACAGCATTCCAAATGAGGCCTAACCTATGCAGAATAGAGTGGTACCCTTACCTCTCTCAATCTAGACACCAACAACCAACAATCGCGTTGGCTTTCTTGGCTGCCGCATCACACTGCTGACTCATGTTCAGCTTGTGATCTACCAAGACTCCTAGATCCTTTTCACATGTACTGCTATCCAGCCACACATCCCCCATCCTATATTTGTGCATTCCCTTTTTTCTGGCTAAGTGCAAGACCTTACATTTCTCTCTGTTGAAATTCATTTTGTTAACTTTGGCTCAGCTCTCCAATCTGTGAAGGTCATTTTGAAATTTGATCCTGTCCTCTGTGATATTAGCAACCCATCCCAATTTGGTGTCATCTGCAGATTTGATGAGCATGCCCTCTACTCCTTCATCCAAGTCATTGATGAAGATGTTGAACAGCACTGGGCCCAGGACAGAACCCTGTGGCACCCTACGAGTCACTTCTCTCCAGGATGAAAAGCAGCCCTTGGTGAGCAATTTGGTTGTAATTTGGTTGGTCAACCAATTACAAATCCACCTAACAGCAGCCCTGTCCAGCCCACATTTTACTAGCTTCTTTGCAAGAATGTCATGGGGAACTTTGTCAAAGGCCTTACTGAGGTCAAGATATGCCATGTCTCCAGCCTTCCCTTCATCTATCAAACTTGTAACCCTATCATAAAAAGAGATAAGATTAGTTGGCATGACTTATTTCTGAGAAATCCATGTTGACTTCTCGTGATTATGGCATTGCTTTCTAAGTAATTACAAACTGACTGTTTAATTATCTGCTCTAGGATCTTTCCTCGCATTGATGTCAGGCTGATTGGGCGATAATTATTTGGGTCCTCTTTTTTCCCCTTCTTGAAGATGGAAACAATATTTGCCCTCCTCCAGTCTGCTGGGACTTCTCCTGTTCTCCAAAAGTTCTGAAAGACTATTGCAAGTGGTTCAGAAATGACTTCTGCCAGTTCTTTTAATATTCTTGGATGTAATTCATCTGGCCCTGGAGACTTGAATTCATCTAGTTTAGCCAGATATTCCTGTACCACTTCTCTACTTATTCTGTGCTTCATTTCCCTCGCTTCCTTACCTGCTCCCCCCGCCAGGTTGAGTATTTCTTTCGGGTATTTTCTTTTGGGAGAAAACTGAAGCAAAGTAGCTGTTGAGTAGTTCTGCCTTCTCTTTCCCCCTCTTAGTAACTGCCATCTTCTCCGTGCAGTGACCCTATCATTTCCTTGTTTTTCCTTTTGCCACAGACATATCTAAAAAAGCACTTTTTATTGTTTTTAAATTTAAATTGTTTTTTTGTTAAAATTGTTAAATTGTTTTTAAATTGTTTTTAAAAATTGTTTTTAAAATTAAAACTCTAGCAAGCCTGAGTTCATTCTGAGCTTTAGCTTTTCTGACCTGCTCCCTACATCTCCTGGCTATTTGCTTGAATTTCTCTTTGGTGGTTTCACCATTCTTCCATTTCCTGTACATGGTTCTTTTAACACTTAGCGCAGCTGAGAGTTCTTCAGTCAACCATTCCAGTTTCTTTAGACATCTGCCATTTTTCCTCCTTATTGGCATAGTTTTCAATTGTGCCTTCAGTATCTCATATTTAATAAACTCCCATCCGTCATGAACTCCTTTCTCTTTTAGTATTCTTGACCACGGGATTTCAGCAAGTAACTCCTTAAGTTTACAGAAATCAGCTTTCTTAAAGTTTAGGATGCGTGTCTGGCTACACTTGGCTTCTCCTTCCCACTGAATGACAAACTCCAAAATCTTTGTCACAGGCTTTATTAACAAAAGTATTCCTGTAGTGAGAACCAGCATGATGTAGTGGTTTGAGCATTGGTCTATGGCCCTGGAAACAAGAGTCTGATTTCCCACTCGGCTGTGGAAACCTACTAGGTGCCCTTGAGTGTGTCACACACTCTCAGCCCCAGAAAACCCTGTGATAGTTTCACCTTAGAATTGCCATAAGTTGGAAACGACTTGAAAGCACATAACAATAATGGCTATAGTGATTCAGAATTCCAAAATCCAGGAATAAATCTCACAGAAAGAAGAATGTGTAGGCTTCCCTGCCTTATAGGTGATGGAAACCGCTTTGTATTATATTATTGGAAACAAAATGAGCCAGGCTCTTATGTTCTTGGCCAAGCAGAGACACCACCAAGAACCTTCATCAACTGGCTGGCAGCCATGCTTTGAACCAAACACTTTCCACTGAGGCTACACATCCATGCGCCCACACTTCTGAAGATAACCCTTGGCCTCCCCATCTCCTAACACACCCATGAAAGCATGCCTTTGTAGTTGTCTCCAAGAAGCCAGCTGCTGATGCTTATCTCCATGATCCTGCATCCAAGAGGGTGTGTGCTGTTGCCGTTTGGTCAAGCCCCAGAGAGCAAAGGATTCTGCTATTTCTAGAATTCCGCTCCTGACTTATCAGCTGGGAGGGAATTCCCTGTAGAAAAGCGACTTGAATCCAAAGTGATTTCATGAATTGCCTTGTGTTCTTGGAAAATGAATTCAATTGGTGTTGATTGTCAAATGCCTTCTCCTCCTCCAGGGCTGCTCCTAACCTGTAGAACTCCCTCCCACAAGAAGCTAAGCAGACTCTCTCTCTGCTCTCCTATTGGCAAGCAAAGACATTCTTCTTCAGACAAGATCTGGGCCATTAACTGGTTGCTGCAGAAGGGTCCTTTAAATCACCTAAAAGCACCAGATCCCATCTGATCCTGACAGCTAAGCCAGGTCAGCCCTGGATGGGAGACTGCCAATGAATACCAGGGGCTGTGGGCTATATTTCAGAACCTGCAAAGCCACCTCTGAGTATTCCTTGCTTAAGAAAACCCTGTGAAATTCGTGGGGAAGCCATAAGTCAACAGGTGACTTGAACACACGTACACACACACATACACACATATGGGTTGCCCTTCCCCTCTTGTTATGTTTTTAAAATGTTTTAACGTTGTTTTATTCTGGTCCTCGGTTTTAATACCATAGATTGATTTGTTGTTTTGCAGCTGCTCTTTAACACTGTAACTTCATCAAGGGCTCACCATTCATGGAATTGCATAGTTGGAAGGGAGGACAAGGACCACCTTGTCCAACTCTCTACCATTCAAGAATAGACAGCTAGAGTACTCTTGAGAGCTGGGCTTCCAGATTCTATCTAAAGGGCTTCAGCTAAGGAGGGTCCAGGTACTGTTTTTGAGATATGTCACCACAGTTCCTAGCCCAAGCTTGGGGACGTTAGATATCATTTTGATATCAATGATTCGGCTCTCTTCTACCATTCCTCTCCACGTGCTTGCGAGGCCCCCGGACAAACACGCAAACAGGCTCGGTCGCTAATCGCCGTAATATTTCAAAACAAGTACAGGCTGGCCAGAAATAGCCAAACTGCCACTTCAGGAAACCTCAAGGCAAGTACCCTCATTACGTATGCACACAACTTACAAAGAACTCCCTGCCTCGAGCAGGCAGCTTGATTAGAAGAATCCTCACCTGCCAAGCACTCTACGTTTGCATACTGTCTACTCAATTTTAAATTTGGACATAACTTAATCATGCTAAATTCTGACCTTTCGGAGGCTTTGTCTTCAGCCCGAAACTCATTGTTTTCCCCAAGCACGGACTAGCCTGTGGCTACATTTTCCTTCATAAAACCCCTGATTTTGTGAGCTTCCTTGGATCGCTCCAAACTTCCATCCTGCCTTGCTGCCGCTGTGTTTGTCAAGCCTTCCCCTCAGTTCCATGTACTGAGACTACGCACTTTCAAACTTTCACAGTGATATACACGGGCTTCAGGACAAGTGTAGTATCACCCAAATCAACTATCCCTCTTGAAATTCCCTCTGTCCCACTCCAACCTTTATTTCAATAGTTATCTGTGTGAATATGTTGCATACATCGTTTGTTTATATTTTTAATAAAGATCACCATTGCTAATTCCACATCGGTTTGCTCCTTGACTCGGCCTGACCCCGTAGACATTGGGTGAAAGATCTCGCTCCGTTGCCCTGCCTCTCTTATTGCTAGCTTGTGCTCTTGGCTAATTTCCCCTACTCGTAAAATTGAGAGCGCATTTAGGTGTCCCTCCTGGGACCCCCAGAAAATAGGGTAACAGATAGATAGATAGATAAATAGATAGATAGACAGACAGACATTTCATTTATACAGGTTGAGTGTCCCTTGTTGAAAGTGGTTGGGACCAGAAGTGTTTCACATTTCAGAGTTTTTTGGATTTTGGAATACCGTGGACCCTCCACATTTATGAGGTTCTGGGGTGCAGGACTCTCACAAAAGTGAAAGACTGCAAATAACTCCCCCTGCAAACCCCCTCCCATTCCCCTCCAGAGTTCCCCCTCCCATTCCTTTGCCTCTGGCCCCAGGACAAAGGGAATAAAAAAGACAAGGTAAAGAGACTTCTGGTACATTCCCCTCAGATGAAGAAGAGTGGAGCACTGAGTTCTGGTGCTCTAGATACTTCTGGTCACCATCCTGAGAAAGGAGATTCCTCTGAGAGGGGAGGAATAGGTGCAAAGAAAGCACCTGACAAATCGGCAGCCATTACACAGCCAGATGTGCAGCCATGTGACAGACAGGACATACCTCCAGCAGTGGGTGGAGGGCTTTGCTCACCCAGAAGGGAAAAACTTTCTTTTTAAACATAAGCCTCACAAGCCTGGGGTGATGAATGCAATGGAATGAGAGGAGGAGAATGGGGAGGGGGAAGGCAAGCACGTGCTTCATGAATAATCAATTTTGTGAAGGTCAAACCCTTGAATGTGGAAGGAAGACTGTACCTGTATTTGCATATACATAAAATATAGTACTGCACAGGAGATCTCTGGAAAGCCTGCAAACAAGCAAGCAAGAGTGCCACAACCACTGCTTTATGCTGAGCACTGCCCTTGGATTCCAGCCATTTCACAGATCCTCACATCTCTCTCTAGCCTGAAATCTCATTCGTTTGCTACGTGTGTATGAGACATGAGGCTGGAGAGAGACTGAAGATCTAAGAAACAAATGAGCAGGAGAGCTGCAACCACTCCCTCAAAGAGAGAAGCAGGCAACTGGCCACAAAAAGTTTCATGTTTTGGAGGTTTTTGATTTCAGATTTCCAGATAAGGGATACTTAGCCTGTATTATAAATGAGATTGTCATACTTTCAAGATATCATGAGGCAACATGGCTCATGGGAGAAGATGATGATACTCAGCGAAATGGAAGGTAGTAGGAAAAGACAGAAACTACACTACAGGTGGATTGATTCAATCAAGGAAGCCACAGCCCTGAGTTTGCAAGATCTAAGCAGGCAGTTCATGACCAAGGCTCTCAAAGGTTTCTCATTTAGGGTTGCTGGAAATGAAAGATGACTTCAGGGCAAAATTACAAAAATGAGAAGCAATCTTGCATTCTAACTGGTGTTTAGAAAGCCAGCCATGGTTCACAGTCCTTAAACAGAGTCTATCGTAGCAGAGTTATCAGTTTAAGGAAGTATCCAGCAGCATAATCAGCACACAAAGCGAGGTTAAAGGTTTTTCAGGAACATGAACCAAGGATCAAAAGAAGAACACGCTGCTTCCACAGGAAATAGCAGTTGTCTGCAATGGACTTCTCCTCACACCATCTCTGGTATTTATTGGCAGCAGGCTCCCCCAGCTGATTAAAAAGACTTCCCTATATAAGTGCTCTGAGTTTTGCACCTTCTTCCTTTCTCATCTATGCTGGGCTGCAGTAAATACTGTTCTGTTGCAGATGTTGGGAAGGGTCCAGTCTGTATTTGCACCCAGGTCCTGGACTTGGGCATGACAGGTGCTTCCACACTCATCCTGCCAGCAATCTCTGCTTAGATCTTCAAGCAGGATCCCTGTCACAATTCCTGCTCACACCAGAGGCAGCCATGGTCCACTGTATTCCAAGCAACAAGAGAAGAGACCCCCATCACTCACAGCAGTTGATGCCGAGCAAGGCAAGACTGGGTGACATTTACAATCCCTACATATTCCCTATATTATTGCCATAGTTGTGTATGCATAGGGAGCATGCATACAAATCACTTACGTATCTGTAACTCTACAGTCTGGAAGCCATGCCCTATGAGAAACGACTTAGGGAGCTGGGGATGTTTAGTTTGCAGAAGAGAAGGTTAAGAGGGGACATGATCGCCCTGTTTAAATATCATGTCGAGGACAGAGCAGGCTTGTTTTCTGCTGCTCCGGAGACTAGGGCCCTTTCCACACGAGGAGAGGGAACTGGTTAAAAACACTACTCACCGGCTTTTTGGTGGGTCCGATTGGGTCCGTCAGGATGAGGAACAGTGTGAGCTCATCGCTTTGCACTGCTCCAGTGTCCAAAATGGTGGCTTCCAGTTGGTGGAGGCTCTCCACCAACCAGAGAAGCTCACCAGCCTAAAGCCAGCCCCCAGCAGATCTGCAGGCATGCACTAGTGCACACCTGCAAATCTGCACTGGAGCACAGCGACGGAGTGACACGGAGTCGCGCACTCGTGCTTTTGAAAAACTTCTTAAAAGAGGTTTTTAAAAAAGCATGCTGCGTGACCCCTTCCGGTCGCTCCGGAGAGGACTGAGGCGTGGAACTACAAAAAGTAGTCCGACCCACTCCACTCCACGGTGCAGACGATCTCTGTCGGAGGTCGCACTGCACCATTTTAATTGCCCCATGCGGAAAGGGCCTAGGACAAGGAGCAATGGATTCAAGTTGCAGGAAAGGAGATTCCACCTGAACCTCAGGAAGAACTTCCCGGCGGTCAGAGCTGGTTGGTAGCGGAATATGCTGCTTCAATGGAGTGTGGTGGAGCCTCCTTCCTTGAAGTTTTTTAAGCAGAGGCTGGATGGCTATCTGTTGGGAATGCTTTGACGTGTGTTCCTGAATAGCAGGGGGCTGGACTGGGTGGCCCCTCGGGTCTCTTCTAACTCTATGATTCTATGGTTCTAAGGCCATTTCCTCAGTACATTGTTATAGTGCTATTGTTCCACTTTCAACATTCTGCGGAATCCTGGAATTTGCAGTTTAGGGAGGAGCCTTTAGAATTCTCAGCCACAGAACTGTTCGGCCCCAGTAAATTACAAGCCACAGAATTCCGCAGGAGGTTGACAGTGGAATAACAGCGTTATAACAGGATAGGGCAGAAACAGTCATGTTATGCATCTGTAACCACAATCATGAATTCCAACCAAACTTCAGAAACTTTTGGACCAGCAACTCTTAAGCCATTTACTGGATAAATGGAAACATGTTAACAATGGTTGACAGGGGTTTTTTTTAATTCATATTCATTAACGTTAATAAAACAAACTTAATTTACAACAGCAACAACAAAAAGAAAAATACTGTACAAACACAATATATACGTATAACAAAAGCTAAAACTAAGGCAAACTAAATTAACCTGAACTAAGTCTAAGACACAATGTTAAAACACATTACGAAAACACTAACCTATTCCCATAAACACAACCCTACCTACACTGACTAAGTAAAATACAAAAGAATTCTCACCCCCTCACGCATGCATGAACTTTAATGACATTTGTGTAATGAATGTGTAATTAAATCTCTTTTCAGCAGTTGGTAGAAAAAAAATAGGTTGAGATCTTGCAACAGAGGCTATGATGTAATTTTATAGCAACAGAGCTATGCTCATCAGACGTAGCAGAGGCCATGCCTGTGAATGCACAGCGGAGCAGTGCACATGATGTCATCAAAACTGTTGCACAATGGGATCCTGTTACCCTGATTTCTGGGGGTCCCAGGAGGGACACCTAAATGCGCTCCAAATTACAATGTTGGGAATTAGCAAGAGCACAAGCTAGCACTGCAAGAGGCAGGGCAACGTAGCGAGATCTTTTACCCAGCGTCTACGGGGTCAGGCGGAGTCAAGGAACAAACAGAAGTAAATAATAATTGTTTTTTTTATTGACATACAGTCAAACACGTGTATGCAACACACTCACACAGAGAACTATAGAAATAAAGGTAGGAGTGGTATAGAGGGTTTTTAAGAGGAGGTTTGGTATGGGAAATACTGCGCCTGTCCTGAAGCCCAGAAAATCTGAAGGAAAAGGTCCGTGGAAGTAGAGTTCTCAGCATGGGGAGCGGAGGGAAAGGCTCGCCGAAAGAAGCGACAACAAGGCGGAATGGAAGCCAAGAGCGATCCGAGGAAGCGCTCAAAGTCAGGGGGTCTTATAGGGGGAAATGTGGCCACAGGCTAGTCCATTCTCGGGGATAACAATGAGTTTTGGGCTGGAGACAAAGCCTCTGAAAGGCCAGTACTTACATGATTGAATTAAGACAGCGTTGTCAATAGAGTAGCCAGTGTGCAAACGCAGAGTGCTTGACAGTTGAGCATTCAGCTCATCAAGCTGCCTGCTCGGGGCAGGGAGTCCTTTGTAAGTAGCGTGCATACATAATGAGGGTACTTGCCTTGAGGTCTCCTAAAGGGCCGTCTGGCTATTTCTGGCCTGCTGTATTAGTTTGGAATATTTCAGCGATTAGCGACCCAGCCTGTTTGCGTGCTTGTCTGGGGGCCTCACAAGCATGTGGGAAAGAATAGGTAAAGAAGGCCAAATTATTGATATCAAAGGATATCTAATATCCCACAAGCCTGGGCTAGAAAACTGCGGTAACAATCTACTGGATACAGTAGCTGGAAATCAGTGTGGGACTTACATCTGCATAAGTAGACTGACATCTGCCAGAAATGGAACTGAGCATTTTCACGACATCCATGTTCAGCAAGGAGCTGTCATCATGTTACTATGTAAGGAAACCACCAAAGTGCCTGTTTGTGTATCAGGACCAATGTGCATCAGAACGGTTGCACATCGAGATCAGTACATATCACGTGCTCAATGTCCAATGGCTCAGGACTACCAATGTGCATCTGGTGTTCCAGACGAACATTGAGACCTCGGCTAGGGAATGCCAATGTGTATCAGCAGAGCCCATTGTGCATCAAGGCACTGTTGTTGATGTTCTGATACGCATCTTCCTAATTCACTAGGAGGGTTCTGCAGCACCTCTACTACACAGCTCAGTAAAGGCACACAATGAAGACCATGATATAACTGTTGGAACCACAGTTCGGGAAGGATTTTAACAAGCTGAAAGGTTTCCAGGGGAGGGCAACCAAAATGGTAGAAGGGCTGAAAACTATGCCATCTGAGGAAATGCTTAGGGAGCTGGGTCCTTCTTTGGAGGTTTTTAAGCAGAGGCTGGATGGCCATCTGTCAGGAGTGCTTTCATGTGGGCTCCTGCATGGCAGGGGGTTAGACTGGACGGCCCCTGTGGTCTCTTCCAACTCTGTGATTCTATGATTTTATGATCCTATGATTCTGTGTTTAGCCTGGAGAAGAAAAAGTTAAGAGGTGACATGATAGCTATGTTTAAATATTTGAAGGGATATCATACACAAGACGGAGCAAGCCTATTTTCTGCTGCTCCAGAGACTAGGACATGGAGCAATGGCTTCAACCATCAGGAAAAGAGATTCCATCTAAACATTAGAACTTCCTGATGGTGAGAGCAATCTGACATTGGAATACACTGCCTCCATGGAGTGCGGTTTAGTCTCCTTCTTTGGAGGTTCTTAAACGGAGGCTGGATGGCCATCTGTTGGAGTGCTTTGATGGTGTATTCCTCATGGCAGGAGGTAGGACTCAATGGCCCTTGGGGTGTCTTCCAACTCTACAGTTCTGTGATTCTACATGAAATCACAGCCACCAAGAGTCAGGACTGTTGCAGAAGAGCCACACCGCTGGCTTCGCTTATGCAGTGGTCCCAAAGACATAGACATCTCTGTTTCCCTTCGGAGAATATGAACATTGTGTAACAGTGCAATTCCTCTTTACATGATCATAAGCAATTTACAATGGTGTAACTTCCCAACAGGATGTCAAGCACAGATAAGATTCAAAAACACCATTCTATTCTTAGTCCCAAGTAAATCAGGCCCATTGAATGAAGAGAATTTACATATGTGTTTACTCATGTCATGGACCCAGGGCCCTTCTCCCACTCAGTGCTGACTTCTGCCCTTGACCAGGAGATGGAAACTCCCCAGGTTCCATTAATTAAATGGTGCCACCACCCACTAGATTAAAAATCCCTGTCTCAGTAGCACAGTGGGATGCCACAAGGCAGCCAACAATCTTTAAGCTTCCTTATTAGGCCATTTCCTTACTAGACGGTTATAGCACTATTATTCCACTTTCAATATCCTATGGAATCCTGGGGTTTAAAGTTTAGGGAGGGGCCTCAAAGGTTTGCAAACCCCAGGATTCCATAGGATATTGAAAGTGGAATAGTAGCACTATAACACTCTAGTGCAGAAATTGTGTCAGAGACCCCTTTTCTCCCCCCACCCCCTCCGGGAGAATGGAATCTTATATACTCCTGAAGTCAACAAGCACATGGAAATAGAGAGAGCAGGGAGTTCTTTAAAGGAAAGCATTTATTCTAAGAACAGGCAATGTAAACAACAGAAAATATCACCATACATGGGAGCTCCTTCCCCCAGGTCTTGCTTAGAAGTTACAAGTTACAGATAGTTACATCATACCAGCCAAAGCTCTAAAAAGAACAGAAATCCTAACGCGACTATCTAAGAACATCCTAGCTACTCACATCATTGGTCTATCGCTGAGATGGTGTGTAGAAACAGAGCCAGGAGCCAAAGCCGAGCAGGGCCTACCTGCAACCGGCAATATGCCTCCCCTGGTTGGTGTCTTTGTTCTTCACTTTTGTTCTCCTCTTGCCTCGTGGTCTCCTGAGGGTTTTTAAAACTTCTGGACCAAAGCATCTCAGAGATTCTCACCTTTCTCCCCCTGATCGGGCAACTATATCTCATGACCTGTGACATTTTGTGATGCTGCCCCCAATAAAATGTAACCTAACCTGGCACTCATTAACCCTTTGTGGGCCTAGCGGGAGAACTATCTCCCTTCAGCTTTGTTACCCAGATAATGGGGGTTCATTATCACAACTCACCACTCAACAGTGGGTTCAATTGGGTCTACTCTAGTTAGGACTAACTGCAATTCAAGAAGGATATTGAGAAGCTGGAGCATGTCCAGAGAAGGCCAACCAAAAGCATCAAAGGTCTGGAGACCATGCCCTATGAGGAACAGCTTAGGGTATGCCTAGCCTGGAGAAGAGAAAGTCAAGAAGTAGCACAACATCCATGTTTAAATATTTGAAGGGAATTCATATGGCGGAGGGGGAATCTTCTTCTCTGCTGCTCCAGAGACTTCCGACATGGAGCAATGAGAAAGAGATTCCACCTGAACATCGGGCAGAAGTTCTTGATGGTAAGAGCAGTTCAACAGTGGAATACGCTGCTGGTAGTGCGCTGGAGTCTCCTTTGGAGGCTTTTAAACAGAGGCCGGATGGCTATATGTCTGAAGTGCTTTGGTTGTATATGGCAGAATGGGGTTGGACTGGGAGTCCTCTGGGGTCTCTTCCAACACTAAGATGCTAACCAATAGGTATCAAGGGCATTGTCATTGCATAACTTTAAAAAAATCTACTATATAAAAGTCAAGGTTTGTGAGTGTGTTTGTCTGTTGTTGTCTGTGTCAGGCAGGCGAAGACCTCATACAGTTGGCTGCGTGAGGCAAGAAGACCTCACACGATTGGCTGGCTGTGAAGATTCTACAGAATCCTGGGGTGGCAGTCTAGCGAGAATTCCCAGCCAAAGAGCTCTTGGGCCTCAGGCCGGTTGCTATGGACACGAGTCCCAGCAGTAAGGAGAAGGGTAGTGTATTCCCTCAGAAACCAAACTTCTGTTATGTTAACAACTCTGAATACAGATTGGATTGGGGAATATGGGGATAAGTTACAGGTACTGGAATAGGCCGGTTGCTATGGAGATGAGGCTTAGCAGCAAAGAGGTGGACGGCGTATTCCTTCAGGAACCCAACCTCTGTATGTTAACAACTCTGAATACAGATTGGATTGGGGAATATGGGGAAAAGTTACAGGTACTGGAAAAGACAGTTTGGTGAGTTCTTAAGAGGAAAATAAAAGCCCTGGGCAATGCCGGGTAAATATTCTAATTAGACATAAATGTAATACTTCACAGAATAAACATAAAACATTCCCAACCTTTTGTTTCTTTCCTTGGTTTTTAGTGCAGGCTCTTCCTTTGTCCAACTTCATAAAAATTAGACTTCACGGTAAAACTCTAAGGAATCTGCAAAATAGTTGCCCACTGTTGTTGTTTTTTCTGTATTTGACTTTAGCACAAGGACTCTGTCATTATCAAACTTTTTTAAAAAAAAAATCAATTAGGCCTTACAGTAAAACCTTTGAAAGGCGGAAAACAATCTCTCCCTCTGTTCATCAATCAGATATGCACCCTAACTACCTTTTGGAAAAAAAACCTAACCCACTTTGCATAATAGATTTAGACATCTGGGCGTGACAGGTACTCTTTGGCATTGCACAACACATAGATCTTTGGAAAGAAGGGAAAAAAAACCTCTGTGGCGGAAGGGAGGGGTGAACAACACATCTCGCACATGAAGGAAAGTATAAAAGCCCTCTGGTTCGGATATCAGCATTGACAGCATCTCGTCTCCTTCCAGATCTGGTACCCTCTGGTAACTTCTGGTAAGTGTGCCTCTCTTTCCAAGTATCCGGATGCTTGCTTTAGGAGCCTAGTGTCGTAGAATTCGAAGAGATCCCAAAGCTCATTCATTTAGCTGGCTAGAACGTTAAAACTGAATGCAGTAGGAAAAGAGGAAGACCACAAAACAGGTGGATTGGCTCCATCAAAGAACTTCTGTCTGCCCTGAGTTCAAGAGACCCAAGGTTTTCAGGGGTGGAGGGCCCAACATCAACAGTCAAGTTGTTCTTAATTTTGCCCACTTGCAGAGACTTGCAGGGGGAAGACAAATTACCTTTTCTGTTTGCATCCTGAATCATCCTTAAATGTGAAGATTCTTGCAAGCTCGATGTGTTCTCTCTCACTCTCTTCCCCCGATTTAGTTGCCTATGCCTGTGTGGCAGGGGGTTGGACCCCGTGGGTCTTGGGGGATCCCTTGCAGCTCTAAGATTCTTTGATTCTACTTAGAGATCTCCCCTCTGTGTTCAGTTCAGCTTACTCCTGACTACATGTGCTTAGACTACATTGTGAATAGCTTAATTCAGTTTCAATAATTTTCAGCAAAGGTGCCATGAGTCTATTGTAATATAAAAAGGGGAAGGGGGGAAGAAAAAAAATGGGAATCTCGAGCACTTTTAAGACTAAATGATTTTTGTATTTTGGCATCAGGTTTTGTGGCTCTTCAGACTCGATACAAAGCAGTTTTACAGCTTCAGGTTATTAAGAACACAGGAAGCTCCCAGCTTTGGATGCCCCATTATCTCACAACTCGCTCTTTTGACACAAATTAAGGACAAGTTCCATTAATTCTGCAGGGGTTTCGCTCTTTGATCAGCTCTTTTTGGCTATGGAGGATTGCCTGGGACTCCTCACATGCACGCACTGCTTGCAAAATGCGTGGGGAGGTGGAGAAAGGTGCTGAGCCAGCTGAGAGACTTTGCAAGCAGCGCCTGCACGCAGGCAGTCCCAAATGACCCTCCTTAAGTTCTCTGTGCTCCTTACAGTACAGTATGTGGGTTCCTCTTTTTAACCACTTCCATCTTCTGACAGTGTTCTAGTCCCTAACCTGTCTGATATGAGGGGGGGAAGCCTGTACCCAGTTGTGAGAGGAGGTGAGAATGTAATAGGATTCAGAAAGATGCAACCATGAGTCTGTTTTAATGCTCACCTGCATATGTTTTTAGTTATATTGTTTGTTGTTTTGTGCCCTCAAGTTTTTTTCCATCTCATGGCGACCATCAGGCAAATCCATCATCGGATTTTCTTGGCAAGATTTGTTCAGAGGGGGCTTTCCTCAGCCTTCCTCTGAGGCTGAGAGAGTGTCACCCAGTGAGTGCCCACGGCCAAGTAGGGATTCAAAACATGGCCTCCCAGAGTCCAGCACTTGAGCCACAACACTACCATGGCTCTAGATTGTACTTGCTTTAAATTGTAACCCAGCTTGAGTCCCCATGGGAAGAGGAATATGTTCGGCCCTCCACATTTATGGGTTTCACTTTTACAGAATTGATTTTCTGCAAACTTCTTCAACCCCTGCCCCTCCACCTCAGGCAGTTCTTTTCCAGGGGAGCCTTTCCTCTCAGCGACTGCGATCCAGCCACGCAGCTCTTTAAAAACCCACCTCAGGTCCTCCTCCACCAGCCACTGCCTGACCAATAAGGATGGATTGCACTCTGATTTCTCAGCACAGCAAACCCTCTCCCGATGCCCTTCACAGACTCAAGGAAGGAGAAGGACAGAGGAAGTAGAGGGGCACCATGTCAACCCACCTTCTTTCCCTCTCCTTTCCCTGCCCATTCTCCCACCATGCCCTAGCCCCCTTCCTGCAGGCAGACAGACAGACACATACACACTCTTTTCCACTTTTGCAGGGGTTCTGCACCCCTAACCCTAGCAAATGTGGAGGGCCAACTGTAATAGATTGAAGACAGTCCTTATAACTCTTGGGAGAGCTCTAAAAGAATAGCTGTCTTAATTTTTTTTTAATTGCCTGATCAGTGAGAACTTTTCTGATTGCTAATTCCTAAGAAGGTTCAAGCACATAGGAGTCATAATGATCCCATTCTGCCAGAACATTTCAGAGGGGTTTAGCACTACAGTTGACAGTTCAGCATTGTCCCAGGCCCTTAAGTTTCTGAGCCAAAACCTGAGATTCAGATTTTACGTACTAACCACAGTTAACCATCACCAGTTACCATTTAAACACCCACATACAAAAAACATATTTTCCTGTTTAGAAAACCTTAGGACAAAAGTCTTACCTAAAAGGACTGCTTCCAGGTCAAGATGCTCCTTCTCACCTATGTAGGGAGACGGGGTAGGGAACATTTAATCTAGACGCCTTGCTTCAGGAGGTGCAGAGCAGAGCAAAAGGTAAGCCCTGGCATCACTACAACTGGAGGAAGCTAACTAAGTAGAGGTAGAGACTCCCAGAGAGTATTTGCAATTCGCAGCAACCAATGAATGAATCCTTAAAACAGCAACTATCTCTTGCTCTCCTAACTAAGCTGGAAACTTTCACCCACCTCTTTCCTCTTGCATGGAGGAAACCCTTTTCTCCCTCCTGGAGGTGTGTCATGAAAGCCTGAAGATTCAGCACCAAGCCCTGAGATCTGGGAACCCTACTCAGCACCTCTTTGTCTAGTCCTGGGTGGTGTCAAGCTCCCCCTCCCCATTCTGTTCCACAGCCCTGCTCACAGCAAGTCTGTAAAACCACAAAAATATAACTTTCATAGAAAGTCTCAAGTCCACTAGAATTCCTTCGTACTCTGAACTGACCTAAAAGGAGAGTTGGCTTCCTTCCACCAGCTCTTTATTTTTGGTGTCCCTTCAATGTTTCCCTCCTTCTTGCAGTGTCTCCCAAACCCTCAGCAAAATGAAAACTCAACTGGAAAAAGCCATGGAGTGTGTGGTCAACATCTTCCACCGGTACTGCATTCTGAATCCTATTGATGACTACCTGCAGAAGAAGGAGTTTGAGAAGTTAATGAAGGAACAGGCCCAACCTTTCCTGAAGAACACTTTGCCTGTAAGTTATCATGTGAACCGGCGGAAAGCCTTCTGTAGTTGTGGGGCAGGGCTCTAGATCAAGGGAGCCATGACCTTCCAGGTGATCAGCTAAAACTCCCATCATCCCACACCCATTGGTTCTCCTAGCTAAGGCAAAGGAGTATTGCAGTCCATGCTCATCTGAAGGGCTATAGCAGGGATGGGTGACTGGAGAAAGCTACAGGGCCACACACCACTACCACAACTTCGCACAAAAGTGCACCCTCCCCCCAAAAAATAAGCTCCCCAAATGCCTTCTGAAACCATGGAGGGCATTTTCACCATGCTTTTAAAGCCTCCCTGGTCATTTCAAGCCCAGCAGAGGTCTTTTTTTTAAGAACAGGAAGTGAGTAGAAATCACTTCCTGTCCTTAAAAAACGGTCTCTGCTGGGAACAGGAAGTGAGCAGAAGTCGCTACCTGCTTACTTCCTCTTTCAAAAAATGGGGTGAAATACCTCCCACAACCCCTAGAGGCCATTTTGGGCAAAAAATTGAACCCTGTCAGGCCCTGGCAGCTGCAGAAACAGCCTTGAGGTCACCCCTAGGCTACACATTCCCAGTCTTTTCCCAGGTTTATCATGTAGGTAAAAAATATGCCTAGGATGTTTCTGTTGTTCGTGAATATATCTTCTGTAGGTTGAAATTTGTTTCCTGTTGGTGACCTTTGCCAGAGTGTCTAGCTAGAAAAGGCAATAATGCCTTGTAAAGTGGAAGGCTGTAGGGAAAGAAGAGGAAGACCACGTTACAGATGGTTAGAGTCAATCAAGGAGGCCCCAGCCCTGAGCTTCCAGACCTGGGCATCGGCCGTTTCCGCACAAATCTGTTATAGCACCATGATTCCACTTTCAACCTCCTATGGAATCCTGGGGTTTGCAGTTTTGGGAGGGGCCAGCCGGCCGCTCCCGAAACTGCAAACCCCAAGATTCCATAGGAGATTGAAAGTGGAATCATGGCGCTATAACAGACTAGTGCAGAAATGGCCATGGTTGTTAGTGACAGGGCTCTTGAGGGTCTCTTGTCCATAGGGTCCGCGTCAATTAAAGCTGACTTGACAGCAAATAACAACAGCCAACCATGCACTATTGCCAATGAAGAAATAGCCACACTTTCAAATACTTAATGAATGGTGTGATGTTAGAGCAGAAGCAGAGGCGTATCTAAGGTGGAGCAAGTGGGACACATGCCCTGGGCACCCATACTGGGGGTGCAAAAAAACCATGCATGCAGGAGTGGGGTGGGGTAGAGGTAAGAAGGCAGGGGCACAACGTCCATGTTTTTCCTAGGTGTTATTTACACTAGATACACCACTCAGCAGAAGTACCTAGTCATAGGTCTCCAGATATGTCTGGACTATTGTTCCCAGAAGCCTGACTGTTGACCACCATGGTTGGTACTTCTGGAAGTTCTGCAGCATATTTATTTATTTATTGTATTTGTAGGCTGCCTTGCTCCCAGAAATGGGACCCAATTCAATTCAAAACCAAAGAAGGGAGTCCAGTATGTTGGAGGACCCTTCATCGTAGACTTTCCCTATGAAAACCTACCCTTGATTCTGCCTTTCACTGTGTTCAGATTTATAATGAAGGGTGCTTCCATAGCCAGCCTAGGCATGTCAATGTGTAAAATGGACTAGTAGTGGCAGGCTGTGGATAAATATAATTGTATATTGATAATAGAAAGTTTCCTAAATCATAGGAGCAAGTGATGTATTACAATGCTTTTTAGCCAAAGCTTTGAACTCCTCAGGTGGAGAGTTCTAGACGCGTTAAGTATCAGGTTCTAGGTGTTACATGGGTTTGTGATTCTTCTAGATTTCTGCTCCAATTTGTAGCAGGTGGATGAATTCTATAGGTCCTTAAGCATATAGAGATATCAAAGACATATAGGGATATAAAAAATAATTATTCAGCTCCTCAAGATCTATGTTCCAGATGTTACAAGAACCATGTTCTAGGTATTACAAGGCTCCCTAAAAAGATGGAGTTGATCGAGTTGTATCCTCCTTGTGTTGCAGTCATTCATCTTTCTTTCTCTCCTTCTTTCCGCAGCCCAATCTCGATATAAATGCTTACATCCAACAGCTATTTCAGAAAGCAGACAAGAACAAGGATGGAAAGCTCAAGTTCACAGAATTCCTAATTGTGATGGGGGCTGCCCTCAACGAGGCTCATGAAAGATCCCATCGCCTAGACAAGGAGGGACATGGGCACGGCCACAGTCATGGCCATGATCATGGCCACGGTCATGGCCATGGGCCCGTTTGATCAAGGAACAGAGTCTCTCATTGGTTATTGTTCCTATCAGTTCCAGGCATAGCTTTATCAGCCATCTACACCCCCAAAATCATACTGAAAGCACAAATGGAATTGACTGCCTTTCCCTTTCCTTGAGTAATAAAATACTTCTCTGGAAACCCTCTGATATTTATCTTGTCTCTTTGTGATAGACTTCTTGGGCAGAAAGGTACTAGGAAGAGAGTGAGTCAAGACAAACCAGTGGCGGGGGACATTCAGTATTGTGGACATTGACTGGTCACAGCCCTCCATGCTTTCAGTCTGCAACCAAACTGAATATGGATCTTTCAAAAGCCAAGCATTCTCCAGCCATTTCCACACGAGTTTGTTATAGCGCTATTATTCCACTTTCAACATCCTATGGAATCCCAGGGTTTACAGTTTAAGGAGGGGCCTGAAAGACCATCCTCAAAGGCCCCTCCCTAAATTGCAAATCCCAGGATTCCAATAGGATGCTGAAAGTGGAATAATAGCACTACAACAGTCTAGTGCAGAAATGGCCTCCATCCCTCCCACGGAGCTGTGGCTGCGTCATGTCCTGGATAACTTTCTCTGATGAACTTCACTCAGAGTTTCAAGCAGCAGAGTTTATTTGAAGTAAAGCAAGTAACACAGAACTTTCCCTAAAAATGTTGCTGAGACTATCACATCTAGGATTGTTACAGATTTTATACCTTGTCATACAAATTTAGGCACATACATCATAAATGTTATATCACTTCACCAGCCCAGCATTTTCCCAGGCCCTCTGCTATTTCTATAGCTTTCATCCTGGGAGCTGGAAAAAGTTCCGGTATCCTTCTCGATGCCTAGTCTGTTCTCATAACACCATCCCACTACTTCACAGTCTCCCGTCTGATCTTCTTCCCTCTTTCCTGGATACAAAGTGACATTGAATACTCCAGCAATTAACCATGTGATGATTTGGCTATTTTAAAAGTTCCAACCTGCAGGTAGTTGCAGGTAGAAATTAGCAAAGAATATATGATAGTGCTCCAGCAAGCTATATCTCTGTTTGATCTAGCTAAGCTATTCTATTGCAAATACTGATACATGCAGCATATGTATGACAGGAGCCATGCATCCAGACAGCATGTATATCTCTTTCCAGGTTCCATGGAAATACTGGAAATACAATTAAAGTTTAAGTCCTTGAATACAGTGGGCCCTCCATACATGTGAGAATCCCATTGCGGGAACCCCTGTGAATAACGGGAATTTGCAAATGCTCACATCCCATTATATGCAATGGCAAAGAGCCACACATGGATAAACCAGTGCATCCATGCCCACGTCGCTGCCAGTTTAAGTACAAGGAGGCAACATTTTGTGCAAACATGAATTTGCACATGCAGAGGGCACAGGTGAGGAGGGCCCACTGTATTTTGTAAGAACAATGCAAAAAAAAAATCATACATTCGTTTTTTAAAAAAATATTAATTTTAACACAATCTAATTCACAAATAAGAACTAAAATTAAACTGAAAGCAAAACTCAGTACTAAAACACAAAACACAAACTAACTTAAACTCAGGCTTGAGCTCAGGCTTGCTAGAGAGGTTAAAAACAATAAAAAGAGCTATTTGGGTTATGTCTGTAGCAAAAGGAAAAAGAAGGAGGTGGTAGGGCCACTGCAAGGAGAGGATGGAGAGGTGGTAACCGGGGACAGAGAAAAAGCAGAACTACTTCACAGCTTCTTTTTGTCTCAATCTCCGAAAAGAAAAACAGTGTTCAACTCAGAGAAAACAAAACAGCTGCTGTAATAAGGGAAATGCAGCACAGAGTAAGTAATGAGGCAGTACAGGAATACCTGGCTTCTCTTAATGAATGCAGCTCACCGGGGCCAGATGAACTACATCCAAGGGTATTAAAAGAACTAGCAGAAGTAATTTCAGAACCACAGGCAATAATCCTCGAGAGTTCCTGGAGAACAGGAGAAGTGCCAGCAGACTAGAGGAGGGCAAATGTTATTCCTATCTTCAAAAAGGGGAAAAAGAAGACCCAAACAATTACTGCCCATTCAGCCTGATATCAATACCAGGAAAGATCCTAGAGCAGATCATTAAACTGTCAGTTTGTAATGACTTAGAAAGCAATGCCGTGATCATTAAAAATCAACATGTTGGATGGCATGGATATCTATGTTATGATAGATCAGTAGTGAATAAAGAGTTTAAAAACCATTGTATCCGAAAGACATTGTTGAAGGTCTGGTCACAAATAAAGCAAAAATTTTATACAAAATTACCAGTATGGACCTTACCACAAGAAGCTTACAAAATTACCCCAACAAAACAAGGAAATTCACTAACATATCAAGTGTTATCGAAATGGGAGGGCGATAAACCAAGAATGTGTAAAGAAGAAGAATTAACGGCTGGACGACATGAACTAAATTGGTTTCCGTGAGACAACTTAGAGAAAGATTTAGAATGGACAAAAAATTTGAGAGAAAAGAGAATGAGTTAGATTTACTGATGAAAGGAAACCAAAAGAGAAGAATTTCTAAATGTTATAAATTATTGTTGAAAGGAGAAATGGAATCAGAAATAGTTAAAGATATAATGGTTAGATGGGCACAGAACTTGAGACATTCAATTGAACTAGAAACTTGGGAAAGAGTGTGGAAAATAGATATAAAATTTACATTAAATTTAAACATAAAGAGAAAATTTTTATAAAATGTATTATAGATGGTCCATGACCCCAGAAAGATTACAAAAAATAACAAAAAAAATGGGAATTCAAATTGTTGGAAATGTGATGAAAAGACGGGGTCTTTTCTTCATATGTGGTGGACATATAAGATAGGAAAAAAAAATTGCAAGGGGGTACATGATGAAATTCAAAGAATTTGTAAGTTGAACTTTGAAATGAAACCAGAGCTTTATCTGTTAAATATGTTAGGGCAACAAAGGGAAATAAGAAGTCATCAGAAGATATTATTATATTTAATAATTGCAGCGAGGTTAAAATATGCAAAACACTGGAAAGAAAAGAAATATACTGATATAGAGGAGTGGAAGTTAAAAGTTCTGGATATGATAGAGATGGAATAATTAGCATTTTCTTTGAAGAACAAATCTACCCAGAATTTTGAAAAAGAATGGAAAGGAGTATTGGATTGGGTAAGGATATAAATGTATAAGAAATCGAAGAAGAAACAATGTAATCACTCTTTTCTCTGTAAAATGGAAATTATGTTTGTATGAAATGGAAATAAGCAATTGCAACTGAAAGATTCAAGTCTGGAAGTGCTAGGGGCCGGGTTATTTTTGAGATTAAACTTTAATAAAAAAAATTTAAAAAATCAACATGGCTTTCTCAAAAAGTAAGTCATGCCAGACTGATCTTACCTCTTTCTACAACAGAGTTACAAGCTTGATAGATGAAGGGAATGCTGTGGATGTAGTGTATCTTGATTTCTGTAAGGCCTTTGACAAAGTTCCCCGTGACATTCTTGCAAGGAAGCTAGTAAAACGCGGGCTGGACAGGACTGCTTTTAGGTGCATTTGTAATTGGTTGGCCAACCGAACCCAACGGCTGCTTTTCATCCTGGAGAGAAGTGACTCGTGGGGTGCCGCAGGGTCCTGTCCTGGGCCCAGGGCTATTCAACATTTTCATCAGAGACCTGGATGAGGGAATATAGGGTATGCTGATCAAATTTGCAGATGACACCAAATTGGGGGGGGTTGCTAATACCCCAGAGGACCAGATCAGAATTCAAAATGACCTTGACAGATTAGAGAACTGGGCTAAAACTAACAAAATGAATTTGAACAGGGAAAAATGTAGGGTATTACACTTACGAAGAAAGAATGAAATGCACAGATACAGGATGCACAGATACAGATATAAGCCAGATACCTGGCTTGAAAACAGTTACATGTGAAAGGTGAACATGAGTCAACAATGTGATGCAACACCTAAAAAAGCCAATGTGATTCTGGGCTGCACCACCATGTTTCCCTGTGAATTGGGGGTCTCGGGAAGGGCGCTTAAATAACCAAACCAAACCAAGCAAGGATGGGGAAATTAGCTGGAGCACTCTCTTAAGCTAGCGAGAGGCAGGGTAACTTAGCGGGAATCTTTTACCCTCTGTATACAGGTTCAGGTCAGTGAGCAGTCAGACAGTTTAAAAGGCAACAATGATATTTATTAACAAGCAGACAAATAGTTAAGAAAACACAACCACACAGCTAACTAGAAATAGGAAATGAGAGTTTTGGGGGGAAGTGGGTGATACGACACCTTTCTCGTAGCTCTGAAGAAGTCCAGTTGAAGAGAGGACACTCAGCACGGTGGCAGAGGGGAGCTTGCAGAACGAAGCGGCGGCAAGGCTGGATGGCACTCCGGAGCGGTCCGAGCAGTCTGGCGAGAGGTCCGAGGAACTCTTGGAACTGTGGGTTTTTATTAGGGAAAGTATGACCGTGGGCTAGTCTGGTCTGGGGCGAAAACAATGAGGTCTGGGCTCGAGACAATATCTCCGAAAGGTCAGAATTTACATGATTGAGTTAATGTCCGAATCGACAATAGGATGGTCAGTATGCAGATGCAGCTCGCTTGGGCAGTTGAGCTTCTAGCTTGCCAGGGTGGCCGCTCGGGGCAGGGGTCTCTTTGTGTTAGCGTGCATCTCTAATGGAGGTGTTTGTTTCGGGAGGTCTCCCAAAGCAGATCTGGCAGTTTCTGACTTGCCTTGGTGTGAACAAGTATGAGTCAGCATATAATAGCCATGCCTAGCTCGGTGCTTGTTCGGGGGCCTCACAAACACTTGGCTGAGGGTGGCAAAACAGGACCGAATTGTGATATCAAAAATGATATCTAAAGTTTACCACAGGCCAGGCCAGTTCATGGTGGTAACAACCAGGAGTATAGTGTCAAGATCAAGGGAAGTAATAATACCACTTTATTCTGCTTTGGTTAGACCTCGTCTGGAATACTGTGTCCAGTTCCAGACACTATAGTTCAAGAAGGACATTGACAAGCTGGAACGTGTCTAAGGAAGGCAACCAAAATGGTAAAGGGCCTAGAAGCCATGCCCTATGAGGACGGCTTAGAGAGCTGGGGATGTTTAGCCTGACAAAAAGAAGGTTTAGAAGAGACATGATAGCCATGTTTAAATATTTGAAGGGATGTCATCTAAACATCAAGAAGAACTTCCTGACAGAGCTGTTCGATAGTGGAATCTGCTGCCTTGGAGCGTGGTGGAGCCTCCTTCTTTGGAGGTTTTTAAGCAGAGGCTGGGTGGCCATTTGCTGGGGGGGCTTTGAGTGTTTGTTCCTGCATGGCAGAAGGGGGTTGGACTCAATGGCCATTGTGGTCTCTTCCAGCTCTGTGTTTCTATGAGTCTATGATTTTAAACATTCACCTACAAAAACACAAAAGAGTTCTAATCTGTCAGAACAAACTATACTGAAAAAGAAAAAAGGAATTAAAAAAAATATTCTACCCTTACAGATGGAATAGAATTACTACTAAGCATCATCACAGATTATTGCATCATTAGATTTCTCATTGCTCAAAAAGTCCATACACAATTTCCAATCTTTCAGACAATCTTCAGCTGGCTTATCTCCTGTTAGTTTGGCAATTTGTGCTGATCCGGCAATCATAACGAAAAAATTTATATATTCAAATTAACACGTAGGCACTGTTGCAAAAGTTCTATGCATCTAATGAGAAGCTGGTGAAGAATCTGATTGACTTTTTCGCTGTGTTGCTCAGTTGCGTTGCAACATTGGGATGCAAATCAGAAAACCTTAAATTAAAAAAAAATGCAAAATAGAGGCAAATGCAATATGGAAATTAAGCTACAAAGAATTTCCCCTTAACAGAAAAAAGTGAAAAGCCTTACCGGAAGCCTCCGCCTTTTAATGCCCCATTATTTGATGATTTGCTCGTTTGACACTTCCAGATTAAAGACAAATTCCATTAATTCAACAGGGGTTCCACTCCTTCATCAGCAGTTCTTATCTACAGAGGCTCACTTAGTAGTAAATTTTAAGTACAGTCGCTCATCCTGGCAGTTGACCTAGCCACACCTCACCAGGCATGTCCAAAAAATTAAGGCAGTGGTGTTGCTCCAAATCGACAACTTGTTTTAGCAGATTTCAACACTACCAGGAGGAGGTCTTTTGTAAACTAGTGTCTCTTGATTCTCCATTCAAGATCCAGCCATCCCCAAATATATTTTGTTTCTAGAAAAATTCATCCTCCCATCCCAGCTGCTGTGAGGAATGCAACTAGGCCCCCGAGGAAAGGGAAGCTTGAATGGAAGAGGATATCATAGGGCCTTTCCGCACTACACTGTTATAGTGCTATTATTCCACTTTTTAGCATCCTATGGAACCTTGGGGTTTGCAGGCCCCTCAAAGGCCCCTCCCTAAGCTGCAAATCCCAAGATTCCATAGGCTGTTGAAAGTGGAATAATAGCACTATAACAGTGCAGTGCAGACAGGCCCATACTTTGCCAACGCCTGAGTAAGTGAGACTATATCACTATATGAAACAAGGGGAAAAAGTCATTCAGTTGTCACCACCAAACGCAAGCAAGCAAAGCCTATTTGTCCAGAGACTACAATACCCCCTTGATAATCATTGCAATAAGCAGATTTCAAATGAGGGTTTTCTTCTCTGAAGATAAACACTCTGAAGATAGACATGTGGGAAGGGAGAGCATGAAAACGATTTTCTTTAAACATTTTTCTAGCACAGATCAATCTTTTATGAGATAAGAACTCATGTCATTGCCTTTTTTTCAGCACTTTCTTCAATATTTCACATGTTTCACTCTCCTCGAGAAATTTTGACCTCTTTTCTCACTTCAGACAGCTGAAAATTCATGCTTCAGAAAAGCGGCACAGATACCATGCCCTATGAGGAAACCATACCCTAAAAGAAGCAGCTTTGGGAGCTGTGTATGTTAGCCTGCGGACAAGAAGGTTAAGAGGCAAAAGACAACTGTGTTCGAATTTTTGAACGGATGTCATACAGAGAATGGAGCAAGCCTGTTTTCTGCTGCTCCAGAGGGTAGGACACGGAACAATGGCTTCAAACTTCAGGAAAAAAGATTCCATATAAACATTAGGAAGAATTTCCTGATGGTGAGAGCGTTTCAATAATGGAATACGCTGCCTGGAAGTATGGTGGAGTCTTCTTCTTTGGAGGCTTTTAAACAGATACTGACTGGCTATCTGTCAGGAATACTTTGATGGTATATTGCTGCATGGCAGAATGGGGTTGGGCTGCATGGTCCTTGTGGTTTCTTCCAACTCCACAATTCTATGACTCTGCGGGCCTTTCCGCACTACACTGTTATAGTGCTGTTATTCCACTTTCAGCATCTTGTGGAATTCTGAGGTTTGTAGTTCACTGAGGCCCAAGAGCTCTCTGACTGAGGATTCTAAAGGCCCCTCTCGAAACTGCAAACCCCAGGATTCCATAGGATGTTGAAAGTGGAATCATAGTGCTATAACAGGCTAGTGCGGAAATGGCCTGGAACACCCATAGCTAAGCAACCTCAGAGTACAGTCAAGATGGGGAAATTATTAATAAAGAAGAACACACAGGCTAGGGAGGCTGCAGCAATTTGCTTTTGCCTGAGCCTACTGGGAAGGGCAAGATTCTGCTCCTTCCTCTTATCTCCTCCCATTGAGTTAAGTGAATGGAAACAAACTACTTTTGCATTTTGAACTGAATTTGCAGCAACTGAAGTAAGCTGAGGCCCAGATAGGAAGGTGGGAAGAAAAGAGTGAAACTGGGACATTTTAAAAAGCAGCTGCAGGAGTGAGATGACAGAAGATTAATTTGGACTCTCCATGCCAAATCAAGTCAGTTGGAGTGTATGACACTTCATTCAAAACGCCTGTGGCCAGAAGGGGCATGTTGGTAACTGTTGTTTGAAAAATAACCCTTTCCCAGTTTCTTGAACTCAGACCTAAGCCACAGCATCAAGCTCTTACTATCAGGAAGTTCTTCCTAATGTTTAGATGGAATCTCTTTTCCTGAAGTTTGAAGCCATTCCTCCGTGTCCTAGTTTCTGGAGCAGCAGAAAACAGGCTTGCTCCATCCACCCTATGACATTCCTTCAAATATTTAAATATGACTATCATGTAGCTTCTTAACCTTTTCTTCTCCAGGCTAAACCTACCCAGCTCCCTAAGCCTCAGAGAGCTTCATGACTTCCAGGCCTTCTACAGTTTTGGTTGCCCTCCTCCGGACATATTTCAGCTTGCCAACATCCATCTTGAATTGCGGTGCCCAGAAGTGGATGCAACGTTCCAGGTGAAGATTGACCAAAGCAGAATGGAGTGGTACCATTATTCCTCTCAATTTAAACACTATACTCCAATATATAATGAAAGAAGTGGCATCTCTGTGAGTCTGTAAAAAGAATGAGAGGAAGGTTACAGTGTGATCAGAGGATTATTTGCAAGAGCTTGTAGGATAAGGAGTGTCTCTTATTTGACAGTCATAAAGCTTTTCCCTTAAGAGTGTCCCTTATTATCAGAAATGGCCCTTCTTATAAGGGCCATCTCCTACTTAAGAGTTCAAACACTTTTCTGTTTCTGTAGATTGAACAAGATATTTTTAAAAAATCCTATATTTGGGGGTGTGAGCCCTTTGTAAAGATAGAAGTCTGTGTATTGTGTCATTTCTGAATGTGGACGATAGGTTAATTTTACAGAGAAATGTGCAGCTAAATTGACTGAAATGGGTATAGTACAGGGGTTCTTAACCTGGGGTCCAGAAACCCCTGAGGGCCTGCAGAGCCCTCACTCAGCAGCAACAGGGATGTGGCAACATGAAGGGGGTCGCGGATGCTGAAACTGCTCTGTTGCTTGCACATGAAGGAGCAGCCTGGCTGTGCATGCGCATATCCCCAAACCGTCTTGCAGTTTAGGCCTACCTGGCAATAGCACTACATATCACTTTGATATCAATAATTCGGCCTTATGCTACCACCCCTTTCCAGGCATTTGTGAGGCCCCCGGACAGGCACGAAACTAGGCTCGGCCATCAAACTCTGCAATATCCCACGACCATACAGGCAGGCCAGAAATAGCCAGATCCCCGCTTTAGGAGACCTCTCTGCAAATACCCTCATTATGTACGCACGCTGTTTACAAAGGACTCCTTGCCCCGAGCAGGTAACAGCATTGAGCATTTGCATACAGTCTGCCTCTTTGTCAATTCGGACTTAATCATGCTAAATAGTGACCTTTCGGAGACATTGTCTCGCACCCAAAACTCATTGTTGTCCCTGAGTAAGGCATAGCCTGCAGTCACACCTCTCCCTATAAAAAACCCTGACTCCGAGACCTTCCTCAGATCGCTCCCGAGTTCCAGACTGCCTTGCTGCCGCTTTGCTTGGCGAGCTTCCCCTCAGCACCACATGCTGAGCCACACCGAACCCCAGCACCGCTCTCTGTCTTCTTCCAGGCTTCAGGAACAGGTTTCGTATCACCCGAACCAACTATCCCTCTGAAAATCCCGCTATCTTACTCACACCTTTATTTTCCTTAGTTGTCTGTGTGCGTGTGTTGCTTACATTGTGTGCCTGTATTTAATAAAGATCAATCATTATTTTCAAACCGGTCTGCTCCTTGGCTTGGCCTGACCCCGTAAACACTGGGTCAAAGATCCTGCTAAGTTACCCTGCCTCTCGTAACGCTAAGGCAGTGCTCTGAGCTAGTTTTCCCCACCTATAGTTGAGCACGTTTTGGTGTCCCTCCCGGGACCCCCAGTAAACAGAGTTGCAGGTGTATGTGAGCGCCCAGACTATAACTCCGGACACCAGGGTTTGAATCCTCATTTGGCCGTGGAAACCCACTGGGTGACCCCAGGCAAGCCACATTCTCTCAGCCTCAAAGAAAGGCAAAGGCAACAAGCATTGCCAAGAAAAAAAGAACATGGTAGGTTTGCCTTAGGGTTGTCATAAGTCAGTTTTCAAATGGAAGAGACATGATGGCTAGAAACAACTTTCGTCTCCGTGTGGCATTTCGTTGTTATGTACCTTCATGTCACTTCTGGCTTATGGCAATCCTAAGGTGAACCTATCACAGGAGTTTTTTATTTATTTACTTTGGCAAGATTTGCCTTTGCCTTCCTCTGAGGCTGAGAAACTGTGACTTGCCCCAGGTCACCCAGTCTCTGAGCAGGGATTTGAATCCTAGTTTCCAGGAGCCTTTAATAAATAAATATAAATCTTTGAAAATTTAAATAAATATTTGAATATTTAAATCTTGAGTTATGTTGTGTGGGTTCCTGGCAAAAAATTATATTTGCAGATGATCCCCAGTAAAGAAAAGGTTAAGAACCACTGGGTCTAGCACTTTTATTTGGTGGTTAGGTAGAACACAAACTTGTTATTTCATAATTCTCAGTCTTGCATGTCATGAATTTTGACTGTCCTTTAACACTGTTTTGAAAACATGTCAATACATAGTGGGAAGAAATATTGGTGTGCAGAATGAATACTGTACATCCTTCAATACCATCTTGGCTAAATCCTGCATTTTGACTGTAGTCATTTGTTCCCTTGCTGAAGTTTTGCAAAGAAATGGTTCTTACTTCATAATCCCACAAGATGGTGCCCTAGTACAAGATAAAAATGTTCTATGGGTCATCTTTATCTAATTTATTATTGTCTGATTTGGTCCAAGAGGTTTCAAAAAACACAGTGAAAGCAAAAGTGTTGTTTTCCATCGAGAGTCTTCTAGCCATAAGAAACTGTAAACAGTAAAGCTACACAGATCTCTGCCCAGCAAAAAGGAAGTTAATTCTTTAGGATGTAAAAGTTCCTATGTGGCAAATAGAAAAATGGACTCCATTCAACTGTGTTGTGTATGTGTCTGCATGCACGTGTGTGTTACAGCACCAGAGAGAAAAACTTTAAACAAATAAATCAGTCGTAGCCATTTTCATCCATTCTGAGTGCAGGGCTTTTGTAAAGTCAATGGCTCTTGATTGTCCATTTAGCATCTACTCTTCCCCAAAAGGAACACAGGGCAAGCTCATAACAAATATATTGTTGTTAAGAAAATCCACCCCTTCCTCCTTTCTCATAGCTACTGTGCGGGTTGTAGCTAAGGTGAAAAGGAAAACTCTACGTGTGAAAGAGAAAGAGACAGAGAAAGGAGATGATGGTGGTAATGATGATGGCACCATCCTTGCAAACGCAAAGAAAGAGGAAAGTGAGAGAGAATTTTAATTGTGTGAACCTACAGGCAACACATTTCCGCACTAGCCAGTTACAGCGCGATGATTCCACTTTCAACATCCTCTGGAATCCTGGGGTTTGCAGTTTCGGGAGGGGCCGGCTGGCCCCTCCCGAAACTGCAAACCCCAGGATTCCAGAGGATGTTGAAAGTGGAATCATCGCGCTGTAACTAGCTAGTGCGGAAATGGCCAGACTTTCCCCCATAGTTTGCTTTTTTTGCTCAAGGGTAGACAACTTCTGTCCGTGAGAGTGCCATTACCTTATCACCTCCGATAGTGAGTTGCTGATTGACCTTTCTTTTCTTTGTGCAAGAGTTTGTCCTCAGGATGACTGAACTCCCAGATTGGTGTGTGCCGTAACTGTCAGAAGTTCCTCTGAGTGGATTATCTGTTGTTTTGCAAACCTACTGATGGGAATGGGGCTGGGGTGAGGTAGGGGGAAAGCAAACTTTAGAAGGCTGAACTGAGCTCATCTCTTTTTTGGAAGAAAAAAAAAATAGGGGTGGGAATTGTGCAATTCCAGAAATTGTTGGACTACAACTCACAGCAGCCCCAAGCAGCCTAGCCAAAGGTGAGAATTGCTAGGAGTTAACAGTCCAAGAACACCTGGAGGGAAACACGCAAACCCCAGGATTCCAGAGGATGTTGAAAGTGGAATCATCGCGCTATAAGAGTGCAGTGCGGAAATGACCACAGAATCCCCAAATTAGAGCTCTGGTGCACCATGGCTCCAAAACATCGGTCTCCAGGCACTTAGGGACTTCAACTCCCAGAAGCCCCAGCCAGCATAGCAATGGTGAGGAATTCTGGGAGATGAAGTCCAAAAAAAATCTAGAGCGTCCCATTTTGAGAACCACTGCTCTAGTAGAGAACTTCATGTACCCCCTACTACAAATCCCAGGATTCCACAGGAAGGAACCATGAGAGTTAAGATGAGCTCAAACTGATACAATGGTATCATGCAAGCATCCATGACTTGATTGCATCTACATTGGAACAGTTATAGCAGTCTGATTCTGCTTTAATTGCTATAGGTCCATTCTGTGGAATCCTGGGATTTGTAGTTTGCAGGAGGTACTTCTGCTAAAAAGCTCCAGTACTGTAGCATCAGAATCCTCTAGCACAGTGCTTCACAAACTTTGGTCCTCCAGATAGTTTTGGCCTCAACTCCTGGAAATCCCAGCCAGCCCGGCCAATAGCAGGATTTTTGGGAACTAGCGTTCCAAACATCTGGAGAAGCAGCTTCAGAGCACCCGCATAGGGGTCTCTTCACATTAACAAGTACTGTCGAGTGCTGCGATTCCATTTTATAAATGTCCTCTCAGCATCCTGTGGAATCCTGGGGCCTGTAGTCTGATGAGACACAAAAGGCCTCCAAGTGAGAATTCCCTAAAACTCCAAATCCCAGGATTCCAAGGGACGTTGCCATAGCAGTTAAAGCAGACTCATAGGCCATTTCCGCACCACACTGTTATGGTGCTATTATTCCCCTTTCAACATCCTGTGGAATCCTGGAGTCTGCAGTTTAGGGAGGGGCCTTTAGAATTCTTGGCCTGAGAGCTCTTTGGCCTCAGGAAACTACAAACCCCAGAATTCCATAGGATGTTGAAAGCGGAATAATAGCACCATAACAGTGTGGTGCGGAAAAGGCCATTATTCCACATCCTGTGGAATTCTGGGGTTCTCTCTGGCTGGGAGCTCTAAATGCTCCTCCCTAAACTGCAGAGCCCAGGATTCCGCAGGAGGTCGAAAGCGGAATAATAGCGCTATAACAGTCTAGTGCAGAAAGGGCCCTAGTGTTATACTTGCAAAAGGTGAAACCCCTCCGTAGCAATCCAAGCGCGAGTTGGGGATGCTTCAAACGGCTTCCACAGGGCAGAACCAGGGCCATTTCTGCACTACACTCCTACAGCACGACTATTCCACTTTCAGCATGGTAGGGAATCCTGGGCCATTTCTGCACGACACTGTTACAGGGCTCTCAGTCCACTTTCAACCTCCTATGGAATCCTGGGATTTGCAGTTTAGAGAGGGGCCTTTAGGATTCTCAGCCAGAGAGCTCTTGGGCCTCCGGAAACTACAAACCCCAGGATTCCAGAGACTGTTGAAAGCGGAATAACAGCACTATATCAGTGCAATGTGGAAACGGCCCTGCGGTTTGCAGTTTGCAAACCCCAGGGTTCCAGAGGATGTTGAAGGTGGAGTAATCGCGCTCTATGAGTGTGGTGCGGAAACGGCGCGGGCCAGGCAACGCGGCACCGACCCGCTCCCGGCGGCCAATGGCAGCGGCGGCGGCGGGCGGGGGGCCGCCGGGTCCTCCTGGCCAGCAGGGGCCGCTGTGAGCGCCCGGGGGCAGGCGGGGGGCGGGGGGCGGGGAGCGAGCGAGCGGGCGAGCGAGCCCGGCCGGGCGGGCGATGGCGTGGGCTGGCGGGTAGCGGAGCGGAGCGGCGCGGGAGCGGGAGCGGGGCCGGCGCCTGCACAGGTAGGGGGCTGCGTGCGCGCGGGTGCGGGGCGTGGAGTGGGCTCCCGCCGCCTGCCCGCCCCCGTTTTGATGAGAATTCCTCCAAACCCATCCTTCTCTTGCTGTCTGTCTATGTGTGTGTGTGTGTATATCTCTCTCTCTCTCTTCTATATGCATGTATACGTCCGTTTCTGCATCTCCCTTCCGTCTGCCTGGCCGCTTCCCTCATGCGGGAGCCCAGTCTGGGATGGCTGCGTGGGAGCAAATTAAGAATAATATTGATGCTAATAATAACCCTTCTTGCCCTGTTGTTTTGCAAGCAGGACTTGCCTCCCCCCCCCAAACTCCTGGTTGTCTCTCCCCTCCAGCCTCTCTCCCGGTTCCCCCCATTTGAGAGGCTCCCTGATTGTTTGCATGGAAAGCGCGCGCACACACACACACTTGGGGCAGAGACTGGGGAGAAACGCCTTCCCTCCTCCTGCCTTTCCTCCCCACCTGTCTCCCCCACTAAATGTGGAGGCCCCCTTCTGCCAGTGCAGGCCCCGCCCCCCTCCCCGCGTGCCCCTGGAGGGCGCGAGTAGGGGCTGCCCACCCCCAAGATTTTGCTTCTCCTTCTGAGCCCCCCCTGCCTGTCTGTCGCTCTTCAAGGCCATGTCTGCACCAGACTGTTATAGCGCAGTGATTCCACTTTCAACATCCTATGGCAGTGGTTCTCAACCTGTGGGTCCCCAGATGTTCATGGACTTCAGCTCCCAGAAGCCCTGAGCATTGACCATAGTGGCTGGGGCTTCTGGGAGCTGAAGTCCACAAACACCTGGGGACCCACAGGTTGAGAACCACTGTCCTATGGAATGCTGGAGTTTGCAGTTTAGGGAGGGGCCTTGAGGATTCCATAGGATGTTGAAAGTGGAATCATCACGCTATAACAGTCTGGTGCGGAAATGGCCTCTCTCTTTTATCTATCTGCCACGCTGCAGACCCTCTCTCCCTCTACCCACGTGTAGCTTCAAGATCTATTGGAGCCCCATAGAAAATAGCCAGTAGGCCCCCTTGCACTGGTTAGAGGTCTGTGGCACCCCCCACACCAGTCAGGGGTCTGTAGGACTCACACCCAGTGCTGAGAAATCAGTACCCCTACACGCTAGTTAGAAGTTGTGTTTCCCCACACAGACACACACACACACACGGGACCCCCGTACACCCATGGGATCCCCATACCCACATGCTTCCTAGAGATCTATGAGATCAACACACATAAAAGCTACTTAGAGGTCTGTAGGACCCACACACCCACCTCTTGGCATCTGTGGGAGCCACACGCGGTGCTGAAGAGATCGGTCCCCCTACGTGCTACTTAGAAGTCTGTGTTCCCCCTCCCCAACACACACTCCCTAAGAGGTCGGTGGGGCTCCCATGCACACATACCACCTAGGGGTCTATGGGACACACACACAAGCTCTTCATAGACGTCTCTGGGACCCACAGGCGGTACTGAGAGGTCAGTACTACCACGCACCGCTTAGAAGTCTGTGCCCCCACACACTCTGAGACCCACACACGCATACACACTGCTTGGAGACCTGTAGGACCCACACACCCTCCTCTTAGAGCAGTGGTTCTCAACCTGTGGGTCCCCAGATGTTTGTGGACTTCAGCTCCCAGAAGCCCCAGCCACTATGGTCAATCCTCAGGGCTTCTGGGAGCTGAAGTTCACAAACATCTGGGGACCCACAGGTTGAGAACCACTGTCTTAGAGGTCTCTGAGACTGACACAGATGTTCTTCGTAGAGACCGCCACACTCACACTGCTTAAAGAGGTATGGGACCCCCATCACCACTCCTACTATTTAAAGGTCTATGAGACCCACAGACACACTCCTTGGGGCTGCCTTCCAAATTCGATTGTCCACATATTTCTCCCCCTCCCCGCAGCTGGCAGTCTAAAGACCTACACAGACCAGTTAGAGATATTCAGATTTCTCCCCATAGAGACCAGTAAGAGATTTCAATTCATCTGAGGCTTCCCTAGTGCCACTCCCATTCATTCTTAAAACACATACACACAAACTTCCAATTCCGGTTCTTCTCCCTCCCCCAGGATTAAGATCTAAACAGTTCATTTTCGTCTTCCTGCCTCCTTCCTGCTTTTTTTCTCAAAGGATTTATGCCCCCCCCCAAATCCCTTATCTCTATCCCCACACCACATACAACCACCCCACAAACTCTGCTCCTAATTCTTTTTTAAGTCTCCGAGAGGTTGGACTAAGGTCATTTTCGCACCAGGCTGTTATAGTGCTATGATTTTGCTTTCAACATCCTATGCAATCCTGCGGTTTGCAGTTTCGAGACCCCTCTCTAAACTGCAAACCCCAGGATTTCATGGGATGTTGAAAGCGGGAGCTTAGCACTATAACACTTTAGTGCGGAAATGGTCTAAAATTCCTCCCTGACCCACAGACCTTAGGCGCACCACACATCCCTCTCTTGCACTCAGTTGAAGCCGAGGCCATTTCCGCACTAGACTCTTAATAGTGCTGATTCCACTTTCAACATCCTATGGAATCCTGGGGTTTGCAGTTTCGGGAGGGGCCACCTGGCCCCTCCTGAAACTGCAAACCCCAGGATTCCATAGGATGTTGAAAGTGGAATCATCGCACTATAACAGTCTAGTGCGGAAATGGCCCTAGATTACTTCCCAGCATCCCAGATGGTTCTGGGGTGAAGGAATTCTCTGGCCTGCGGGCTTCATTTCTCAGTTGGTGCTTCCTGTCCCTCCTGTTAGTGCTGCCACCCTTGCTTATCCCTGGAGACTCTTTGAATAAAGGGATATTCTGCAGCTCTCCGCACCTATTCATGTCACCCTATGCTGCAGAAGATTCCCAGCCCTGTTCTTGGACCCCCCCTCATTTTCCTGCCCCTCTTCTGAGTAAAGTATTTGCAGCCCCATGTTCACCTCTTGACCACCTTACCTCTGATAGACCCTTTCCTTTCTTCTCAGTAAATATAATCTTGCTGTAAAAGTTGACCTCCCCTCTCTTAACTCTATTTACATTGTAATGCAACTAAAGCTGATTTTTGCTCCCCACATTTCTTTCACTTTCATTATCCAAGCCACCCCCCATCTGAGAAAATCCCCCCAAATGCTCTAGAGCCCCTCTTTGCAATCTTGTCCCCCCCTTTAATACCCAGAAAATACTCAGAATACTTAATACAAAATACTTAATACTCAGAAAAACTGTCTCCTTTTTCTTGCTAGGGCATGGGAGCAGTGCCCTTTAAATTCCTGCATCCACATTTTAATTGGGGGGGTTACTTTCTTCCCCTGTTCTGTTGACCATCTTGAGAAGAGCCTCGGCCCAAATTTTTATCCTTGGATAACAAGTGCCCTCAAATTTTCTTCCTACAGTGATTTCATGGGACAAGCTCTATCCTTTCTTTTAACACATTTTTAAATAGTTTTAATTCTTGTAGATTGTTTAATTGCTTTTAAAAATAATTTCAATTTATATTTAGGGTTTTTTTTATTATGTTTTTAATCCATTTTGTTTTGTAGCTCACCTTTGTAACCCACCTTGCATCCCAACATGGAGGAAAAGGAATGATATAAATGAATAAAAATAACCCAACGACAGCAATACCAGCAACAACCTTCCTACCCACCCACCCCGGAAATACACACATATATACACAGCCTTTATCTTTGGCTGGGAAACTTAGCTTTCCCCGCAGCACACACACATATGATTTCTCACACTTCTAGGATGTTTTCTTCTCCTAGAATATGCCCTCCAAAAGTATGTCATCCTATATAAGATCTACCATGCCCTTCTGGACACAAACCATGATTGTTTGCACACCATCTAAGCCACTGTTTATGTTAGCCATGGTTTGTTGCTTTATCTATGCATTGTTCTGCAGCATAGTTGATGGTATGTTGTATTTACAATAGTTTATGTTAGCCGTATATCTTAATTGTAGTTTATATTAACCATGATTTGCTGTTTTAGCTGTGCATTTTTCCACAAACAACCAAACAAACCACAGTTTGGCTGCCCATTTCTGGTCTGTTTCTCTCCTTTCCCCTTTTAGCAGTTCCTTTTTCAGAGTAACATAGCTGGGGAAACAAGAAAATAATAAGCTGCGGTTCTTTGTTAGGATACAACTACATGGTTTAGGCAAGTCAGAGTCTGTAAGCCAACAACAAACCATGGCTTCTTGCAGAGGTTTATGGCTGGCTAACAAATCACAGTTTGTTGGCATGGACAGATTTGCACACAACGGGAAGTTAGAAGCTGCAATCTGGTTTACTGTTATGTGTATAACTATCCCATTTAATTCTAATAGGAATTAGAGATCCCAGTGGGCAGTGCAAGCCACTCTGATTTTTTCCCCCCGAAGTGCAGGACCTTGATCTTGCTTTGTGAGTTGCTCAAGAGAACCTCTGCATACAGGTGCAGTCTACCTCGAAATGCCAAGCATAAGAAATATGGGAAATTCCCCAGGTTTCTGGCTGGACTGGAGATGGACCTCTGTTATGATCCAGGAAGGTTCTTTTTATATCTCCTTCATGATATTCATCTCCCCTCTTCAAACTTGATTGTGATTGATAAGTAAAACCTCCACATTCAGGGAAAAGCAGTCTCTGGCCATTTCCACACTAGGTTGTTATAGCGCGATGATTCCACTTTCAACATCCTCTGGAATCCTGGAGTTTGCAGTTTCGGGAAGGGCTGGCCGGCCCCTCCCGTAACTGCAAACCTCAGGATTCCAGAGGATGTTGAAAGTGGAATCCTCGCGCTATAAAGTCTAGTGCGGAAATGGCCCTAGAGGCACGCAACCAGACTTAATGCCTGCTTCCAGAGCTGTGGTCAGGCAATATCGCCACATCCTATCACCCCTCCTCTTTCATTCCCTGGGTTTTAAAACTGGGGAGTTCCCATATCTGTCCCCTTTTGCTTCCTGGGTTGCCGATCAACATCTGGCACGTGCCTACACAACCGATCTCCCCTCCCTCCCCCTCTCTTTCTCTCTGTCCCTGGCTTGCTTTGCTAACATTCCCCCTTATCTCCTGTCCATCTTCCTAAATCCCACCGCCCTGCCCTGCTGATAGCTGTGTGGACATTCGCCCCCCGCCTCCGCGAGACCTCTGAATTGCTTCATTGATTCCCATCCGCCAATGTCATTTCACTGTCTGATACCAGATTATCAAGAGACCCATCTGTTCTAAAGGCAGCTGGATTGTTGCACAGTCGTGGGGGGGTGGGGGAAGAGGCATGGACCGAGCCCTTCGTTTTGAAGATGGTGGGTGCGTTCGTTCGTTCGTTTGTCTGCTACGGGGTGGGAAGGAGAGATTTCATGAATCGGGCCCTTTGTATGGGTGTGTTGCCGGCTCGCTTTTGTAAGACCGTCACAAGCAAGAGTGTACGTGTCTGATTTTTGGTTTCTCCCCTCCAAACCCCTCCTGTGCAGCACTTGCAGAAAATGTTTTTCTAGTTTGAGACTACAACTCCCAGAATCCCCCAGCCAGCAGGGGTTCTGGGACACTGTAGTCCAGAAAAGCAACTTCGCTAGTATTTTCCTCATGCACAGAGTGAGATGAACAGAGTTTAAAGAGGAGGGGAAATAGTTGTGGATTGTTTTTATTTTTGATTTGGAAAATAAGGATCTTTTCCCTTAAAAAACTAAATTGAATTGATTTTTAAAAATTGTTAATATTTTATGGGTTTTTTTAATATTAGAGGGGAAGAGAAGTAGATTAAAGGCAAGATAGGTACAAAACAGTTTATTTATATAAACTTTTATTATTTATTAATAGCTACAAATATAGGAGTAAATAAATATGACCATACTAAGTATGTCATTGGTTGGAGATCAACAGATGTTTATGTCTATGTTTATGTTTAGTGTAGAGTGGCTTGGTCTTGATTTTTCTGCATAATTTTTGCACTCGCATGTGTTTGTTCTTGTGTTGTCTTGTTTTTCATGTTCTGTGTTTTATAATAATTAAAAATATTTTTTAAAAAAAAACAGAATTGTGCTGCAAGATAGATAATACAGTGGGGGCTTAGGTAACAGGGTAACATCACTGAATTTGCAAACTTTTCAGTCTTGTGTATCAGATCAAACTGTTGCATTTCCCAAACATCTTAAAATGTCAAGTGGACTTAAGTAATACCTGGCATGCTGCCTGCTTCTTATAGCTAGAGTTAGTTTCAACATGGAGGGATGCTAGTGGTGGAAGACAAGATCTAAATGGAAAAATATCAGGTTGCTATAGGAGAAGTCAGGGAAACCCAAATCAATTCAGTTCCCCGTAGCTTTGCTCCAAAGGTGGAGAAGCTGAGATGCTGGAGCCTTTCGGGGATCTGTGTCCATCCTTCTGGGTTTCCCCAGTGGGAAACCTCCTCCTTCGGTACTGGTTTTTGCAAAGGTTAATTCTCCCCATTCCAAATGCTGAAGTATTTCTCCAGGCATAAGTTCTGTAGTAAGAAGTTTGAGGCAGAAAATATGCTGGGGGGATTGATCTTGTCCCTGTTGCATTGGCCCTGCCTATCATTGGAGTGTGGTCACCTCTCTCTGAGAACATCTCCAAAATTAAGTTTGGCACTCAGGCCAAAAGAAGTTCTCACCCTTGCTTTACTGTCTGGTTGCCTGGAGATAATTTTCAGGTTCATCCTAGGCGAGTGTGTGTGTATAATAAATTTCACCCTTGCTTTACTGTCTGGTCATTTGGAGATAATGCTCAGCTTCACCCTAGGCAAGTTTAAAAAAAAAACAGATTTCACTCTTGCTGTACTGTCTGATTGCCAGAGATAATTCTCAGGTTCCCCCTAGCTGAGTAACTATTTAAAAAAATTAGTTGAAAAGCTCAGAACTTGGCTCACTCATCACTGGGTTAGTTTAGGTTGTGTCCTGTGTTCTTGTCTGACTGTACTTTTAATTCAGGAGGAAACTGACATGATTGGGGTCTTCGGCCCGTTTACAGTTTCAAGGATTCAGCTAAAGTGCTGAGTTTACACTGGCCCCCATCTGCCCCAGTGTGTGTTTAACATTTGGGTTCACTGTCGCAGAACTCATGAAGAAATAAAGAAACCAGCCACCTGAGCATGTACAGAGTGCCTTTTCCCATCCATTGGAACTAATTGCAGTTCTTTGTTGGCGTGTTGAGAGGTAGCTTGGTGAGAATATTGGTATAGGGCCAAGGGGGACAGGTTCAAATTCTGCTTTCCCCCTCCTCCTTCACTGGTTATCTTCAGCCAATTGTTCTGTCTCAGCCTAACCTTCCTCACAGGGTTGTTGCAACAGCTCAACAGTGCTCCTTGAAGGGAAGGGGTGTGATATCAGTGTTGTCTATGCATTTGAGGATTGGGGCCTTCTGGTTTTAGTGTGGATACTGATCAAGCTTGATCAGTTGTTCTGGAGCTGAGATGAGGACCCAGATGGTGTTGTCCTCTCACTCCCATCAGAACCTACCAGTGTGGCCAGGTGCTGGCAGTGATGGGATTTGTAGTCCAGCAACATCAGGAAGGCCCAAAGTTCCCCATCCCTGCTAACGTGTCCTGCAAAAACTATAAGTTGAATATGCTTTCCCAAAATGCTTGGGAGCAGACATGTTTCATATTTTGGATTTTTTCCAAATTTTTTAATACCTGCATTTGTACATACATCAAATCCAGTACTGTACAGGAGATCTCTGAGGAGCCCTTCTCTAAACTGCAAACCCTAGGATTCCATAGGATGTTGAAAGTGGAATAATAGCACTAGAACAGGCTAGTGCAGAAATGGCTTGAGAGACAAACAAGCAACACAGAAGTGGGCACCAAAAAGTTTCAGGTTTTTGAGGTTTTCAGATTTCTGCATAAGGGGTACTCAGCTTGTATTACATTTAGCATCATGCTAGATAAATATTGAGTTTAGTTCAGAGGTGGACAGAATGTGGTGATGGGACAAAATTTGAACCCCAGGACTGCTTTTGTGGGCATCCACGCCTCCGGAGACCCCGGACTGCCATTTCTCTGGCCAAAACAAGGGGGAATTTCATCCCCTTGAAACCTTAAGGAGTGGCAATTCAGCTTTTAAACCACAGATGGGCTAGTGTAGCAGGTTATGGGAGGCACATTTGCCCTCACCCCAGGGGGGTCACAACCCTTCTAAAAATATCTCAAAAATTGCCCCCAAAGGCCCTCTGAGGACGTGTGGGGCATTGCCTTCCCTATTTTAGGACATTTAAGGCCCAGAGAGGCCTTTTTTCAGAAAAGGAAATGGGTGGAAGTCACTTCAAGTTCAAAAAAAGGGCTGCACTTTGCCCACCCCATTTTAAAGACATGGCAAAAATCCCGCCCCCCGTGTTGGAAGTAGCATTTTCAATATCGAGCATCTATTTCTCTCTCTGCGCCACCTCTGTAAATAAGGGTTCTGCCTTGTTAAGCCATCGAGTCGCACTTTGAGGAGGTGAAGTGCAGCAAGAGAGGGCAGAACCATCAGCTCTCCTTAGAAAAGGAGTGCCACCAGCGAAAGTCCCTGCCTCTTGTCCTCACCCGTTCTGCTTCTCTGCAGGTGGGAACGGGAGGGGACTCTCCAAAGCTTATTTTTAGACTTGAGCAGGTTCACAGGAAGGCGATTCGTCACACGTTTCTGCGGGAAAGAAGCATAGAATCTGGCCCAGTTTTGTACCAGTCCTGCCTTCTATCAGCTGTGCCCCGGAGGGAAGCAAAACAGCCACGGCTCTTGCAGGGTGATAACGGCTTCCCCTTCTTTTGCTTGTTTGTGAGTATTTTTGTAAAAAAATACGCACTTCCCTCTCTGGGATTTTTTGCTCTTGGTTCATTCTCGCTTTCTCTGCCCTTTTCTTGGCACCGAAGAAGGGAAGTGTGACCGCTCAACAGCTCCCTTCCTGTCATGAGAGGAAGTGTTGCCCTTCCTTGCTGGTAGACACACAACGGGATGGAGGGTGTTGTTTGCTGGACTGTTTCCCTGCTGTCCCAAAACTTCAGCAGAGGGAGGGCATTCTGAATTCAGCAGCCTCCGGACCTGGGCTCAGAAGTAAGTACATTTGCCTGATTTTTGGTACTGGAGGCAATTCCTTAAAATAGGAACGGGTTCCCCCATCCCACACCCTGGCTTGTTCCGGGGGGGGGAATCCCACACCTTCTGTGAGTTGCATTTAGGATGCATGGGTCACATGAGCTGGGTGTGCATTGCTGCACACAGGGCTATGAGGAAAACCACCAAACCATATCTTGGGAAATGTTAATTTCCAGGACTACGACTCCCAGTTCGAGCGCTGAACGGGTACGTGCTTTAGTTGCATGTGGTGATCTGAGAATAACTTCTGTGTCTTTTTCCTAAACAGGGAGGACTTCTTGCCTATTAGTTTTTCATGTGTTTATCCCTGTCATTGTAATTATTATATAATCCTTCTTTGTGTGGCAGCGTTGGTTGGCGCAGCAGACATTTTACAGAGGAAAATCACAGAGCATCAGTGTAGTAAAGTGGCCGCAGGGCAGGACTTAACTCATAAAGTTTGGCTTTAAGTTCCTGCGTCTGCTCCGCTGCAGAGTTGCTGGAGCGATCTTGGTTGATTCTCAGGGAGGCCTACCTCGTAGGGGTGTTGTGAAAATAAAAGGAGCAATAAGGTGATGAATGAGCTTCTCTGTGGAAAGGCAAGATAATTAAAGATACTCTTCCTCCGGACCTTGGAAAATTTCCTCTTTTATAGCGGCTGGTGGTGGTGATGATGATGGTGATGATGATGATGATGATGGAACTCAATGAAATGAACAACATATATAAAAGATACAAATTAAAAAGATACAAAAATACAAAAAAAAATACAAAACATTCATGAAAGTATAAATGTAAGATTTAAAAAGTAATTAAGCCATTTATGAACGTAAAACATTACACCTTAAACAATATTAAAATGCATTTAAAGGCTGCATGCAAACCTTAAAAACAACTGCACAGCATAAAAGCCCAACCTAGTCAGTCTGTAAAAGCCTGTGGCACAAATATGTTTTGACCGGCCAAAAAAAGGAGAAGAAGGATGGGACCATCCTGTTCCAAAGTCTTGTTTTCAATGACTACAGTTTCCTGAATCCTTCAGCCAGCCTCCTAGAAAGTTTTGGGAATTGTAGTACAAAAAAGGGAAATGTTTGGAGTGTTCCCTGTGTCTCGGTTCAGCAGCTTTCATTGCAGTCCAGTCCAGTCCTTGGAAAAAAATAACTTTTGTAGACCACATTTCTCATAATTTCCCCCCAGCTACCATGGCCGGGGCCCTTTCACAGGACGAATTTATAGTGCTGTGATTCCACTTCAGTTGCATCCCGTGGCATTCTGGGGTTCTCTCTTTGGGGAGGCACTAAAGTTCTCTAGCTGAGAGTTCTAAGTCCCTTTCCCTAAATTGCAGACCTCAGGATTCCATAGGATGTTGCCATGGCAGTTAAAAATGGAATCATAGCACTATAACTGTAGTGTGCAGAGGGGCTGGGGTGGGTATTGACAGTTATGTAGCCAAAAGGAAGGCCACTGAAAAACAAGAAGGAGATGTTGGCAGGCTTAACGGGAATTCTACCGTTTTCACAAAGAACATTTTTTTAAAAGATGAAGGAAGAAAAGCAGGAGGAACTAATAATATCTTAGTGAGAATTCTGCAGCAGAGATGGGTGTGAGCAAAATGGAGTTTACTGACATACTGCTTTCAGTTTTGGAACAAGAGACTGCGGGGCTCTTCTAGTGGTTTTGACACGGCTTTTGATGAAAGCAAGTCATATTCCGTGCTGCCATCGTGATTCAGGGCCTCCATTTCCTGCCTCTTGCAGTTCTCATGGTGCTGTGTGCATTGGAGAACCCATCTTTTTAAAAACAAAGTAAAAAATGTGGCTTTTGAAGACGTGCGCTACGCTTCTACGCTTCCCCTTCTTGAGCTCAGGCAATGTTTTAGGAAGCTGAGGTGGTGCGGGGAGGGCTTAGTTTGCTGAATTCAGCCGCACCGCCTAACTGAACATACACATTTCCCTTGATGTGCTAGTTTTCCCTTTGCAGGGAGTTTTTTCCCCTTGTAAACTGTAGATACATTGAAAAGTTTAGTTCTCCAACGCCTCATCCCAAAGTGGTTCAGTCCAATCAGGACTTTATTGGACTTAAAAATCTGTCTCTTCAGGTTCCTGTTTGCCTTCTCTGAGAGGACCACAAGAAAACAGTAAGTCATTTGCAGGGGGTACAGGGTGGGAAGGAGCACCCGTCGGTGTCACAGCAGTATTCTGACTCCCACTTCCCAAAGAAGGAGGCCAGGAAGGCCAAAGGAATTCTGGGCGCCATCAGCAGGAGCTTTGGGTCCCAATCAAGGGATGTAGTAGCTCTGCTCTGTTCTGCTTTGGTCAGACGTCACCTGGACCATTCCGGCACTAGACTATTATAGTGCTATTATTCCACTTTCAACATCCTATGCAATCCTGGGGTTTGCAGTTTAGGGAGGGGCCTCAAAGGCCATCCTCAAAGGCCCCTCCCTAAACTGCAAACCCCAGGATTCCGTAGGATGTTGAAGGTGGAATAATAGCACTATAACAGTCTAGTGCAGGAATGGCCCTGGAATCATTTGTCTCCAGTTCTGTTCACCACAGTGCAAGAAGGATCTCAACAAGCTGGCATGTGACTAGAAAATTTCAGCCAAGATGCTCAGAGGTCTGGAAGCCAAGCTTTCCGAGGAACAGCTTAGGGAGCTGGGTGTGTTTTGCTTGGAGAAGAAGAGATTGGAAGGCGAGATGATAGCCGTCTTTCCGTGTCTCAAGGGATTTCATGCAGAAGATGGAGTGAGCTTGTTTTCTGCTGCTCCAGAGGCCACAACACAGACCAGTGGGTTCAAATTCCACCAAGAGGCACCACCCAAACGTTAGGAACAAATTTTTTATTGGAATAGTGGAAAAGACTGCCTTGGAGGGTCTTCTTTTTGGAGTTTCTTTAAACAGAGGTTGGGTAGGAATCTCTTGCAAGTGTTTTAGTTGTGTCTTCCTGCTTGGCAGGGGGATGGACTGGATATCCTTTGTGGTCCTTTCCAACTCTTTCAAGGTCCTGTGCTTCTAGAGCCCCCTCTTTGACCAGTCTGCTTGTAGAGGGGCCTGAGGAGGGAGAGATTTGCACATTGACAGATGGGGTGGCCTCCCCCTTACTTGCACCTTGCCACCTTGCTCAGCACATGGTTTGCCCAGCCAGGGCACCTATTGCCTGGCAAAGGAGAGAGAAGAAAGGGGAGCCAAGGGACGTGGCTGCCTATTTTGGCAGGCAGGTGACTATGAGTAGGGGTGGGCGTGTTTGTCTGTGTGTCTTTGTATGTGCCAAATTCAGGAGATAGGAGTAGCAGCAAGCGACTAAAAATAGCACAGAGGAGCTTTGGCACAGAAAGGAGGTGAGGGGGCAGGGAGAAGAATAGAGAGAGCTGGGTCAGGGGTCTGCTTTTAAGGGCACGTGGGGAGGACGCTGAGCTGGTGAGCAGCTGGGCCTCCGGTGGGCCTGGGGGGAGTGATCTGGGCTCCTCGTTCCCCTACTTTTTCCTAACCAGGGAAACAGAGAAGCCTATAAGGAGAGCCGGAAGCATATTTACAATGCATTTCTCTCCTGTGTATCATGGAAATGATAGGTTCGTTGCCCCAAGGAGCTTATAGTCACCAATGCTTTTCCCCTGCTTTTTCCTAGCTGCGGGAAAGACAGGGTGGCAAAGAACTACATAGAGAATGAAATGTATAAACTTGCCCTTCCACATTTGTTAGGGCACAGGACCCTCATAAAAGTGGAAAAAATTGCAAATATCAAAATGTGTGCGTGCATCTGTGGGAAGGGGGCGAGGCACGATGGAGAGAATGGGCACTTGGAGTCCAAGCCAGGCCAGGGAAGGAGAAGGTGGATTGGCACGGTAGCCCAATACTTGCTCTCTCTCGCCCATCTTCTTCTCCTTCTTCATGCGTGGCCCTACACAGCCCCTCTCTTGCCCATCTCCTTCCTTAGGGGTGTGTGGGGAGCATCAAGAGAGGGTTTGTGGTGCTGAGGAATCAGGCTGGGAGCCATCCTTAGCTGGCCAGGCAGTGGTTGTTGGAGGAGGACCAAAGGTGGTATTTTAAAGAGCTGCACAATCTGGTCAGAGCCACTAAGAGGGAAGGTTCCCCCAATAAAGGGGTGGGCAGACGTTGGAGAAACTCTCAAATAATCAAGTCTCTGCAAATCATTTCCATAAATCTGGAGGGCTAACTATATTTAAGGTGTGTTTCTCACCTTTACATAATGGAAATGATTGGTTCCCTGCCTCAAGGAACTTACAGTCACCCATTCCTCTTCCCTGCACCCAAATTTTCCTCACTGTGGGGAAGACAGGGTGACAAGGATCTACACAGAGAATGAAGTGTATATCCATAGTGTGTTTCTCTCCTTTTACATAATGATTGGTTCCCTGCCTCAAGGAGCTTACAATCACTGGTCCCTTTTCCCCTTCCCCCAGTTTTTCTTAGCTATGTGAAATGCAGGGGCTACAAGGAGGGTTAAAGCCATATTCACAGAGTGTTTCTCCCTTTTACCTAATGGAAATTATCGGTTCGTTGCCCCCAAGGAGCTTAGAACTGCCAGTCCTTGTGTAACAGGGAGAAGGGAAGGAAGGCAGGGGTGCTTGGTTGCACCCTCACCGATTCCTTAAGGCACAGGTGGGCAGCATGTAGCTGCAAATGGTCCGTGACTCCTCAGACTGCCTTTTTTCTGGTCTCCTAAAAATATGTGGCTGAATTGCTTCTCCTTCAACTTTTAAATAGGATGCAGGGATTTCATGCTCTGTTTAACATCAGGCTTTTCCCCCAAAAAAACTGGAAATGGGTTTCCAGCTTTCATTTTCATCTTCTCATATTTTTTTTCTCTAGACATTTTGGCTTCTAGAAAGTCTTGGGGTAGAAAATTCACCCCTGAAACCACCCCCTTTTTTAAGATGTCCCAGCAGTGGCAAACATGTAGCCCTTTAGCTGTTGTTGGACTCTTTATTCCCATCAGCCCTAGACAGCAAGACCAGTGGTGAAAGCTTGAAGCAAACCCCACATGTTTCCAAATATTTTGTGCAAGTAGTAAATGAGTGCATCAGCCAAAGGACCAGACAAGAACCTTTCTCTCCTTATATGCTAGCATTCTACTTGCAGGGAGTTTGCAGCAGTTTAATTTTAATGTGGAGGCACTGAAAAGTGGTATTGTACTACCTGTAGCTTGAAAGTGGTATAGTCACACCATCATCTCTGCCTTCTTCTTCTTTCTCCTGCTGTTTTGAATAAATTTAAAATTTAAGATTTGAAATTTGACAGATTACCACCAATTCGCTTCTACTCTCTGCTCTCTGTATGCTTTCGTTCTGTCTTCTTTTGCTAGCAAGCAGCATAGTGGTGCAGCTTGTCACTGCTTGGAATGAACTTGGTATTCATTGAGTAACTTGGGGACAGGGGAAGCTTGCCTGTTGCACAGTGTGCCTGCACCTCACTTTTAACCACTCCGAGACCACTTTGATGATTACAGATCCATTCTATGGAACCCTGAGTTGGGTGGTTTAGTAATTAGAATTCTGTGTTAGGGAGCACTGGGACACTTGTAGAAATACACTTTTTTAGAAAATTTTGCGGTCATGGAAAAAAAATCCCCCTCTTTTTTTTTTCTCCTGGAAAAAATGAGAAATACAGAAGAGCCAGCCCTCCACATCTGCAGGTTTAACATTCGTGGATTTGATTGTTCACAGATTATTTTCTGCCACCTCTGCTGCCGCCCTATGCCGTTTTTTATTGGGTCTTATAAGTCTTGCCTCATGTTCACAGTCTCTCTATAAGCCTCACGAAACTGAGAGAGACTGTAAGAGCTTGCAGACGTGAGGTTTGTAAGTCTATTAGAAATGGCATGGGGCAGCAGAGAGGGGCAGAAAGTCCTGCCAGCCACCCACTTCGACCTTGCAAAGGATCTCTATGGCCTCTAAGGCAGGACCGGGTGGCTGGCATGCTCCCCCTGTGGATCCAAATGTATTGTGTACTGTATATTTGAATCGGCAGTGGATTAAATCTGTGCGTCGTACTGTCCTTTTTGTGTGCATTGAATACGGTTTGAGTGGCCTGCAGGTATTTACAGTTTTTCCACGTTTGCAAGAGTCCTGCCTTCCTAACCCCCGCAGATGTGGAAGGACAACTGTACTTTTATAGGACCCTTTACAGGTTGAAAGTCAGTGCGCTGCTTTAGGAACATAGATGGTATTACGGTGCGCCCTCTTCTGGTGCGCCACCTGGGCACATAAATGTGTGAAGCGCCACTCCCATTTAGTCATAGAGCATGGGGGCACGTATTTTATGTCCCTTGATTACAAGGGGACACAACTCTCATGTTTTTTTGTTTTACACAGGGATTTTGGGAACAGAGCCCCACATATACAATGAGTGGACTATATTTTTAGCCGGATTTGCAATTAAATTATTGTATTTGGTATACGAATGGTGCTGTTTTCAGAAGATTATTACAAACTAAACTTTTAATACCACACATGTAGATACACACATGGTGTCTTTACAGTTTCAATGACACATCAAATTGTAATGATAATTTTCAGTCACTCTGTATATATAGTTTGTTACAAATGGAGCTACAAGAACTGAGCTGTAAGGAACACCTGAACTATAAGAAACCTCTTTGGGTTTGTCCAGTTTGAGGAGGAAGAGGGGAAACATCCCATTAGAAGCAGAAGAAACCAGCAACATAGTAAAACTGAGAAATTTGTTTTTGTGGTTTCCCATAGCACCAGCACACATTCCCATGAAAACAAGTGAGAAAAGGAAACCAAGGCAGGAAATTGTAATGGTCTCATATTGTACGTGGTCTTGTAAACTCCTTGCAGGATTTTTAAAAATGATTTTGGGACAGCAATAATGCCTTAATCATTGTATTCATTGTTCTAAAAGAAAAGGTTCCTTGATCCATTTCTTTTTCATTTGTGGGTGGAAGAGGATTCCCCCTCTCCAATTTTTTCATCCCTTCTCCAGGCCTTAGATGTTTCCCCAAACTATAATTCACAAGTTCTCCCATCAGTCTTCTCAATGTACCCATTTCCAGGCTGTGGTTCAGCGTACAAATTCAACGGGTTTGTGAGTTATTTCCTTCTATTGAAAAGAATTCTCTGTCAAGTGACTGTTATTGGTGTCTGAACTGTATTTAATGTATTCAGTGTATTGTAATTGTATGCAGTAAATAATCACCGTCAAGTGGCCATTATTTGTTGCTTTAATTGCATTTAATGTATTTAATGTATTATAATAATAAGTAGTCAACATTTTGTGCAGTCAGCAATTTGTGTGTATTAAAAATTCCAGTTACTTTTTTGTGACAAATATAAAAGGAAACTGAGATCACAAATTGTAATAATCCGATACTAGCATGTCATCTTTTAACCTTCTCCTCTCCAGTCTTAACCTATCCAACTCCCAAAGCCCACTTCCCCTTACAAACATGCAAGTCCCGTGCTGAATTCCACCATAATTTGTAACTCATTCCTTCCTAGTTTTGCAAGATAGTGAGGGTGTGTTGTGGCATCAGAAAAGGGGCTAGTCCTCACTGAGGTGGCAAATGTGTACACTTCAGGCCTGAAGGGCTCACAAATCTGACTGCTCTTCTAGTCTGGACAGAAAGTAGAAGGGGTATCCCTGTAATTTCTTTTTTTCTTGAAAACCCAAAACATTCCTGGGGCCCGGAATGGTATGATTAAAATTATTTTGACAAGGAAGCAAAATGGAGCTTTAAGTATTAGCCTTGCTGCTGTGGTTACAACAGGAAACTCTTTTGGTTCTCAGGTACTTAGATTGAGACTATTTGTGAAGAGCGGAAGCCTGAGGTTGAGGAAGCCCAGTATCACCACACCCTGGCCTGAAACTGGTAGGACTGTAGCAGTTTTGGGCCGGGGTGCAGCAATACCACTTTTGAGTGCTTTGGCATGAAAAGCAGGTAGAATCAAATTCATTGTAAGTACTGCTTTAGCTATACGTAAACAGCTACCAAATTGAAGAAAATGTATTTTTGGAATTATAGCCAGCTTGTATTTGTATGCATACCCCTTGTTCATATCCTATGTATTTCCCTTCTCCCTATTTTCTCTTTATTATTTCCTGTTCCTTTGTTTGTAACTATACGTTAACATTCCATTAAAAAAAAAATACCTCCCTGCAAGTAGAAAGGTAGCATGTAAGGGGAGAAAGGTTTTTATCCAGCTCTTTGGGTTTCTCTCTCCAGGAACAATTTGAACAGGTGTTGTTCTCCACTCCCCATTCATTCCACACTTCACCTCTGCCATTGTACCGCATCATTCTACTTCCTGGGCAGAGAGGGATTTTATTTATTCATCCCCGGGCCTTCCTCCTTTCCCCTGCAAGGCTTGGTTGCTTGTGCCTCTGTGAGCATGTCCAGCTCCATTCTCACTACCCTTTGGGGGTTTATGCATTGGAAGGAAATTATTAATGGGTCAGATCTTCTCCTGTGATAGTTCTCTGTCACTCCCTCTGTCTCAGTAATTATTTTTCTTCTGCTTTATTTTAAGAATGGAAGAGCTGTGCACACAACGACTTCCCCTCCCTTTCCTCTCAGCCTTCTGGAGGTTCTGCTACATCAGCAGAAACGTGGCTGGTTTTCTCTGTCACCAGTCCCTCATTCCCCTTTAGATGACTTCCTTCCCCTTTCTGGTTCAGAGCCCCATAGACTGCTTTGTGCTTAGCTTTCCACCCCTGAGCATTAAGCAGCTTTGACCCGGAGTTGTTCTCCTTCCCTCCCTTGCTCCAAAACGTCCTGGGCTCTTTACTGATCAATACTTCAGCCGTATTGGGGGTCATTCATGGCCTGGAGCAGTTGTGCAAAAGCAGAAGTTAAATATAGCCTTGCAAAGAGTTGTATTTTAAAAATCAACCAGTTTCTGAAATACTGCCCTCTTTCAACTTCCAACACAGGGCAGCCAAAATGACCGAGGTGAGGAAAACCCAGAAAACTTCCTCTTTTTGGATTGTACCACCCAGAATCCTTAATCAGCACGGCTATTGGCTGGGCTGCTCAAGGTTTCTGAGCACAGACAAAAGTAACTTTTACAAATGACCTTTGAGGGAAGACTAAGGGTTGATAGAGAAACCTGCAGTCCTCCAAATGTTGGACTATAGCTCACATCATCCCCAGACTCTTGGCTGGGGCTCATGGTAACTGGAGTCCAAATTATGTAGAAACCCACACATTCCCCATTCCCAAGTTAACGTATTGGGGGGTCTTTTTTAGTTTCAGAAGGGGAAAAGATAGTAGGGTGGTTGCATTTGATACTCAATAGAGCAGCCTTTTGGGGCTTGTCATCACCTAGGTGGGGTAGACTGCAGCTTCCGTCATCCCCAGCTAGCAGAAACTGCACAATACAACTTTTTTATTTTAAAAGAAAATTAAGCTCGAATGGGTGAGTTTGATGCTCTGGCAGCCGTTCCCACCTGCCAATTCCCAAGACCCACCATGGGCTCCTCATCTCCATAACAGAAACTAGAAGTAATAAAAAATCCAATTTCCTAAAACTGAGAGTGGGGTCACAAAATAAGTCGGGGGTGCATTTTTAAGAGGGAAATCCATTCCCTGTGGGCTTCCAGCAACAGCTTCCTGACAACCTCCTATCGAACATTCCATGTGGCATCCCGGGAGGGCTCCCATTGGCTGGGAATTAAACGGGAGGCGGGGCTTCTCAACCACATCACCCCGCCCCTTCAGCTGATTCTCTCTGATCCCTCTTCTTCCCCCCAGATGCCGTGAACGGCCGCCATGACGGAGGAGTGGGCCCCGCAGCTGGTGGATTATTTTGTGGTGGCCGGCCTGGCAGACACGTCGAAGCCCCTCGAAGATGAAAGCCAGTCTTCGCCGCGGCCAGCCCGGCCCAGCGAACCGATTGTGGATGTGGCCGTCATCGTCCGCTCCCAGAGCGAAGAGGTTCCCCATGGTTTCACCTGCATCGATCGCACCACCTCTGGGCACCCCGTGGAGCTCAACGCCGGGCTCCTCAACAACCCCCAGATGTACATCTGCTATCGGCGGGGCCGGGACAAGCCCCCCATTGTGGAGTTAGGGTAAGCGCTGGGATGGCAGAAGAAAAGAGTTTGGGATTTTTGACAGTTATGCATTGTTTGTTCATAGAATCACAGGGTTGGAAGAGACCCCCAAGGGCCGGCAAGTCCAGCCCACTGCCATACAAGAAGACACAATCAAAGCACGCCCAACAGATGACCATCCAGCCTCTGCTTAAAAACTCCGTCACACTCTACAAAGGCAGTGTATTCAACTGCCGAACTGCTCTTACTGTTGGGAAGTTCTTCCTAATGTTCCTCCTAATTAATCTCTTTTCCTGTTTTTGGAGCCACTGCTCTGTGTCCTAGTCTCTGAAGCAGCAGAAAACAAGCTAGCCCACTGTTCAACCTGACATCCTTTCAGATATTTGAACACGGCTATCATGCCAGCTCTTAACCTTCTCCTCTCCAGGGTAAACATATCCAGTTCCCTAAGCCGCTCCTCATAGGACTTCGTGGTTTCCAGGCCTTTTCCCATTTTGGCCACCTTTCCTTGGACTCGTTCCAGCTTGTCAGTATCCTTCCTGAATTGTGGTACCCAGAACTGTTGTTGCTGTTGTATGCCTTCAGATTGACTCTGACATACGGGTGCCCCTGTTGTCCTAGAGTTTTCTTGGCGAGATCCCTTCTGATTGCCTTCTTCTGAGGCTGAGATACGTGACTCACCCAAGGTAACCCTGTGCGTTTCCAGGGCTGAGCAAGGATTCGAACCCTGGTCTCCAGAAATCCTACTCCAGTGGTCATACCACTACGGCTATGCAACAGTGGTTTCTTTTGTGTATATATAGAATCACAGAGTTGGAAGAAACCCCAGGGGCCATCCAGTCCAACCCCCTGCCATGCAGGAACACCCATCAAAGCACTCCAGACAGATGGGCATCCAGCCTCTGCTTAAAAACCTCCACAGAAGGAGACTCCACCACACTCCATGGAGGCAGCATCTTCCAGTGCCAACCAGCCCTGACTGTCAGAAAGTTCTTCCTGAGATTCAAGTGGAATCTCCTTTCCTGCAGCTTGAATCCATTGCTCCTTGTCCTAGTCTCTGGAGCTGCAGAAAACAAGCCCGCGCCCTCCTCGACATGACATCCCTTCAAATATATTTAAGCCACTTCCAATTTATGGTGACCCCAAGACAGAATTGAGAGGCAGCATGGAGTAGTGATTTGAGCACTGGACTTCAGACTTTGGAAACCTGGATTTGAATCCCTGGTCAGCCATGGCTGCCTCCTGGGTGGTCTTGGGCAAGTCACACTTTCTCAGCCTCAAAGGAAGCAGAGGCAATCCCCCCTCTGAATAAACCTTGCCAAGAAAAACCACTGAGCAGTTCACCTTAGGGTTGCCGTAAGTTAGAAACGACTTGAAGACAAACAGCAACAACAAACCATATTGAAACATTAGTATTTTCAAACAGCATAAAATTGTTTAAAACCATGATGTTTGAAACCATGGCTAGAACAATGACAAGCAAAATGAAGGACCACTAAGGCAAGGAAATTTTGGATGAAAACTAATTTGGTTGTGGAAGGAATTTAAAAATAAGGCACGGGCCAGAATCATTTTTGTTAAATCTGCTAGGTTATGAGCTTACTGTGAAAAAAGACAGTGATGTACTGTTGTGCTCTATGATTACAGCTGCAAGGCTGATTTATGCAAGAAAGTAGAAAAAGCCCTGCAAATCATGAATGGATAGAAAAATTAATAGAACTTTCTGGGCTAGATAAATTAATATTTTTGTTGAAGGGTAAAAGTGTAGAATCATATTTGGTTATATGACAATCTTTCATAAATTATGTAAAGAAAGAAAGAGGAGAAACTGTGATTATTTGTTTTGATTAGATTGTAGAATTCTTACCTGCTGCTTAATGTTAAGGATAACAATTTTCTTTCTATACTAGAAAGAAAATTAGAAAAGGTAATTATGGTGTAAAATAATAATAATTGTTCTTAAAATTTTCTTGTGCTGTTTTTGCATGCAAGTAGACTTGTATGGGAAGTCAAATTTTAATTTTTTGTAAATATGGAAAACTTTAACAAAAATAATTTAAAAAATAAAATAGTAAAAATAATTTGAAACATGAAGGATACAGATCCCATTAAAAAGCAAACAAATAATTTTTGCAATGTTGATGTCGCCGTGCTCGAGGTTCACAAAATAACAATAGCTATTTATGATTTATTAATCAATGGGGGAATCCTAAAAGTAGCCCAACAGAGATCGAGAATGCCCATGACCATTCCAGCCCTTTTCTTCCATAGTGTGAACTTCTCACACTGCCTCCCTCTCCCTTCTAGGGTGCACTATGATGGGAAGGACCGCCCCAAACCAGGCTTCAAAATCATCGACACGACGCCCTACAGCCACTCAGCCAACCTGGCTTCCGGGAGTCCTGGGCACCAGCGCACTTACCTGATGTACCGGCGGGCCACAGAGGGCCAGGCCTACAGCACCTTGGGAATCACGGACATTTGCCTTATCATGCCCAGCAAAGGGGAGAGCACACCCCACACCTTCTGCCGCGTGGACCGGAACCTCAACGCCGGCGTGGTGAGTACCAAAGAAGACAACCTGCCCGGGCTGGCGTTCCAGTATATTTGGGGCTGTGGATTGCTCTGCACGTTCCCCCAGCTGATTTGTTTTCCTGCTGGCTTCCATTGAGCCCACAAGTTGGAAGAATGTGAGTTCTTCGCTGCTTGGGGAGCAAGACACACGCAATTTTGGATTGGGGGAAGGCCGTAGCTCATTTGTAGAAGACTTGCTTGGCGCTCTGGGTTTAAGCCCTGGTGTCTCCCAGTAAGATGGTGAAGACCTGCCTCTGAAACCTTGAAGAGCTGCTGCCAGTCAGTGCAGATGATACTGGGTTAGATGAACCGTTGGTCTGGCACAGTATAAGTTAGCATCGCATGTTCCTGATTAAGGTCATTTCCGCAGTAGATTATTATAGCGCAATTATTCCACTTTCAATATCCAATGGAATCCTGGGTTTTGCCATTTGGGGAGCGGCCAACTGGCCCCTCTCTAAACTGTAAACCCCAGGATTCCATTGGATGTTGAAAGTGGAATAATTGCACTATACGAGTGTAGTGCAGAAATGGCTTAAGTCTCCCCTTCGCTCTAAACCATGGAATCTCTATATTCTTAGGAGAAGGCCTATAAGTAAAAGAACTCCTGCTTTACACATAGAGGGGGTTTGTGCTTTTAGGTTCTCCCAGCCCTTTCCTCTCGCCACTTGACTCAGAGAAGGGGATGATTCCTTTTTTTTTTCATAAGAGTTAATGCTGTACCTTATGTCACAAAAAGAGCCATCCCCTTCTCTGAATAGAATGGCAAAAGGCCTTTTTGAATTCCTGGGCAGAAAACCGGTGGTGCTGGCAGCAACCAGGGCAACTGGCTCCCTGAGGTGGGGTGCCTTTTTCCCTTCTGTGTAGAATGACTCTCAGCTTATCCACAGGTCATAGCAAATCCATAATTTTGGCCCCACAACCTGCCTTCAACTTGTACATGAACATAAACATGAGTATGTGTGGAAAGCCTTCCTTGGTTGTGTCCTGGTGCTCCATCCCTTGCTCCACACTGGCGTGGTGATTTTACTCTGTAAAATGTCAGCTATGCCAAGCAAGGCTGCCACACAAAGACTGATTATATAATTCTGTGGTGTGAATTCTGGTTCAGTGGAAGTCTCTTTTATCCCCAGGCTGGGTGTTTGTTTTTTATAGTTTCTGCCATCACTCTTTCCTACCTTACTTACCATCCTCTCTTCTTCTCCCCCGCACAGTGGGGCCCTGCCCTCTTTATCTGCTACAAGATGGCACTGGCCAAAGGAAACACTCTGGTCTACGAAGCAGGTAAACCGGCATATCTGAAAGTCATGGAGAAGCTACCTGAAACACCTGTTGAACTTTGTATTGGTGTGTTATTTAACTGATAAAGGCATACCTCAGTTAAAAAAGAAGTTCCTTTTAACAAGGTCTTTTTATGTCTGCCCAGCCCTCACCATTTCCTTCTTGTCCTCTACCTAGCTTAAACTTTTTTAGCAGCATCAGCATTGGAGGCTGGAGAAACACAGACTTTTAGTGTTCTGTTTTAGCAGCATGTCTGCAGTAAATGTTGTAATAAAACTTGAACTGGGAAAAAATGGAATTTTACTCTAGGTAGTCCTACTGTCACTGTCTATACCTGCCCATAGGAGGCAATGTGAATAGCAGCTGCCTCCAGAATCCCTTACTGAGCATGCATGAACAATAAGAAAAGACGGAAGCAAATGAACCTTCACCCACAGCATGGTTAAAAAAAGCAAAAAACATTGATCTATAAATTCGGCCACCAAATTGTAAATCAAAAAAAAAAGAGGGGAGGCTGATAAAAGAAAAAAAAAATCATTCCCTTTGAAAGATACCTTCAAGTGGTCTCTAGAAGACTCAAAATATTTTTGTGTATTTATGCAAAGTTTACCTGACCTGGGCATTTCATTTTCCATGTGCAAATTAGATTTTGATAAAAAGATGGCTGCAACTTCCTCTTCTTTTTTTTGTGCTGCAGGAAGCTGTCCCTATTCTTTTCATGCCTCCGGCCCCAAATTCTCTGTTAAAGAGCTAACGCTCAAGTACATACCTACTTTATTAACTGAAGGATACATGTATGACTTTTAAAAGTGGCCACGGTGATTTGAATTGGGTTGTTCGGTGTTTGTCTATTTAACATCTGTATTATATGTTGCTTTAGCTATATTTTGTTTTAGCTTATTTAGCTGGCCCTCTACATGTGCTAGGGTTAGAGGAGCAGGGCCCTGCAAACGTGGAAAAACCATCAATGTCAAAATATTTGTGTGTGTCTGTGGGAAGGGAACCAAAGTGCGGGGGAGAACGGGCACCCTGAGTCCAAACCAGGTCAGGGAAAGGAGAGGGAAAGGGGTTGAGTTGGCATGGTGGCCCTATACTTCCTCTCTCCCACCCGTCTCCTTCCTTGGAGGGAGCATCACGAGAAGATTTGTGGTGCTGAGAAATCAGACTGGACTGTCCTTGGCTAGCCAGGCAGCGGCTGCAGGAGGAAGAAGAGGACCAGAGGCAAGTTCTTAAAGGGCTGCCCAGGCTGATGAGAGCTGCCAAGAGGGAAGGTTCCTCCAGAAAAGAAGCACTTGAGGTGGTGGGGCGAGTGTTGGAGAAACTCACAAATAGTCAAAGTCATGAAAGTGAAACTTGCAGGTGTGGAGGCCTGACTGTATTGCAAGCCATCATGAGTTTTATATTGGGAAAAAGGCAGGATATAAATAAATATAAATTGTCACTCTTATTTGCCATAAAGAATCATAGAATCATAGAGCTGGAAGAGACCACAGGGGCCATCCAGTCCAACCTCTTGCTGTGCAGGAGCACACATCAAAGCACTCTCAACAGATAGCCATCCAGCCTCTGCTTAAAAAACTTCAGAGGAGAAGACTCCACCACACTCCATTGAAGCAGCATATTCCGCTGCCAAGCAGCTCTGAGTGTCACGAAGTTCTCCCTGAGGTTCAAGTGGAATCTCCTTTCCTGCAGCTTGAATCCATCGCCCCTTGTCCTAGTCTCTGGAACAGTGGAAAACAAATCCACTCTGTCCTCGACGTGACGTCCCTTCAAATATTTAAACATGGCTATCATGTCCTCTCTTAACCTTGTCTTCTGCAGACTGAACATACCTAACTCTCTAAGCCGTTTCTCATAGGGCTTCATGGCTTCCAGGCCCTTCACCATTTTGGTCGCCCTCCTCTGGACACACTCCAGCTTGTCCATATCCTTCTTGAATTGGGGTGCCCAGAACTGGACACAGTATTCCAGATAAGGTCTAACCAAAGCAGAATAGAGTGGTACCATTACCTTCCTCGATCTAGACACCGTACTCCTATTGATGCAACAAAGGCCCTTTCCACACGCGGGTGGAGAAACGGGGCAGCGCACGCGGAAACGGAGCTTACCTGAATCCGGGTAACTCCGTCGCCGTGAGGAGCAGCGCACATTCGCCACTCCACACTCCAGCGGTGTCCGGCAGTGCCCAAAATGGCAGCTTCCAGCTTCCGGAGGCTCTCCACCAACCAGAGAAGCTCACCAGCCAGAAGCCCGCCCCCTGGCAGCTCTGCAGGCACGCACTTGCGCGCTCCTGCAAATCTACACGGGGCGCTGCGACGGGTAGAGCGCTCGTGTTTAATAAAGACCACATGAAATGTGGTTTTTAAAAAACACGTGGTGCCACCCCTTGCGGCCACGCCAGGACGGTTTGAGGTGTGGAACCTCAAATTTTAAACCGGCCATGCGCGCTGTAAGGTGTGGACGACCTCCGGTCAAGGTCGTGCTACACCATGTTTTTTATCACGTGTGGAAAGGGCCAAAGAATCACATTGGCTTTCTTGGCTGCTGCAAGACAACTTCAAGTTATGGTGACCCGATGAATGATTGACTTCGAAGTCACTCTGTCGTCAGCTGCTCTGTTCAGGTCCAGCAGACTTAGAATAGCTGTGGCTTCCTTGATTGCGTCCATCCACTAGTAATGTGGGAGGGGTCAGCCAGCCCCTCTCTAAATTGCAAACCCCAGGATTCCATAGGCTGTTGAAAATGGAATAATAGCATTATAACAGACTACTGTGGAAATGGCTATAGACAGCAAAACAGAGAAACAAGGGGAGTACAGATAAGCCTCACCAGCTCCTCCCTTCCCCCAGCATGTTTTTAAAAAGCTTAGTTTGGTCACCAAAATGGAAGTTATTAGCAAAGTGGGGGCTGGTGAAAGGGGAAAAAAATTATCCCCAGATGAATTTTGGGAGAAGCCTTGCAGTGATCTTTAGAAGATTCCAAATGCTTTTGTTCATTCACGCTGTGCTTACTTGACCTATTTTTTTTTCATTTCACATATCTTTAGTTCCAACTAAAATGTCTCCTGAAACACATTCAAGCGGCTCTTGTTTTCTGCAGTATAGGAACCTCATCCTATTTTTATGCAGCTCTCTGAAAATTTAGGGCTAGGCTCATGGATCTGCATCATTCTGGATCCTGTGACATTCCATCCCATTCACACAACTGTGTAAATATGCTTTATACCTGAGCATTTATTATCACTCTGTACTGCATCTGAAAAAATGGGTTTATATCCACGAAAGCTCATGTGAATTTTTTTGAAAAAGTACAGGCTTCACCCGATTGTCTGACAGGTTAGAGACTGGGGCAGTGCCAGAAAACAAAATTGGTTGAAAAGCAGAACCCATGTGCTGTACTGTAGAGAGCATGAAGGATTTACGGAGTCTCACTTGGGACTCACTGTGTGCGTGCGTGTGCTGCTTGCAAAGTCTTTCAGCTGCCTTGGCACCTTTTTCCTCCTCTTTAGTTCACTTTGCAAGCAGCACATGCAAGCAAGCAGTTCCAGGCGAGCCCCTGTAGGCAAGAAAAATTGTTGGTATAACAGAACCCACATAAAATTGATGAAACTTGTCCTTAATTCAGAAGCATCAAAAAACCAAGTTGTCAGATAATGGGTCCTCAGAAGACAGAGACTTCTTGTAGTCTTAAAATGCTGCTACATTCATGCCCCCCACTTCCTTTCCTCCTTTTTGTACTGCGTGAGACTAGCATGACTACTTCTTAGAAAACTATTATTTCCATGTTATCTTTGCCTCTGGGACCAAAGTTTCTGTTCAAGAAGTAATAGCTGGGAACGCATCTGCTTCATTAATTGAATTATACCTATATATCTTTATGGTGTAGGTGTAAAGTTATATGAGAAAGTACCAAAGTCACAAACATCCAGGCCATAGTATTTGTGGTGTCTCTGTCTAGTTGTAAAAGTTGGATGGTGAAGAAAGCTGAAAATCCAACTCATTTGAAATATGGTGCCGAAGCAGAGTTTTATGGACAGGTGAATAGGTCCTAGAGCAAATGAAGCCTAAACTTTCCCTAAAAGCAAGAAAGACCAGGTTGAGGCTATTGTACTTTGTTGATATCGTGTGGCAGCCTGGCTCATTACGAAAGACAACAGGGCTTGACATAGTGGAAGGCAGCCAGAAAGGAAGACCACCACGTTATGGATGGATAAAATCAATCAAGGAAGCTACAGCCCTGAGTCTACAAGATCTTAATAACAGGATGTGTTGGAGGTCTCTTTGCAGGGTTGCTGTATGTCAACACTCCCTTAGCAATTAACAATATTCCCAAACCTTGAAAAAAGCAGGAAAACCATCCCCAAATGGGCTTGTTTTGAAACCAGGAGTGACAGACATCACTGGGGATCTGGGAACAAGAAATGACCCATGCCCACTTCTCATGCTCCCACCCCTAATCTACACCAATGGGAATAAAGAAACTGTGGCTGTTTCAGGAATCCAACTGGCAGGGGTGTGTGTGTGGGTACTGTGTAATGTAAGGTAGTGTGTGTGCTTCCCTGCTCAAAGAGATAAAGCCAGCAGCTTCAGCTGGCCCAGGAAATTTCTGCCAGCTGATGAATTCAGATTGAATCTGTTCACTCTACCCAAGGTTCATAATGAGGTGGGCAGCTGCAGACCTTTCGAACAAATCTACAAGGGCAGCCCCATGTGGAGTATGATACAGTAGTCAAGTCTGGAGTTTGCTAAAGCATATCTGACATCTGAGGGGCCGGTATTGTCTCTCTCTGCAGGTCTCCTTAGTCGCTATCCAGAGGAGGACAATGAGGCTTTTCCCCTGCCCGAGTCTGTGCCTGTTTTTTGCCTGCCCATGGGTGCCACCATCGAGAGCTGGCCAGCTGATACCAAATACCAGCTTCCTGTCTTCTCCACCTTTGTGTTGACTGGAGCCTCTGGGGACAAGGTATCGTGATTGCAAAGTGGAGGAGAGCTATTGTTAGGCAGGAAGGATTGAGCAGGGCTAGAGCTTGGTAAATGTTATTTCTTTGGACTACAGCTCTCGGAATCCCCCAACCAACATAGACATGGGGCAAGCCCTAGTCCCTCAGAATAACTTTTCTAAGCTCTGAGTGGGTCTGTACCCTGGTATGGCAGGCTTTACAACAGCAGTCTAGAGCTGTTGCATTCTATCTCAGAAGTATCAGGATAATCAGGCAGAGAGGGCTGTACCACATGGCATGACTGTTCCACAGAATATGTAGGCCTGTTTCATTGCTGGCAGGCTGATTCAAGAGGATGTCTTGCCTGCCAGGACAAGTAATGGAACTATAATCAGTCTCCGACATTTGGGTTATTCTTTATGCAATCAACAGCAATACTGTGTTGTAATTGCAAATTCTAAGCGTTGATTATGCTCAGAACACATTACAACAGTAGTGTAATTCTCTGGAGCGAAGAGTCTTTGATCCTCTGAAGCTTTTGGACTTCAACTCCCAGAAGTCCCAGCCACCAGGGCCAAGCATAAGGAACGATGGGAGTTGTAACCCAAAACATCTGGAGTGTGAGAGGTTCGAAACTTATACAAGATCCTTGCAGAGAAAATCCTTCCAGGTAGGAAACTTTGACCTGAGCAGAGATGATTTGTCTAACGCAGAGATGAGCCACTCTCTACTTCCGTCCAAAAAAAAATAAAAATAAAAAAGTGTTTTGCCTCTAAATGCACATGGGAGGCATTTTTACCACATTGGGTGGGGATATGGGAGGCTGAGGTGTTTGGGGCCTGGGAGAGGACTTTCTTTGCAAGAGGAAATGATTTGGGTGTTCCTTTTTGTGTTTCAAAGTGACTCTCCTGGGTCGAAAACAACCCGGGCAGATGGGAAAGGGGGTAAAGATTTTGCAAAAATCTCCCCATCCCAAAAGAGGTATTTGGGGGCAAAAACTTGACTTTTGGGTGTTCTGTGAGCCACAAAACTAGCCCTAGTGTGGCTGCATTCAATCCATGGAAAACCCTTTGCCCATCCCTGGCTTAAAGCAGCATGGAAATGCTGTAGCTTGAGTTCTCAGCCTCCACTGGCTACCCCAGAACCATGACGTGCTTCTAAAAATGATATCTTTGGCCTCTGGAATCTCATTTTTGCCTCCCAAAAACTGTGTTCCCAGGGCCACAATGAATCCCTTCAGCACTGTGACCCCATTACAACTCTGAAGCAGGAGAAAGTTTCATTCAAAAGACACTCAGAAGTGATTCTGATTCTCAGAATGTCATTTCTGATTCCAGCATGATGACAGTTAGACAACCCCGAGGGTTGGGAGAAGCCAGCGATGGCCACCTGACCTTCAGCATCTATCCTCTCCCTGAACCCACCTCAGGATGGCAGGAATGAGATTCAGAGAACTGATGTTACCAGAGTGCTTCAAAGACCAAGACAGAACCTGGAAATTCCCTGTTACAAATTTCCAGTAATGATTGTGGTCTATGGGAAACGTCAGAATCGTCCTGGGTCAGCCTGAAATACAGGGAAAAATAACATTGGCCTTTCTTGCAAGGTGGTTGTGAGAACTGAAGAGATAAAATGTACAAAGTTCTAGGGAAGTTTGAAAGGAATTCTGTTAAAGCTAAGCTCAAAGTAGAAGACGTTTATTTCTGTTTCATCAAAGGCTAGCACAATAAAAAGAGAAAGTAAAATAAGGAAAAGAGGTTAAGCACTGGTTCTTTTGCTGTCTTTCTGTGACCTTGCAGATAAATTGGTGGATGTTTCTAGTCCACATACAGTAGGCCCTCCACATTTGCGAGGAATAGGAACACAGAACCCTTGCGAATGTTGAAAAACCGCGAATAACTCACACCCTTCCCTCACAGTCCTGCCCTCCAACTGCACCAGCACGCCCACACGGGGGGGGAGCAGAGGCCATGCATGGAATGGAGGATTGTCCCCCCGCACACTCCTGCAGCACGCCTGTGCAGGTGGCAGCCAAGGGAGTACAGGGGACGGGCGATTGCCAACCCGGCACATCCCTGCTGGCAGCTGCCAGTGCGCCTGCACTGACAGCGGCCCAGGGAGTGCAGGCAACGGGCAATCACCCGCTCTGCACACTCCTGCCGGCTGCTGCCAGTGTGCCCTTCCAGGCAACGGGCCAGAGAGTGCAGGGAAGGCGTGATCTTTCCCCCTCCCTGCCCCTGACCAAAAGTCCAGGAATGGGAGTGGGAGAACAGGGGGGGCAGGCAAGCTGGCACCATGAATAATCAAATCTGCGAAAGTGAAACCGACAATTGTAGGAGAGAGCTGTATTTGTCTTGTCTCTCTTTTACTAGCCCGACCTGCTCACCTGCAGCAGACATACTACTCTGGCTGTTGCTTTTTGCCACACTTTAAAGAAAGAAAACAGTAGCACCACCTTCCCAGTTTAGTTAGGATTCCCTGTGTGGTCGCCTAGAACCACTTGTCTGCTCGCCCCTGGTGAGTGGCTGTTAGCAGAGGTGGCTGTAGTGTCATAACTCCTTCTCTTCCTGCCTTTCTTCTCTTGTCCTAGGTGTACGGCGCTGCCATTCAGTTCTATGAGTCCTACCCACGAGAATGCCTCTCGGAACGCCAGTGCATGCGGCTGAATTTGCTCACAGTGGTCGACCGGCGTCCCATCACCAGCAAGTCTGTGCAGACGCGTAAGAGCATCTGTGTCCTCTCCCACTGGCCTTTCTTTGACGTCTTTCGCAAGTTCCTCACTTTCCTCTACCGTTACAGCATCTCGGGACCGCACGTGCTGCCGCTTGAGGCGTAAGTTGGGACAGATTCAGTGGCTGCGTTGCTTCTTCGGCTGTGGGTGGATGCATTTGTCTTGTGCTTTTTACCTACATTTAACCCATGCTTTTGCTGTTTTTTTTTGTATTGCGATGGAGCTGCTTTGTGTATTCTAAAAGGAAGGGGAGAGAGGAATATAAGCAATAATTGGGACTCAGGATTTTTAGTTACAGTCAGCCCTCCACATTTGCAGGTTTGACATTCACGGATTTGATTATTTGCGAGTTACTCCAACCCCTGCCTTCCCACCTCAAGTGCTTCTTTTTGGGGGAACCTTCCCTCTTGGTGGCTCCAGTCAGGCCACAGAGCCCTTTAAAAACCCATCCCTGGTCCTCCTCTTCCTCCACCAGCCTCTGCCTGGCCAGCTGAGGATGGCTCTCTGCCCAAATTCTCAGCAGCACAAACCCTGTACCCATGCCCCACACACACCCAAGGAAGGAGATGAGCAAGAGAGAGGAAATACAAGACTACTGTGCCAACCATCTCCTTTCCCTGACCTGGTTTAGACCCGGGATGCCCACTTTCCCCATCCGTGCCTTTCCGACAGACACACAAAATTTGTTATTTGTGAATTTTTCATTTTTGCGAGGGTCCTGTGTCCCTAGCCCTAGCAAATGTAGAGGGCCAAGTGTACTTTGGAAAATGCCTTGGGTGAGAAAATCACAGAGAGGCAATTAAAAGAATAAAGTAGCATCACTTTCCCAAAAGATTCCCTGTGTGTTCGCCTAAAGCCACCTGCCTGCCCACCCCAGCTGAGCAGCTCCTTGCAGAAGCTGAAGTAGCGCGGTTTCTGTTTCCAAAACAGAAAAACAAAACCAACTTGTCATGGGAATTTTTCCATGCTATATATGTATGTATATGTACGTTTATCCGTAGTTGCTTGAGCTTTATTAACCATTTTAGGACAGGATATGAAGTTCTAGTTATTCTTCCAGGGAGACAAGCATTAGCAAACTGTAATGCTCAGAGGAACAGACTAACAAATGAACACACTGCTAAGTTTGTTTATCTTTCACAAAATCTCCCACTTCTCATACATTCATAAGGAGTCTAGATAAAATGTTTTCTATTCCCACAAACTCGCATCCATCCTGGTTCAACTAGTTATACTGAAATCAGCTTTTTCTGAGCTTGAAATAGAATTGATAACTAGCACAGAGAGTAAGCAAGTGAAGCTTATGGAGCTACAGTTAAATTTCACCAAAAGAAGGTTAAACTTTTGAAACGTAAGAGATGGTTCTCTTTAGGTATATGTCCTTAAAAAAATGGTGTAGTCATTCAGTTGTTAAATTATAAGGAAAATGTATGCTATTCTCTTTATATTATTACAAATATACTGGTGAAATCGTTTCTTCATAAAAATTTGAATGTGTTTCAATATTTTGTTTAACTCAAACATCTTAAATCAGATAGTAATATATAGAGCATTCAACAATGTTTCTTGTTTTACTTTTTCTGGAAAACCCCAGCACTAGAAACCCACTAGCAAAATCAAATAAGTAAATACTTTTTAAAATCTTTTTTAAAGACTTTTTTTGGCATAACAGTTACTGGTTCTACTTAGAACTTGGAAGATTGACCCTTTGGGCACCACAAAATTTGGGTCGGGGCAGGATGCGTTCTTCACTTTTCTTCCCTTTTTCTGTTCTGGTATTCTGCCGTATTGGCTCACTGTGATTAGAGGTCCCATCACCCCCAGCTGGCGTAGCTGTTCATCAGAGGCAGTGGGAGCTGGAGCCCAAAATTAAAAACAAAACTCAAAGCAGGAATTATGAGGGAGAATTACAAGGGAGAATACCCCTCTGTATACCGCAAAATATCCCGTAGGTCTGGAGGATTCTGGGAGCTGCCATGCTAAAAGGGTCACTTTTCTAATTTCTGGGGCTGCCCACTTTTCTCCTGCATCTTGCAGTTCTGCTTTTAATGAAGGCTGAATGGCAAGCGTAGGGTTACCTCCTGTTAAAATCTCCGCTGGTCAGACCTCAGGCATGCGAAAGATCCAGTCGGTTACGATTTCATCTCTGGTGTCTGGGGCTTCTTGTCTTTCTTCCCTGTGACTTCTTTGTTGCTCCTTCTAGGCACATCTCTCATTTTATGCACAATGTCCCCTTCCCGTCTCCACAGCGGCCTCGGATCTTGGTTCAGGTGAGCAAAAGCGACAGACCCAAACATCTTGTCCTGCTCTGTTGGGGTGGTACGGCAGTGCCGGGGAGGGCGGACAAAGGGTTGTTCCCTTAATAATAGAGGAGCGCTGGTACCCATAGCTTCTTCGGTGGCATCAAGCAACCAAAGTATGAGTCAGTCATTATCTCAGAACAGTCCGGGATACCACGGGGCTTGAAGTCCTCCTCGGGCAGGAAGCAACTTTACATCAACTGCACCCAAGCCAAGGGAAAATTCCGTGAAAAAAGCTCACAAAGATACAATCCAGTCAATAGGAGTGGGCAATCAGAGCTTTTGTGGGGACTGTAACCCCCAAAATGTTACCTTTGGGAACTGTAACCCCCAAAATTCCCCCAGCCAACTTGAACACTGGAGGGTATTCTTGGAGACGTAATCAAAAGAAGTCATTTTCCCCCTAAGCAAATGAGTAGAAAAATTACATTAATGAGGAGGAATGCTTGCTCAGTTGGGTGGCTTGCCCTGAATACCCTGAATTTCAGCAAGGTAGGAAACAATGCAGATGGCAGCTGTTTCAGCATTTCCAGGTTGAGTATCCCTTATCTAAACTGCTTGGGATGAGAAGTGTTTCATGTTTTGGACTCTGGAATAGCCATATATGCAGTCCTCCCTCCACATTTTCAGTTTTGACCTTTGCAATTTGATGATTCACGAGGCACACACATCCCTTCACCACCACCCCATTCTCCTCCTTACATTGCCTTGCATTTTACCGGATGCAGAGAAGGAAGGCAAGCGTCCAGACAAAAGGCACGGAAATTGGTGAAGGGAGACACGTACAGACCTTCCTTCTCTCCTCCAGGGCTCACCGCTCCCATTCCCTTGCCTTTGGCCCCAGCATGGGAGGGGGATTGTTGGAGTTATTTGCGGTTTTTCCACTCGTGAGGGTTCTGCACCCCAAAACCTTGTAAAAGTGGAGGGACCACTGTACATATATCACAATACTATACAGAAGATCTCTGGAGAGCCTGTGAACAAATGACCAGTAACATCATAGCCACTGCCTCGAAGGTGGAAGCGGGCAGTTGGTAGGCTCCCCGGAGATCCCAGTACTATGGTATAGAGAAAGAGGGAGATTGAGAGAGAGGGGGATATACAGATCCAGATATCAGGTCCCTTATATCCTCAGTATTTCAGATCCGCAGCCTCTCTCTAGTTTTACATACCATACCCAACACAAGTAATGATCAAATGAGATGTGAGAATAGAGAGGGACATGAGGATCTGTGAAATGGCAGGAGAGATGGATTCACACCAAGCACTGTGCTTAGATTCCAACCATTTCACAGATTTCTGCATCGCTCCCCCCATCCTCATTTCTGTCTCCAGCCTTGCTTTTTGTTTGTTCACCTCTCGTGTATGAGACGTGAGGCTGGAGAGAGACCAAGGATCTGAGAGACAAGCAGAAGTGCTACAGCTGCCACCTGAAAGGCAACAAAAAATTTCAGAGTTTTGGAGGATTTTGGATATCCAGATAAGGATACTCAACCTGTTTTTGGTTAAACCGGTCCTCAGACAGCAGTACATGGTCTATAAAAGTGAGCTAAGTATATACATGAACACAAGCAGATTGTATATTATTAGTCCCCATCGCTAGGTGGCCAGGGTGTAAAAATCTTCATAAATTTCATTCTCACAAGCAATAGGGATGTAAATTTTTGTAAGTTCCATTTACTCCAGCAAGAACAAATAATTTTGCAGTTTTTCTCCTTGCTGTGAGAAAATCATTGAAAACTGTACTCTTTAAATAGAATATTTGCGGCTTGGGACGTATTCTTTGCAGAAAATGTATATAGTTCCTTTTTGCTCAGAAAACTGCATTTTTCACACAGAAACACATTCCTTGCTCAGAAGACAGGAATATTTGTTTGTTTATGTTTTTAATGCATAGAGGATGTTGTTTTCTGTGCAGTAAATGCTGTTTTCCATGCAAGAAAGTCATTTTCTGTGCAAAAAGTGCATTTTTCATGCAGAGAAGTCCCAAATTTTGAAGATTCTCATCATTCTTAGGATTGTCATCATGGTTTTCTGTTGCTCCAACACCCACTTCTTTTTTTAACCATATTTTTAAAATATTCTTTCTGTCCCTAGCAAGCAGTCCACTGCTAGGCTGGCATTTAAGTCTTGCCAGCTTGATAAATAAAACCTGCTTCTGCAGGCAGTCCAGTGGCATAGGCCTCAAAAACTAGGACTTACCTCTGTTCCGCAATCAGATAACAGAGTGAAACCTCTGTGGAGGAAAACTTCGTGTATCAGTGTGTATTTTTTTTTTATGGGTGTGTATTTTCTGATAATGCACACATTTTCATGCAGGAGAGAAACAAACATGTCTTGAACCCCATTAAGAAAAGTAAAATAGAATGGAAACAAAAGTGAAATTCACAGAAGCTAGCATCACCCTTTCTGTGTTCTTTGAAGGAAAGCATTTACGATTCAGTCTTAATGCAAGCATTTTTTTTTTAATTTTTGGCTGTCCAGATGTCTTCCTATGATAACTTGCTCCTGTGCCAGCCAGTCTCCTCTCCGCTGCCTCTAAGGTACTGCTGACTTGTTATCTGTGTGTCTGTTCATGTGAGCATCCTAAAAGGGATCCAGGGAAACAGTGTCATGGGGGTTAGGGGCACAAGACCTCTGAGAAAGTGGAGAAAATGTGAATAAAAATCAAAATCATGAACACTGTTTTTTTAAAAAACAAGTGAACGCTTCTCTAGGAATTTCTAGGTCCCCCAGCAGAACTCTATGAATTATTTTTTTTCATAGTGGGGGCAAATAAAGTAAGATTTTTTTTCATAGTGGGGTGGGGAGCGGGTCCGTACCAGCAGCAATATATCATCCTGAGCATTTCTTGTTGTTACACATAGTATTGACTCAGTCTTCCATCCTTTCGTAGGTCGGTAAAATGAGTACCCAGCTTGTTGGGGGCAATTAGCTAAAATACATTGTAAACCGCTTAGATAACACTAGTTGATAGGCGGTATAGAAATAAATGCTATTGCTATTGCTATTGCTATTGCTATTGCTATTGCTATTGCTATTGAATGGGAGGGGCTTGGCCTTAGATAGCAATTCAGATCCATTCACTATACAAAAGACTTGTTTCTGGGGAAAATGAAAACTGCCAGAACTAGTTCAAACCTTAACTGTAGATTCTCAGGCCGGTCCCGTGGACAGTATATGATGTGAAAACACCAGCTATAAAACCAACTTCAACTTGCTTTTCCTTGTACCCCTCCTCTTGCAGTGGTGCCAGTTTCCTCACGCTGCTGCAGACGCTGGGCCCCGAAAATGCCGTTGCCCTGCTGGTGGCAGTCCTCACAGAGCAGAAGTTGCTCATCCATTCCTTGCGGCAGGATGTCTTGACCAGTGTGGGCGAAGCCTTGGTCTCGGTAAGTTGTGTTCGGCTTCGGTCTAGTTTCGCAACGGCTGGAGAGCAGAGAAAGATGCGGGGGGCATGGGGTAGCTTTGGAAGGATCTCCTACAATCCTGGTTCCTCACCTCAGAAGGGAGATTGTGCAGCTGGCAGTGGTGTGGTAAAGAGCAATCCAAAATGGTTGTGGGGTGGGAGATGCTTGTTGAACAATTCCCCAACACGGAGAGGAATTGTACGTAGGCTAGGAACGTGAGTCAACCGTGTGATGTGGCAGCTAAAAATATGAATACAATTTTAAGGTACATCAACAGGAATGTAGTGTATAGATCAAGGGAAGTTATAACACCACTTTATTCTGCTTTGGTTACTTAGAAAACTGTGTCCAATTCTGGGTGCTACAGTTCAAGAAGGACATTGACAAGCTAGAACATGTCCAGAGGAGGGAGACCAAGATGATAAAAAGTCTGAAAACTATGTCCTGTGAGGAGCAACAGAGAGCTGGGTTTGTTTAGCCTGGGGAGGAGAAAATGAAGAGGTGATGTGATAGCCATGTTAAATATTTGAAGGGATGTCATGTGGAAGATGGGCCAGGGTTGTTTTCTGCTGCTCCAGAGACTAGAAAACATGGAGCAATAGATTCAAACTACAGGGGAAAAGATTCCACCTAAACATTAGGAAGAACTTCCCGATAGCAAGAGCAGTTCAACAGTGGAAAACACTCCTTTGGAGTGTGGTGGAGTCTCCTTGTTTGGAAGTTTTTAAACAGATGGCCATCTGTTGGGTCTGCTTTGATGGTGTATTCCTGCATGTCAGAATGGGGTTGGACTGGGTGGCCCTTGTGGTCTCTTCTAGCTCTATGATTCTACAGAATTCTGTGATTGCCAGAATGAAAACTGGAGAGGGTACCAGTACTTTTAACAAAGAGGTGGCCAGCTACACAGGACTGGGGGCCACATTCAGGCATGGGGGACTACACAGGAGTTGCACTTTTAAAAAAATACTTTTTAAAAGTTATCTTTCTGTTATCTTTTCAGGAAGGAGGGATGGGGGCAAAAAGGGATGGAAGGAGGGATGGGAGCATTTGGAGATGACCAACAAGATTTCTCTTGAAGCAAAGAGCAAAGAGGATCTAAAGCAGGGATTTGGTGAAGGGGGTTGAACAAAAAGGATTTAAAGCAGGGGTCTGTACAAGGAGGTTGAGCAAAGAGGATTTAAGGTAGGGATCTGTTGAAGGGGGTTGAACAATGAGCATTTAAAGCAGAGATTCAAGCAAGAGGAGATGGAAGGAGGGGTTGGAGCATTTGGGGAGACCAAAAAGACTGTTGAGTTCTTGTTGATGTGACGTAGGAGTATCTTCACAAGTTTTTGTGAGTTTGGGGTCTTTCTGCATGATTGGGGGCAAAGATTACCCCAAACCATACCAATTTTTTAAAAGAAAAATGAGGGGGACTTTGATGGACTGTTGAGGGTTTGTGGGTCCAGGGGTCACTCATGGGCCATCCTTTGCACCTGCCCTACAAGGAAAACTAAAGCATTTTGGCAGGATGGATTAGAAAGCAAACAACTCAGTTAGAACCAGAGTTTGGAGAAGGTCAGTTTCCAGGAGCGTCAAGCTAGCGTGGCTGCAGGCGGGGCCATACTGGTTAGGAAAGGTTAAAACATTTTGCTGTGGTGGATTAGAAAGCAGGCAGTTGCAAAGGTGCCAGTGCTTGGGGGAAAGGCTCTCTCCCAGAATCCTGAAGTGGCCGTACTGGCTAGGGATTCTGGTAGTTGTCCCAAAAAAGGACTTTTTAGAGCTCTGGGGGAAGCATAGCAGAGGTTTATGAACTGTTATGACATACAGAAAGTAGTTAGAGAAGAGTTTTCGCTCTCACAGATCTTAGGGTGACCTAGTAATTGTGTTCATTTGTTGCAATCTGTTTTGAGATTTTTTAAAAAAAGATAAAATAAGAAGTGGTTTTAAAAATGAAGTAAAATGAATAATAATTTTTAAAACTGCATTGATTTGGTATGAAATTCAGGGTCAACAAATAGCAGGAATCCTTAATTGTCTATGAAACTCCTTTCCACAAGATCCAGCAATGGTCAATGTGTTGTTGTTTTTTAAATTAATGTAACTTGAAGACAAGTAACACACAAAGGACACATTCATGGAGGAAGGAAGGAGGAGGAGAAATCTGTAAGTATTCCGAAGGAAGGGGAAGCGTGGACAGGAACCAGTTTCCCTAATGAGCTGCTTTTCTACATGCAGGGAAATGCTGTTCTTCGTTTTCTTTCTTTCATGAAAGCCAGTGGAATCAAACCAGAGAACTTTGTTTCCAAGCAGCACTGGGATCCTGTCTCTACACCAACACTTTCCTAACTTGGTACCTTCCCAGTTTTCTGGATTACAGCTCCCAGGGATGATGGAAGCTGTAGTTGAACTTGTTTGGAAGGTGCCACATTGTCCTGTGCCATCTGTACACCTTTTTTCAACAGATTTTCTTCACCCGCTGGGTTTCTTCTCTCCCTGAACCTTTTGTTGCTTTTTGTCTCTCATTCCTCAGATGATCTTCCCGCTTTGCTGGCAGTGCCCCTACATCCCCCTGTGCCCGCTGACCCTGGCCGACGTGCTGTGTGCCCCGGTGCCCTTCATTGTGGGCATCCACTCCAGCTACTTTGACCTCCACGACCCCCCGCACGACGTCATCTGCGTCGATCTGGACACCAACACCATCTTCCAGTGAGTGCCTCCTGCAGATGGGCCACGGTGGTCAGCCTGCTCCCCATTCCTTGCAGGGAGTTCTTGCCACTCGTTTACTGATTGTGGTACAGGATGGGCTGCAGTTGAGGGCAGAGCAGAGGTTTCTCCATCAGGAGGTTTCAGGTTGGATCCCTGGCCCCTCCAGTCTAAATGGACCCAAGCAGCATCACTAGCAAAGAACTTATTCCATCTGTGGTTGGATTACAGCTGCCATCATCCCCAGTCAGCATGACTAGTGCCCAGAGAAGATGAGAAGTGCAGTCATTATTGTTATTATTACAGTCATCACATTTGCTAGGGTTAGGGGCACAGGACCCCCGTCAAAGTGAAAAAAATGTGAATAACTCTAGGCTCTCCCAAATCATATTTAACACACAAAGTATGATCACCATGTTCAACCCACCATGGATTCCTTTGAGGCATCACGGTTCCTTCTCAAGGTGTGTGGGGGGGCTGATGGGGCCTACTGCCCACTCCGCTGGTGCCTCACAACATTTTTAAGAGGGACTTACAAGCCTCATTTGCAGTTTCTCAGTCTGGTGAGGCAGTCCCTATTAAAAATGGCCTAGGGAGGCAGCAGAGGTGATAGCAATAATCTGTGACTAGTCAAATCCGCAAAAGTGAAAATGTGAAGGTTTGACTGTATTATTGTTATTATTTTTATTGTTATTGTTATTATTATTATTGCTACTACTACTACAACTGTAACTAAAGTGGCAAGGATTTGGGGTGCAGAACCCTCAGGAAAGTCAAAAAACCGCAAATAACTCCCCACCCACCCAAGTGAGCACTCCACCTCCCAATCCTTTCCAGGGCTCATCCCCCCTTGCCAGGATTTGCTTACATTTTGCCCGTCCTTCCAAGTGGCCAGGCAGTAGACAAGCAAATGGGAGGGGGCAGCCATGGACCCAGGGAAGGTGTGCATGTGTGTCTTACCCACACACACGCACACATTGCCTTGCATTTTGCGCTGCCTTCTAGGCACCCGGGTGATAGGCAAATGAAAGAGAGGGAGCACTCACGCATTCGGAGGAGGTGTGCCTGAGTGCCTTTCTCCCCCATTCACTTGCATTTTGCCTGGGTGTGCTGCCTTCCAAGCGCTTGGGCAATGGGCAAGTGGGTGGGAGGGGGCAACCGTGTGCCCCCCCATTCACTTGCATTTTGCCCTTCAGGCACCTGAGTGATAAGCGAGCAAATGGGAGGGGGTAGCAACACAACCAGAGAAGGCACGTGGACAAGGCCACCCCCTGACACTCCCTTGCCTTTTGCCCAGCGCCATGGCAGGAAGAATGGGGAGGCAAGCAGGTGCCTCATGAATAATCAAGTTTGCAAAGGTCAACGCTGCAAATGTGGAAGGAAGACTGTACTGCTCTGGCTTGAGCCACCCTTGTCTGGAAATCTGTAATCCAAAACCCTCCAAAAACTGAAGGGGTTTGCCACCAGCCTCTCAGTTCTGCAGCGCTCCTGCTTTGTGCGGAAGTGGGCAGCTGGCAGGCTCCCCAGAGAGAGGCTGGAAAGGGACACAAGGATCTGTGAAATGGTGGGAGGTGCGGATTCCCACCATTTCACAGATCCTCAGTGTCTCTCCAACCTTGCGTCTCATACACAACGGAAGTAGCAAATGAAGAAGAATCCTGATGGAAAGTTGGAAGGGGGAAAAATCAGTGTTTAGTCTTGGTCCCATCTCCAAAATACCTCCTGTGCAAATACAGGCATTCAAAAGCCAAAAAAATCTGAAATAGAGAACGTTTGTGGTCCCAAGCATTTCCTGTCAGGGAGGCTCACTCTGTATTTCTTTCTTACCTCTTCCTATAGATGAAGGCAGGGAACAATAACAGTTCACACCAGTGCTTCCTAAAGTTTGGTCCTCCAGGCATTTCATACTTCAGCTCTCAGACGCCCCAGACAGTTTAGCCAAGAGCCAGGAATTCTGGGAGCTGGAGTCCAAAACTTTTAGGGGAACAGTGCTTAGGAACCACAGAATTAGACAGGTAATGCCAACTATTACCTGGCATCTTTTTTTAAAAAAATCAGTACATTGATTTAAAAATAATCTGGGCAGGCCTGCCAGGAGAGGCTGTTTTTTTCCTACTGCTTTAAAATGAGAAAGTGTATCCAGCTCACAAATCTCCCCCAGCAGGCTATTCTACAATCTGGGGCTTCCATTCCAACAGTCCTAGCCTAAGTGGACCAGAGATTTAACTCCATCCCTCTTCAGGTTAAACTCCCATAGAGGCTTGGAAGTAAACCCTTTTGAGTTCTTTCTGGAGAATTCACTCTCAGGCCACAGCAAGGCTGCTTTGGGCTTGGCCTGGCAATTGCACGCAGTCAAGAGGGGCTGGACAATATCTGCAAGTGAGGAGCAGGTGGGAGGGGTATGGCTGTGGGGCATGTTGGCGGGAGGCACTAACCGTATGGGCAGCTTTGCTCTGCATGCAGGTGTGAGGAACGGAAGCTGCTGTCGCCCCGGTCACTGCCCCGCAAACCTTGCAAGGTGCTGTTGGCTTCGCTGAACTCCCAGTACCAGCAGCTGGATGAGAGTAAGTACAGAGTGTGCATGCACGTACATGCACATACATATACATATACACGTGTAAGGACCTTGGGATTATTGTGAATCATGAATTGAAAATGAGACAGAAGTGTGATGCTGCAGTAAAGAAGGCAAGTACTATCTTAGTCTGCATTAATAGAAGCATAGTTTCCAAACTGAGGAAAGTAATAGTCCTACTGTATCTGTACTGGTCAGGGCTCATCTGGAGTACTGCATTCAGTTCTGGGAGGTCTCCTTTTAAAATGAAGGATATAGACAAGCTGGAGCAGGTTCAGAGAAGGGCAACGAGGATGATAAGGGGTGTGGAGAGCATAGCATGTGAGGAAAAGTGGAAGTCATGTTCAGCTTGGTGAAGAGAAGGCTGAGGAGTGACATAGTTGCACTCTTTAAATACCTCAAGGATGGCCCCGGAAAGGGGAGAGCAGACCTGTTCTCTGCTGCCCCAGAGGGTAGGACCAGGTCCGATGGGCTGAAGTTACAGGAGGGTAGAATTAAACTCAACATTACAAGGAACTTCTTGATAGTTAGAGTGGTTCAGCGGTGGGACCAATTGCCTAGAGAGGTGACAGAAGCTAGGCAATAGTGTGATAATGATAGAAACACTAGAAAACGTATGTCTTGTAGATTATCTTAGAACTAAAAGCTGGTGAGTTAGAAGTCATTTATGTGTACTTTTGCCCACTTTTTGTTTAGTTATACTCTAGTTTTGGTTTCTTTGTCTGTTTATTTACTGTTTGTCTTTTTAATCCTTTGATCTTTAACTAAATGTTGTTCTATATGTTAAATACATGTTAATAAAAATATTAAAAAAGAAAAGAAAGAGGGTGGACAGGTACCTGGTGGGAATGCTTTAGCTGGAGACCCTGGCAAGGGGTTGGACTCCACGGCCCATGAGGCCCCTTCCAGCTCTGTGATTCTGTGATTTCCATGTGCTGTGGGGCCAGGAGGGACCGGTGGGCAGTAGGATGCAAGGGGCACACAGAGAATCTCAAGAGTTTCATCACTGACATGGGTTGTGGAAGAGGAGCAGGCTGAGGCTCAGCCGAATGCAAGGTACAGAGGAGGGAGAGACTGTAGCTCAGCAGATACGTGTTGTGGCGTGGAGAAGGAGGGAGAGGGAGAAAGAGACCGCACCTGAGCCTGGCCCACGTTGCGGAAGCGAGAGAGACCAGCTCGGCCTAATGTTTGTTGTGGACGGGAAGCAAGCTCTAGCTAGATTGTGGAAGAGGAAGTGACCATAATGCAGCTTCCCCTCCCATCAGGCTGAAGATAATGGGATCTGCAGTCTGGAAGATTTGGAGTATGCCAAAGGTGGGGTGGGACGTCAGATCAATGGGAAAGCCAATGCTTTTCTTGCAGATGTCCCTGGTTCAGTCTATTCACTGTATTTCCAGCAACTGTGCTGCCTACAGGTAGTAATAGGTGTAGTCCATCATACCCGGAAGGCACCAGGGAAGGGGGAGTCTAGTTTACTGAAGCATAGCCACCCTCGTAAGCTGCAGAACAAATTTCCAGTTGTTTTCAGTAAACTATAGATAGAGCTAAACCACAGTTTCTCCAGGCTTCGACAAGAGCAGCTGTGGAGATTTAAAGATGGAGGTGAAAGCTTCCGGTCTCCCACTTTGCAGCGCGCCACTGGCAGAGGTTTCACATAACCGTGGTTGCTGGCTGCCTCCGAAGGAGGGCTGTCGTGCCAGTCTGCTTTGTGAGTCTGTGCTCCTTAAGTCATCCTTAGCTTAGGGGCAGAGCACCTGCTTTGCCCACAGAAAGTCCCAGGTTCGTCCCTGGTGTGATATCCTGTAATAGGAAAAGCAAAGAGGAAGAGAACTTGCAAAAATGTTGCAGAAGGACTTTGAGACCCTTCCCAAAACTGCCAACCCCGGGATTCCATAGGATGTTGACAGTGGAATAATAGCACTATAACAGTCCAGTGCGTAAGTGGCCTTGGATGAAAGGGTGCGAGGCATGCTCATGAATAACAGAGGGCGGCCCATCTCAGCACAGAGGACTCTGTGAGGGGAGGGAGGGCTCCAGCGAGGGACAGGAGGGTTTTTCAAAGAAAAAGAGTTCACTGGGGACAGTTGAAAACAGACAGTTGAGAGGGTTCGGTGGGAGAGAACGTGTATCGGGTGTCTGAGCTGATTGAAGGAAGAGGTCTGACATAACTCAGTTGGAATATTGGTACAGTCAGCCCTCCATGTTCACTCAGGTTGGGAGCACAAAAGTGGGAAATCCAAGATATCAAAGTGCCCACAGCGGGGAGATTGGGGCTGAAGCATGGTGGGGGGAATGGACACCAGGATCCAAACCAGATCTGGAAGAGGAGAGAGGAAGGTCAGCCTGGGGGCCCTATACTTCCTCTCTCTTGCCCATCTCCTTCCTTGGGTGGGTGGGGGGCATTGGGAGAGGGTGTCGGATGCTGAGAAATTGGGCTGAGAGCCTGCCTTTGCTGGCCGGACAGTGGCTGGTAGAAGAGGAGGGAGACCAGAGGAGTTTTTTTTAAAGATCTGCGTGGGCTGATTCAAGCTGCCAAGAGAGACAGTTCACCCAGGCCATTTCCGCACTAGACTGTTATAGCGCGATCACTCCACTTTCAACATCCTATGGAATCCTGGGGTTTGCAGTTCAGTGGGGGCCTGGCCGACCGGCCCCTCCTTGAACTGCAAACCCCAGGATTCCATAGGATGTTGAAAGTGGAATGACAGCGCTATAACAGTCTAGTGCGGAAATGGCCCCGGAAAAGAAGCACCTGAAGTGACAGGAGCTGGAGAAAGTCACAGATAATCAAATCTGTGAAAGTCAAACCTGCAAATGTGGGAGGCCAACTGTATATGTTTGGAACTAAGAACTGGAACTTGATAAACCATTCCGTATGTTATGAAAATAAAGTTGATCTATTGGTTACTTTGTTAAAACTGACCTTGATCTCATCATTAACCCTGAATCAAGGGCAGGTCATGCTTACCATAAAGAACACAAACTAGCACATACTCTAGTCCACTGTGAGGTCACTTGAAGGCCCAGGACCCAAATCCAAGGAAGTGTTTTAAAGGGGGGAACGCAAGGGCAAGGTGGGAGTGACAGGTCTGCAAGACCAGTTTAGAAAGGGGATCCCTCACACCTGGTTCTCCAGTTAAAAGTTTTGGCGATGGAAGTGCTACCAAACTTGGGGAACCTTGTAGAGCTGATGCCAATGAGAGTAAACCGTTGTGGGCATGATGTCCTTTGACCATGCCATCGGAATAACCTTGAACCTTTTCCCAATCCAGTGTACAACAGACCAGTAGAGGAAGCCACCCTGGAATTTCTGCTGACCGATTACGACCTCATCTACGGACGACGGAAGCAGCTGGAACTGGACATCCAGGGGGCATTCCTTCGCTTCATGGCCTGCCTCTTAAAGGGGTACCGTTCCTACCTCTTGCCTATCACCCAGGCACCCTCTGAAAAGACCCGTGACTCCAGCAGTCTCTTCTATCTACAGGGTACAGCAGATTGCTTCTTCTTGCTTTGGGGATAAAGCTGCAAGCCCCCAAGGTTTTGGGTTCTGGGCTTGGGAAGGGGACGTAGAAAGCTTTTAAAAATATTAAGTACGTAAGTAAGTATTAATGGTAGTGGCAGAGAGGATAAATCAGAAACGTTCTCTTGTATGGCAATCTCTTCTCCGGCAATCTCTTCTCCAGTGTTCTTCTGTTTCAGGGTGGGCCACTTCAGATGTCCACCCGCATCCAGAACTACCATGGGCTGCACCAGCCCCCACAAAAAACAGTTTGGATTTGGATTTTTAAAATGTATTAAAACAAGGTATACAGAGTGTCTCGTTTTAGAAGAGAATCACACCTCTGGAAGCTATTGGAAGCATGATTCTCATTGTTTTGTTTTAGCGGTTGAACTCTCGGGCCCACACGCACCACATGATTCCCACCCTGGTTGTAGCAGGAGGAGTTCTTAATTGTTCCCTTTGTGCATTGTATAGGCTTCCTAAAATCACGTGATCGAGCCTACCACAAGTTCTACGGGCAGCTCTTGCGCACTCAGCTTTTCACGCAGTTCATCGAGGAGTGCTCTTTCGTCAGTGACCGTCACACCTCCCTGGAGTTCTTTGACTCCTGTGTTGAGAAGGTAATTAGAAAGAAGGCTGGTTTGGCTGGGCCCCTGGGGCTGGATTTTCATTGAGGGCAGGGCTTCTGACCGCTCAGAGTGTTGCTTCCTAAGTCTCTTGTGCCATTGGGGGATTCCACCACTGAGAAGGCCCTGTGTCTGCACATCGTGGAGCTTGGACGCTGCGACCCCTGGCTCTGCTCCAACACTGGCGAATGCAGATGCCGTTCCTCTTTGGTGAGTCTCTCCTCCCCTTCTGTACGCCTACTCAGGTGCAAGTGGATCTGGAAAAGCCAGAGGAATTGCCCCTGATTGAACTGGATGACACACATGGCAGCGAGCACACCGTCTTCATCATGCCTCCTGAAGAACCAACTGGCCCCAACGGTACTGAGCTGCCACCATGTTACCAGTGAGTCTGCCTTCAGCCCCCAATTGCAGTCTTCCCTGCACATTCACGGGTTTGACCTTAGAGAATGTGATCGTTTGCGAGGCATGCACATGTCTTCCATCCCATTTTCCTCTTCCTGTTCCCTTGCATTTTGCTGGGTGCTGAGAAGGAAGGCAAGCAGGCCCGGGCCAAAGGCAAGGGAATGGCGAGGGGACACACACGCTCCTTCCTTCTCTGCCTCTGGTGGTTCCCCCCTCCCATTCCCTTGCCTTTGGCCTTGGTGCAGAGAATGCCTGCCGAGACAAAACATGGGAAGACGCATGCGTACCTTCCTTTGCTGTGCATCATGTTCCCAGAAATAAAGAAGACTACCTGTAATCTGCTGTTGTTGTTGTTACCATCATCATTATTACCATTGATATTGAATTAAAGGCAGCCTGCAATTTAAAAAAGTACAAAGCTAAACACGTAGCCAGAAACATACAAAAGTCAACATTAGAGCATAATTAAGCTGCCTACACAATATATCCTACTCACATTTATCCGGGAGTAAGTGACGCTGAACATCTGGAAGTCATACCTGTAAGTATTGTTATAAGAGTCATCATATTTTTAGGATGTTTGCATGGTAACAGATGGGGAGAGTACTTTGTCCTCCTCCTGCCGGTAGGCAGAATTAATAGCAACCTCCCTGCTGGTGTGGAGCTCTCCCACTTTAAAAACTGTCCCAGGACCCCCCAGCCATCTTGTTCACTTCTCTCCTCCCCTACCAAGCAGTTAGTTGCTGAACTAACCCAAATGGCCAAATTGACATGGGTTTTAAAGGATAAGCCATCTGAAGGGTTTGGGTTGTTTTTTTATTTTGTGTTTTTTTCTGAAATTGGAAACTGTTTATGGACTTTCTGAGCAATAAGAATTCAAACAATGCAATAATTTTTGGACACAGGCTTCCCCCACTTAGGACTTGAGCACTGTCAGAAAACAGAATTGATTGAAAAGCAGAACCCTGTGTGCTGTGCTGTACGGAGCATGACGGGCTTACGGGGGCTCACTTGGGACCAACCAGAGGCATGCCACTTGCAGAGTCTTTCAGGCTGATGCCCTTTGTCCCCTTCTCAGCTCACTTTGGAAGCAGCACACACATGCACATAGTTCCAAGTGAGCCTCTGTAGGCAAGAAATATTGATGAAAGAGCAGAACTCCCATCAAATTAATTTGGAAGCACCAAAAGAGTATGTCATGAGATAACAGGGCTTCAAAAGGTGGGAGCTCCCTGTATGGTTATTAATAGTTTGATTGGGTGGATCTGTAATGATAGAATAATATTTTTCTGTCTTATTTTCCCTTTCTTATTACAGTTTGGTTGTGGTGGAGTTCAGAGCCCTTTTGTGTCAGTGTTTAGTCAGTTAGTAAGCTAGTGCTTTTGTGAGTTAAACTGTTATTTTGTTTAGTTTATTGTTGTAGTATGGTGTTTAATTTTAAATTATGTCTATGCTAAAAATGGTAATTGGTGTTAAAATAAATTGCACCTCTCTTCATTCCCTGCCGCCCTCAGGTATGATGGCTTTCCAAAGCTACAACCCAAACTATTTGAGCGCCCCCAGGACCAGCTCCTGCCTTCACTCTGCCAAGCCCGGAGCAGTGCTCCCAGCAGCCCGGCGCCGCGCAGGACCAAACAGGTAAAAGGCAAGGGTTCATGGAATCACAGCGTTGGAAGAAACGCCAAGGGCCATCAAGTCCAACCCCATACAGGGAAACACCATCAAAGCATTCCTGACAGATGGCCATGCAGCCTCTGTTTAAAAACCAAAGAAGGAGACTCCACCACACTCCCAGGAAGTGTATTCCATTGTTGACCTCCTCTTACCATCAGGAGGTTCCTCCTAATGTTTAGATGGAATCTCTTTGAAGCCATTGCTCCATATCCTACTCTCTGGAGCAGCAGAAAACAAGCTTGTTCCATCCTCCCAATGACAATCTTCAAATATTTAAATATAGCTATCATGCCACCTCTTAACCTTCTCTTCTCTGGGCTAAACATACCCAGCTCCCTAAGCCGTTCCTCACAGGGCATGGCTTCCAGACCCTTCACCATTTTGGTCGCCCTCCTCTGGACACGTTTGTCAATACTCTTCCTGAATTGTGGTGCCCAGAATTGGACAGAGTATTCCAGATGAGGTCTGGCCAAAGCTGAATAGAGTGCATCAGCTGTCCAGATAGCTCTGTGTATAGGAAGACTGTACAGTTGAAAGTTGGGAGGAGACCCCAAGGGTTCATCCCCCTGCCAGTGCAGGAGTCCACAGACCTGGAGGGCTCTTCAGCTAGATGCTTTCCCAGTCTTATCTCTGCACAAGAAAATGGGTCTTGGCAGTTTGCACCGAGGAGAACAGAGGGATCTGCAATACTGTTTGACTGGAGAGGGGTATATCAGGGGAAGACTGCTGGAATGCCAAAGGAGTTAAGATTTTCCCAGCTGTTCTCATCAGGGATAATGGGTGTCTTGCACATCAGAGCTCCTGACCTGATGTCCTTCACTGGCATATATGGAAAAAATACAACTTTGTGAATAGGAGAGTTACTTGGTTGATGAAGTTGAGCCTTAAACATAGCTTCTGTAATATTCCTTTGGTGTGTGCTCAGATTGCTTTAATTTCATATTGTAATTGGTGTCCTTGTCCATAATCCTGCTGTGATTTTACACTGGGTCCAATGTGCTTTCTCAGTAGTTGTGCAAAGACAGTGCCCTATGTAGGGTTGTGCGAGCCAAGCAACAGTAAAGTATAGTGGGGTGCCACAGGCTTCTGTCCTGGGCCCGGTGCTATTCAACATCTTCATCAATGATTTGGATGAAGGAGTGGAGGGCATGCTGATCAAATCTGCAGATGACACCAAACTGAGAGGAGTTGCTAATACCCCAGAAGAGAGGATCAAATTTCAAAATGAGCTTGGCAGATTGGAGAGCTGGGCCAAAGCTAACAAAATGAATTTCAACAGAAAGAAATGTAAGGTCCTACACGTAGACAGAAAAAAATGGAATGCACAAATATAGGATGGGGGACACATGGCTGGATAGCAGTACATGTGAAAGGAATCCAGGAGTCTTGGTAGATCACAAGCTGAACATGGGTCAGCAGTGTGATGCAGGAGCGAAGAAGGCCAACGCGATTCTTGGTTGCATCAGTAGGAGTATGGTGTCTAGATCGAGGAAGCTAATGGTACCACTCTATTCTGCATTGGTTAGGCCTCATTTGGAATACTGTGTCCAGTTCTGGGCACTCAATTCAAGAAGGATATCGACTAGCTGGAGTGTATCCAGAGGAGGGTGACCAAAATGGTGGAGGGTCTGGAAACCATGAAGCCCTATGAGGAACGGCGTAGGGAGCTGGGTATGTTTAGTCTACAGAAGAGAAGGTTAAGAGGGAACATGATAAGCCATGTTTAAATATTTTAAGGGATGTCATGTTGAGAAGGGAGCAGGCTTGTTTTCCACTGCTCCAGAGACTAGGACAAGGAGCAATGGACTCACACTGCAGGAAAGGAGATTCCACCTGAACCTCAGAAAGAACTTCCTGACGGTCAGAGGTGCCTGGCAGTGGAATATGCTGCCTCCATGGAGTGTGGTAGAGTCTCCTTCCTTGAAAATTTTTAAGCAAAGGCTGGATGGCCATCTGTTGGGAATGCTTTGATGGGTGTTCCTGCATAGCAGGGGGTCGGACTCGATGGGCCCCGGGGTCTCTTCCAACTTTATGATTCTATGATTCTACAGCAATGCAAGCCCAGGTGGGCTGGTTCTGGTCTTGAGAGAGTGTACAGTTGTACCACCTGCAGTGGTTGAGCGTATAGCTATAACACCCACATTCAATCGTACAGCCTATCCATGCTGGAGTAAATTTATGCGACCGATCCACTTAAGGGGATTTTACAGCATTTGAATGCTGTAAATGTTTTTGTTTCATCTTTAAAACTTTACCTGTTTCTTGTCAGGGACCTCCTTGAGTTTCAGAGTGTATCTGAGCTTAACCTTTTACAGTGGGTCCTTGGTATCCAGTAGGGTTCCAGGACCCCTGCTTGGGTACCAAAATTTGTGCATGCTCAAGTCCCATTATATACAATGGGCTAGGAAAATGGCATCTCTTATATAAAATGGCAAAATAAAGTTTTTAGCAGCATCAACATTGAGAGGATGTTTTTTTTAAAAAAAGAACTAGAGAAACACAGACAGTGAGTGTTGGGTTATAGCGGCATATCAACAGTAATGCAATAAAGCTTTTTTTGGGGAGGGAATATTTTCAAGCTGTGGTTGGTTGAATTCATGGATGCAGAATCTGTGGATTTGGAGAGCTGACTGTAGATTAAATTAAATCAGATCCAGAAACGATCAAATCAGTCCTTCCGACCGTCTCCCTTCTAGGAAATGAAGGTGGCTCAGCGGGTGGCACAGAAGTATTCGTCTGTGCCGGACATGTGGGCAAAGTGCCTGCTGGGGCACTGCTATGGCCTGTGGTTCATTACGCTCCCAACCTACGTGCGTGCTGCCCCGTCAAAGGTGCGGGCACTGCAGACAGCGTACGAGGTGCTCAAGCAGATGGAGACAAAGAAGGTGGTGCTGCCGGATGAGGTACTTTATAATAATAATTTTTTATTTCTTACCCGCCTTCCCCCAAGGCTCAAGGCAGGATACAACATAGATTAAAATACAGCTAAAAAACACATCACAGATTAAAATACATTAAAAACACATAAAACTATTTAAATACATCAATTAAAGTTCATAGTTAAAAATTGACTTGGTAGGCCTGCCAGAAGACATAGGTCTTCAGTACTTTTTAAAATTCAGACAACCTGTTTTGCTGTCAAATCTTCTCCGGCAGGTCATTCCGCAGCCTATGGGCGACCGATGAGAAGGCGGTCTGGGTGACTGTTGCCAATCTCGGCCTGGCTGGTTTAAGTAGATGGTCCCCAGAGCACCTGAGTGTACAGGGCAGGTTGTATGGGAGGAAACGGTTCTTTGTAGATCCTTTTTCTGTGCTTTAAAAAGGTTTCAAGCATGGTGTCATGGTTTGAATGTTGGACTAAGATTCTGAGAAAGGGGAGTTCAAATCCCTCCTCAGTCCTAGAAACTCACTGTGACCTTAGACAAGTCACACCCTCTCAGCCATAGAAGAAGACAATGGCAAACTTTCTTCCAGATACATCTTTCCAAGAGTCAGCATGGCATCGTGGTCAACTGAGACTCCAGGAGACCAGGATTGAATCCCCTGCCCAGCCATGGAAACACACTGGGTGACCTCGGCAGAGTCACACGCGCTCATTCTCAGATGAAAGCAGCCCCCCCGAACACATTTTGCCAACAGAACCCTGGGATGGGTTCACCATAAGCCAGCTTGAAGGCACTCAAATACAAGATTGCTTCGTTTTCCTTTTCTTAACCAACATAGTGTAGTGGTTTTATTGTCAGACTAGGACACCAAGGTTCAAATCCTCACTCAGCCACGGAAACCCACTGAGGGATCTTGGGCAATTCACATTCTCTCAGCCTCTGAGGGTGGCCATAGTAAAGCTCCTCTGAATCTGTTTTGCCCAGAAAAGCTTATGAGAGGATCACCAGAAGTTGGAGTCACCTGGAAGGCACACAACAGCAGAATTATTTGTTGCTTTTCCACATACACACACACATACCAGCAAGGTACATAAAATACAAGCATATGTCTGTTAGCAAAGTCTCTGACAAAGATTCTTTTCACAGAGACCTTATATGTCCACCCAGACACTTCTTCCTTTCCTCATCCTCTGCCTAACTGCAATTTTTTTAGCAGCATCAACATTGGGAGGATTTTTTTTTAAAAAAAAAGGACTAGAGAAACACAGACTTTGAGTGTTGGGTTACAGCAGCATATCCAGAATAAACAACATAATAAAGCTTTATCTGAGAAATGGTGAGAATCTGTTCTAGCCCATCCTACTGCAGCTGTGTGCACGTGCCTCCAATAGGAAAGGTAAACAGGAGCTGCGTCCTGACTGAGCTGGCATGAGCAGCAAAAAAGAGAGAAAAGGAGGGAGTAGATAAGCCTGCCTCACCAGCTACCCCATAAATCTGGCCACCAAAATGGTAGTCGTGGGTGGCTGGTGAAAGAAAAGTCATCCCCTCATGCGTTTTGGGAGAAACCGGCAAGTGGTCTCCGGAAGATTCAAATGTTTTTATTTACTGATGGAAGGTTTCCCTGACCTGGTTGTTTCATTTCACATGTGCATGCTGTTCATTCTGACTAAAACATTCAGTGAAATGTGCTGAATTGCCCTCCTTTTTAGTGGTGTAGGACCCTCTCCCTATTCTTTTCACATTATTTCTGCCTCAGCTATCATTTTTTTGTAAAAGAAAGAAGGACTAGGGACACTGCTACTTTGCTAACCGAGGTATGTTGTTGTTGTGTGCCTTCAAGTTGTTTCCAGCTTATGGTGACCCAGAGCTAAATCTATCGTGGGGCTGAGAGTGTGTGACATGCCCAGAATCGCCCAGTGAGTTTCATGGGAATCAAACCCTGGTCTCCAGGGTCATAGTCCCATGCTCAAACCACTACATCACAGTGAGGTATACTTTTATGTTAAAATGGGCAACTTTGGTGGGCTTGGGGGCCTCTGTTGATCTCTGAGGGCCACATGGATTGCCAAAAATTGGGAGCTAAAAACTCACTCAGAAAGTAACCAAATCTCCTTCTAGTTCAGAAAAAACAAGGTGCTTTATACCATTAAATGGTATAGGAGGCTCCCACAACTCATTTAAAAGGTGAGTTGCCACTCCCAGAAGAGCCACTTTGCCTGCTCTTTTTTTTTCTCTTAAATCCCTGCAGAATGAATGGCAAAGAGTTAATCTAATCACAGCTGGGGTTGCCCAAGGCCAACTCCGTGACTGGGAATCTGAACCTGGGTCTTCCAGTCCTAACTTTCTAAAAAGGTGGGCACACTCTGGGGAATAACTGAGCCCCAGAAAACACAAAACCAGTAGCAAGGAAACGAAAGCAGAAGTGGTCAGAAGCCCACTTTTGGTTTGTCAGACCCCGTTTGGGCCAGCAAAGGAGGGTACTGTTTCGAAGAATTCTGACCAGTGGGAATTCAGTCTTTAGAGGAAAAGAGTTGGGGGCAGGTAGAATTTTGGGGGGTTTAGGGGAGGCCAAAGGGCTGCACGTGTTCCACAGACCACAAATTTCCCAGTCCTGCTCTAAAACCACTATGCCATACTGCCCCTCCTGATACAGTGCCTTCTCATCCCATCCAATTTCTACCCAAAACTATACTTCCTAGGGTTTCCTGTCTGAAAGGAAAACTGTGGTAGGCTTGCTCGTTTAAAATTCTTCCTTGTCCTGTATCAGTAAAGGGAAATCAGGGCCTAAGCTCCCCAACCTTGTCACACTCTCTTTGCTACCGGTAGGTTTGCTACCGGATCCTGATGCAACTGTGCGGACAGTATGGCGAACCCATCCTCTCGGTCCGAGTGCTGCTCGAGATGAAACGGGCCGGCATTGTACCCAACACCATCACTTACGGCTACTACAACAAGGTGACAAGAGTCCCCTTTGGATATGATCTTATTTACTTTGTTAAAAATATATTTTATTATTATTATTATTATTATTATTATTATTATTTCGCCCTGAAAGAGACTTCTCCCCAAGATGGCATACAAAACAGAATGTCAGTATTAAATTCACCCTCAAGCATCCTGGGGCGTATCTACCGTTAGTGCGGTTTCTTGCCTCTTTGTCTGCCAAGGCTTCATCCTGTGGAGTCTTGGGGGTTTCATTTTGTCAAAGAATTTAGCCTTCTCATCTTGAATGCTCTTGTACTTGTTCCTCACCAAACTGCATATCCCAAAATTCCTTAGGACAGGGCCGTGGCAGTTAAAGTGTGATTGGTACAGGAAGAAAATAAAGTTTCACTGAGTCATTTGCACGATATTTCCTAACTCTGCCAGAATGCCAGTGTTCTGGGGTTAGAACAAGTGACGTATTGCCACTGCTTCGCTGCCCTCTCCATTCACCCTCACACTGATTCATGGCTGCCCACACCGTTCATCTCCACATTTGTCATTCCTTGACTCTCCTCACTATTTATGGCATTTACTGGCATATTAGATGCACCGGCATATAAGACGTACCCTATTTTCATACTGTATTCTTTACGAAAATTTTGTTTAGTACCCTATCCAGGCAAAAAGGAAAGGAAAGATGGGAGGGGTTGAAAGAAGCTCCTCCCTCCCCCATTCCTGTCGGTTTTGCCTGGGGGGAGAAGTCTCTGCCCAGGCAAAAAAGGAAAGGAAAGCCCTTTTTGCCTTGGGGGAGGACTTCTCCCCAGTCGGGCACCTGCAGAAGCACTCCTTCCATCCCCTTCGCTTTCCTCTGCATTTAAGCCTGGCAGGAGTTACCATGTTTGCCAACGTATAAGATGACTCCATTTTCAAAAGGCATTTTTGCGGGGGAAAGTGGGCCTTGTAAGCCGGCAAATACGGTAATCCTGCACCATCCCTCCCTGGCTCTCCTCGCCGTTAAATCCCACACCTTCACTCCCAGGCTCCCCTCATCCCGCATCATCAACCTCTGGCTCCCTTCACCATTTAATCCCACACCATCACTCCCTGGCTGCTCCCCTTGTCCCTGTTCAGCTCCACATTGTCACTCCCAGCTAGGCAACAAGAATGTGGCATTGAATGACAGGGGAGCCAGGAAGTGGCAGTGTGGGAATGAATGGCAGGGGGACAGCCAGGGAGGGACAAAAAAGGGTTGAATGCAGGCAGCCAGGAAGTAGCAGTATGGAGTTGCAATGGTGTGAGGATACCTAGGGAACAGCAATATGTCACCTGTCCTTTTGGGAATCATTTTGTGTGTGTTTGCTGTTCTGTGGTGCTTTACATAACATTAGCTGTTTCCCCTCTCCCTTCTCTTCTCCTCCCCCTGCCTACTCCTTCCTTCCCGTCCCAGGCCATTTTGGAGTGCAAATGGCCGTCGACGACCCAGAGCGGTCGCCTGCGCTGGGCCAAACTGCGCAACGTGGTGCTGGGGGCCGCCCAGTTCCGGCAGCCGTTGCGCCAGCGGCAGCGCGAGGCAGAATTGCAGAGCCTTGGCACCCAGTCAGGTAGGGGTACGTTTGTGTGTGGCAGAGGAGTCTGAGGGGCAGCCCATGGTCTGAGTGCGACCCACCTCAAAATATGAGACCACCAGCCAGATCCAGCCTGAAGAAATGTTGATGGGGAAAAAAAAATTCTGGAGGGTCAGATGCGTTAGGGCTTATTAAGAGGACATGTTAATTGTTTTCCTTTTTTTCCAATCTATTTTATGGACCCTAAGAAAGGTGGGCTAAATCAGGGACAGAGAGATGATAGAAAGAGTTCTTGTGTGCAATGCATCCAAACAAAACTACTGATTAAAAATGACATTTTCCTCTGTTTTCTGTTGTCAGAGGGCCGTGGCACCAAAGCACCCAGGTCACGGTCACGGTCCAGTCTGCAGCGGCAGACCACTTGGTCCGGCGGCAGCTTGAGCGAGAATCTGCCATCCACATCGCTGGTGAAGAGCGGCAGCCTCAGTTTCCCTCAGCGGGAGTCAGAAGCTGGAACAAGCCAGGGTGAGTAAGACTGTGGGAGCCAGATTTCCCTTAAGGCTCCACAGAATATGCAGGGAAACTATCAAGGTGCCTGGCAGAAGAGGGGCCCGCAACTGTGGTAGGCTTTGTGGTTGTTGTGTGTGCCTTCATGTCATTCCAGCTTATGGTGACCCTAAAGCAACCCTGTCATGGGGTTTTCTGGGGCTGAGAGTGTGTGACGTGCCCAGGATCACCCAATGGGTTTCCATGGCCGAGCAGGGAATCGAACCCAGGTCTCCAGGGTCGTAGTCCAGTGCTCAGATCACTGCGCTATGCTGGCTCATCATGGTAGGCTAGGGACTGCATTAGGCCCCCCAGAGACCCTGGAGGGTCAGAGCCCCCCACAACATTCCTGTGGGGAAAAAATTAAACTTGCTCCGAAATAATTCCCAAACAAATATTAAAGGCATTAGTGTCAAAGATCCATAGTCTGTTGATTAAACCAACACACCAGGGCCCTGAGAAGAAAGCATGTCATGCTGATCTACATACAAATGTGGCAAAGGTTGAATGGAAAACATTATGGAAATAATGTTTCAATAATCTTTCAGTAAAGCCTGTATCTTTCCATACAAGAGCCCATACTATAAAAAAAAATGTTGTTGGTATCTAACCCCAGTAAGACTGAAATGTATAGACAGATACTCATCTACCAAAAACTAGGAGAGCTGCTGGACACTGGCTACACATTTTCCCACATGTGGTTGTAATGTCTCAGTATTCCTGAATTTTAGAAAAAGGATGTTTCTAATAACAAGTCACATTGCAAACCAAACAGTTCCTGTTGCACCCCAAACAGGACTTCTCTCCATATTTTGCAACAGCTGTGAAGTATTAAATCATAAAAATTTGATTATCTTTTGTTGTTGTTGTTTTGCTACAAGATTGATAATAGCTCAGAATTGGAAAAAACTGGATCACATCTCAGTTGAAACTTGATCCAAAAAAAAAGGGGGGTTGGAATAGCATTCATGTTTACGTCTACTGTACAAGATGATAGAAATGACCAGTCAGAACTAAGGTTTTTTTTCAACAGTGGCCCTTTCCGCAACTCACCTATTCTCAGTGTTGGGGTGCGGTGCTCACGCGAGCAGCCTCTGGAGAGAGGCTCTCGCTTCCCTGCTTCTTCGGCTCCGCACGAGCTTCCTGCTCGCATGAGAGCCCTGCCTCTTCCTTTCCCAGTGCAGCCTGGGACCTTCCCAGGCTGCACTGAGACAGGAAGCACGACCAGGCCGGCTCCTGAGGCTCCGCACGTAAGGTAAGTGTGCGCGGGGCCCCGGAGCGATGCGCGACAGTGCAGCATTTTCGGCTTCAAGCCGAAAGTGAACAAATGCATGAGCAGTCCCTGCTGGGCCCTGGAGCATCGCGCAAATGTGAGTGCGTCATGTGGACCGCTTCTCACATGTGCTCAAGGGGCCCTTTTGCATTGAAAATGCTGTGTGAAAAGGGCCATAGTTTCCTTTTATTGATTTCATTAATAAGGGTTTTTTTAACCTCTTCACAATCACTACATCAGCCACCCCGGGGTAGCAGTTGGAGCGTTAGACTACAACCTGAAGACCAGGGTTTGAATCCCCGCTCAGCCATGAAAACCCACTAGGTGACCCTGGGCACATCACACACTCTCAGCCCCCAGAAAACCCTGTGATAGGGTCTCCATAAGTCAGGAACAACTTGAAAGGCACACAGCAACAACAGTGACATTTTGACCTACGGAGAGAATCTTTAATTGAATAGTAAATTTATTGTTACTCTCTTATGCTGTGAACCTATGAACCCTGAAAATATGCTGTGTCTGGTGAGTGTCTTATTCGTTTTGTTAAAAAAAAGAGGCATAATGTATGTCATATTGTTAAAACTTAATAATTTTTTTAAAAACCCCTAAAGACCCCCCCCCATGCATTTGGCTGGGTTTTTCCCCACCAACAGACCATTTTGTGCCTAGGAGCTGCTTATTTTTACAGGAAGTGACTAGAAGTCACATCTTGTTTTAAAATGGGTCTCTCCTGAAGTGGCCAAAGGGGCCCAAAAACATGGAGTTCGTGCACCCCGTCAGCCCTTGGGTGCTTTATGCAGTTCACGTGCCAGGCTTTGCCCACCTTGAGATAGAGGGAGGTATTTGGGATTGGAAGAGGCTCCTTGTTTTTATCTGTAATCCTTCTAAACCTAGCCGTCGTCTTCTCCCCTCCATGTTGTAGTAACAAAGGCCTTGGGGGAGCCAAGCCATGGAAGCAGTGACACCCTCCCCGCCCTGCCCGCTTGGCTGCGAGGACTACGGGACGGGCCTGGAAGCTCAGAGGACGGCAGCCTCTCGGACGTCAGCAGCTTCCTGACGGATGAGAGTGACAGGTTGACTCTGAGTAGCGTGGACACTCAGCCCAGTTTGGGGCAACCGGAGGGGGTCACCCCAGGGCCAGGGCCACCATCGGAAAACCGGGGACTGGGAGGCACACCGCGCCGGAGCCTGAGCGCCAAGCTTCACCAGCTGCTGCTGTCGCCCATCAAGCGGCCTTCCCTGAGGCACACGGGGGCCACTGCAGAGCACCCACACACACGCTCTGGGTCAGAGCAGCGTGAGCTTCCCCCTCGCCGTAGTCCCCTGGAGAGTCATTTGCTGCTTCCTCGTGAACGTCCAGGCTCCACTGCCTCCGAGGTAGGTTGTCCCAAATGAAACAACACGCAGAACAATGGTTCCGATAGGCCCATCTTGGTCAAATGAAAAGTGCTCCCTTCCCTTTCCACAACAGAGCTCCGTATCCCTGGGCAGCGAATACGATCTCTCGGATAATTCGGTTTGCAGCTTCAACCTCCGCAAATCCAGTGACCAGCTTTCAGAGTCCCCAGCTGTTAAGGTACGTTCTGGCTCCCAAACCTCGTATCCTTGAATCAGAAAAGACAGCAAGGGGCATCGAGTCCAACTTCCGCCATGCAGGAACCCGCCACTAAAGCAAATGAGAGCTGGGGTCATAGAGTTGGAGGAAACCCCAGGGGCCATCCAGTCCAACCCCCTACCATTCAGGAACACACAATCAAAGCATTCCCAACAGATGGCCATCCAACCTCTGTTTAAAAACCTCCAAGAAAGGAGACTCTGCCACATTCTTATGCAGTGTGTTCCACTGTGGAACTGCTCTTACCATTAGGAAGGTTTTCCTGATGTTCAGGTAGAATCTCTTTTCTTGAAGTTTGAATGACATTGCTCCATGCCCTAGTCTCAGGAGCAGCAGAAAACAAACTTGCTCCATCCTCCATATGACATCTTTTCAAATATTTAAACATGGTTGTCATGTCACCTCTTAACCTTCTCTTCAGGCTAAACATACTCAGTTCCCTAAACCACTCCTTATAGGGCATGGTTTCCAGGCCCCCAACTTCTTTTCTTTCTGTTGTTTTTTTTTTAAAGGGAAATTTTTTTTAATTTTGCAAAATACATAAAAGCATATATAAACAGAAATATATATATTATTATTGTAATCCTTCCATTCCCCCCCGCTTCTATATATCAAAAATTTTCCCGTTGAGTCCTTCATCTCCCTTATACATATCTTTGTCAAATACCCCAATATACTTGATCCGCAAACATTTACATAGTTGACCAGAGCATTTCCCTTTTCCATTCTCTTTCAAAATTCTGAACCATTTTATTCTTAAGGGATATGCTAGTTTTTTCAGTCTCTACCATGTAGAGACTGAAAAAATACCATTCCTCCATCATTTTTATTTTCCATTCATCTAACTGAATATCTCTTTTATCTTTCCAATGTTGTGCATAGGTCAGCCGTGCTGCTGTAGTCAAATACAATAATATCTTCTGTTGTTTTCTAATCTCCTGGTTCTGACCTAATACGTTCAATAAGTAAAATTCTGATACCATTTCAAAATTAACTTTATAAATTTTTTGTATTTCATCATGAATTCCCTTCCAAAATTTCTTAGCCTTTGGGCAGGTCCACCACATATGAAAAAAAGTCCCCACCTTTTCCCCACATTTCCAACACTTCGCGTCTCCATTTTTGGCTATTTTTTTGAAGTCTTTCTGGAGTCATATACCACCTATGTAACATTTTATAGTAGTTTTCTCTTAAGTTTAAACTTGGAATAAATTTTATGTCTGTTTTCCATACTTTTTCTCAGGCATCTAAACCCCCCAACTTTTTTTCAGAAACCTCCAGTAAAGACCTTCTGGGATAGATGGATGGATGGATGGATGGATGGATGGATGGATGGATGGATGGAGAGAGAGAGAGAGATTTGTTTGTTTGTTTGTTTGTTTGTTTGTTTGTTTGTTTGTTTGAATATTTCTATCCTCTTTCTAAAGATCATAGGTGGGCATAAAAGAAAACCAGTGTGATCAATTTAAAACAAGGTAAATAGGAAAAAATGTTTTCAAAAGCCTAAAACATTTTAACAAATTAAAAGAAGATAGACTAACACCAGCTGAAATACTTCAAAACAGCATAATATGGTGGGCCTTCCAGGTTGGCAGAAGGTCAGTTCCAGGACCCCCCCTCCCCGCCAATGCCAAAAAATGCGAATGATTGCATCCCACATTATTAAATGGTGGTGATGTGCACACAGATGCTTCAGCATGTCCACATTCATTTCACAGCCATTTTACGTTTAGGATGTGAAAGTCCACATTTGGTAGAATTTGCAGATCTGCAGTCCACAGGTCCAGAGGGTCCACAGTACTATAAACCAATGTGATTAAATTTAAATACTTTAAAACAAGTGGGTAGGCTCATTCACTGTCAGGCTATTCTTGCCATCTGGAAATTCTTCTGCATCTTTTCTTGGAATCTCATTTCTTGGAATTTGAATCTGTTGCTTCATCTTCTAGACTCTGGAACAGGAGAAAACAAGCTTCCTCCATCATCTCATCTGCCCAATGTGAAGTACCAGTCCTTCTGCCCTCCCTTAAATCCTAGGACTGGTACCATGTTTATGCTCATTAGCAATGGTTTATTTTTTCCTTGAAACTCACTAGGGGCTGGCCACTTATGGTCTGGCACTGGTCTCACAGCCATAACTATGAGTACCGTTGATCCACGTGATGGCTCTTCAGATGTTCAAAGGTGGCTATCATATCACTTCTCTGTCTTCTGCTGGCTAAATACAACCCCCTTCGTCAAGCACTCCTCTTAGGGCTTGGTTTTCTTCTCTTGCTTGGTTACCCTCCTCTCTCTCTATTCCGCCTTGTCCCATTTATCTCCATCTCCCACAGGAGCTTTTTTCCACACCTCCAAATTATGATCTGAAGGCTTGGAGCAAGAGTGTCCTAATCAGGGGTCAAATTTGGGTGTCTGCAGGGATTCCTTGACCCCCTCGCATAGCTGGCTGCCATCTTTGTTACCTCTTTTCTTTTCTTCCCGTTCAGGTGCTGCTTTCGAGCTGCTCAAGGTGCCAGGCCTGTGACTCGCTGGTCTACGATGAAGAGATCATGGCCGGCTGGAGCTCTGATGACTCCAACCTCAACACCACCTGCCCCTTCTGCGCCCGTCCCTTTGTGCCCTTCCTCAGCATTGAGATCCAGGACTTCCAGGTTGCTCCTAGGTATGGACCCTTTGCAGAGTCCTGCCCTTGATTCCACTCATGTGCCACATAGGATTCTAGTCCTCATGTGCACAAAATATACGTTCAGAAATGGGAGGGCTAGAATATTTATAAATACCCTGAAGGCATCAGATCCCGTCTGATCTTGAAAGCTAAGCAGGGTCAGGCCTGGTTAGTACTTGGATGGGAGACCACCAAGGAATTCCAGGTGCTGTAGGCTGTATTTTGGAGAAGGGAGCTGGCAAAACCAACTTTGAGTATTCCTGGCCTTATAAAATTCCAGGAAATTCATGAGGTTGCCGTAAGTCGGTAAACAATTCGAAGGCACATGCACAAACTGAATATGTCTGTTAGATCTAACCGGTATAGGGCTTGATAGTAGTCCTCCCTTATCTAATGGGGTACGTTCCAAGACACACACACACCCCGTGGACCCCTGGAGGGCCGCAATGTCCTCACAGGGGGTCTGTGAAGAAATGTTATGAGCCTTTACAGTTAAAATAGAAAGAATGAATGCATGAATGATTGAAAGAAAGACGGATGGATGGATGGTCATACACTGATTTCAGAGAACAGGAGTTTTTTGCTGGTAAAAGATATCATTTATACACATTTTCATTACAATATCTCAAACCATTCAAAAGTTATGAATCTGTTTCATAGGAAAGAATGTACTGAGCATTTGTCACTTTTGCATGCAGTGACAACATGCAAGTGAATGACACTGAGTGGCTGGGAGAAAGCACACGACATTTCTTGCACATACCACACATACAGCCTGAAGCCATCTTAAGTCTTGGTGGTCCTCAGCACCAAAAGATGTTTAAAGGACGTCTGTGGTAAAGAAAGAAATGGTTAAGAAGCACTGTGCTAGACAAAGGGATGATTTGCATTTGCAGTGAGACAAAGCAGGACGCATGAGATTTCGTCAAACTATTCAGAGCAGCACCTAATTTAAAACTTATGAATTGTTTATGTCTGGAATTTTTCCATTTAATATTTTCAGTTGACTGCAGTTAACTGAAATTGCAGAAAGCAAAACTGTGGATAAGGAGGTGACCACTCTAGAGGTCATAACTGCCACTTTGACTGGTGTCTGGGAACAGACTGCCAACTAACAGATCTGTTGGTGTAGGGGAGTTATATGATCCTTGTAGCATTGGAGAGAAATAGTCAGACAAGTCAGAAATAGACAAGTTACCACGTTTCTCCCCTCCACTCTTCGCTTCCACCTGCCCAGCATTGCAGACAGTTCTGACACCAGCTCGGTCTCCTCTGATTGGCCGCGGGACAGCGAAGCACCAGCCCCTGGCGGTCAGGGTCCTGTACTCAGTGACCGTTACCACTGCCTGTCGCTGGACGAGGCTGAGCCAGAACCTGGGCGGGAATCCAGAGCAGGATCGCTATGCAACGGTTTCACCGAATCTCCGGTATGGGCACCTTTGGGAATCACTTACTGTTCCATGTTACTCTTGCTCAGAGAAGACAGGACATGATGGGTGGGTCAGTGGAAATTAGAAGAGTGGTATGGAAAGCCCATCAAGGCAGGTCTCAGTTGTGACCCCAGACCTGTTCTCAGATACTAAGAAATTGGTTCTACTGGTGGCTACTAGCTGGTGGCTAGTGGCTACTAGCATACTGTCAGTGAGGTGTGACCAGTGCATCCTGTATCAGTTGTGGGGTGGGAAATCCACTGTGGGTTTTATTCCAGACTTTAAGGGACCTGCCCCAGGTGCTACAAGTTTCAGCACCTTGGATAGGGCCGTTAAAATTTGGTCTAAATCTTGGAGTGGATTCATCGTCCCGTTGTGATGGCACCCGCCAGGTAGAGTAACTAAAACGTAACGTATTAGTGCTGGTTTTGAGAATCTGGATAGTCAAAGACTTGCCTTTTGTAAGCAAACAAATTATGGCCATAATTTTGTGTGGTCCAGAGTAGCCAAAACTACAGCTGGCCATTCAACAGTGCCCAGACCTGTCATACAGTTGCCGCAAGCTAAGATGCTCTGGAGACCCAAGCAGATGATGTAACCATTCTGTGTCTGGCTGTGGAGACCTAGCCAGCTGCTTCTCCAATCCCCCTGATCTCCCCCAGGCATAGAGTGGGCGGGGTAGGAGCTGAAGCAACTCTTGTGGTAGGTTCAGCAGGGGGGCCTTGGTCATTATGGGGTAGGAAGCAAATACTGTCTTCGATGTCAACCAAAAATTGGTTGACTTGTATCTGCATGTGGATCTAATGGGATACCAGGCTGCAACATGAACTAAATTGTTATGATGAAGCGGGGGTCAGAGGGCAGGTAGCTTGGAACTATAAATGTTTCCAAGCTCAGCTTTTTCTAAGCTCTGTTTTTTCATTGGGCAAAGGCATTTGCAATTGCAAAGGGAAGAAAGAAGAGCTGGTAATGATAAAAAAAAATGACCCCCATCCTGTTCTTCTTTCTTCCCCTTTTCCTCTTTTTTTCCCCCCTCCAGGTCCCTCAGACTGCGGCCCCCCACACTGAGCATCTGACCTTTGCCTACCTGAGCCCCTTAGTTCTGCGCAAGGAACTGGAGACCCTGCTGGAGAACGAAGGAGGGGAGTTCCTTTCTCAGCCGGAGCTGGTAGACAACCACCCCATCATCTACTGGAATTTGGTGTGGTATTTCCAGCGCCTGGGTCTACCCAGCAGCCTTCCCCAACTCCTCCTGGCTTCGAAGCATGTCCAGGCTGCCTCCCAGGTATGCCCATCTCTCCCATCCTTGCTTCAACACCTTTCAGTCTGTCCCCACAACAACCTTGTGAGGTAGGCTACTCTGAGAGGGAAAGAGACTGATTCAAGACTGCCTCTTTGACAAAGCTTGGAGAAGGGACTTCTGCCAATTATAGGATCAGAGAGTTGGAAGGGGCCTCCAGATCATTGGGTCCAGACCCCTTCTTAATGCAAGACCTCCAGCTAAAGCATCCCAAGCAGGTAGCTGTCCAGCCTCTTTTTAAAGGTGCCCAGAGGAGGAGACCCCACCACTAATCTAGGCACTTGGTTCCATTGCTCAGTCGTTCTTACTTAGTAGTTCTTTCTAAGGTTCATGGTGGGCGTACCTGTTTGACTCTGGGTAGGGGCCCTACCAAAATCTGTGGCAGTGTGAAGCAGCAACAGCAATGCTGACATCGCACAGACACCAAGAAAGCAGGGAAATGTAGTGTGGAGGGGGCATGGGGAGAACAACTGAAGTGAAGATGAGAATGCTCAAAAGCCCAAAGGACAGCTCTCTCCTCTGTCATAGAACAGGAATTGCAGCCTTCAGGGAAATCAGATCAGTCAGATTTATCAGTACAAATAGGTTGTGCATCACGCAAAGCTTCTGGGAACAAGGAGAGGCCCTGCGGCTGACACAGAAGAGGCTTAGCAGCCCCCATCTGATCCAAAGAGACTTCTGCAAACCAAGAACCATAGAGTTGGAAGGGGCCTGCTAAGCCATTGAGTCCAACTCCTGCTCAGTGCAGGAAATCCATCTAGAGCATTGCAGCAGGTAGCTATCCAGCCTCTTTTTGAAGAGGTCCAGAGGAAAAAGCCCCACCAGCTCTCTACGGTAATTGATTCCACTGGCAAATGTTCTTACTGTCAGACAGTTCCTTTTAATGTTCAATCAAAATCTGCCTTCCTGTAACTTCATACCGTTAGGCCTGTCCCTACCCTATGGGGCAGCAGAGAACAAACCTGCATGCTCCTCTCTTTGGGTGGCCTTTGGATATTTAAAGAGCGCAATCATGTCACCCCCTCAGTCTTGTGTTCACGTGGAGAATCTGTTTGGAGAATTGACAGTTGGGGGATTCTGGAAGTTGTTATCCCAAAAAAAAGTAACATTGTCAGAGTTCTGCCTTTTGACAAGCCAGACCCCCCCCTTTAAAAAAAAGTTTCTTCTTACCCTGGCACATTCTCAGCAATTGTTTTTCTCTCCCTTCAGAGTCCCACCCAGGAAGGAGCCCTTGTGAGCGTGCATTTGCTCTGGGATGTGTTGACACCAGACCCGGACAGCTTTCCTCCGCTCTACATCCTTTGGAGGTTCCACAGTGAGTGGCGGGCTGGAAGGCCAGGGGAAGGAAGATAAATAATCTCTCTAAAGTATCTCCCCCCCCCCAAGTTTCCCATTGGGATATTAGGTTGGCCACTGTGGAGCAGACAGGCCTTTGGTCTTCTCTACCAGGCCTCCTCTTCTGTTTGTATCACCCACAACAGTAAGGAATGAAACCTCCCTCTCCCAAGGCAACCCGCCTGAAAAGACTGCTTTTTGGAGCCAGAGCTGTTGCATTCATGTCCCCATTAAAGTCTGATCCATTCAGGCTCTTCATATGTATTAAAATTGTTACACATCCAACCTGCCTTCCCTCTGATAAATTCAGGGTGATATCCATGGCTCTTCTTCTCTCCACTTTGTCTTCCTAATAGTCCCTGCTTATGGGCTTCCCTTAGGGCAGGATGGGGGTGTCAGATTCCACCACCACCATCTCAGATACCCCCATGTGCTGCACCCACACACAGCGCACACCTAACTGGCTCCATTTTCATAGCAGCCTTTCTCAAAATGGGAACTGGAAGTGAACTGGAAGTGACATTTCATCTCTTCCAGCCACCATTTAGAGAGGGACTGAAAGAAATAACAAAGATATGGGGAGTGGATTCCGGAAAGAGGAGGGAGGAGGAAGTTTCTGAGTATTTGGAGGGTTTTTCTGGCAATTTTGGGGTGAAAACCATGCTGAATTTTTTTTAAAGAAATGCCGAAGGGTTCCATGATCTGTCACTTCCAATTGCCAGCTGCCTCATGAAGCCCAAGGGCTACATATTTCCTTTCCCTGCCTTTGGGGCATCTCTTTTGCCACTGAATGCTAACAGTGCTGACCGAAGCGAGCCCTGTGGTCTGATCCAGAAAGGCTCTTCATAAGTTCTTCACCTCCTTCTTTTCCTTTCTCTTCTGGCAGGTAACATCCCAACTCGCCTCCAGTCCTGGCGCCGACACAACCATCCCTTCTCGCTCTCTTTCCTGGAGGCCGTGCTGAGCTCTGTCGGAATGGGGGAAGTACACAAAGCAATTGCCCTCTTTTTGGACACAGTGGCAGGACAGCCCAACCCCATACACATACAGAGGTACCGCTGTTTTCTCTCTCTCTCCCCGACGCAAGGAATCAGGGGATGGGGGTGTAAATTGACCAGTTAGAACATAATATCATAGAATCATAGAAATGTAGAGTTGGAAGAGACCACAGGGGCCACCCAGTCCAACCTCCTGCCATGCAGGAACACTCGGTGTAAAAACCTCCAAAGAAGGACCCTCCACCAACTCTTAGGCAGCGTATTCCACTGCCGGACAGCGTTGGCCGTCAGGAAGTTCTTCCTGAGGTTCAGATGGAATCTCCTTTCCTGCAGCTTGAATCCATTGCTCCTTGTCCTGGTCTCTGGAGCAGCAGAAAACAAGCCCTCTCCTTCCTCTACATGGCATCCCTTCAAATATTTAAACATGGTTATCACGTCCCCTCTTAACCTTCTTTTCTGCAGACTAAACGTCCCCAGCTCTCTAAGTCTATCCTCATAGGGCATGGCTTCCAGGCCCCTCACCATTTTGGTCGCCCTCCTCTGGACTTGCTCCAGCTTGACCAGGTCCTTCTTGAATTGGGGTGCCCAGATATGCAAGACATAGGTGTGGTTGCAAAAAAAAGAATGCTAGGAGAGAATAAAGGTGGCAATTTGAGGAGCATAGCAGTATCAAAAAGGGAAAAGATGATTGTGACAAGCTCTTACTTCTCCCAGATTGGTGTGGCAGTTCCCCAATCTGATAAGGCACCCCGCCTTTACCACACAGCTCTGCCTTCCTCCTTCTTTCACCACCTTTGTGTAAAAGGATGAGGGTTTTCAGTGTCTGTTTAGAACCCCTTAATAGTTTCATGGCAGTGTGTTTTCTTTGTTACTTTAAATACTGTATAGAGCTCAGCTGAGTCAGTATTTATAAAAATAAATAAATAAAATAAAAAATAAACTGTAACATTATTTAGATAATAATAAGAAGTAATTCCAAACAGGCTGATGAAACATCTAAAGGAAGTCACCACAGATAGGATCACAAGCGTATAGTTATGAAGAGTGACACCTACCTAGAACAGGTCACATCATGAAGTGACACCTCATTGTTTCCTGGGTTTTAAGATAAAGAGTGTCAGTAATGTCTGGTTAATTATGAAACCCGAAGATCATCAATCATAATGATGAAAATGATGCATTTCAGGCTCTGTATGGAAGGAATCCACAGTCTAAAAGTCACATGTCTGAGTAAGACAGAGCGGGCAAAAAGCAGCCTGCCTGTGGCCCTTGGGGTCCCTAGGTGAACTCTGTGGAGCCCCCAGAAGCCCCTCAAAGTCTCCCCCACAAAATATTTTAAATTCTTTTCAAGCTGATTTGTGGTGATGTCTTGTCTCTAAATCTCCCCAGACTGCCAATAGCTTGCTCCCCAGTCCCTCAGGCTCCCAAACCTCCTCAAAACAGGCAAAAAAGAAAAAATAATCAGCCTCAAACCAGCCAGAATGGCAGCTGGAGTGACGTCATGTGATGAAATGCGTTCCTGCAGCCCACTAGGCTGGCGCAGGGAGGAAAAACAGCCACTGCCCCTATTTGCAGTTGCCCACCCCTGGTGCAAGAGGCAGGAAAGTATTAAATGCCCCTTGGGGACATTTGTGGAACCAGAAAATCAAGTGGGAAAATAGAGTAGGAGGGTCACAGCCTCCAAAGTTCCCCACCCCCACATTAAATAGGAAAGAATTTTAATTAATTAATTTGTTAATTAGTTACCATTCACCTCTTTTAGAAACTTAAAAGTGAATGTTAACCAATTAAAATTTATAGGATTCATCTCTCAGTTCGAGTTTTCAGCCTGTTAGACTGCTAAATTAAAAATGCCATTTAGAAGCACTCAGAATGACCACTAATGAATTGAAGCAATGAGAAATGTTAATGACTCCTCAATTTTAACATTGGTAAGGCTGATTAATGTCAGAAACAGGAAGTCTACGTACCTGTCCAAAACTTTTGGACTGCAGGAGGGGTCTTCCTCTGTGTCCCACCGGGGGGGTGGGCAGTACGAAGTGGGAAAGCACGGGGGACGACCTTCTCGGCTGTGGCACCCTGACGGTGGAGTGCCCTGCCCTTACATGTCTAACTGGTGCCAGCATTGGTTCGTTGATTTATTTGTGTTATATCTCACTTTTTGTCCCAGGATGGGACCAAGGACCTTACAATGATTTAAAGCAAGGCTCAGTGAGAATCTTACTGTACAAAATTTAGAAAAAAATTAAACAGTATTTTAAAAAAAAAAAAGTTAAAAACACATTTAAAACATAACTATTAATAAAGGATAAAAGCAGAGCACACAACTTGACACACACAACTGCTACATCATTTAAACCTCAAAAGTCTGCCAGGCAAAATATACTCTGGGAAGGAGTGGCAAGGGGGCCAACTGAACCTCCTGTGGGAGTTCCACAGCCTCAGAACAACCGTGGAGAAGGCACCAAGCCAAAAACGTGGCTTTTTATTAAAGCCTTCGGGAACTAATTTACCCCAAAGTGTACACATCCACTTTTTTTACGTTATTTTAACTGTATTTTTCTTTAATACATTTTTATCTTTCAGCGATGTATGGTTTTAATCTTGGAAGTGTTTTTAAATTGTTTGTATGGTTCACTGGCCTGCAATCCCATTAGAAAGGGGAGGAGAGAAATATGTTAATAAATAAAAGAATAATAATTTAAAATAAATTTAAAAACAGGCAGCAAATTTTAACAGATGATGGGTGACAAATTGATTTTGTGTTTGCAAAATGTTTTCAACTTCTGGCCAAGAGGGATCTTGGGACCAGACTGAATGTAAGGCCATTTTTGCACTAGCTTGTTATAGCGGTATTATTCCGCTTTCAACATCCTATGAAATCCTGGGGTTTCAACATTCTGTGGAATCCTGGGCCTTTGAGGCCCCTCCCTAAACTGCAAACCCCAGGATTTCATTGGATGTTGAAAGTGGAATAATAACGCTAGAACAGTCTAGTGCGGAAATGGCCTAAGATAAGATATGTAAGTTGGGGGTACAAGGCTTGACTGTAATTCAGTGGCAGTCTGATTCCTCTGAAAACACATGTCCTACTTATATTCAAAGTGTACTGTAAGTACTTATATCCTTCTTATATTCCCTTTCCTCATCTTTTCCACTTTTCAGGAGCATTTACCGTGAGATCCTGTTTCTCAAGCTGGCAGCCTTGGGCAGAGACCATGTTGACCTTGGTAAGAATAAGATGGCAGGTGGGTCTCCCCATTCTTTTTGAGCTGGTGGGGATGGTAATAGACAATTTCCTTCTAATTTGATGGGGTGGGCTTAATTAATTCTTGTCTGCCTGTGTTTATTTGCATCCATGCCTTTGGATCCGTGAGGTCTAAAAACCTGCTGCTGTGTTTGTGTTGTTTTTCCTTTAAAAGTGGAGGAGGTAAAATTCTAAAAATGCCAAAGAGCAGGTACTTCTGTGGTGAAATGGCAGAATGGTTGTGGCTCAAGAGAAGCAGGGTATGGGACCTAGTTCATAAGATTAGTAGTTGGTAAACAAATGAAGTCCAAAAATAAATAAGGAATATTAACATATATACTGTGTATATAAAATAAAGTTTTAAAATTGTATAGCAGACCTACCAATCAATAGTCCATTATATAAGTGCCTAGTCCATGCGATTTTATAGGTCTGTTGGGCATGACTCTTTCATTGAAGAAAGATTAATGGCCAAAGACGTTAACAACCTTTCCATAAAACATGGGGAAGATGTCGTAAGAACAGGAGGCTGTGGCGTCAGTGTGCCAGTCCCTCAGTTCTGCATTTGACTCCTCTATTTTTCTCATGTCTGACTCCCATCTCCTTCGTAAGTGGCAAATGGCTGGCCCTGCTTAGCTTCCAAGATCAGACGCATAGATGTAGTGCCTTGAGGGTATTTTGTCTGGGCCAAGATTCCAGACCTCAGTGAAATTCACTGAGTGTCCTTGTTCTCTCTCAGCTTGATCTGCCTCCCAGGACAGTCGTGAGGAAAAAGTAGACTTGAAAGCGGAGAGCCATGGACACTTACAACTCATAGGAAGAAAAGACACAGTTCAGAGTGCTGGTCTTGACCTATAAAGCCCCGTATGGCTTGGGTCCAGACTATCTGAAAGATTGTATCTTCCTATCCAAGCTGCCTGAACTTCCAGATCTAGAGGGGGACTTTCCTTCTGTCCCACAACCATCACAGGAGTGACGTATTTAGGTCTTGTATTCCAAGGCCATTTCCGCACTGGACTGTTATAGCGCTTTGATTCCACATTCAACATCCTATGGAATCCTGGGGTTTGCAGTTCTGGGAGGGGCCGGCCGGCCCCTCCCGGAACTACAAACCCCAGGATTCCATAGGATGTTGAATGTGGAATCAAAGTGCTATAACAGTCCAGTGTGGAAATGGCCCAAGTCTCAAGTCAAGTCTCAGGTCTCTACCTTCAAGTCTCAGGTCTCAAGTCCTTGCAAGATATTTTGAAGTTGCCTCCAATCTGAGAGACAGCTTTATACCCCAACCTGTATTCCAGGATTTCTGGACAAAATTGAATCAAGTCAGTTTTAACAATTTAAGTAAAGTTGGCCCTCCATGTTTGGGATTTTGCCATCTGCAACTTCAGAAGTGGGGATAGGATCCTTCTTACTTCCCACTTGCAAAGTTGGAGGCTTTTTCAGAAGTGAGGAGTAGGATCTTTCTTACCTGCCCCCATTACTGAAGCTCCAGAAGCTTTAGAAGGAAGGATCCTTCCCCATCAAGCCCATTCTCTGACACATTTGCTGGTCCCCTCTGAGAAATATGCCCTGCACTCAGGGCAGGACTTGCCTTCTGCTCTTAGGAAAACTTTTAGAAACCTCCTCCTATATACAGTGAGGACAGGCTGCTGAGCAGACTTCAACCCTCCCTCAAGCCTGTTACCGAACGCACTTGCTCTTCCTCTACGAGAAACGTGCCCACGCTTTGGGCTTGAGGCAGATCTTCACATGACCAGTAGGCAAAAAGAGGCAGAAGCAGCGTTCAAAGCCGTAAGGTTTCTGGATGGATGTGTGAACCAAGGGCAGCACTAAAAATATACATTTTACAAGGCGAATGAGTGTATCACTTATGGCTGAGTCAAGTCCAAGTTGAATCGTTGAAGCAACTTAAGCCCAACTTGAGTCTCAGTCAATCAACTTGAGTCTTCTTCACTGCATCACAGGTACGATTGGTCAGGTCATGGGGGGAGCCTTCTCAGTGGCTGCTCCCACACTTTTGAACTCCTTCCACAGGAAGGGTTGGCCTCCTCCATGATTCCCTTTTTGCTGGCCTTCAAGTCATTGGTCGACCTACAACAACCCCTTCAATTTCCCAGGCTTTTCTTAGGCAAAGAATCCTCAGAGGTGGTTTTGCCAGTTCACTTCTCTGAAATAAAACCAACATCTCCTGGAATTTGTTGGTGGTCTCCTATCCAAGGGCTAACCAGGACTGACCTTGCGTAGCTTCCAAGATCAGACAGGATCTGGTGCCTTTAGGGTATTTAGATCAGGGCCATAAAATATGTTTATTTAATTAATACTTTTGACCAAGAAATCTTTTGTAAATTCTTGTGAAAGTCAATATGTAAGAAACTTGGCATTCAATAAACTAAGCCAGAAAAAGGAAAGAAACAAGATAAAGGATATAAAAAGGAATGTAAGACAAAACAAGATTACAGTGTGCAACTACAGTGAGACTCCCAAATTAGACTTCATCAACAGAGAGAAGAAGGTGAAATTGAAGAAACTGAAGAATCCACAGAAGAGAACAGAGAACCGAACAAGGAGAAAGAGGTACCCTTAAAAAAAAAAGATAGCAAGGAAATTTAAATAATACTAATAATAAGAAACTGGAAGACAAGTCTGGTAAAGAAACAAAGGTAGAAAAAGAAAGAAAATAAAAATTCTTGAAACTTCTATAGTATGGCTTTAAAACTACTTTGTTGGAATGTAAATGGTCTGAATTCCCTGATTTAAAAGGAAAAAAGTATTCTATTACCTCAAAAAAACCTTGATATCATATGTATTCAGGAAACTCATATGATAGAGAAGGTATGGTAATGTAAAAGACTTTACTTTTGGTTCTGAAAGGCATAATACCTGGTCCAGGATCAATGCTGTCTGGTTATGCAAGCCATTGGTGAATAAAAGCCTTGATATGGAAACATTACCAAGGACTATATCCAATCATAATCCTGATATTTTTGGAATTGAAAAGTAAAAAAAAAGGAATATACATGGAGATTAAATGATTTATTATTAAAAAATGAGAAAATAGTCAACGAAGCAAAACAAGGATTAATAATCCTTTTTATTAACAATACGAACAAAGAAAACAGATACATATTTTTTGGAACACAGCAAAGGCATATATGAGGGACTTCTTTGTCAAACAAGATATCTTACTTAGAAAACAAAGAGAACAACAAGAACAAAAGATTATGGAGAAATTAAAGGAGATAGAAGAAATCTTGAAGAAACATCCTGGAAAAAATGGAATAAAAAATGACAGAGTACTACAGAAACAGCTATCCACTTTCTCGATCCAGGAAATCGAAACAAAATTGAAATCTATTAAGCAGTGGAATTTTGAACACATAAACCTGAAAAGTGGTTAGCATATAAATTAAGGAAGAAAAAAGAAAGAAATATATCTCAAATAAAGGATAATGGGCAATTATTATCAAAACAGAATCAAATAAAGCATTTCAGAAATACTTCTCCAGGTTAAATCAAGAACTTCAAACTCAAGAAGAGAAAGGAAAGATACTTCATTATTTTAATGAAAGAAAGGATACCTAAAATGACTGAATCCTAGAAACAAGAACTAAATTGAAAGATTTCAATACAAGAAATAACTCGAACGATAGCTGGATTAAAGACTGATAAACCACAAGGACCAGATGACTTCACCGTGCTATTTTATGAGAACTTTGAAGACAATTTGATGTTGCCCTTGCTGAACATTATGAATCAGATAAATAACTTATATATACCACCATCATGAAGAGCAGCAAATACAATTCTTATACCCAAAGAAGGGATTAAAAATTGCAGGCTGATTTCACTTTTAAGCATTGATTGCAAGATATTTGCATCAATACTAGCCAAAAGAGTAAAAAAAAAAAATCTTGAGAGAATGGATCCATCACGACCAAACAGGTTTTCTGTCAAAAAGGCACATGAAAGAAATATAAGAACCATCTTGCGTATTATGAGTAATTTTCAAATAAGAAGTTGGTACTAATCTTCATCAACGCCGAAAAGGCATTTGATAATTTGAATTGGCATTTTATGTTTGAAGTAACGAAGGAAATGGATTTGGGAAGAAATTACATTAATTGGATCGAGGCAATTTATAAACAGCAAATATAGTAATCAATGGAGAGAAAACAGATAAGATAAAGGCCATTTCCGCACTAGACTGTTATAGCGCGATGATTCCACTTTCCGCATCCTATGGAATCCTGGGGTTTGCAGTTTCGGGAGGGGCCACTTGGCCCCTCCCGAAACTGCAAACCCCAGGATTCCATAGGATGCGGAAAGTGGAATCATCGCGCTATAACAGTCTAGTGCGGAAATGGCTTTAGTAAGGAATACTAGAAGACCTGTTAAAAAACATTAAGGGATTAATAGAAATTTTACATGATTATGGGGACTGTGCTGGATTTAAGATTAATAAGGTAAAAACAGTTTTGATCACAAAGAATATACCTAAGGATCAAGAAGAGGAGCTGAAACAAATTTTCAAAGAGAGAAGAAAACTAAATATCTAGGAATTATAATTACAAAGTATAATTACAAATTATAATTACAAGGTAATATCTAGGAATTATAATTAGAAAGTAAAACTCAGAGTTATATGAAAATAATTATATTCCAGTTTGGAACAAAATTAAAGACGATCTTAAGAAATGGTCCTATTTAAGTTTGTTCTAATTAGGCCGAGTAGCTACTATCGAAATGAATATCCTCCCTAAAATTATGTTTATTTTCCAAAATCTTCCACTTGTAAAAATATGAAGAACATTTTAGGAGGTAGTGTAAGGAAATAAAATGCTTATGGCGAGAAAACGACTTAGGATTAAATGGAGTACTTTGTTAGATATTAGAGAGAGAGAGAAGGCCTAGGTCTCCCAAACGTAAAGATATAGCACCACGCTTTGCATTGGGTTCTGGATTGGATAAATGTGAAAAAAAGAAGAAAATTACAACTTGAAGGTCTTAACACTAAGTATGGTTGGCACGGTTAACATTTGGTATAACAAAGCTAATACCGATAATGCCTTTAACAAGCACATTATACAAAAGTCACTGTTAAGAATTTGGAATTTATATAAAAAGAAATTTTATGTTAAAATTCCACCATGGAGATATATCCAAGAAGCTTTTCATAAGGAAGAACATGTCCATATAGACAATTGGTTAAAGTACGATGACATATGAGATAACAAACCAGAAGGAGATTCATTTAAATCTCTGGAAGAACTGAAAAATGAAGGTATCATTTGTAATTGGCTCCTATATAGACAATTAAAAGAAAGATACAGGATTGATCAATAGACGTTGTTGATAAGAAAGCAAACAATATGGACAGTAAAACTTTATATATATCATGCGATATCACTGTTATATAAAATTTTGCTGAAACTAAAACTAAAGCAAGAGATTATTAAACATAATATGATTAATATGATTAAGTGGGCCCAGAATTTGGGGCACACAGTTGCATTAGGAGATTGGGAAAAACCAAGAACAACAAATCTGAAGTTTACAAAATGTATCATCCTTAAAGAAAATTACTATAAAATGCTGTTCAGGTGGTACTTAAGCCCAGTGAAATTAACCAAAATATATAAAATGTCTCAGATAAATGCTGGAAGTGTAATGAAGAAAAAGGTACATTCTTCCATATATGGTGGACATGTAAAAAAAACAAAAATATTTTGGCGGGAAATATATAACCTAATTAGGAAAATTATACGTGTAGACTTTCCTATATCCCTGGAACTAGATCATCCTGAAAAGAATTAATGCACTTGAACAAAAGAAATATGGATGGTTATTACTATCTATGGTGACAGCAGCAAGAGTGCTCTGTGCTAATAAGTGGAAAGGTGATGTTATTCCATCAAATGAAGAATGGATATATAAACTCTTTGATATCTATCAAATGGATATGTTAACTATGTGTATACGTAATCAAAGCATGGAAAAGGTTAATCAGGATTAGGGCATCATAAAAGATGTATGGAAAGAGAGACGGGGAGAAATGCTCCTCATAGATTTATAAACTAAACCACATGCTCCTCTCTCTCCTATCCTGTGCTTTTTTTTTTAAATGATAATATACCAAGGACTTTAGCATGGTAGTGAGAGTCTGTGGAGACTGTGCTCTAATATTTATGCCTTCTTTTTGATTCATCCATAACCTTTTTCTGATATATGGGACATCAGAATTTTTTTCTGGGGATGTATTATTTTTTTCTGATATACTTAGCTTCAGGTATACAATAATCCGTATTTGGCCTATATTTTTATTTTATTCACTTCACTCATGTGTATGTATTTAGAGTTACTTAGCTGTACATTTAAGTTAGAAAATCTATGGGGGCTTTTTCTTTTTTCTCTCTTTCTTTTTGTGTAAGAGGGTTAAACAGCTGGTGTATTTTTATGTTTTCATTTGCTTTACTGTTGTACAATGTGATAAAAAATTTTGGATGAAAAAAATAAAAATAAAAAAAGAGGTAAAATTAGAAATATAAAATGATATATTTACCATATATTATTATACTGTTATAAATGTTTATTTTGAAGTCGGAATCAGAGTCAGTAGGCTCCAGCCCCACCCAAAATTGGTTTTAATTCTACAGCCCTCCTTTCGACATTAACTATTTCTCCCATGGCCACTTCTTCCTTTAATCTTTTAGTTCTGCCCACCCAACTGAGATAAACATGTCTGTGTAAGAATTCTTTGTAGAATAAGGATGAAAACACTTCTTGCCTTTACCACCCATGGCCTTTTAAAACTTTTTAACACTGATTTGTTACATCTGCATTCAGCTAAGTTATTCATGGTCTGACTCTGTTTGCTGTTTCCTGGAATGCTTGCAGACATGGAGGGTCCCTTTTATACCACGCAGTTGTAACATTGTGGTTCTGCTTTCATTGTCGTGGTTGCACCCTGCATATTCCTTGTGTTTGTCATCTGGAGAGGCCCTAGAGGTCTCTGGCAGAGAATTGCAGATGGTTGTTGTTGTTGTTGTTGCGTGCCTTCAAGTCGTTTCCGACTTACAGAGATCCTAAGGCAAACCTATCACGGGGTTTTCTGCGGCTGAGAGAGTGTGACAGACCCAGGGCCACCCAGTGGATTTCCATGGCCGAGTTGGGAATTGAACCCTCGTCTCCACAGTTGTAGTCCAACCACTACACTGAAGAGCCCTCCCTAAACTCCCAATCCCAGAGTTCCATAGGCTGGAACCATGGGCCTTCCACACTACAGATCTAGAGCGCTACGGTTCCACTTTGTCCCCTGTGGCAATGTCCTGTGGAACCTTGGGACTGGTGGTTTTAGAGGGGCATTAGGCCTCTCTGGCTGAGCATGCTGAACGATGAATCTCAAGATTTCGTAAGATGGAAGCAGGGCAGTCAAATGGAATCGCAGTGCGACCGTTGTGCAGTGTGGAAGGGCCCGGAAGGAGGGACGGTTGCGAGGTGCCTTACATGTATCTTTCTTCCCCTTTTCCTCAGCTGACTTTGACAAGAAATACAAGTCCGCCTACTCCAAGCTGGCCAGCAGCATGGGGAAGGAGTCACTGAAACAGCGGAGGGCCCAGCCCCTCACCTCGAAGGCCATCGACTGCCGGAAGAGCTTTGGGGCCAACCTGGAATGCTAGCGAGGTCTCTCCTCCTGCCCCTCGCTTTCCCGCTACCTCCCGTTCACCCTTCAACCTCCCTTCCCCTCTAGAATTCCAACCACATAGGAATAATCAAGGATGAAACTGGAGCCGATACCAAATTAGGACGGGAGGCGGTTGCCACGGCAGCACCTCTTTCCTGTTTCCGGGGGCCCCGCGGCCTCCGTTTCCTTTGAGGGACGAATTCGGAGCGGGGAATTGTAGGATGAGAGAGCCTGGGCCTCCTCACTTGGCCTGTCTGTGAGCGCCTCCATTTTTGGCCCAGCACTCTTGGATGATTCCCCCATCCTGCCAACCAAGGGGAAAGGGGGGTCAGGAGGCGCGCAGCGGGTCTCAGGGGACCACGTCTGTGTCGGGGTTCAGGGTGCACCGCGGCTGACGATTGCCTGCCCCTGCCTTGGCACTGCACTCTGCACATGCATGCGACGCCCAGGCACGACACCATGACTCTCTGTGTCTCCCCCTGCCACTGCGCACACCCTCCTCTTCCTCCTCTTCGCCTGGGTCACCCTAGAGTTTTGTCTATTTTTTGTGCACAGTGTTAACTTCCAGAAGATGGATGTTTCATCCGTCCATCCGTCAGTCGTGGGGCACCAGGCATGTCTTGTCTCCCACAACCAAAACACATCAGGGGTTATTTTGGGAGAAGAGAGCCGTCATGGAGGGGGGTCTCCCCCTGCCCCTGTCCCAACCCAACACCTCTTGCCAGTTTTTTTTTTTTAACCGTCAGTGTTCAAAAGAAGAAGAAAAGCTAGTTTATAATTTATTTATTACTGAGCCCTTTTGCGTCCTCCCCACCCTTGCTTCTCTCTCCACACTTTTTTGCCAGTGCTTTAACTGTAAAAGAGAGTCCCGGAGCAAACGATTGGGGCAGAAAGGAGACAGAGCATGGACAAATTATTATTTCTTTTGCTGCAACTCCCAGAGTTCTGGGAGTTGTCATTCCCCAAAAAGTAACATTTCTGAGCTCTGGAAAAGGGGGCACACCATGTACTGCATCTCCTTTGTTTCGCCCGCACTGTTCACCACATTCATGCATCCTTGGAGCAGCCCCCAACCTGCTACAGAGACTGTTTTTGCCCCCTAACCCTGGTGCTGGGGGTGCTTCTGTATGAAGGGATGAAGTGGGAGGGGAGAGAAGAGGGTTGTACAGTTTAACACACACACACTTCTCACCACTTTGTCTCCTCAGGGCTCGAATTGTGCAATATGGAGAGAATCTCCATCCCGCCCCCCAACTTGTTGTATTGTTCTCGCTCTCTCTCCTTTTTTTTAGTTTGTTTTGTTTTGTTTGTTTGTTTGTTTGTTTTCAGTGTTCCTGGTTCTGTAAATAAAGATGCTTCTGTATTTTCCTTTCACGAGTCCTGCCTGTGTTTCGCTTCGGCAAGCAGTAGATGAGGAAGCGTGGAAGCAAGACAAGGGTGCATCCGTACTATGCAGGTTTATGGCAGTTTGATCCCATTTCAACAGTCACAGCTCTACTTTATTGAATCCTGGGATTTGTAGCTTGGTAAGGGACTTAAAATTCTCCAACTGCTTTGGTAAGAGTTCTCTAAGCAGAATTTAGCCTAGAATTTAAGTGGTATTTAACTTTGTTGTTGTGTGCTTTCTTGTCGTTTCTGACTTGTAGCAACTCTAAGGCAAAGCTGTCATGGTGTTTTCTGGGGCTGAGAGTGTATGAGTACGTGTGGATTTCCATGGCTGAGTGGGGAATTGAATCCTTGTGTCCAGGGTCAAGTAATACACTGACTCTCAGAATCTTAGAATTCTCTAAATAGTTCAGTAAGGTCCCTAGAATTTGGTAAAGTACTTAGGCATGAGTCCTTCCACAAAACTACAAATCCCAGGATGTCACAGATTGAGAGTATGACAGGTAAAGCGCTGTGAAACAGTGATAAAATTGTGTGGTGTTGCTGCATTTCTTGGGTTCAAGGGTTGCATTTTGACATTCTGTTCTGTATGCTGCCTTGGAGAATAGTCTCTCCTGGGGCCAAATAATCACGTACAAGGAGATGCGTTCCTGAGCATCACTTCCTTAACAGGACATTTGGTACCAGAAGCAGAAATAGAATAGAGATAATCATGATCGGTTTTTCCAGATTCTTCCAGAATAGATCCAGGGCTTATTGTTTTTCTTTCACCAGCCTCCGCTGATGCTTAATAACATCACCCAGAGCCATTCCTAGGCCTCGGGTTTTGGCCTGGAAACCTTGGGGCCTTGAATGATCTTGAATTGGCAGTTCTAAGGCCACTTCCTCACTATGCTGTTATAGTGCTATTATTCCACTTTCAACATCCTGTGGAATTCTGGGATTTGTAGTTTACTGAGGCCAAAGAGCTCTCTGGCTGAGAATTCTAAATGCCCTTCCCTAAACAGCAAACCCCAGGATTCCATAGGATGTTGAAAGCAGAACAGTGTAACAGTGTAGTGTGGAAAGGCCCTGAGAGAGTGAGTGGTCAGTGCTTAATGCATTAAGGTCTGTCCTTCAGTCTCAGATTTTGGCCTGAAAACCCAAGGACCGGGAACAATCCTGAAGTTGCAAGGGGTTCATAAAACCGAGCCTTCTTTGTACTCATGTGAGAATGAATTTTACATGTCAGTAGACGTCAGTGCTCAAATTTTCACCTGTGGCTTAAACGACAATGACTCTTGCATTTTTCACTCACTTACATAACACACCAGGAAGTGCCTGGGGACGCACAGGGAGAGAGCCAATCCTCTTGCTTTCAGCATCAGACCTCTAGCCTGAGAGAACTGTGGAGCTATTCCAGTTGCTCCATTGATCATCCGGCCCTGCGTGTGCATGGACCATGTGCCAACTGGAAAAAGCTGAAATGTGTTTCTTTATTCATTTTCAACATTTGTTGACCACCTTTTATCTAAAAGAAATGAAAGATGGTTCATGCTGAAAATAGGTACAAGAAAACAGTAGAGAAAAGGATAAAACAAACGCCATAAAACACACATACATACATATACGTACATGGGCTTCCCCCACTTATCTGACTAGCTAGGGACCAGAGCACTGTCAGAAAATGGAATTTGTTGGAAAGCAGAACCCATGTACCGTGCTGTAGGAAGTGTGAGGGACTTACGGAGGCTCATTTGCGACCGACCATGAAAGCTCCTTGCAAAGTCTCTTAGTGCCTTTCCCCCTCCAACTCAGCTCGCTTTTCAAACAGCACGCGTGCATGCAAGAGGTTCCCAGCAAGCCTCCGTAAGCCAGAATAACTGACGAAAGAGCAGAACCCCTGTCAAATTAATGGATCTTGTCCTTAATTTGATGCTTACATTTATGGATGAGTTCCATTAATTTGATGGGGACTCCACTATTTCATCAGTTCTTGCCTGTGGAGGCTCACTTGGAACCCCTCATACATGCACGCGCATGCAAAGTGAGCTGGGGGGGAGGTGCTAAGCTGGCTGAGAAACTTTGCAAGCAGGGCGGGCATGGTCTGTCCCAAGTGAGTGCCTGGAAGTCCTTCATGCTCCCTACAGTACAGTCCCTGGGTTCCACTTTTCAACCAGTTCTGTTTTCTGACAGTGCTCTGGTTCCTAACCTGTCAGGTAACTGGGGGAAGCCTGTAAGTACATAGCCCCCCGGAGAGTTTGGGCAAATTCCAGCAACAAATCAACTAAGCTGCACAACTTGTAGCAAACTTCTACTTTAATCTGCACCCAGCCCTTTCTTCTTGCTCCAAGCTGAGCCTACCAAACCTGGAGAATTTGCACCCTTATCTCGCACCTGAGCCATTTCCGCACTAGACTGTTAATCATGTTATTATTCTACTTTCAATAGCCTATGGAATCCTGGGGTTTGGAGTTTAGGGAGAGGCAAAGGATTCCATAGGATGTTGAAAGTGGAATAATAGCGCTATAACAATCTAGTGCAGAAATGGCCCTGGAGATGACCCATGAAAACTGGAGACTCAGTGCCAGCTCCTGAAATCTAGCAGTGCAGCTGGACTACAACCTCCGTCCATGCCCTAGCTGGCAGGACCAGAAGTCTGGAGGGCATCAGTTGTCCTGGAGGGTGTAAGGCCCATTGAACACAGTGGAACTTACATCTGAATAATCGAACATAGTTCAAGGTTTGGGGCATTACTTGAAAAAGTAATGCCCCAAGCTTTGAACTATGACACATATAGTTCTGAAGCCCCTCAAAAGTAAGTAGTTAACCATTATAGTTTTTAATAAGTTTTTTTTAACTTTCCTGTTTCTTAAAAAATAACCAAGATACACTCAGCCCTCCACATTTGCAGGTTTCACTTTTGTGGATGTCATTAGTCACAGATTATTGCCTCTGCTGCCTCCCTAGGCCATTTTTAATAGGGACTGCAAGCCTCGTGAGTCTGAGAAACTGCAAATGAGGCTTGTAAGTCCCCCTTAAAAATGGTGTGGGGCAGCAGCGGAGGGGGCAGTAAGCCCCACCAGCCCCCCCACTTCTGCCTTGTGAAGGAACCTCGATGCCTCAAAGGAATCCACGGTGGGTTGAATATGGTGATCACACTTTTTTGTGTGTTAAATATGGTTTGGGAGGGCTTAGAGTTATTCACGTTTTTTCACTTTCAGGGAGGTCCTGTGCCCCTAACCCTAACACGTGTGGAGGGATGACTGTAGTATTAAGTGGCTTTAAAGACAGCTTGTGGTGGTGGTGGTGGTTGCTGTGTGTCTTCAAGTCATTTCCAATTTACTGCAACCTGAAAGTGAATCTGTCACAAGGTTGTCTGGGGCTGGGAGTATGTGACGTGTCTGGAGTCACCCAGCAGGCTTCCATGGCCAAGTGAAGAATTGAACCCAGGCCTCCAGGTTCCTAGTCCGATGCTCAAGCCACGGCGCTACGCTGGCACCTACCCAGGGCTAAAGAACAGCTTCTCCTCCCATCCACTTCGTTGACACCCAGGGGTGTAGCTCCACAGAAGCAAAATGGGCACATCGCTGTTCAAAGCACACTGCCTGAGTCGACAGCGAAGAGCAAGATTTCTCTCCTCCTTTCTTCCCCCCTACAGAGTTTAATGAGTGCAAGCTACAGCAATTGAGAACACAGAAGGAAAGTGGGAGGAGGAAAAAGAAAACAGGATATTTTAAAAGCAGCTGAAAAGTGGTAAGATAGAGTATTAATTGGAACTGGCCCTGCCAAACTGGGACAGTTGGAGTTATCTGTCAAGCCTGGCTTTGGCCATTTCTGCACGACACTCTTATAGCGCGATGATTCCACTTTCAACCTGGCCCCTCCCGGAACTGCAAACCCCAGGATTCCATAGGAGGTTGAAAATGGAATCATCGCGCTATTAGAGTGTCGTGCAGAAACATTCTTTGTCTCACCCATCTGCTTGCCAAGATACCTAAATAATAGTTGCAGTTGTAGTAGTCAAACACATGGTTGTGTGAGTCAGTTTTCAGCATAAAAAGATATAAAAGAATCCTATAGGCCGTTTCCGCTCTATCCTTTTACAGTGCTATTATTCCACATTCAGCATCCTGTGGAATTCTGCGGTGTGCAGTTTACTGAGGCCAAAGAGCTCTCTGGCTGAGAATTCAAAATCTCCCTCCCCTAAACTGCAAAGCTGAGGATTCCATAGGAGGTTGAAAGCGGAATCATAGCACTATAACAGTGTAGTACAGAAATGGCCAAAATTGCTCGCATAAGCTTTCAGAGACTCCACCACTTGCATCTGAAGAAGTGGACCAGAGACCATAGGTCTTTCCGTACTACGCTGTTATAGTGCTATTATTCCTTTTTCAGCATCCTATGGAATCCTGGACTTTGCAGTTTAGGGAGGGGCATTTAAGATTCTCATCCAGAGATCTCTGTGGCCCCAGTAAACTACAAACCCCAGAATTCCACAGGAGGCTGAAAGTTGAGTAATAGCACTATAACGGCTTGGTATGGAAAGGCCCTATGCAAGCTGATGCTAGAAATTCCTTTTTCTTGGTCTCAAGGCACTACAGGATTCCTTTATATCAGGGCAACTGTGGAAGGCTAGAAGAGCTGCATTAGCTCCCCAGAAGACTTTGGAGGGCTGTGCCCCTATACAGGCATCCTCCATCTTTTCAATAACTCATTTTTCGATGTTCCATTCTTCTGGAAATTATAGACATGTATTGTTCTTCCAGTCTTTTGTCAGTTCTTCTCCTCTTGCCTTCTTCCTATAGGGAAAGTGAGGGAATTACGGAGGCTCGCTTGGGACCCTCCCATGACATCACCAGCATCTGTCTCCTGTGATATCACAAAGGGGTCATCCCTAAGTCTTAGATTTTGGCCCTGAGGAATTGGAGCCTGGGATAATTCTGACCTGGTAACCCTAGAGAGACTCCAGATTGCAATTTATTTAAGTCACAGCCCAGGACAGAAGCCACAGAACTGGAAAGTCACCCCTCAAAGCCGGAAAGCAAAATGAGTAGAGACTCACCTAGAGAGGCAACTGAAGGTGATGGGAGCAGAACAATGCATCATACAGAGACACGGCGTGCACTTCCAAAAAGCTTTAGTGACACAACTGGGTGTGATACAATTCTTCAGCTTACTCAGTGCAAGTCAGCATGCTATGGACTTGCCTTCACTATGGCCAAAGTCCAAAAGCCAGACTGGTGTAGTGGTTTGAGTGAAGGACTCAGGGACACCAAGGTTTGAGTCCTTGCTTAGCCTTAGAAACCCACCAGGTGATCTTGGACAAGTCACACTTTGTTAGTCTCAGAGAAAGGCAATGGCCAATCTCCTCTGAAGAAATCTTGCCAAGAAAACCCTATGACCACAGGACATGTGAAAAGAATCTAGGCATCTTAATGGACCACAAGCTGAACATGAGTCAGCAGTGTGATGCAGCAGCTAGAAAAGCCAATGTGATTCCTGACTGCATCAATAGGAATCTAGAGCCCAGGTCAAGGGAAGTGACAGTCCCACCTTATTCTGCTTTGGTTAGACCCCAACTGGAATCCTGTGTATTGCAGGGCACCACAGTTCAGTAAGGATACCAACAAGCTGCAATGGAGGGCCAGAGAAGGGCAACCAAAATGGTAGAAGGCCTGAAGTCATGAAGCCCTATGAGGAGTGGCTAAGAGCGATGGGTATGTTTGGCCTGGAGAAGAGAAGGTTAAGTGCTGACATGATAGCTATGTTTAAATATTTGAAAGGACGCCATATGGAAGATGGGGCAAGTTCGTTTGCTGCTGCTGCTGCAGAGGTTAGGTCCCTATGGAGCAATGGGTTCAAATTTCAGAAAAAGAGATTGCATCTAAACATTAGGAAGAAGCTCCTGGTGGTAAGAACAATTCAACAGAGGTATCTACTGCTGCCTGGAAGAGTGGTAGAGTCTCCTTTGGAGGTTTTGAAACAGAGGGTGGATGGCCATCTGTCAGGAATGCTTTGATAGTGTGTTTCTGCATGGCAGAAAGGGGTTGGACTGGATGCCCTTTGGTCTCTTCCAACTCTACGATTCTATGATTCTGTGTCAGAGTCACCATATGTTGGACACTGCTTGAAGGCACACAATGACAACAAGCCCGCTTTTTGTACCTCTTATCTTCCTTTGTCATTAGTCTTCAAAGTTTGACCTCAGATGACATTACTGCCAAGCTTACAATCTTGTCTTGCGCATGCAACACAAATACCGCCCCCCCTCACAAACACACTCCTTCCTGCTGCTGTTGCCTTTCTAAGAACCTTTCAAATTTTGAGGGCCAGGTGGTGACAAAAAAACATGAAGGCATGAACTGAAATCCAGGTGGCAGTGCTCATGAGTCTGTTTGCACATTGTTGTTGTGTGCCTTCACCTTGTTTCCAAGTTTCCAAGTTCTAAGGCAACCCTATCATGAGGTTTTCAAGGGCTGAGAGTGTGTGATATGCCCAAAGATACTCAGTTGGTTTCCATGGCCAAGTGGGGAATCAAACCCTGGTCTCCAGAGTTCAAGCCACATGCATACACACAAATCGTTCAGTTTCTTCTCCTCCTTTCTGCCACATTTTTTCTCAGTCCTGTCGGTGTCTAACTGCGTGCATAAATCCCCTTACAGAAGCAGGTGGACGTTTCTATCCAGCAGAGAAGATGCACAGTGGGTTTAATTTGCAGCATCATTGTGCATTTGGCCATGCCTTCGTTTCAACATTGCCCTTCAACACATAGGTACTGGAGCACAATCAGGGTACAACTCTACATTAAGATATTTAATCTGAACCATCCAGATGTAGGATCTAAGGCAAGAAGCTCCTTCTACACTCCTTCCACACTCCTGTCATTCCATCCTATAGAATCCTGGGATTTGCCATTTAGGGAGGGCTACTGAGAATTCTGAGCCAGGGAGCTGTAGTGCCTCACCAAGCAACAAATCCCAGGATCCCATAGGAGGTTGGCATAGCCAAGTAGTGTTAAAGGGCCCTAGTTCCAACAGCATCTAGGTCGGCAAAATGTTATTTATATGCACGTACACACTATGGATCATACAGCTTTGTTTTTGTTCTGTTTATCAGGGCCCGAATGCCCCAAGGGCACCAGATCCTGTCTAATCTTGGAAGCTAAGCAGGCTCAGCCCTGGTTAGTACTTGGATGGGAGACCACCAATAAATACCAGCTACTGTAGGCTATATTTTGGTGGAAAAACTGGAAAAACCACCTCTGAGTATTTCTTGCCTAAGAAAACCTTATGAAAAATTTATGGGTTCACCCTAAGTTGAAAGGCAACTTGAAGGCATACACACACACACACACACACACACACACACAAACACACACACTGAGCATATATCCCTCTGATAAATTCTGAAATCAGAGAAACTTTCCTGAGATTTTGGCTTCCCTTCAGACTACAGAATTATACTGCTATGATTCTGTTAAAATTCACATGGCTGCATCCTATGGAGACCTGGCATTTGGAGTTTAGGGAGGGGTATTTTGAAGCCGTTTAAGAGCCATCGTGGGATAGTGATTTGAGTGTTTGATTAGGACACTGGGAGACCAGGGATCAAATCCTCCCTCAGCCATGGAAACCCAATGGGCAATCCTGGACAAGTCATGCTTTCTCAGCGTCAATGGAAGGCAAAGGCAAATCCCCTCTAAATAAATCCTGCCAAGAAAACCCCATGATAAGTTCGGCTTCAGGTCACCGTATGTTAGCAAGGACTTGAAAGCACACAACAACAATATGTAGAAGTCTCAGAGTGCTGTAGTGCCACGCCAAACTATAGACTCCATGATGCTATAGGGTACAGCCTTAGAATCATAGAGCTGGAAGAGACAGCAACACCCATCCAGTCCAACCCCCTGTTATGCTGGAATACACAATCAAACCACTCCCAGCAGATGGCCATCCAGCCTCTGCTTAAAAACTTCCAAAGAAGGAGACCCCACCACACTCCATTGAGGCAATGTATTCCAATGTCAAACTGTTCTTACTGTAAGGAAGTCCTTCCTAATGTTTAGATGGAATATCTCTTTCTCTCATTTGAATCCATTGCTCCTTGTCCTGGTCTCTGGAGCAGCAGGAAACATGTTGCCTCATTTTCAACCTGACATCCTTTCAAATATTTAAACATGGCTATCATATCCCCTCTTAACCTTCTGTTCTCCAGCTAAATGTACCCAGCTCCCTCAGCTGCTCCTCGTGGGGCTTCTTGGTTTCCAGGCCTTTTACTGTTCTGGTTGCCCTCCTCTGGACACATTCCAGCTGGTCAATATTCTTCTTGAGTTGTGCCATGGCCATTGGAGTGGCATCACAGTGCTATATATGTGTTGTGTGAAAGGGCTCCGGGTTTCATGGTACTTACTCCTACGGAGGTGCATAACAGTTAGGGATGAAGGCACGTAGCCTTCTGAGATGGCTACCCGTTTAATGGAGTGTTGAATCTAACCTCTGTTTTACTCCAAACTATAAAAGAGCAATCTAAAGTGCTGAACCCTATCTCTAAAATAGGTTTTAGCACCATGGAGAGCTCTTCTAAAATGCAAAATGAAACCCGCTTTGGATCCACTATTCCAGGGACACAGAAGCCACCAGCTGTCACTACGTGCACACAGTTATAACAAAGAAGAACATGTATAGAAAGTTCAGTATTATTTTAGTTAAATAATTAATCAACCCTCCACCTGGAACTCAACTGAATGTGAAGATTATGTAGTTAAAATTGAAAGGCATTCTAAGGAATTTGGGATCAATTCTGCTGGTGTATGTCTTGTACAAATGGTTGGTCAGCTTGGTCTAAGGCCCTTTCCACACTCCACTGTTACAGTGCTATTATTCCACTTTCAACATCCTGTGGCATTCTGGGGTTTGTAGTTTACTGGGGCCAAAAAGCTCTCTGCCCCTCCCTAAACTGCAAAACCCAAGATTCCATAGGATCTTGAAAGAGAAATAATAGCACTGTAACAGTGTAATGTGGAAAGGCCCTAAAAAATTCTCAATGGGAATACGTATTTTTTAGCAGTGTGGAGAATATACATATATCTTAGGGAATAAAGGTAGTACTGTTGATTATTTGTTAGCCTCTGATATTCTTTTCAGTTTTATTGATAACTTTTATGTGGCTGATAATATTATTTTAATAAATTAATTCACTCTCCACTTGGGAATCCAAGCAGCTTTCAAAGTTCCACTAAAATCTTCCTTTAAAAAGTTTACAAAGATTAAACAGACAACTCTTTAAAAGCAAATTGTTAAAACAATAGAAGGCATGTTTAAAACATAACTGAAAGATTTAAAGAAGAGAAAAGCAAAGCACACCACACGGAAAACACCCTTCTGCCACATCATTGAAATAGGAAAGTTTTTACTCTCCAGCAGGAGAGCAAGAAGGGAGCCATCCTAGCCTTTCTAGGGAGGGAATTCCAAAGTCTGGGAGCAACTACCAAGAAGGCCCTCCCTTGAACTCACCAAGCATGCCAGGGAGGGTCTTGGAAAGACCCCCAGAGATCTTGAGGCATATGTAGGATCATGAAGGAATATATAAGGTCCTTAAAGTATCCTGGATCCAGGCTGTCGTAAGCGCTATTTGTCCTAGGCCTTTGTGAATTCCAAAGCCACTTTACCAGATGCAAGTGTGTTGGAGGCCATAAAACCTTATACCAAATAAAACATTTTGGCCTTTAAGATGCCATAAGGCTCATTATGGTCTACAAACACTCTTCAAGGGTGGTCCCATAAGGAGTGTGCTGCAGCAGTCTAAACAAAGACATATGTACGTGTAAATGTTCAAGAGTAAATTTATTACTCAACCTGCTATTTGCGGTTAGACCCTCACACTCTCAACTGTTCTGAGATGGTGGGGACATTCTCAGTTACTCATCTCCTGACCCACTTTTTTGGCTGCTTTTAAGATGTCAATTTTTCTCTTCTCCTCCCACTGTTCTCCTTTCTCCTCAGCTTCCTTCAGATGTTGCAAACTGTCTTCAAAGTCCAAAAGAAGTTTGCACTCAATTCATCAGGGAGGAGAAGAGAGGAAAGAATGAAATTTTGCCCTTCCCAGTAGGCTCTGGCAAAAGCAAATGGCTGCAGCCTCTCCTTGCTGCCTCTCCTTCTGTATGAACAACTTTTGCAATCTTCACCATATTTGCAATCTTCACCACATGTCCTGGTTTTCATCTGTGAAATGGTGGAGAGTATGGAACCTGGATTTCACAAGGGTGCCACAAAATTGAACTATATTTAATGACTTCATTTATTATTATGTATTGATTCGATTTATACCTCATCTTTCACCACAGGTGGTTTACAATAATTATTACAAAAATTAAAAAAAGCAAACACTTAATACTTTAAAGCACACAGTTTAAAACAATATGAGATTTATTTAAAACATTATTGAACATATACAAGATAAGAACATCATACCCTCTAACTCTGCTGATTTGGCAGGAACACTTAGGGTTTTTTACTGCTGCTTTTAAAATGTTCCAAGTTTCTCTCTCCTCCTCTGCTTTCTTGTGTGATGCTCAGCTCATTTCAATGGCTGCAGACGGAGTTCAAAATGCAAGAGGAATTTGCACCCTATTAACTCAGCAGAGAAAAGGGAAGGCAGAATCTTGCCCGTCCCGGCAGACTCAGGCAAAAGCCAATTGCTGCAGGCTCTCCCAGCTTCTCTGTCCTTCTGTATTAGCAAACGTTGCCCCCTTGGCCACACTCTGATGTTGCTTGGCCACACGTGTCCCAGTTTTTATCTGTGAAATGTCAGAGAATACAGGATAGTGGTGTAGCAGTTTGAGGGTTGGACTATGGCTCTGAAGATCAGGGTTCAGTTCCGCACTTGGCCGTGGAAACTCACACACTCTCAGCCCCAGAAAACCCAGTGATAGTGTCACCTTTGGGTTACCATAAGTCAGAAACGAATTTGAAGGCCTGCAACAATAAAAACAGCATCATCAGATCACAGGATTCTCTGTAGGGAATATGGCCACATTGCACGCACGGCTCCGAATTTGCAACAGGTTGCTCCAACTGGTTTATGAATTTCATGAAAAGATCAGCGGTGGGTTTTCTGCATCTGAGGTGCAGATATTTAAATACATGTATTGTACTGATGGAATTACAAGTTCTGTTTTGTTTCCTATAATAAATTTTACACACACACACCTCTACAAAATTAGATATAAATTTACCGTGTCTCTACCCAGTTTTATTCATGTATGAGGATGCATGCCTATGTAAGAAGTTACACGCTTATATGCCTCCAGGGGCCTTTCTGCCCTACACTGCTATAGGGCTATTATTCTAAAGTAGAAGCTGGGGGCTTAGGTCAGAGGAACGGAGAAAGATTTAAGAAGGGTAAAAAGGTCACGAGAGCCAATGTATCACGTAGCTAGGATGTTGATCACGTAGCCAGGGTGTCGTTTATTGACTGGCTGCGGTAATTGCAGATTGTAGATAAGCACTTTCCAGGGTCTGAGTGCGGGGGTAATTAGCCAGTAACAGCATGTGGTATTTGTGACTCCGGAGGGCGGACCGAGACATGCCTACGATCTTTGCTGTGATCTTTGTGTATGCTGTGAACTTTGTCTATAAAAGAGCTGTGAAACTTGAATTCAGGGCTTTTGGTCTTTTGGAGACATCCAGCCAAAAGCCCGTGCGTAATAAATTACTCTTTTTCTTGCTCTGTGGTCTCTGTGTTCTCTGGGCTCCTGCAACATAAATGGTGCCGTGACTCGGATCGCTGCAGGCGCTGAGACACCGAGGTGGCGTTTTCCCTGCTCTTGAGTCACCTTGCCGGGCGGGGGGGCTTGGCGCACGAGCCCCACGTTGGGCCCACCGGCTACCTCCTTTTACCAGAACAGGGGGAGCCTGCGCTAGGGGCGCCCAAACGGCAAGCGCTGAATCGAGGGAACCTTCCTCCTGGAAGCAGAGTGTAGAAACTGGGCCCTGCCTCCACTCAAAATTTCCTCTGTGTTCGATTTGGCAATCATCATCTTCAGAGACGTGGTTCATGGTCCACTGAGCCGTCAAAAGACCTAGGCAAGTAGAATCTGGTTAGAGGCCAGACGCCCCACTCACTTCAGGGTGGAAGGGGAGCCTGATCACCTCCCAAGCGGAATGAGTACTTAGCCGTAAAAGCGCTAAGGAAACTGTTCCGCTTTGTGGTACGGGACGGCGGGAGGCAGGGACTGTGTGTGCGAGTGTGTGATTGTTGTGCAGTGATTGGTTGCTGCGGTTCTGGCTTTTGACCGTGATCGTCCGGTGATACCAGCCAGTGACACGTGCGTGTGCTGTTTTATTCCTCGTGTGTCGGTCGGTGAGACCCCGTTACTCACCGACCATTCCCTTCCCCTATTGTGTCTGTCTCATCTTAGGCGGGAGGACATGGGAGGTGGCGGAAGCAAGGGTTGCACCCCTCTGCAGTGTATGCTGAAAAACTTTAAGAAAGGGTTTAGTGGAGATTATGGAGACCCCCCCATGAGCCCTCAACGGTTGCGGTTTCTGTGTGAAGTAGAATGGCCATCATTCAATGTGGGATGGCCCCGAGAGGGGTCTTTAGAAAGTGATAAGATCAGCAAAGTGTATTCTGTGACAGTGGGAAATCCGGGGTGCCCAGACCAGTTCCCTTATATAGATTCATGGGACACTGTAGTGCGTTCTTCCCCACTGTGGTTACAGAGATGCCAGGAGTCACAGGCAAAAGTTTTGGTATTGAGGAAGGAGAAATTGGCTAAAAAGTTAAAACCAGTGTTAGAAGTTCCTGAAGAGGAACCCACAGAGCCATCGGCCCCCCTCGTCCCATTCTTAGGCTTTACACCGCTGCCACCATATACACCGCCTTGAGCATTGCTTACAAATATCATATACATAGAGAATAATAAGAGTAATATAAAATGCATGTTAGTATTACGTCCCTTCCCGGGCTTCCTGGGGTCTGGCTGTATGCAGGGCTGCTGGAATCCTGGACAGCAGCAATAGAGCCTAGCCCCCGTCTTCTTTCCTTCTCCAGGTGCAGGCTTAGTTGTACGTGGAATTACCAGCTTCCGGAGTGGTAATAGTATAACTCAGCCTGAATCTCCGTGCCGCTTCTTCAAGGTGAGCTTGAGTGGGTTAGTAGGGTCCCCAGCTACTGACCACCCCCCTTTGCTCGCTTTACACGTGTCCAATGTATCCAAGGTTTTATACCAGCCACCTTTACAGCTGTGGGGGTGGAAAGAATGACAGTTTTTGGTCCTTTCCACCGGGGAGTCAATGGATCAGATCTCCAATCCTTAACCCAAACCTCATCCCCTGGCTGGAAAGGGTGAACCTCAGTGATAGGGATGGGGAACCTATTTTCTATTGCAGGACGGCGCTGCAACTGCAAAGCTTTACCTAGCGCCTGCACTTCTTGCTGTAGACTGACATTTCCTAGTTCCTGAATGTCCCCCCTTAACTCCGAAAGGATCTGAGGGGGTCTCCCGTGCACCAAATTTTAAACAGAGCCAAGGGCAACACCTCCACCTATTTTAATTTTGTTTCTTGACATAGTTTGGCCAGATGTGATTTAAGCATCCGATTCATTCTTTCTACTTGCCCGGATCTCTGGGGCCGGTATGCACAATGCAGCTTCCACTGGATACCAAGCAGCCGATTTACTCCTTGCAACACCTTGTCGAGGAAGCTGGGGCCATTGTCGGATCCGATAGAGAAAGGCAACCCGTGCCTCGGTATTATGTCTTTTAGCAGAGCCCAGCTTACTTCCCTCGCCTTCTCTGTCCGGGTGGGGTATGCTTCCACCCATCCAGTGAAAGTACAGACAAAAACCAACAGGTATCAATAGTGTCCCACTCTGGGCATCTCCGTGAAGTCCACTACCAGCGCTTCGAATGGTAGGGTCCCATGTGTTTGAACTCCTGGAGGGGGTCCCTTCCCTTGTCTGGGGTTGTTTCTTGTGCACTCCGGGCATCGCGCCGAGGCTGAGTTGGTCAAGGCATGGAGTCCGTTGATAAACACCTGCTTCTGTAACAATGCGGCCAAAGCGCTCTTCCCTAGATGGGTGGCTCTGTGGGCTGCCTGCACAACCTTCCAAGACAACTGTTGGGGTACGAAGATCCGGCCATCAGGCAATTCCCACCAGCCTTGGGGGGTCTTTTGAGCCCTCATGGGCCCCTGTGCCATCTGATCTTCCCCGCTGCTGTACCTTGGGGCTGCATCAGCCAAATCAACTTGGAGCAGCGGGGCTAACACTCCGCTCGTTATCCCGTCTTCTATGGCAACTGTCTTGGCCACTTGATCGGCTCTCCTATTTCCCCGGGCTACTTCACTCTCCCCCCGCTGGTGTTCTCTACAGTGCATCACTGCCACCCTTCTAGGATGCCATACAGCTTCGAGGAGTTCTGAAATTTCCTTAAAATGTTTGATCCGTTGCCCAGCGGAATTAATCAGTCCCTTTTCACGGTATAAGGCTCCATGGGCGTGGAAGGTAGTAAAAGCGTATTTCGAATCGGTGTAAACATTTACTGTAAGTCCGGCTGCCAAGGTTAGGGCTCTGATCAAGGTGATCAGTTCTGCTCTCTGGGCTGAGGTTCCTACCAGCAAAGGGTGTGCTTCGATGGTTTTGTCCTTAGTAACTACTGCATATCCCGCATAATGCCGGACTAGAAATAAATAGATTAGCCTGTACACTAGTCAAAAGTATAAATGCTACTTCCAAAGCATTATCCTTGCTTAACAAAGAACAGCGGGAACTAAGGAATGCTGTATTGGAAAATCGGACAGGCGTTGACTATCTCTTCCTTCTCCATCACGTAGGATGCGAAAAGCATCAGAAATTATGCTGTTTCAACTTGTCTGATAACAGCAACGCGATAGAAGCACAAATTAACAAACTGCACGAAGTAGTAAAGGATATAAATGAAGGGGATGATAGCTGGTGGAAGTGGCTCACATCTTGGTTACCAAACCTGAATTGGCTAAAAGTATTGTTTGTAATTTTGTTGCCAGTAGCGCTAATATTCCGGTTTCTGTGTATATGCTTTCCTTGTTTTATACAATGTGTAAGTAATATGCTTCAAATTACTTCCAGTAAGACAGCAGCTCTGTACGCTTTGATGGCTCAGCCTGACGCTGTTTTATGATATAAGGTCACGAAATGCTATAATTGTTTAGAAATTATGCATTTAAGGGGGGAAATGATATAGGTATGAATTAGAAATAATAAAGTAGAAATAAAGTAGAAGCTGGGGGCTTAGGTCAGAGGAACGGAGAAAGATTTAAGAAGGGTATCACGTAGCTAAGGTGTTGATCACGTAGCCAGGGTGTCGTTTATTGACTGGCTGCGGTAATTGCAGATTGTAGATAAGCACTTTCCGGGGTCTGAGCGCAGGGGTAATTAGCCAGTAACAGCATGTGGTATTTGTGACCCCGGAGGGGCGGACCAAGACGTGCCTGCGATCTTTGCCTGTGATCTTTGTGTATGCTGTGAACTTTGTCTATAAAAGAGCTGTGAAACTTGAATTCAGGGCTTTTGGTCTTTTGGAGACATCCAGCCAAAAGCCCACGCGTAATAAATTACTCTTTTTCTTGCTCTGTGGTCTCTGTGTTCTCTGCGCTCCTGCAACAATTCCACGTTCAACATCCTGTGGAATTCTGGGGTTTGTAGTTTCCTGAGGCCCAAGAGCTCTCTGGCTGGGAGTTCTCAAGGCGCCTCCCTAAACTGTAAGTCCCAGGATTCCATAGGAGGTTGAAAGTGGAATAATAGCACTATAACAGTGTAGTGCGGCCATGGCCTGTGTATATGTGTGTACGTGTGTGTGTGTGTGTGTATAGATAGATGTGCGTGTATATTCCACCAGTACTCATGGAAAAATAAAGCAATTTATTCTTTGTAGATGCCACCGAACTTTTACATCCTCTCCTGTTTCGTTCTGCGAAGAAGTCTAACAGTTCTCTCTCAGAAATTTTTATTTTGTTGCTCAGCAATCCCTCTCTGGTCTAAGGCATGCCCACACTCCAGCCAACCTGACTCACTCAACGTGTAGTTTAGGGCCTACCCTATATGCACTTCTGGGACGTGTATTTTATTTATTTGTGACTGAATGTTTATTAACGTATTTATTTCCCTAAAAATGGAACATTGACAGCGAGAGCGCCAACATGACATACGGTGGCCACGTGAGGTCAAAAAGCCCCGTGGACCAAGGAGGAGGCATGAGAAGGCTCCTCGCCTTCCCTTGCCCCTCCCTTTATTTTTATTTTTGCCCGCCGACACATTCGTCCATCTATCCATCCATGAGGCCACCGGTTACCCGGATGTGGCGGCTTAAAAAAAAAAATGGAGGGAGAACCTATTAAAAAGGTGCCCCGCGGGGAACTCCGTCGCCGCTCGTTGGCCTCGCCTGACGCCAGTCACCCGCTTCTCTTAGCCAATCGGGACCGCCGGGCGGGCTCCTCAGCACAGGCCTCCCTGCCCCGTTGGAGTACGCAGGAGTCGCTCCCGGCGGCCGCCCAATGGGCGTCGTAGTCAGCCGTCGGGAGGCGGGGCGTGCCCGGCGGGGCCCGCTGCCCAATCAGGAGCATTGTTTGTGGTGGGTGCCGGCTCCGGCGGCGGCTGCTGGTGGTGGTGGTAGTGGTGTCGGTGGTGGCGCCGCGTCTGCTGTCCGCCGCCCGCCCACTCGCCCCGCTCCCGGCCCCGCCACCCTCCTGCTCGGCCCGGGGGACCGCCGACCTTCCCTCACATCACACAGCCCGTCAGGTGAGGAGGGGGGACAAGGGGGCGGGGCCGAGTCGGTGATTGACGGGCCAGCGTCCTGCACGGGGGGTCTTCCTTCCTGGGGAGGCGGGGGGCTCGGATGGAGAGGGCGGGGCTCGCCGGAATTTGCGGGGAGGGCAACGAGCGTCCCTTGGAAAACTGGGATCGGGGGGATAGATACCTGTGGGGCTTGCCCATCGTGGCGTGAGAGGTGAGTGGCCCCCTGGTGGCCTTTGGCTGCGGAGGAAGGGGGATTAATGGGGGGCTGTAAGGAATGGCGAGGTGTATATGTCTGTAGGGAGCCGCAAAAGGGGGGACATATCTGGGGGAGCTGGTCATTCTGTCACGAGGGGCGAGTGGCCATCGCAGGGGCCTTTGGACTGCGGTGGGGCCGGGGTGGGAGAGAGCAGTAGGGGGTCTGATGAGGAGCGGGAGGGTAATTTGGGGGCGGCGGAGTCGGGGGTCTCTTAGTATTGGGGTGCAAAGTCGAGGCCATCCGCACGGCTTTTTAAAATCCTTTGGAGGGTTGACACCCTTGTCACTTTTAAGCTGTGATTGTCAGTGGGGGAGGGGGGAATGTAGCCCCTTATGGGGTGTGTTAGGAGGGCTACTGTGGATATTGGGGTGCAACAGGTGCGTGGGCCGGGCCTCTGAGGGGTCTGCGTGCTCTGCCGAGGATGTGAGGCGCCATCCTTTTAGGCTGCGAGGAGAGATGTGGGGTTTGGGGGGAGATGGATTTTGGGAGTTCAGGAAGGCCTTTATAAAGGCTGGTTTTTCTCCCTCTCTCTCCCTTTTGCAAGTTGTGAGTTCTTCCTTTAATGAGCCGGGGGTTCACTGAGTGGGATGGGATGGGGGGAATCTGGTCTTTTTAGAAGGTGCCATCTTGAATGTTGGGGTTCAGGAGACAATTTACAGAGAGGCTTGCCCGCTACACAGCGTGAAGTGCCATTTTAGTCAAAATTAAGCTGAGGTGACATGTAGGTGTAGAGCTCGTCCTTAAGGGCATTGCAAAAGCTCTCCTGATATTGGGGTGTGTGTATCTGTTGATCATATCTAATGAGAGATGCAGAGCTACCGTTCTCATAGTTGTGGGGTGCCTTAATGTCTTTTCTGGCTCAGGATGCTTCCTTTCCCTTTAGAATTGCACTGGAGCAAATTCTGAAGTTCTAGAGACAGTTGGAGGGATGACAGAGCTTTGGCTGTGGCTGTTGGATGCCATCAGCTTGAATAGCTGGGGGAAAAATATGTGAATCCAGTGAGGATGTGGGTGTAGCATTTCATAAGAGGCTGCTCCATCCTGAATTTGGGGTTCAGGGGACTCTGTGAAGGCAGCAGATTCACAGCAAATGGAAGATTAAGCTGGGCTTTGTAGGAAGATTGGGGAGTCACTTTTTGCAGGTGAGTGTCGCCCTGATTTGAAGAGGATGTGCGGGAGGGAGGTGCCTGTTGTAAAGGCTGGTGTGATGCTTTCATGGCAGAGGATGGGGATGGGTTATGTCTGGCTCAAATGGGGGTGGCTGGGCTTAATTCTTTGGGGGAATATTACGAATAAGATTGAATGTTGCGGTTTTGAAGGGGGGCATCTTTTGTGCATGCTGATGGTGAAGTTCAGGGTGTCATTCTAATAGGCTGGAATATTTATTGGTTAATTATGGAATAGATAGCTCTTGTATGGTATAGACTTGCAGGGTTTTTGAATATCAGTGTTTAAGCGAGGCGTGTAGAAAGTAACTAGTCTGGCTAGGATAAGAACTGGCTGTAAAACTTTGAATGTGTGGTTAAGTGAATGGGACAGGTAGAGTATTTTCATTGTTTTTTGCAGGGATTCCGGGTGCTGCAAGTTTATTGAGGGTAGCTCACTGCTTGGAATGTGACTTTTTTTCCAGAGAAGAGGGGAAGTTTAAGGTCATCTAAGGCAGTGGTTCCCAAACCACTAAGTCACCAAAGATTGTTGGACTACAACTCCAGTCATCCCCAGTGAGCATGGCTAAAGATCAGAGATTCTGGAAGTTGAGGTCCAAGAACATCTCAGGACCCAAGGCTGGAGACCCTTGACCTAGATGGCCTACACATGAGGAAGATAGCCAGGAGGAGTGACTAGCTATGCTTGAGGGTACCAAGAAAATTGTGGTGGGGAAAGGTGCTGATGGAGGATAAGTAGGAGGATGAACCTGAACTTAAATAGAAACTGACAAATTCAGAAAAAAAAACCTGAAAGTGAATGTAGAAGGTTGTTGTCCTGGAGCAGATGTTTTTAATCCAGGGAAGGGTAACCTATGGCCCTCAGATGTTGGGGGACTACAACTCCCATTATCTCTCATCATTAGCTGTCTGTGACTGATGGGAATTGCAGTCTGGAGGACAGCAAGTTCCACTTATCTCCTTTAAGGAATGTTTCAGTGGTGGTGTTAGCTCTGTGTGTGTGCATGGGGATATGTTAGAAGACTGGGCTTGGCATAGCACAAAGTCCCTGAGAGCCTTGCCTGCCAATGAGTACTGATGGTGGCAGGGGACCATGGAAGCTAATGCTGTTGCCGAGTGACCAAAAAAGGGGGGGGATGAGCATCATGCCCTCGGCTGTGGGATGGACGGTGTGGCCTAACTCGTGGTGCTTTGGCCAGAGCAAATTGGGAAGACTCAGCAAAGTTTTGTGGTGTCCGAAGGTTGAATGGGAGGCGAGAGAGGAATGGAGTGGGGGCGGAAGATTTACTAGTTGGACGGGGAGCAAGAAAAAGGGAGACCACTGAGGGGCTGGCCATCCTTCTAGACATCTGTTCCTTATGAGCTAACTGTCCTTTCTGAAGAAGTTACGAGTTCGGCCTTCTGCCCATCCCCTTCACCTGTGTTGCCTGTGGGGCAGGGCAGTGAAGGAAACAGCCCTGTTTTGTGCTGGGGCTGGGGGGTGTGGGCGGCTGCAGGGGATCCTTGCCAACATCACTGCTGTGCCACGCTTGCTGTCTCTGCCGCCGCTGCTCCTTCTCCCAGGCAGGCAGGGGCACGTGGGGAATGGCAAACCCCTCCCCATGGGCCAGCCAGCCGGGGTACAACCTGCCTGGGAGTCGTCGCTTAGTCCTGGAGGAGGGTGTAGGGCTTGGGATGCTGCGGGAGCGTGGAGTATGGTGAGCGAGGTGGGGCAGGGGAGTCATCGTCCTTCTCCTTCCTTCCTTCAAAATCTGGGCTCTGTGGATCTTGTCTTCCCCCTTCTTCCTTGCCTTCTCTCCCCCCACCCCATGCTGCTAGATCTAGGAATGCTGTGTGTGTTTGGGAGGAGGGGAGGCGTTGGCACCTCCTCAGTGCCTCGTCTTCCTCGAGCCCGGAGGGCTCTGCGCTCACGATTGTGCTTTCTCCACCCACCCAGCCCCCTAGGCAGTGCCAATGCCGCTTCTCACGTGGGTGGGAAGGCGAAGCTGATAGCTGCCTTTGGATTAAAAAATGAAAAAAGGGAGGGAAGGAAGGAAAGAAGAGGGAGTGGGGGGGTCGATGTACGTACACCCTGGGGAAACTGTCTTAAGCCGAGGCACATGCCGCCACAGTCTCTGAAGTGTTGAGCCACGGCTGGAGGAGGCGCATTAGACTTCTTGTCCCCTCCCCCCTCCTTCTCCTCGGAGAGGACATTTTATTTGGAAGTGTGCAGCTTTCTTGTTCCTCTGCCAGCGCGGAGGGTTAATGCTTTGGAGGCTGTGACCGGAGATGGTGGAATCGACATGGGGGCGGAGGGAGAGAGAGAAAGGCGACGCACAGATGCTGGCTTATTGATCCTCGCCACCTGACTGTCATCGCGGTCCATTTCCCCATCCCCGGCAGGCTGGGTGAAGGGAAGGTTTTATTGGGCAGAGAGAAAGAGGGTGGCTTAGTAGGGAGGGGCTCTTTATAAAATTGTGGGGAATTTTTTCAGCGGGGGAGGAAACCCCGGTTGCAATAGCAGAGTAAGGACTCTGATGTTGAAGCATCACTATGACGAAGGATACAGAATGGGAACATTTTGGGAACTGCCTCAGGCTGTGGCTTTCTTGATGTGATGGGGCAGGAGTGTGGGAGAGGTTCTTCCCCCCAACCCAAAGTTTTGCTTTGTCAAAGGAAAACTGATAGGGATGGATTTCACTTGTGCTAGGAGAAAGTTAAAGAGGCGGAACGCACTCCAAGTAGTGCTTTGGTGGGATGTTTGGTGGTTTTCTCTTGGAATGCCAGACCCCACCCTAGCCCATGGGTAGAACAAGGTGTCTCTCTGTGTGTATATATACATTTATAATTCTCTGTTCCTATGGGTATGCGTACAAGCCCCAATGGCTGTGCTGAGCATAGAGGTAGGTCCCTCACTGGAGAGTTTTGGGTTCGACACTCCCTTTGCCTCAAGCCCTATTCCGGATGGAGCCGACAGGAGGAAGGGGAGTTTGAAAGTTATAAAACTGGGGGGAGGAATAAAAATTTCAGAGTTATACTACTTTTGAAAATTAAAAAAAGAAGTGTGCTGTGCATACACTCCTGCCTGTTGTGCAGACCAGGAAGTCTTTGCTGTGACAACAACTTCATTTTGGAAGGCACCTCTGTTGCCTTCACCATGCCAACCTTGTTGCATGGTTATAGCAGCGAAGCCCTCCCACTCCCCACATCATACTCTTGTAGGTACCATCTGTTTATTTAATGTTCCCTTTCTCACTTTTCCACATCATATCCTTTGTAGTAGGGCTTGGAAAATAACTAAGTTATAGCATCTCTGAAACTCTGGAGAATATAGAGGACATGGTTTGGATACAGAGAGTTCTTGGGAGCATCCTGATAGGGCCAAGAAGCTTCCCTCCCTGAACTTAGAAAATGTGCTTTTTTTAACTGTATCCCTCAGCAAAGCCCATCAACATGGCCACTAAGTGCCAGTAGCTATGCAGACTGAGGGATCCTTGGATTTGTGGTCCAAAAAAGGGAACTTTTTCCTTGTTTGAAACCAGAGGGAGCCTCCTCCAGCCTGTTAGTACAATGCTGAGCAAGGTGGATCAGTGATCCAGCCTGGTTCCTGAGTTCTTTTCTTGGTTAAAGCTTATATAAGTGTTTACTTTTTTCACAAACCCGCATAAAGATTCTTTCTGGAGATGCCAGACCACAGTTCTCAGCATCCAGTGCTAGCCCAGGGTATTAGATTGTTGCAGTTAAGGTCCCACACATCTGGAAGCCCCCAAGTTGGAGGAAGGCTGACCTAAATTCTCACACAATGGGGGGGACACAGCTGGGAGCTTCTCTCCTACCAGGAGCCAAGATTGGCAGGGGTCAAATGCCAACTAGGTAGTTGCAAACCTCCAGTTGGATTTCTCTTTGATAACCAAGACCCCAGCTGTTCAATCCATGAATGGATTTTCTGGTATTTTTATTGTTTGAAGTGGGGGAGCATTTCAAATATGATGTAGGGGGAATGCTTAACCCTTTCCCCCATGCTATTTCCCAAGGTGCTGTTAGTCTCTAAAGAAAGAAGGATTGCATCATGTTCTGGTCCCACTGCCCTGTCATCCCAACCGAGTTTAAGAAGAAATCCCCACTTTGTATTGTATTGAGGTAGAGACCATCCAGACTACCTGAGAATGGCTATCTTTTATCTTGGGCAGAGGGAAGTCACTTGTAGCGCTGCTTCCTATGAGAGGCAGGAAAAGATGAGGAAAAAAAATGGGCTCAGACAACTTGCTGTGTTTTCCTGTTTGTGAGTTTAGAAGCTGGTTGCAGTTTTTCCTGCTTCTGTCTTTCATTTAATGGAGTGCTAACACTAGGGAGCCAAATCAAACTGCCAATTAATTAATATACCATGGCATACTGATGTAGTGTATTTTATAGTTTTGGGGTACTTTGAGCCATCATTTCTGAGGATGTGGTTAAGAAGGCCATAGATAGCTGATGCTAGATTGAGAGATCCCAGAAAGTGATGGAAGTTTTGAAGTTAGGTTTTTCTTCCTTCCCTCTTTCTCAGTTTGATAAACTTCTGTTCAAAGTTTCTTCAGGATTTCAGGAGGCTCTTCTTATGAGTGTTTGAATGCCTTTCTTTACAACTTACATGAGATGATCACAATGAGGCAGTTGGTGTGTGTCTGTGTCTGTGGAGAGCAGTCCCTAAAATAAAATCTGGAGTAGTGAGCTTCCTTGTCTAGCCCACACTGTCCCTGGCTGGAGAGAGACTGATGGCTGTTGGCTCTTCCAAGAGGAAAGGAGGCTTCACTAAAGAGATATGGGTAGATTCCTTACAAATGTGTATTGAACAGACTCAAACCATTGGCCTGTCTATTCCTGTAATAACTCTGAGCCAGCAAGATGGTGCTTGAATGTTGGACTGGGACTCTCTGTATCCATGGTTCAAATCTCTGCTTAGCTGTGGAAATCCACTGGGTGACCTTGGGCAAATCACACTATCTCAGCCTCAAAAGGCTGTGGCAACCCCCCCTCTGAATAAATCTTGCCAAGAAAGCCTTGTGATAGAGTTGCCTTAGGGTCGCCCTAAGTTGGAAACGACTTGAAGGCACACATCAAAAACGAATTCCTCTCTAACATTAACACTGTCTGGTATCACTGGCAAGGGACGATCTTTCCTGTCCTCTACAACTTGGCTTTCTTTAACTGGAGATTGAACCTGCTATTTTCTACATGCATAGTCTGTGTACTATCACTGAGTCTTGCCCTCTCCTCAAGCTAGAAGCTTGCTTATGGACTAGCCCAGTGGTTCTTAACCTGGCATCTGGGGATCTCTGGGGGTCCACAGAGCCCCCACAGAGGGTCCATGAACAGGGACATAGCAGGGAGAGTTTTGGCACCTGCACCCCCCTGACAAAAGGGACACAGTAGCACGTGTGCAGTGTGTCCAAACTATGACTCTGGAGACCAGAGTTTGAATCCCAACTCCCCCAGCGAACCAACTGGGTGACCTCAGACAAATCGTATTTGTCAGCCTCAGAGAAAGACAAAGGCAAAAAAATCTTGCCAAGAAAGCCCCCATGATAGCCTTAGGGTCACCGTAAGTCAGTTTTCAAATAGAAGAGACATGATGGCTAGAAACAACCTCGTCCTGTCAGCGCCACATTGTTGTTGTGTGCCTTCAAGTCACTTCTGGATAATTGCAACTCTAAAGTGAATCTATCATGGGGGGGAGGTGGTTCTGCAAGATTCATTCAAAGGGAGTTTGCCTTTGCCTTTCTCTGAGGCTGAGAAAATGTGACTTGCCCAAGATCACTAAGTGTCTGAGCAGGAATTTGCATCCTAGTCTCCAGAAACCTTTAATAAATAAACATTTGCAAATTTAAATAAATATTTGAGTAGTTAAATCTAAATTTAGATATTCAAATATTTAGTTAAATCTTGGGTGTCCCCAGCAACAAATTACATTTACGGGAGTTGGTGTTAAAGAAATGGTTTAGAACCACTAGACCAACCAATTCTTTGTGCTAACTGGTGGTAGCTCTCTAAAGCAATTTTCCCCAACCTGCTGACTTCCAGATGTGTTGGACTACAACTTCTGTCACCCGGACCAGCATGGCAGAGGCAGTGATGTTCATGTTGCTTCACTTTCTGACACTCACTAACCAGCCCTGCCCAGTAGCTGCTGACTTCTTTGTTCGTATCACCCTTTGTTCCCAATATTGGACCCATGGTGGTTCACAGTGTAAGTTAAAACAAAATGCAGTTGAAACAAAGGGTAATGCAAAAGTTTTAAAAGCATTGCAGTTAAAACATAATGACCACGATACAAAATCCAGCTCTCACTGTGTCTAGAGGCCTGTTGATTTTTACTCAGGGGGGTGTGCTTTGCACTGCTTTTACCTAACACACCTGAAGCGCCAGGTGCCTCTGAATGGAGACAGGGAAGCTCAGAGTGTAGCAATGTGGCCAGGAGGTTGTGATATTTCACAAGCTGTATTTCTGGTTCCCATACAACATGATGCAATTTCAGGCTACTCCTCATGTTTCGAAAATGCCAACTTCTAGTGGGCAGCTAGATCCTCCCTAAGAAGTTATTGACTAGGCGTGGCCAGCTTTCTGCCCCAAGGATGCCCCATGGGCCTGTGGGTGCTGCCAGAAAATAGTCTCAGTTCTGGAAGTGAATGGAAATCTACTTCTGGTTTTGAAAAACAGGTATTTTTGAAACATTATTAACCAGTGCAGGGTGTCCCTGCAGCCTGTTGAAAAGGTGAATTGCCATTCCTGGAGACTACCAGGAGAGGTGATTTACCTTTTTATTTAGCCATGAAAAGAGTGTTCCAAAGATCAGGGGCCACAAGAACAGTTTCAGGGGCTGCCTTGGTCCCAGGGCTGTGCTTCTCCCCGCTGGCGTAGGCTGTGGGTGGATGACACAAGGTAAACCACTCTTACTACTTCTCTTTCTTCCCCCAAGACAGGTTTCTGGTAGCAGCACCATTTTGCTCCCTTTTTGCTCAGAGTAAATAGATTTTTGTTGGCCCAGATCCTAATGAGTGCCAGGAAATTCTGTGAAACAGGAGTCACCAGAATACAGTTGAGAGAGTTGTGGAGTGGAACATGAATACATTTAAGATTGGGAGACATGACCAGCACAACTGCTTAAGTTTGGTCCTGGGGGGACATACTTTTGCTTTCTTTCATACAAATGAACATCTGCTATTCACTTGTGGGGGAAAATGACAGAGTGAAAGTATGTTTGCTTAAAATGTGTCTATGCAACTTTCAACTTCCTGGTCCCCAAGATAGCTTACAACTTGCTTTAACCAGTGAGCTGGCTCGGATGTAAGAGGAACTCATAGTTTCCTACTATTGGCAACTGTAAGGTTCAGAACCTTCTCCTGTCTTTTGCTAGATGACAGATAATAATTTAGGCTTTAAGAAAAACAACTGTTATCTGAGAACTCTGGGAGTTGTGGTTTGCTTATACAGTTGGCCCTCCACTTTTGTGGGTTCAGCACTTGTGGATTTGATTATTCACGGGTTATTTTATTTATTTATTTGAAGAAAGTTCATATCCTATTTGCCCCGACTCAGAAAAAGATTCTAGGAATCTCTAGGTCCTCCATATGATTCTGTGGTTCACTTCTATTGAAAGTGGACCATAGACTTCCACTAGAGGACCTAGATATTTTAGAGAATGCTTCTCTAGGTATTGCTAAGTCTTCAAGCATGATTCTGTGGTCCACTTTTGCCAGAAGCTGACTGGCATGCTGGAGAATTTAGCAATGCCTAGAGAAGCATTCTCTCTAGGAATATCTGTGTCCTCCAGTGCGAGTCTATGGTTCACTTTCATTGGAAGTGAACCATAGAATCATATGGAGGACCTAGAGATAACAGCACAATTTTTATTTTTATTCATGTTTTTCCACTTTCACAGGGGTCTTGTCCCACAACTTCTGCAGAAATGGAGTGCTCAGTGTACTATGTTTTGTTCGGTGTAAATATTTTTTTGTGGGCTCAGATCCTAATGGATACCAGCAAATTCTATGAAACAGGAGTCACTGGAATACAGTTGAGAGAGTTTGTTTATTTGAAGAATATTCGTATCCTATTTGCCCTGACTCAAAAAAGATATGGTCTCTCTAGGAATCTAGGAAATTGTGCTGGGGGATTATATATATATTTAAAAAGGTGGCGTTTTCCACTGACTGTAGTTCAAATAAACCATAGTTCACTGATTCTGGCTGTGATGTGAAACTGATTTCCAAGTGCTTCCAAACCACTCAGTATCTGTGTAAGGGCAGTGAGTTGGTTGATGTACTGATTAGAGGAAGTGGGCAACTGTGGGAGGCCAGGGTCCTGCATTAACCCTCCCAGGAGACCTTGGAAGATCTTACTCCACTGCACCCAGAAAAAAATATTTAAAAACTTATTGCCCCCAAATACCTTTTATGGCATGTGGGTGGCACTTTAGCCATGTTTTTAGACTCCCCATTGGCTGTTTTAGGTTCAGGAGAGAACTTTTTTTAACAACAGGAAATGAACTGGAAGTCTCTTCCTCTTTACTTTCTGTTTCAGGAAAGGCCTTTCCTGGACCTAATTGTCAATGTTGGGGGACAAAAATGGGTTAAAATGCCCCTGGGTTAGAGTATCAAACTAAAGACAAAGGAGCTCAGATCCGCCATGAAATTTACAATGTGGCTTTTGGCTAGTCAGCTTTTCTCTAATAAACCTACTTCTCAGGGTTGTTGTGAAGATAACATGGATCCAGAAAATTCTTCTATTTATGGGAGAATGAGTAGGATTAAAAAAAAAATCAGAATGCCCCCTTCACCCAGTTGGAGGAAAACGATGTGTTCCCTCACATTTCAGAGGCCATAAAATGCCAGTTTTGATAGGGGATTAAAGAGCAAGTGAGGAAGACACCTAATAAATTCTTTGGAGAAAGAATTGTGGAGGGGAGGCAGGAAATACTTCCAGTTTCTACTGCTAAAGACACAAACACACCTCATCACTTTGCTTGTTGTGAAACATCTTTCTAAAACATGATTTTCACTGCCAGTTCATGCTTCTGTTTCAGAAAGTTTCTCAGTCTCTCCTTACCCATAATATGTGAGCTCAGGTCCCTGAGCTCTCCTCTTCACATCTTTAATCATGCAAGATTCAAGACCAGGAACAAGGTTGACTTCTAGAGGAAAAAAGAAGTGAGAGATGAGAAGCGACCCCCCACATGGAGATGCCAGTTTTAGGGGCTGGCAAGAGAGTTTTGGATGCCTGTCAAAGCTGCTTGACAATGGCATAGACTCCCTTGGGTACTGATATGAAGCTCTTAAAATATGTAATGGCCCTATATTCAGATACATCACTGAAGGTCAGAATTGATAGAGGATATTTATTCTTACTATTTACAAAAGAAGTAAGACTAGGGTGTTTTCTTGCTCCCCTTCTTTTCAATTTATTTATAAATGATGTAGTTGAGTTCTTAAGAGGCAATCAGTATTTTCCAGTCAAAATTGGAAATCAGAAATATTCAATTTTCCTGTATATAGATCATGCTATTCTGACTTCCTATACAAAGTTAGGCCTGTGTAGATTGCTGAACCAGTTTAGTCTATACTGCAAGAATGAGCTTCTTTCCATCAATTACCAAAAAACCAAAAGTTATGGTATTCGGTACATCTAAGAAAATTCATCATTGGCTACTTGATGGGAACAAATTGGAGCAAACTTTTTCCTTGGCGTGATCTTTCAGTGGACTGGTAAATGGCCTTCGCAGATTCAGTCAAGCAGTTGGCATTTCTTCTTTTAACATCTTTAAACAGAAGTTGAATGACCATCTTTCAGGCGTGCTTTAATGGCATATTTGGACATGGCAGGGGGTTGGACTAGATGGTTTTTGTAGTCCTTTCCAACTCTGATTCTATACTTTCAAGTCTTCTGGCCACCAGGATGTGTGGAATTTTATTTTGGGTATGCTTAGTTTAAAAAGGGCAACCCAAGTATGGCAGGACACTTCTCAGGCATTGAGGAGGTATCTGCAGTCGGGAGTGGCACCCTGGGGAACCAGCTGCCAAAGCCCATCTCTGGCCATGGTGATTGATTGATCCGGAAATTGATTTTAGAACAGTGGTTCCTTAACTTTTTTTTTTTTTTGTCACCAGGGTCTCCCAAGACTTAACTCAGGCTTTCAATATTTAAATTTAAGTTTAAACATTTAAATATTTACTTAAAGATTCAAATGTTTATTTATTCGTTTATTAAAGACTTCTGGAGACTATTATTCAAATCCCTGCTCAGACACTGGGTGATGTTGGGTGAATACATTGTCTCAACCTCAGGTGCCAGTAGGCATATACGCACACCCAGACTGCTCCCTCGTTTGCAAATGTTCCTTTTGTCAGGAGCAGTTTCAGCAATCACTTGCCCCACTGCCACGTCCCTGTTGCTCCCGTTGGGCTTCACAGACCCCCTTTGAGGGCTCTGCAGACCTCCCAGGTGTGCCTGGACCCCAGGTTAAGAACCACTGTTTTAGAAAATAGAATCACTACCCCCACCAAAATTTTTTTTGGAGGAAATCTGAAATTTTTGAGATGTGTGTGTGTGTGTACCTCCAAGCCACGTGTTGACTGAGGGTGACCCCATGAATTTCATAGGGTTTTCTTAGGCAAGGAATAGCACATGGCAAAGTGCAGTCAATCAGAGAAGTGCTTGACAGGATGGAGGTTCTGTGGCCCGCATGCGCCCCCATCTTTCTCACACACTTCTACTGTCTCCTCCTGCATCCCCTAAGTTGTGGTTATGTGCCTTCCAGGCATTTTCAAGTTATTGTAAGCCTGTCATAAGGTTTTCATGACAAGATTTGTTCAGAGAGGGTTTGTCTTTGCCTTCCTCTGAGGCTGAGCGAGTGTCACTTGCTCAGTCAATTTCCATGGCCAAATGGTGATTTGAATCCTGTCATAGTCCATTCATAGTTCATGCTGGCCAAGTCTCATATCTTTTTTTGCTCCTCTTCCTTTAGTTAAGTCTTGGAAAACCTCAGGTGCCCAGTTACCTTGATGATTTAGATGTGGCTGCCCTGGAAATTTGATATTATTTTTTCATCGGGTGTTGTTTAGTGCTTGCTTTTAAAGATGTTTTATTGATGCCTTAGAAGTTGGAGGTCATAATTTTACCTTGATTGTTACCCTTTCCAGTGAAAACTCAAATTTGTTGAAATTCCTGATTTTTGTTAACAAAATTAATTATATTACGTAAGTCAATCTGCATGATATGAAAAATGTACAGAGTTTAGAACAGTGCTCTGTGTGTGTGTGTACATGTTTGTATATGCATATGCATTTTAAGTCAGGATACCTAGAGATGTGCTCATAAATCAACATTCCTGTGAAGCTAAAGGCATAGGGCAGCATTCCATAAATGTCTCACAGACACAGCTCCCCACACCGTCAATTAAAAGGTAATGGCTGACAGCAGTTCTCAAATACCTAAAGGATTGTCAGAAGGTAGAACAACGGGCTGGAGTATCCCACAGGAGGAATTTTTGAGGAATCAGATTTTGGGAAAACATTAGGAAAAGTTTGTTGTTATTTGCTGTCAAGTTGACTTGGACTCATGGTGACTCTATAAATCGGAGACCTCCAAGATCTTGATCATCCCAATCCTGCTCAAGTCTTGTGAACTCAGAGCTGTGGTTTCCCTGAGTGACTCAATCCCTCTGTAATGCAGTCTCTCTCTTTTCCTACTGCCTTCCACTTTATTGAATGTGATCATCATTTTGAGTCATGTCATCTCATGATACAGCCAAAGTAAGACCGCCGCAGTTCAGTCATCATGGCTTCTATTGAGAGTTCAGTGTTGATTTCCTCTAAGACCCCATTCACTTGTCTTTCTAGCAATTCATAGTATCAACAGAACTCTCCTTCAGCGTCATGCTTGAAACGGGTTGATTTTCTTTGCATCACCTTTCTTCAATGTCTACCTTTCATAACTGTTCAGAGAAATTGGATAAAGAGAATTTTATTTGAAGGGCTGTCAGTAAAAGATGGAGCAAGCTTGTTTTCAGCTGCTCCAGAGACTAGGAAACAAACACATGGATGAAAATTAGTAGCTAATCGTCAGGAAGATTTTTATCTTAAGAGCTGTTTGTCAGTAGAATAGTTTACTTTGCAGACTGGTGGACTTTCCTTCTTTGGAAGTCTTTAAATAGGGGATTTGGGGGAGTTCTGTACTTGTGTTTTCCTGTATGCCAGGTTTAGATTAAATGAACCTTCCAACTGTGTGATTCTGTGAACTTCCTAAAACTGCAAGGTGTTTGCACATGGAAGAGCTTGCTGCAGTAGCCAGTGGGTCCCTCTTCACTGGAAATATGTGAGCATCAGCAGGACAGCTGCTTGTTTCTAATGTACTTTCAAGATCCTGCATGTGGATCTGACACTGGACAGCAAGTTGCTCTAGGTTACCTCTAAACTCCTTTCCAGTTCTTCTCCTATTGATGTGGTGTATTTTTAAATGTGTGCAAAGACTGAGATGTCCTGACTATTTTTTTTTTTTTTGAGAGGGAGGGTCTTCTTTGTGTTTCTGCATGAGTCACTGATCGGGGGGGGCCATCCTCACTGGCAAGAGGGCAGCTCCATGTAGTACCTTGTGCAGCAAAGCAGTTATGTTCTAAGTGTGTTTTACACTTGTTTTAATTAAGTGCCTTTTTAATAGAATGATTTGTTTAATTGTTTTCTGTCTTTTGCAATATAAGATTTTAGTCGGACTTTGTTTTAATTTTTTATAAGCCGCTTTGAGTCCCTTGCCAGGAGAAACACGGGGAATTAATTAATTAATGAAACAGGCAGTGGGATTCCCTCCTCTAGGGATGGCTTGTTCTGCTGTATCTGTCTTCTTCTGTGAATGAGAGATTGATCCATTTGTACCCATAGCCAAGGCAGGGTGGAATTATCTCCATTAGACACTTGATTGGAAGGAGTTGAGGCCAGTCTGTCATCTCAGGATGCAGCGGGGCAGCCTCCTCTGACATTGGCTCATTCTACTCTGTCTTTGCATTGGGAGCAGCTGAATTAAAGCACTGTGTCCTTTTGCGGTGGTTTAGCTGAATTTCCTGCACTTCACCAGGTGCTAGCAGGAAGATACTGACCCCAGAGCAGTGAATCAGGAAGAGGTACAACATCCAGTCTCCTTCCAGGATGGCTAATTCTGCTGCATATACGTTGGAGATGATGGAATGAGCCAGTTGCTTCTGAAGCAGAGAGAGGACAGAATTATTCTCTCTTCAATGATTTGAATGTTGGGCTACAACCGTGGAGATCAGCATTCGATTCCCTGCTCGGCCATGGAAGCCCACTTGCTGTCCTTGGGTGCATCACACACTCTCAGTCCCAGAAGACCCTGTGATAGGTTCTCCTTAGGGTCACCATAAGTGGGAAACAACTTGAAGGCACACAACAACCACTGGCCCAGTCAGCAGCTCGTGCAGAAAGACAGTAGGACCACTTCTTCTGAGGGTGGCGGCGTTGCCTGCACTCCAGACAACACTGACTGGAAGGGCTGGAGCCTGGATCAGTGACTCATTTTGAGACAGTCCGGCAGCCTTCTCTTAGAAGACATACTTTTAAGTTCACAGGCCCTTCTCACCACTGTTATTGTTTTGCTACTCCTGGCCTGCTGGAGTGCCCTTGGGTGTGGTTTGAAAATTACTACATTGGCAGCAGAGCCGAACCAGGCAGGTTAACCCAGCTCTTCCGTCAGCTGCTCCCCCTCCCCACGTCCGCTTCCTTCCTTTTCTGCTCCTCTATTAGGCTCATTACATCTCCCTTTACCAAGCATTCGGGTGGCGCAGCCTGCAATATCTCAGTGGCAGTATCAAATCCAGTTTCCGAGGAGCACTTTGAGGAGCGAGTTCCAAAGAGCGCTGGCGACATTAAGTGAGATGGATATCTGGAAGCGGTTTGGGAGACAAGATTTTTACTGCTGACTCGCACACTCTCTTTTTCTCTGAATGGTTTGCTTGTCAGTTTCCCACCTCCCCTTCTTCACCCCCTTCTGCCTGATACTAGTTTGTGTGAGGAGCGAGATAATTCACTTTAATGAATTATAAAACTTGTTTCGCTGCAGTGGGTCTTCATTTTTTATCCCCCGCCCTTTGCTGCCACAGATTTACAGTGAGAACAGAATAAAATTAACACAGAACTCTGTTTCTGCTTCTCTTGAAGGCCCCAGATCCGTGTCTGGCATGTGCGGTTGGAGCTAGGGAGAGCAGTTTAAGGAACCTGGATGATGGGACATTTTGCCAGAGAATGAAGAGTAAACAGAAACTTGGTTTAAGGCCACAAAGGTCCAGGATCTGTGATGTGCCCAAACTGGGCAGAGTCCCTGCTCTGGAGTAGTACTGTGTGCTAGTTCCCAGATTGGTGCTGGTCCCTGAGCTGCAGGCTGCCAGTCCCTGCAAATTTATAGAAAAGAAAAGGAACCATTGTGCCCAGTAGGCTCAAATATGGTGCTGGTCTCCCATATCACATAGCCTGTGAAGAACTGCTTTAGAGAGCACTAACCAGAGGTCGGAAGGGCCAGAGGCAACTGTGAAGTCAAAACCAACCAAGGATCAAAGGTTAAGGGGGCAAGAGGTCAACCAGCCTCCCCATCCCAATGTCAAGGCATTTGGACCGAGGAGCTTTTTCCGAGGCTAGAGCTTTCTGTGGGGCCTGACGGATGGAGAATGGTCTTTTGGGTCATTTGATGGGATGTTCAGCTGTGCTGGGGAACGTGTGTCCTCCCCAGTGTAAACTCCTGACAGCGTAGCCCATGGTGGAGGCCAGGGGGAGTTGTAGCCCAGAAACATCGGGAAGACCAGAGGTTTCCTCATCTCTGACCTAAATTGGGTCCTTGAAGTCCAGAGCTGAGAAGCCTGGCAGTAATATGGAACAGGGGTCCACAGTCTCACTTATGGTTGTCTTTGCATTTTTTGCAAAGTTGTGCAACAGTGATGAGGGAACCAAGCAAATTCTGCTCTCTCTTCACAGCATATTTCTCCAGTGCCTTGTTTTCTTCATAGCTGTTACCTCTGTGGCCTTTTTTCTCCAGCCACCTGTGCCCCCCTCCATCATTTTTGTGGCCTTCCCATGGTCAAAAAACGCAAATGAAAATAAGTTTTGGTTCTAAAATACCATCCAAGAAGTGGCAGGGGGGGCATTTCTACCATGTTTGGAGGCTGCCTGGGCTCATTAAGGATCAAGCAAATTTTATACAAAATATTTGCAAAATTCTTGCAATATTTATTTATTTATTTATTTATTTATTTATTTATTTATTTATTTATTTATTGTTTTGCCCTTGTGTTTTGGCTCCATGCTCTGCCAATTTAGACCCAAGAGATGCCTTTAAAAAAGAAGAAGAAGTGACTTCTACCACTTCCTGTTGTTTAAAAAACAGCCCTCTTTTGAGCCCAGAATTACCCAGGAAGGCCCCAAAGCTTGGTGAGAATGCTCCCTAGAGGGTATAAGGGGGAGCAATTCTTTTTTTATTTTTCACGTGCATATGGGATAGGAGAGGTCTCCCTCCAAGGTCTTGGGATGGGGTTGATGTGGCCCCCTACACTAGCAGGAATCCTGCTGTGAGCTTGTCGTTGTCATCTCCCAAAGACAGAGTGCTTCTTTTCATCTCGGAAAGAATCACTCATCCAGGCTTACCACTGGAGAGCAGGGGAGCCAAGGTTGTTGGTGATCTTAAGCAGTGTTTGAGAGCGGCAGCCAACCTGAATGACAACGGCTCTGCCCTCTTGAGAAAGGAGCATATTGTAGAGGCCATACTCTCTATCCTTCTACCCTCAGAAGGTAGGTCAGTGAGTACACCTGGTGGGACTTCCCGCATAGTAGGATCTCAGTTGTGGTTGTTTTTCATTGTATGCCTTCCAGCTTACAGCAACCCTCTTATAGGGTTTTCTTGGCAAGTTTTCTTCAGAAGAGGCTTGCCATTGCCTTCCCCTAAGACTGAGAGAAGGTGACTTGCCTAAAGTCACCCAGTGGCTATTCACTGCTGAGTGGGGATTTGAACCCTGGCCTCCCAGAATCCTAGTCCAACACTCACTATATCTGTTGTGGAACTCCCTTCCAAGGGGGATCCTACTGGCTCCATCTTTGTTGTGGACCAAGCAGCCAGCCAGAATGGTAGTACGCTACCTCGACTTGAGCTTCTAAAGCTGGCACTTTAAATTAATTCTAATCTTTTTTTCTGCCAAAGGCTGCTTTTAGCTACTTAATTCTACATCTTCTTACGAGTCCTGTTGAGCCAAAAAGCAATGAATAATTGCTTTTAGTAGACAGAGTACAGTCCCAATAACTACTTATTCTTGGCTACCACAGTTTGCTGAGCAGTGCACCATTGTTAGGAGGCAAGAGACTGCTGACACACAAAATGGGAGAGTCTTTTGTTAGTGGAGTGGCACTTTCCACCAAAGACTTCCCACTCCTTTGCCCTTATGGGAAGCATCTAAGCCAGTGAGAAACAGCATAGGTGCCAGGAAGTTCTAGCTTAAGGCAGAAAGAGAGTGAGAATTCACTTGAAGTTTCAGCCTCAAAAAGAGCTGTCAGGTAGGGTGTTGGTCATTTGACTACACAGGCTTGGAGAGACGTCCGTAGTGGTTGCTAACCTTGCCTACACTACACAGTCTTCAGATGATGTCCTATACTTGTTTACCCAGATGTGACTTGTCATGTGAGCTTAGCATTTCAACCATAGTGTTCTTTTTTTGTTATGTTTTGTTTTTGTGGCTGACAAAACACTGGTGTTAGTGGTAGAAGGAATAACTTGGGTAACATTTAGCTGCGTGGTCACCTGGTGGCATTGGTGATTCACCACAGGTGACCAAGAAAGTCACTGTCTGAAAAGTCACCATATGAAGAAGCCAGTGCTTGTCTCAATGGACTGTGTGAACTGTTTTATGCGTGCAAGAACACTCTTGTATCAGTAGGAGCTTACCTTTTTCTTGCATGATGGGGTCACTTATGCAAAGAGACCTTGCTCCCCACCCTCATGCCTGCTAGAACCTGGGAGCACACCCCACTTTTAGAACGAGGCTGCTCCTGCTTTCCAGCCTTTGCATCAGAGTGGGATTATCCAGCCCGGAGATGACCTGACATTTCAGGATCTTAGCTTCCTCTTTCGCAGTGTCTCCAGGGCAGCAAGTAAAATTCCAGGGTGAGAAGCCAGGATCACGAGAGGGGAGACAGTTTTCCCTTGTATGACTTGGCTCCATACTTGTCCAGGTGCCCCCTCTTCCCACCTATCCACTTCTTTCTCAGCAGCCTCTGCCCATGGCGTCTCAGGGTTTGAGCTTTGGAAGACTCTGGCTTCAGAGAACAGAAACACTGTTGAGTTCTGTCTTCCAAGGATTTTTACCCTCTTCCTTCCCAGTTTAAGCAGCCATGGCCCAGGTTCTCTTACTAGTGGTGTCTTGTAACTGCAGACATCCCTAAATGGAAACAAGACATGGCCTAGATACCCTGAAAGCACCAGATGCTGTCTGATCTTGAAAGCTAAGCAAAGTCAGCCTGGTTAGTACTTGGATGGGAGACCACCAATGAATGCCAGGTGCTGTGGGCTATATTTCAGAGGAAGAAACTGGCAGAAACATCTCTGAATATTCCTTGCCCAAGAAAACCCTATGAAATTCATGGGGTCATCATAAGTTGACACATTACGCATACACATGTTTATGCAAGCTGTTACCTCAGAGGGTGTAGTTTGCAAGATGCCTGGAATCAAACATCAAAGCTCTTGCATTTGCTCTGGCGAAGAAAGATCTCTGTGTGATCTGATAAAGCATTCTGCCGAATGTCTGGGTGGGTGGGGGAGCAGGGCCCTGCAGTTTTCTAATCTAGACCACAGCCTGCCAACATCCACCTTTCATCACCTTCCTCTAGAGGTGTTGGACTTCAGCTCCCAGAATTCCTAAACTTTGGCCGAAGATTCTACGAACTGAAGTCCAACACATCTAGAAGACCGAAAGTTGAGACACATCATTCAAGACAATATCTTTTTTTTTTTTTGTAATTGTTACAGTTTCCATCAATGAATTCTATACAAACTTGAATGTTTGTCAATGGTCATCCGTTACGGGGGGAGTACAGGAGGCTGGTAAAATCCCACACCAGGTTGGGATTGGACAAACATTACATTACTTGATCTCTTAACCAGATGCTTAGCATTCTTTTTTCTTCTCATACACCAGTTCCTTTCTTGAACTTTTAAGAGCTAGCCATAGTTGGTGATACATGAAACTAGTTTGAATACTAACTGTGGTTTCCACTTAAGACACACAACCAGATTTGCAAACTGTTTTGAACTAACCATGGTTACTTCTTAGGTTAATGCGCATGTAATACGAATCACAGTTAGTTCTGAAAAGAGGTATGGATTTCAGTGTAAGAAATGAGGAGTATGAGACAGGAATATGATATCAAAGGCCAGACTTTGGGCACAATTCAGCCTTTAGTTCCGGTTAGGGGATTGGCATCATGTCTCAGTTATCTTTAGAAGTGATTCAGGTAAAGATGGCTTCTGTGTCTTTTTGCTGGCTTCTTTTTTCCCCTTTTTTCTTTAATGGGAAGGTTCTAGTTTATTTGCTGCAAGCAAACTCTGTGTATACATTCTGAGGAAGACAGAGCTCTCTCCCAATTTTTTTTTCTTCCTTGGAAAGAAGAAAACCTGTCTGCCAGAGGCTGGCATTCAAAATGGTTGCATGGGAATGATTCCTTTTGCTGCTGAACAAGGCCAAATCGATGGCATATCTTTTCTCTCCCCCTCCCCTCCATGAATCATTCCTTAACTCGCTGGAGTCTCCAATTATCAGACAGAGAATGGGGTGGGGAGGTGACTTGACAGCATAAAATACTTATGGCCTTGTTGTTTCAATAGCTTATTGTTCAGGTTTTCTCAACCATAATGGACAAACAAGGAGCAGCATGGGGGACTCTGGACGTTCAGATGGGCAAGATTGTAAAGAGCAGGGGAATACTTTACATTCCAGGACGTCAGATTCCAGTTCTTTAGACACCTGAGTTTGGGGGGCCTCCCTCCCTCCCTCCCTCCTTTCTTTCCTTCTTTCTGCGCAGGGGTCTGGTTTCCACTTTGGCAGGATGATTTCTTAGGGGGACAGTTTATATTGGAGCACAGAAAAGTCACACAGAATATCAGCTTTAATTTAAAAAAAAGTAACTGCTGAAATTGTGAACTCCCCCATCCCCATGGCTTGTCCTCACATGGGTCTTTACCCCCTCCTGGTGCCTGATAATAGTGTTGTGAATTATTTGCACGTCTGAGCCTGCGATTGCACTTAAGTGGCTCAATTTTTGTTGCAGAACAGAGATTTCTTTATTGCAGAATTTTTGGATTATGGGTCAGAATCGCTTCTTTATTTCACCAGTTTTATTATAAGCAAGTCCATTAAACAAATTTTCGTGCCACTCAGGGCAGCTTACAAACATCACTGAAACCAGATTAAGCACTGAAACCATTAAAGTCTTCAGATCATCACAATAAACATAAATTATTCTGTTTATTTCTGGACGTACATCCACATGTAGGCTTTTAAAGCCCTCCAAGTAATGTTGGACTCTAGTTCCCATGAGCCTCAGCCAGTCTGACCAGTGGTGAGGAATTGTGGCAGTTGTAGCTCAGTAGCATCTGTTGGGTGATAAGGTAACTTTAGGACAAAGTATATACTCTTCTAGAGCCATCATGTTAATAGTGGTTTGAGCGTTGGATTCTCTGCTCAGCCACAGAAACCCACTTGGTGACCTTGGGTGCATCACACACTCTCATCCCAAAAAACCCAGTGATAGGTTTACCTTAAGGTCACCATAAGTGGAAAACACTTGAAGGCACACAGCAACAGCAACGTATACTGCTGTGTGTATACGCTGGCAGGTGTGTTGTATATTAGAAGAAGGTATCCTTATAACATAAGAGGAGTTTGGCTGAATCAGATCTAAGGTCTTTTCTGGCCCTGTATCTTGTCTCTAGTAGTGAGCTGCCAGATTTATTATTTTTTTTATCAGATGTTTACAAATCCGGCATGAAGAAGATAGCTTTCCCCCTTTTGATCTTAGACTCCGTTATTCAAAGGTGAGCCGCCTCCGATATCAGTTGGTTCCATTTAGGTAGCACTCTCTGTAAGAGCACATTCGGATTCTGAGTGCTGGAAGCTATTTAGTCAAAATGGGCAACTGAGAAAGAAGGGGAGAGACCCCAACATTACAGTCTCTAAAACTCCTGATTAGTTTGCTTAAGTCTTGTGAGTGTTAGAAAGTTAAGGAGCTGTTCTATATTGTTAAGTCAAGTTCTATATGTTCTGAAAGATCAGTAGCTCTCCCACAGACTCTGAAAGTTTTATAAGTATATAAAGTCAGTATAGCTCAAATCATTCAGGAAAACAACAACACGATCACTGGTCTCTAAATCTCAGATCCTGCTTGTTTCGTCTGATGCAGTTTAGCCTAGCCGCTTCCAACTCCTGTAACATGAGCTGCTCTCCAACCTCGTGGTGGCATGTTAAACTCGAATATCTCAGCTGAAGGATTCCACTCGCGACAAAGAACTACTGACAGGATCAATCTTACCCAACAGTGAAGGAGTCAATCTCTTATTGCCATTGTATGCTAAAAAGTGGTGGCAAGACTGCGCCAATACTGGCATCTTCATGAGGTAATGGCAGCTCTGTGACCCTTTAGCTCCATCTGCAGCCAGATCTCCCCTTCCTTACCACCTCCTGGTCACTGGATGATGATTTTTGGTCCCTGATGAGCCTCTCCGATTCTCCTTTACCAAGGGGACAATCTGCCCTGAGCTCTTACAAAAATATCTGGGCTCCCGACCTCGCTAGGTCGCTGGGTTTCAGGAACTCCATGAAACCCAGCCAATTGTGCGGCCACTGTCACCTGGAAGTCTAGTTAATTATATGTTTTGTGAAAAGCAGGGCATCCTGAGCCTGCTGCTCAGTAATTCCACTCATGCGTGGGTGGTAGGGGCATTACATTTCTCTTGAGCCCAAACTAGAAGATGTAAGCTGTCTTCTAGAACAACTCTTATTTAAAAGTCACTAGCTCATGAAATGTTAGGTACTCCTTCAGTGGTGTGATGTAGAAGGGTGTGTATGGAGAGCTAAGTTTTTCCTCCTGAACTTTATCTATGGTTTCTGGAAGCAATTTTCACTCACCACAGGTGACTAGACCACCTGCAGATCCTGGGTTCTGTTCACTAGAGGGTCTTGCCTTTCAGTAGTGGTCCTATTAATTCAGTGCACATTTTTTGCTGCCAGTGGATAAGCTCCCACCACAGATTCTCATGGATGTGCATGTATGAAAATGTTTGTGGAAGCATGGGACATACATGCATTCTACTCACAGGTGATCCTTCTTTTCCTTCTCCTTCTCTAGTCTCTTCTCCTCTATCCCTGGGGTCCATGTATTTCCCCTTCAGCGATCCCCTCTGCCTTGCTAACCACTCCCCACCATCCAGAGTGTATTCTTCTATAAGGTTTCAGAAACTCCAGGTAAACTATACAAATTAAATGTAACAGGATTGATTGACATAATTTTGAATAGTAGACCTGTTGGTGTGAGTTTGCGGAGTGTATATTACAGTTGCCCGGAGTGGGCCATCTCCTTTAATAGGTCTGATTTTTGTTGGCTAGGAAGAAGGAGTTGTTCTTTGCTGTCAAGCCAACTTTGACTTGTGACAGCTCTGTGAATGAAAGATCTCCAAGAGTCCTCGGCTGCTGAGGCCTTGGAAGCTCAGGAAACAGCCATGGCTTCCTTGATTGAATCAGGCCATCTGTAATACACGACTCCCTCTTGGCCTACTGCCTTTCCACTTTATCAAGCACTAGTGTATTTACCCAGCGTTGCTCAGGATTTATTTTCTTCTTTAAGAACTCACCAAAGTGTCTTGTTCAGTATCTGTAACTTTTACCCATATTCCCCAATGCAATCTGTATTCAGAGTTATTTACATCCCCATTTGGGTCCTTGAGGGAATACACTGTCCTCCTTGCTCTCCATAGCAACCAGCCTATTCCAGTACCTGTAACTTATCTCTATATTCCGCAATCCAGTTTGTATTCAGAGTTGTTAACACAACAGAGGTTTGGTTTCTGAGGGAATACGCTCCTTGCTAGTAGGCCTCATCTCCATAACAACCGTCCTGAGCTCTCTAACCCAAGGATTCCATGGAATCTTCACAGCCAACCAATCATATGAAGTCTTCTCGCCTCACACAGCCAATCATGATGTCTTCACCTGCCTAATGTAGACAGACAAACTCACAAACTTTGACTTTTATAAATTAGATTATTGTCTTTTCCATTGAGACATGTCATGTTGTGGTATGTCCAAATTATGACAGCCACAGTTTAGCCACCTTGGTTTCTAGTGGGAGTTCAGATCTGATTTACTCTCGACCCATTTGTTTGTCTTTTTGGCAATCCAGGGCATCCGTAGAACTCTCCTCCAGCACCACATTTCAAATGGATTGATCTTCCTGTCAGCTTTCTTCATTGTCCAGCTTTCACACCCATACAGAGGTGGCCATAGCAGAAAGAGCCTTCTGTGGAATGCTTTTCCTAGAAAGAACCAGTAGTACATTCAGAAGGCAGGCAGAGAACTTCCTCTCCCAACAGGAATTCCAGTTGCTTAGCTTTTATTGGGTTAAATCAAGCTGTTCTCTTCCCCAAGGAGTAGATCTGTTGAATCAACCTAAAGTGTGTTAACATTTACGTAAAAGCCATTGAATCAGTGGGTCTACTCTAATTGAGACAAACAGCTGGATTTAGCACAGCTGGCTTTTTTTTCTTTTTCTTTTTCTTTTGCTGGCTTTTACATGGCTGGTTTTAAAGGTTCTCAATAGGTAGCAAGTTTTGATACTGAAATGCTAATTTACTGTTTTGGTTCTAGTGTTCTTGATCCCTTGGTGGTGTTTTTTAGTCTGTGTGTGTGACCCACCAGTCTACAGACTGTGTTAGCAAGCTGAGTGGGTTATGAATTTAATAAATAAATTAAATAAAGCTGTAAATGCTATGGATGACTAGGTTATAGACCTCTGTTATAGTGCGCACTTGTTTTTAAAAGTTTTTGTTTAAGTTCTAAGCTATTTTAAATGGTTCAGTTCTGCTTTGGTGTTTATATCCTGCCATGAGATTTTTTTTTTAATTTTATTTTTTTTTGGTGATAGAGCTTGGGATATACATGATAGATAATAAATTATACTATTCACATTTATCCAAATTCAGTCTAGGGACAGAAACTGAGAGCCATGTAAAAGTTGTGTGCTCTGTCTCCCAATCGTCCCAAGCAGTTTGGGTACTGACTGGGGATTATGGGAACTATAGTCCAAAGTATCTGGAAAGTGTCTAGTTGCAAGTTTATTCAGATGGTGTGTGTAGGTGCCTTCAACTCACTTGTTGAGTTAGAGTGACCCCATGAATTTCACAGAGTTTTCTTAGGCAAGGAATACTCAGAAGTGGGTTTGCCTGTTCCTTCCTCTGAAAGATAGCCTACGACACCTGATATTCGTTGTCAGTCCCTCATCCAGGTACTAACCAAGGCTGGCTCTACTTAGCTTCCAAGATCAGACAGGATCTGGTGGCTTTTAAGGTGTTTAAGCCCTTACTCAGATTAGTTGATGGATAAATCTTTTGATCTACTGAAGGAGGTAGAAGCAGGATGAGTTGATAGGAAGTTGCGTGTTTGAATGCCACTAACCCTTTACAGAGAGTCTATACAGGCTGTCCATATCTCAGCAGTGCCTCTTATTGATTCAGGTTTTTAAAACAGAATGTTTTAGTTCTAGCATAGTTAGAAACGGGTGTCCCCAGCAGGCTGCTCTAGCAAAATAAGCTGTGTTATTCCTTACTTGAGGAAAGTTGCTTTTGTGGATGGTTTGTGTGTGCATGGGGTGGATTCTGTCTTGGACAACAGTGTTAAAACACAACCCTTTAAAGTATATGAAAGCTGGCAGGTAATGCTCTGATGCTGAAGGTGTATGTGTGGCAAGAATCCTCTGTACCAAACTGTATTTTATTTGAATGTTTTATTTGATGGCCTAGCAAAGGAAGATTGGCCCGGTCTCATTGTGGAACATGCCACCAACTCTTGGTGCTTTTCCCTATAGTCTGGTCTCCATCACATAAGGTGGCAGAGTCTCAAATTGATAGAGTGCTTCGTAGCACTTCTAACTAGCAGGGGAATCACATTTTTGACAACTCCCTTAAGCTAAAAGTTTCCTGTGAGTAAGTGGAGGGAGGGTCTAGCATGGTAATGGGGTAGCTGAGTATAGTAGATGGAGTATGCAACCTTGGCTGGAGAGACGCAGGTTGAGATCTCCTTTCTGTCCTGAAGCTGGTTGGCTCACATTGAGCCAATCGCCTGCATACCTCACAGGATTGTTGTGAGGATTAAAAAATATGAAGGAAGAGTGCCATGTATGCTGCCTTGAAGGAAAACCAGGATATTAAACGTAACAGACGGTGCATCTGTCTGGTCCAGAGTACTCCCTGGTGTGTTAGTTTTCCACTTGGAAAGAGATTTCTTATGTAATGGATTGAAATGCGGTTTTTCCTCACCTGCTCCCTGCAACGCTTCGGCCAAGCCTGTCGCCTCAGGACTCTGCTGCTTTGTTCTGCCGCATGGACGAATCAGTCCCATGCCTCTTTCTCCCCTTCTTCCATTCCTTACATTATCCCTTCCTGTGCAAGCTCAGCAGAGCAGAGTTAGCCGTGTGGGGCCCTGCTGGTTTTGATGCAACATAAAAGCGTGCCCAGCTCTCTCTCTACGCTGCCCCTCAGGGTCTGAAAAAAAGGCCAGCATTTGAGGGGCAAAGCTATGGCAGCAAATGTCATCCATCTCCTTCTGCAGGTATCCCTCTGGCTAGTACCCATTGGTTGTAGGCACCAGGTTAATCCAAGGACCTAGAAACATCTCTCTTTTGGCAAGATCCAGAATCCACATCACCCCACCTCTCCTCCTGCCAACCTTGCAACTGTCCAGCTTGCTCCCAAAGGCCAGTTGCTAGTCATAATGCAGGTGGGAATCATGCAGACTTCCAGATGCTGATGGGCTGTACTTCCTAGCATTCCTCATATTGGCTGTACTGGCTAGGCTTAATGAGAGTTGTAGTCCAGCAGTATCCGGACAGCCACACAATTCCCACCCCTGGGGGATGTGGCACACCAGCACATGTGACCAAAAGCCAGCATGCAAATAGAGGGGTTGGGCTTGTAGAAAGGGGTTGGGCCCAGTTCAAAATGGTCCCACCACTAGCCTGAATTCTGTGAGGTGCATAAGACATGTTTCAGTCTGCTGCCAGGGACATCTGTGGGGCACTGTTAAGGCCTTGTCTCTGTAGAGTCCCCTAACATACTCCTTTACTGTTTCCCATATAGGTCATGCAGGGACAGCTTTCTAGCAAGGTTGCACTTTGACAACCACTTCTTATTCCGAATCTGTGGCTAGCAACAAAGATCCTTGGGAGGTGCATTGATAGCTCCCAGCTTGGAGCCAGTCCTCCAACAAACTGTGCATTTCTTCCTAGCTTGGAGCAAGCTTATGTTGGGTCCCACAGGGTGAAAAGCCACCTGGCATATTTGCATCATTAGGGCAAAGGGATGAGGGGGTGCATTGTTTCCTTACAGCCCCCAGCAGAAGTTTCCTACACCCACACTAGCATTTCAGTGAGTGTTTCCTCTTGTGAAACAGCATTAACAACAAAAAAATTCATATAGCCTGCTTGTTTGAAATATGATGTTAAAAAAATCAGGTAGCTTCGAAAATGTAGAATTTTCAATGGGGAAAGGCAGTACTGGAGATATGGCTCTAGATAAAGTTAATCCAGATTTATTTTGAGTTTGATCTCAGTGGAATGTGCCACAGATCAGTTTGCATATAGACAAGGCAGAAGCTATCCTGAACTTTTTGTACTAACTTAAAAACAGCTGTTGATTCTGGGTTCTTACAGGTATAGATTGTTGGTTACTCCGTTTCGACAACTCTTGTGCTGAAAGGCCTGTGTTGCCTGCCACTGGTCTTGAGAGCTTCAACCAGTTGAGTTTAACAGCTAAAGTGTTACTAAGGCTGTTTTGGAAGTGGATGCCAGCTCCCAGCAAGAATGCGCTCATCCAAGAACGAATGGGAGAAAGGGCCCAGCCAGTCGCTGAAGGGTATGTAGGCTGATCTCCTAGTTAGTTTGCTCTGTTCACATTTGGGCAGAGAAGGAACCATTTCAGGGAGAGAAGTTGAGAAAGAGAGAGAGAGAGTGGAGAGTGAAGAATATCATCATAACATGAATGATTGCAAGAGTTCCTTCAGTTGCTCTGTTTAAGGATGGACTGCCATGAACATTTTGCTCTGAGTAGCAAAAGATCTAAGCGTTTGTCAGGACAGTTGAGTGAGATGACTCCTGTGCTGAAATCCTGAGAGGGAGTCTCTACTGAGAATGGTAATCTTGATAGCCTGTCCGCCTGGCTCCTTTCATCAATAGCAACGCCTGCGTCAGAGGCTGTGGAAGGCAGGCAACAGGGTTCTTGGCCCTGACCCTTGGTGCTCGGCTGTCTGGGCTGGGTTGTTATGGCTTGGGTTTGGGTGGGATAGTAGGGCCTCAAGACGTGTCAGACCATGGTGGGGCCTAGCCAAGCACTTGTGACCCAGCTTGTGTCCACTTGAGAAAACTGGAGGGGTGGGTGACTGGGCTGCCAACTTCAACTTTAATCAAGCTGTGTTTTCTGTCTGATGGCACACTTCTTAGAAATAGGACACAGGCAGCCTTGCTTTCCTTCTTGCGAGATGGTCCTTCTTTAGGCCTCCAGGTTGAAGGTGTCTGTTGATGGGGATTCCTTCTGTCCCCCTCCAACTTCGTCTCTTCCCTCCCACCCCAGCCGGTTTATTATTGGCAGCTGCTTGGTTAAGAGAGAGAGAGAGAGAGACCCTTGCAGGAAAAGAAGCCCACACTTATGAATGAGAAGCAAAGTTTGGCAAGGTGCCAGCACACGCTTTTAAGGAGTGGGGGCAACCCAGCGAGTGTGAGGGAGACCTGATGATGATGGAAGTCGTGGCGTTGGTGGGGGAGGAAGGAGGGAGGTGGGTGAAGCAGGCGGCGGGGGGGCCTCAGCAGTTAACTGGCTCTTATATGCCACAACCAACTTAATTTTTTTTTAAAGCGATAATTCCATGTCCTGAGGTTACAAACCGGCTGCAACTGGTTTTATTTTTTTTTCTCCCCTGCCCCCGCTAGGCATCATGGGTAAAAGTAAGCATCCCCCCCCTTTTCTTTTGTTTAATATAACGGCACCACAGATGATTGGCAGGGACGTGCCCGTTCCACGACTGGGTTCCGGCAGGTCCCTGGAGGGGGATGGCACACCGCGGCCGCCCATGTTCCACTGAGGGGGCTTCTCATGAAAAAACACCCTGGCTCTCCCCCCTGCCCTCCTCGCGTGCTCGCGATCTGTCTTCCCCTCCATCTGTCTGTCTCTCCCCTCCTCTTGTCAAGTCGAGGAGGGAGGCAGAGCACGCTACCTGTAAGTATTCTTTGGGTCTGTCTTTTTTTTAAAAAAAATCTTTCCTCCTCCTCCTCCTCCTCCTCCTCCTCCTCCTCCTTCTCTTCCTCTTCTTCCTTCTTCTTCTTAAACAAAGGGTTCTTTAGGGATTAGCTGAAACCTTTTCTTCCCCCCAAAAAATAAATGTTATTCTTCATTACCACGAGCTTCTGAATGTTGGGCTTTTTGATGATTTAATTTTCTTTTTTAAAGAAAGCTCTTTAGCAATGGTGTAGAGGAATCATTCCTTAAACCATTTATTTTGGCAAATGCCCTCTCCCTTCGCAGTGGATACCAGTCCGAATCCGCAGAGGAAGAGGGTAGTGGGGGGAGCAGTTGTTGGTGTTGGGGGGGAAAAAGAGGAAAGGTAGATAATTTTGGGAATGTGGCAAAGACATTCTATTGTCTCTTTAGCATGCTGGTAGTTTGATAGAATACCCCCGAACCTCCAATCTCTCTCTCTCTCTCTCCCCCTCTCCCTCTTCTCCCCCCGTTTCCTCCTCCGCCCCACACCCCCCTTCGTTTCATGTCAGCTACAACCCCAGTCTGTGAATGGAGGCGGCCAGCTGACGAGGGGAAGCGCTGGCACGGTGCCAAGGGCTGGAAGACGCGTTTGCGCCTGTGTGAAGTCTACGCCGCCCGCCGGAGCACAAAGGGGGGCAGTGGAGGCGGGAGTCAAAAGAGGGGCGGGGGGAGGCCTTCCTTGCGGTCTAGGAAATCGCAGCCTTATTATATAAGGGAGCCTGCGTCACTCAGCCCAATGGGAGGATGATGATGACGATGGGGTGGCAGTGGCCAGCAGGGGAGGGGGGAGAGGGAAGGGAAAGGGAGAGGATGGTTTTTGAAACCTCCCTTTGCCCCCTCCTCTCTTTTATTTCTATTTTTTTCCCTCAATTCCATTTACAGCAGCCGGAGAGTTACTGAGTGAATGCCGATGGTTTTTATTTCTCCCCTCTCCCGCTTCCTCCGCCCACCCTACTTTAAAACGCACGCACACACTGAGAGAGAAATAAAGAAGAGCTCAGGGCTTGGAGAGCCCTGTTTCTTGAGGAGAAAGAATACCACCTTCCATTGCAGGAGGGAGGGAGAGCGCTCCCCCCACTCTGTGATTGACCATTTTTGGATTCAATGAGCTTTATTCTTTCCATCTCCCCTACCCCCCACCCTTGCATATTCCGAGCTGAAGTTTCTTTTACAGTGAATTTTGGTTTACTGTTGGATGATGAATTTTAGTGCCTGGTTTGTTCTGTTATACAGGACTTTTAAACTGATTTGTTGTGTTGATTGTCCTCAGTTACTCTACAGCAAAGGTGCCCTGCTATTTTCAATCTGAGGATTTTTATCTTCCCGTCTGGTACCCTCTGCTCTTTGAAGCTCTAAACTTGTGGATCTCGTGTGGCTGTTGGCTGTGGTTACTTTGTGGCCAGGGGAGGGCACTCTGTACATGCTCAGTGAGCATCTTTCATTTCTTCTTGCATTTCCATAGTTTCTGTGGCTAGGCTCTAGCAAGCCACAGTTAGATTTACGGTGAACTAAGTTCAGTGGGAACAAAGAATGTGAGAGTGGGGGTGTTTTTTGGAAAAAAATTCAGGCTGTGTTGGTGACTAAGGTGAAATTTAAATTTGTAGGAGTTCTCACTTCTTCCAAGAGCCAGCCAGATCCTTCCAGATAGCCCACAAAGCAGAGAATGAAGGTTGCAGCTAAGTCCCCCTCTTGTTTCCTGGCAGTTGGTCTTTGGAGGTAGACTGCTTCTGAAACTGAAGGCTTCATTTAGCTGCCATGGTTAATAACTTAAAGTAGGCCTATTCACTGTGACTTTATCTCATCTTTTGGAGAAGATTCCTGTCCTGATGATTTAAGCAAAAAGTCTGTCCATTTAAGAATGCCATTGACTTCAGTGACTAAAGACAGTAGCAAAAGTTAAAGCTTTTGTATGCAGTGCATCATTAGTGTTGTTGTTGTTGTTAACTGCCGTCAAATTGACTTTGATTTATGGCTACACCTCCAAGACAACCTGTCATCAACAACCATTCTCAGGTTTTGTTGATTCGGGAACATACCTTCCTTGACTGAGTCCTTGGTGTTACATACTGGATGTGTGTTTGCCACTGTCTTCGCACATTTGACCAGTCAGGTGCTTCTGAAAGACCCACAGAATCACATAGATGCAACTTGCCTCTACCAAGCAAAATGGTATTCAGAAGAATGTTGCCACTAAACCTGATCGTTCCGTCCAGCGGTTGTGACTGATAGAGTGGAAGTGTTACTTTTTGGACTACAGTTCCCACAATCCCTCAACCAGAATAGCTAACTGTGTTTTATTTTTCCATAAAGTCAGTCTCAGGCTATATGTTTCTTTTGCTTGCTTGCTTGCTTTGTTCTGTTCAACTTGGTTTCAGTGATGTATTTAAATCTTTTACTCCAAGTTTCAAGTTGAGTTTCGAGTCCTTGCAAGATACTTCCAAGTCAAGTCTCAAGTCTGGGAGACAACTTTATATCCCAGCCTATATTCCAGAATTTATGGAGACAGTTGAATAAAGTCAGTTTTAACAATTTAAGTAGAGTCAGCCCTCCACATTTGGGATTTGCCACCTGCAGTTTCAGAAGTTGGGAACAGGATCCTTCTCACTCCCCCTTCCTGAAGATGGAGGCTTTTGTGTTAGTGGGCATAAAAGAATCTGCAGCTGCAGAAGTGGGGAATAGGATCCTTCTTACTTCCCATTTGCAAAGCTGGAGGCTTTTTCAAAAGTGGGGACTAGGATTCTTCTTACTCCCCCTTACTGAAGCTCCAAAAGCTTTAAAAGGAAGGATCCTTCCTCCTCAAGCCCATTGTCTAGCCCATTTTCTGTTCCCTGCTGAGGTATGTGTCCCGCACTCTGGGGTGAGTCTTCTGCTCTGAAGAAAAGTTTTAGAGAGCTCCTCCTCTATGCAGCAAGGACAGGCTGCTGAGCGGACTTCAACCCTCCCTCAAACCCATCACCTGTTCTCCTCTGAGAAATGCATCCACACTTTGGGTTTGAGACAGATTGTCACAGGACCAGTAGGCAAAAAGAGATGGAAATGTTCAAAGTTGTAAGGTTTCTGGATGAATGTGTTACGTTACTGAACCAAGGGCAGCAAGTCAGTGACTAATAATATACAAGTCATGAGTCAAGTCAGTGCATCATTTATTGCCTAGTCAAGTCCAGTCACTGAAATGACTTAAGTCTGACTTGAATCCAAATCAGTCAGCCCGAGTCTACATACTGTCTGTTTAGTGTGTGTGTGTGTGTGTGTGTGTGCGCGCGTGCGTGTACATGTAGCAGAAAGGGGGGAAGACTGAGGAAAGGTTAAAATGGACTGTACCACTTGAGACTACAAACAGGGATGTCAGTTTTGGAATTCGCTTTACTTCCCCCCCCCCCCAATGAAAGCTGCCTGGCATTCCAAACCAGCATACTGGGGGAAAATATCCCAGCCTCATGCTGATCCTCAACTCCTGTCACACCATGATGTGATCTTTCTGGAGTCTGAAAATGTACAGTCCATTTGGCATCCTCATACCCAGGCCTACATGTGGTATAATGAACAGGTGGACTGGATTCTGTCATTTTTGGAAGACAGGCAAGCAGTCTAAAGAAGAAGCTTCCTTGGAAAATTAACACAACAAGGAAAGAATTGGGCTCAGGTCTTTCTCCTTGAAGTTCTGCCTTACAGGAGAGGGAGATGTCATTTTGGCTTTAAAAACAGAAGTTTGTTCCATAAAGCAGCCCTGTTGTTCTGAACTGGCAGCCTGGAAAGGCATGGTGCCATTGTGTCACTTCAGGATTCTTACAGCTTCCATCTGCTGTATGTGTAGGTCCAGGCCAAAAAGTTGGAGTGAAGGAAGAATATATTCCCTGCATACATTTTTGGCTTCTCATTAACCCTCAGGTTTCAAAGCACTGTCAACTTGCACTGAGCCCATGTGGTAGCCAGCAGTGAAGCTTGTGTGTTGGGAGGGCCGCTGGTTAAAACTTCTCCTCTGTCATGAAGTTCCAGGCAAGCTGCTCTTTCTCTCACTTGCAATAGTAAGGGTTAAGAACACAGGAAAAGTCCAGAAGCTGTAACAAAGACCATAAAATCCATTGTCCTGTTTGCCCATAGAGGCCAACCAGCAGTCCCAAGGACAGCATAAAGGAAGTAGTTCCCAAAGTTACTTTTAATTTGAAGTTACTTGCCATTGCAGTCCTAAGGCCCCTGAAGAATGGTATTTGCTGTTACAGTTGCACTTTTTTAAAAAAATAACTCTTTGCTTACTCTGTTTCCTAAAAGTATTCTCAAGAGTATCAACAATTATTTTAGTGGGTTTTTTTAAAGTAACCTTTGACTGCCACTTGCCATTGATGCAAAACTTTCTGTTTGTGTCCATCTTGCTGGCACCTCCACATTCATTATAGGGCATGAGGCAGTAGCATGATCCAACACTGGAAACCATGTCATATTCCTCCTCCTCCACCAGCAGGCTATAACAATAAAAGTAAGAAAAGAAATGATGTTATCTGTTGTTAAGGGACAGTTACGATGCTACTTAGTTAGGAATTGATAATAAGCAACTAGGTATGGTTAACTAGTTTCTTCTAAGCCATACTTCGCAACTTGTGCCTCTCCCCTCAGTAGCTACAGTTTGGTGGTAGTCTGAAAAACCGAGAATCTATACAGTTGTTGTGTCACCCCCACTAAGCCTCTTCTCCTCCATCAGAATGTCATCTAATTCCATTTTACAGTCAGGATGTGACCATAACCCCAAAGGAAGCATACTAAGCTGGATTGCTGGTCCACCTGGCCAGGAATTTGTCCACTCCGTTCAACAGTATCTTTCCAAATTCTTGGACAGAGATCTTCCCTATCAGTCTTTCCCTGAATGCTATAGCTGCTGATGGTGATGACTAAACCAGGAATTTTCTACCTACAAATCAATGTGCCTCTTGTTGTTGTGTGCCTTCAAATCATTTCTGACTTAGGGCACACCTAAGTTGAGGCTTTCTTGGCAAGATGTGTTCAGAGGAGGTTAGCCTTTGCTGGCAGAAGGTGATTTGCCCAAGCTCACCCAGAGGGTTTCCATGGCTGAGCAAGAATTTGAATCCTGGTGTCCAGAGTCATTGTTCAGCACTTATCATTGTGGCTCCATGTGTCTCTACTGCTTGGTAACCCACCTCTGTCATGTGGCAGTGAATCTTAAATAAATCAGGCATTGCGGGGGCAAGTGGTTAATTTTGCCTGCTGTGAATATCCTGCTGGTCAAGTTTTCTGGGACAAGACCTCCTTCCCGATTCTGTAGTTATGGGACAGTCAAGGGAGAAAGATCCCTTCTCATTTTCTGTGCTGTTTATCAGCTCCTACCTTTTGGTTTTGTAGGTTATCTGCCCTGCCCAACTAAAAAGCTTCTCTTGCAGGGAAGTTACCCCAAGCCTTTGAGCATTTTGATTGTTCTTTGGCACAGCTTTTCCTCAGGCTGACAGTCTCTTTTTTGACATTGGGCAACCTGAAAATACAGATAAATAAAGGCTTTGTCTTACTGACTGTCTTCTTCTCCCTAATGGCCCCTGTCATAATGCTTGTCCTTTTTCCCCCCCTACCACTGCGTGCTGAATTAAACATTTTGGTTCCCTGTTAACCTGCCTTGAAGGGCTGTTGTGAGAGCTGCTGAAATAGTGTGAGTGAAATGCCTTGAACTCTCTTCCAATCTTTTTTTTTTTATCTCATTGTTAAACATTACTGTTGCTCCCTACAGCCCCCAACCATAGTCAAAAAGTTTTAGGATCGGTTTGAAGTAGTGTTGGCTGCCATCTCTTGGAGCTGAATAGCTGAACTTCCTATGCTCTCCCCTCAACTGAGTGCAGCTCTATTTATATCTCACTAGGCCTAAGCATTCCCTTTCTGTGCTCCATTCACTTTGCTTCCTGGGTGCATAGACCTCTTCCAGGCCCCCCTCCCTCGATGCTGCATTGAGAGCAAAGACCGCCACACACTTTGTAATGCAGAAACCTGTTATGTTTTCTCTGAAGAGACCTTTCTCCTTTCCTTGGATCCCTCGCCTCTGACTAGCCAGGAGAAGACAGAGAAGGAGGGAATGAGCATCAGCAGCTGGGATGTTCCCAGCGAGCTTGCGCTGAAAGGGCTTGTGGGGATCCAGCGGCAGCAGCTGCTCTTGTCTTCCTTCAAAAGTGAGTCCGGTTTGTCCGGCATCATTCTCCATTGCCACTTTCTGAGAATCACAGTGCAGCCTCCACGGAGCTTCATTTGAAATCCCCTTTCTCTGGTGACGGATCACTGCAGTAGAAAGCTGATGGCGGACATCTCAGCAGCAAGACCCATTGTGTTTGTAAGGCGAACCTCTTTTGCTCTTGACTCTAAGCTTGAAATCCTCCTTTCTCCCCCCTATCCTCAAATGTAAGATGTGGTTGTGGCATGGTGCCTCTGTTTGCAAGTTGCATCTGAAAGGAGAACGCGAGAGAATGTGCCACAACAACTGTAGGATCGGAAGGAAACAGTGGGGGGGCACTGAGCCAGCCTGTCTAGAGGGATGAACTGTCAGGAAGTGGGGATCAGCTTGATCTGCTCCCTCCCCTTCAAGACCCCTAGCCTTGGCCCGCTTGGCTGCCGAGCCCCCATTTCCTTTTTAGGCGAGGGTCCTTTTTATAGCATTGTATAGAAATGGTTTGTCTTGGGAGACAGCCATTTTGTGTATTCTGCCTTGAAATGTAATCTTTTACAGCAGCGACGTCACTTTGCTTTTAGTGCTGGCTGAGAAGTCTAGGCGGAGCAGCTGACAGCGGCTGGCAGGCTGGAGGCTCCCAGCTGGTGCTGCCACCTCTCTCCGAGCCCAAGGGTGGGCCCAGAGCAAAGCAGGAGGAATTGCACTGCCCAGGCTCACTCGCTCACTTGCACCTTTTTCCTTTCTCCTAATGTAAACTAGGTATTTTTGGAATTCAAGTAATGCCAGGGCCTGCGGTGGGCAGATTTAAAGTCAAGCAGCATGGACACATTTGCAGGGAACAGAGTGAGACCTTTCAACAGCTATTTAGCTAACATAGTTAGATGGAACCTTCCTGTACAAGGGGTAGTTTACCCCCAAGAACCAGCCTGTGAAGATAGAAGGGGAAAGACTTCCCCTCCATGTCCTATTCCAGAACTTCCCAGAGCACCCTCCTAGCTACATAGAATCATAGAGTTGGAAGAGACCACAGGGGCCATCCAATCCAGCCTCCTGCCATGCAGGAACACGCACCAAAGCACTGTAGTAACAGCATACTACACTGGACCAGGTGTGGGCAGCTTCCAGGAACTGGAGGCACAGAAGTGTCCAAGGAGGTTGTATGTGTCCAGTGTGCCACATCTTGCCTACCCCATATCAACTGGAGCTGCCGTGGTCCAATCCAGCAGGGCTCTGCTGCTGTTACCAGTAGCAATGGCTGGGAATGGAAGTCCCTCTGTTTAAGAGCAGTCTGTCTCTAAACATCATTTGCTAGGAGGAGAGGGGGCAGACAAGAAAGGAGGTGGTGGTATCTTTGTGAAGGCATTTCCGTGGCATCAGGCTGGCAAGTGTTGGAAATAGGGTGTTGTGCATGCAGGGAACTTTTGAGCTCTACTTTGAGTCTTTTTTTCAGCAAAAGATGGGAAACCAATCAACCAACCTGTGGCACTCCAGATGTCTCTGTACACCAGCTCCTGTTACCCTTAACCATTGGTATTGCTGTCTAAAGCTGATGGGAGTTTCCCTCCAATGGCAGCTGCAGAGTCAGCCATTGTACTTGTTGGACCTATGGTGTAAGCCAGGGAGCTGATCTGGTATTTGCAAATGATCTTAAGAGTTGTTATATTCAAAGAGATGTTTAGATGTGTTTTTGTGTGGAATTCAGCTGCCAAAAGATGTTGATGTTGTCACTGGCTTTAATGGTTTTTAAACGGGACTTTAACAAGGTCATGTAGTAAGTGATGTCTGTTACTGGCTGTGGTGCAGATAGGTCCCAGTTTATGTCAGGGTGGTGTTCCTGAACTCCCTTTATAAATGGAGGCAGACTAACATAAATGGGATGAGCCAGTCCCTTAGGGAATCATTGCGGGAAGCATTCATTCAGAGCTGAACTAACCATAGAGTTAGCAGTTGTACTCAGTCCACCACAAGTTTTAAAGAAGTTCAGAGCATAAAACTCCAGAGTTTACTTGTTCCAGGCTAGAGTAATCCCATCCTTCCAGATAATTATACATCAGTGATCCATCCAATGGTTCATCCAAGCAAGCAGAGAAAACCTCTTCCAGCTACCCCAAAATTCCAGGATTCTAGCTTCTTCATCCCCCTTCTAAGCAAGGAAGCCAAACCTCTTCTCCCAAACATTGTCAGGTTTGCATTTGTTCCTTCAGGCTCCTCCTCTTACACACACAAAAGGAATCCCTTTCCCTCCAGCAAGGCTAGGGTTGTTGTTGTTGTCTCTCTCCCTCTTCATACCCCCAGCCTGGCCAGGTAAAAGAAACCCAGTCCAGTCAGTTTTTCCTCACTGTTCAAAACTGCACATTAAAGCTGCAGACACCCTTACTGTCTTGCCTCCTCCTGGGGTGAGGTGTGCTGGGAGAGCTACGCGTGGTGGGTGAGACATTTTATTTATTTATTTCTAGAGAAATGTTGTGAATTTAAAATGTTGCAAACTGAGGCAACACACATTGGAACTTGTTTGTCCCTGAATCAACCTTCTGTTGAACAACTCTCTCCCACTTGCATAGACAAGGGATTCCATGCAGGCAGGTAGAAAATCACATTGGTACTGAACAGCCCAGTGGAGGAGAGATGGAGTAATTGCCCTTTTCTTCCAGTTCACTTTGTAGAGGATGTCTTTTCTTTCTTCCACTATACTGCTGAGAGGCTGGTATGCCATGCTAGCCACAGAAGAAAATGACCTCTCTTAATGTATTTTTTAATCTTAAAATCCTTGTATCTCATCTATTCTCTAAAGCAGTGGTTCTCAACCTGTGGGTCCCCAGATGTTCATGGACTTCAGCTCCCAGAAGCCCTGCGCATTGACCATAGTGGCTGGGGCTTCTGGGAGCTGACGTCCATGAACATCTGGGGACCCACAGGTTGAGAACCACTGCTCTAAAGGCAGTTGGCAGCAAATAAATATTCTACCAGTTGAAAACATTCCTTGGTAACCTAGAATACAATGACAGCAGGAAAACACAACAATTTGAAACATAGATAAATAAATAATTTTAAAAAAACGCACAAAAAAGAGGGCAAGGGAAGTCATTGCCCTGAAAGCATGGAGCTTTTCAAGTTGTCCATGTCCTGATGCAAGAGCAACTGAACCAGCAGATGAGGGTCACAGCACTGTGGTATCACTCCTCCCTCACCTTTCCTGTCTGTCTGTATGCCATGACTCCATAGGTGAGACTTGCACAGAGAGAAGAAATCTAATCAAGCTTCTGCTGTTATTAGTTACCTCTTGTGGTGATAGTTGCTGAGGATGCCAGGCATACAGGGCTAAAAGAGAGACCATTGCCTATGCCTCAAGGTGAGCACCAGAAGAGGGGGGTCTTCCCCAGTTTGCATTCAGCTTGGAGGAAGAGAGTTTCAGAGAGTTTGATTTGCATCTTGACTTAGAATAAGGAGCAGTGAAAAGGGAATTTCTGGACTAGGCTGAGAATGGGAACATTGGAAAGTAAGCTCAAGTTGGCTAAAGTGAAACCTGGCTCTCTAGTTCGTACGCTGTCCTTACTCGTTGTTATTGTTGCTGTTGTTGTGTACCTTCTAGTCGACTTATGGCAACCCTAAGGTGACCCTATCGTGGGGTTTTCTGGGGCTGAGACCATGTGTCACACTCAAGGTCACCAAGTGAGTTACCATGACCGAGCAGGGAATCGAACCTTGGTCTCCAGAGTTGGACTCCAGCACTCATAGCACTACATCATGCTGGGTCTCATCCTTCGTCCTTTCACGTCACTCCTCGCGCTGCTTGAAATAGGCTAAGAGTCTGAGTTTTAAAGTACCTCCTGTTGTCATTTGAGTGGAGAATTCACTTGCTTGTACATGTGTAAAACACTCAGTGAAGTTTGAAAATGATTAGATTCATGGAAGGAAGCTCTCTGGCTGGCTGAAGCTAGCTGGATGCAAAGCTTTGCCTCTCCAGACGTTTTGGATGACGATTCTCGCTGTCTCACTGATGTTGGCTAGGGCTGCTGGAAGTTGAAGGCAGAGCTTCTCCATCCCTTGATGAAAAGTAGCTTACTGAAAGCTACTTATTGAGACCTCCATGTGCAGGAGCAGTTTACTTTGAGTGAGATTGAGAAAGGCAGGGCAATGGGAAAAGCCACTGCTTTCATGCCATACTTGTCCACTTCCTAGATGTGTTGGGCCAGCCCCTGTCAGGAACAGGATGCCAAGCTGGATAAACCATTTGGTTTGGCCTGGCAAGGCAGCTCCTGTGCCCTTGTGCTGAAGGGCTAATGGAGAGCGCCAAGGGGGTACATGTGTGTTTAGGGTCTTAGCTGGAAACTGGACTACATGAACAACACACCTGAGCCCTTTGGGTCCACAGGGGCCTGCCTTTTCTGTGTCAGCCGCAGGGGCTCTCCTTGCTCCCAGAAGCTTTGTGTGATGCACAGCCTATTTTAACTGATAAATCTGACTGATTTGATTTCCCCGATTGCTGTAAATCCTGTTCTGTGTCAGAGGAGAGAGCTGTCCCTTGGGCTTTTGAGCAGTCTCATTCCTCCTCCCCATCTTCATGTATTTGTCCTCCCCGCCCACCTCTGCCTCCACACTGCATCTCCCTGCTCTCTTGGTGTTCATGTGATGTTGGTGTTGCTGCTTTTTCTTCACACTGCCACAGTTCTTGGTAGGCTACTTATCTGGGGTCAGGGAGGTACACAAGCCATGAACCTCAGAAGGAACTTCTTGACAGTAAGAACAGTTTGAGGATGGAACCAATTGCCTAGACTGGTGGAGGGATCTCCTTTTCTGGGCGTCTTCAGAAAGAGGCTGGACAGCTATCTGCTGGGGATGCTCTAGCTGGATTTTCTTCATAGGACTCGATGGCTAGTGGGGCACCATCCAACTCTGTGGTTCTCCTGCAGGAAGTTGGTGTTTTAAAAATTCTGTGTGTGATTTTTTGCCCCCGCTCCTAACTCTCTTATCCAATCCCTGCTTGCAACAGCTGTCCAAGCTTTATGTTGTCCCATACTATGGAAAACATACATATGTGTTTATTACATGATTTTACAGTAGTGTTTTTCTGGAGAATTCTGTCTCTCCTCCAGATAGCCCTTAGAGATCTGCCAAGCCAGGCTCTGCTTCATGTCCTGTGGCCTGAAGTGTCTTTGCTGAAAATGACAGATGGAAACTTTTACTGATTTTAACTGAAAATTGTATATGCTGCTTTGTAGGCTCTGTCCCTCAAATGTGCTGTGAATTTTTCTTTTTTAAAAAATGACAGACAAGCTTCCTCAAAAAGCCACTTCCCCACCATTTCCCAACTTTCCTTGTGGGTGGAAGGATTCAGGAAGCCAGTCCCAGTACTTCCAGCCAACATAATCAGCAGCAGAAAGGAAGGGACTGTCAGGGCATGGGAACTAGATGGCATCCCCATTCTACTGGTTCTCAACCTTCAGGGCTAGCAAAAGATTCCAGAGGGCTGCAGCCAAATCACAGCAAACTACCTTGGGGTCACAAGGCCTGAGGTTGCATGTTTGTTTGGATACACAGTTGGCCCTCCACATTTTCAGGTTTCACTTTCACAGATTTGATTATTTGCAAGTTTCTCCAACTCCTGTCCCCAACCTCAAGTGCTTCTCTTTTGAGGGAACCTTACTTCTCAGCTCTGATCAGGTCATGCAGCCTTTTAAAAAACCACCCTTGTACTCCTCCCCTTCTACTGGCAGCTGCCTGGCCAGCAAAGGACAGATCACAGCCTGATTTCTCAGCATCACAGACCCTCTCTTGATGTTACCCCACACCTAAAGAAGGAGATGAGTGAGAGAGAGGAAGTATAGGGCCACCACGCCAACCCACCCCCTTTCCCTCTCCTCACCTTGACCCTGGGTGCCTGCTCTCCCCTTCATGCCTTGTTCCTCTTCCCACAAGCACACACACACATTAGCAGTTTTCTCACTTTTGTGAGGGGTCCTGTGAACCTAAAGCCAGCAGATGTGGAGGACCACCTGTACTCAGAGAAACAAAAATTGGAAGAGACCACAAAATCTACATAGTCAAAGCCCCTGCCCTACAGGAATACACAACTAAAGCACTCCCAAACAATGCCCATCTAACTCTCCAAAGAAGGAAATCTACCACCATCTAAGGCAGACCATTCCACAGTCAAGCAGCACTTGCTGTCAGGACGTTCTTCCTAATGTTTAGGTGGAATCTTTTTTCCCCCTGTGTAATTTTAATCCTTTGGTTCATGTCCTAGTCTCTGGAATGGCAGAAAACCAAGCTGCCTCCTTCTTCTGTATCAGTGATACTCAGAGTTGTGGTCCAGGGGCCAATGCAGGTCCCTGAACCATTGGTTGCTGGTCCTTGGTGAACTTCACACTTGCGGGCAAGAGTAGACTAGATGGGCCAAAGATCTGAAGCCGTATAGAAGTCAACATATACACAGACTAGCCTTCATAGGTGTGCCGCTACCATTCCTAGCAACCAGCCAAAATCGTGGTGGCAATTTACAGTGGGACATGTAGTCTTCCACACACAGAGGGTGTTGAGTTGGTAAATGCTATTCTAGTTGTGCCCTCTATTTGGGAAGGATGTTTGTGTCACCTACAGCTCCTGCCACTAGGTCTGTCCCTGAATCACTGGCAACACCCCCCTAGAGATTTCATACCAAAGGAAGACATTCATTCATATCAAGCGTGAGCAAATTTATATCCCCATGGGGCCCCTAGATTTCTGAAACCCTACCACCACAAGTCCCCCAGAGCTCTCCAGTTAACCAATTGAAAAGAAAAAAACAACTTTTCAACATGATTTTCAGGCAAACATTGCCCCAAAACCGTACTGGAAGCCTGCCAAATGCACAAAAACCCATGAAAAGATTTCCACAGGCACACCAGAACCCCTGTACTGTCCAAAATATCTCGTTTTTCTCTACAGTCCCTCTCAAAATGGAGTTCCTATCACTGTTTTGAGAAGGACCCTAGAGAAAAAAATGGAGGTATTGGGGGGATTGGACCTTCGTCTCCATGCAGTTGCCCAGCCATAGTTAATGAATGTGCTTATATCCCACCTTTTCTCCAGTGAGCTCAGGGTACTGGACAGGGCTTCTCTCCCACCTCACCTTTTATCTTCCCAGTAACCCTGGGAGGTTGGTCAGGTTAAGAGAGAAAGAGAGGGACGGCCTTAAGCTCACTTGCTGAGTTTCGTATCTCAGCAAAAACTTGAACCTGTGTCTCCCAAGTCGCAGCCCAGCCCCACTGATTACAATACTGAGGAGCTTCCCTTGGGTTAGAAAAATTCCCAAGACTAGAGCCGAATTCGATGTCACTGTTGCTTGTGAAGTAGACCCAAAGCTGGGGAGGGCAATTGAGGCCAACATTTAGCTCAAGTCTGCTCAGTTTGCCCTCATATATGATCACTTTTGATTCACTGCAGCCCCATAATTAGTGAGGCCGGGTAAGCTGGGCAGAGGTCTGAATCGAGGCGAGCCGCCTGTAGCTCCTGAGAAGAGACCGGGTTAAGTCAGGTCATGCCAAGTGAGGGCTGGAACAAAGGAAGTCTTATGCCAAGGGCAGTTAGGTCAGTACTGAAGCAGAGAAATTTGGCATAGGGGTTCCCAAGCAAGGGGTGCATTTGTATGTAACATTAAGCCTTGTACCCCCACCAGCCCCCAAAACTAAAACTAGATTTGAGTGGTGGTCCACTGTATATACTTACGTACAAGTCTAAAAATTTTAGTCCAAAAGAGGTGGTGCAGACTTATCCACATGTTAATGTAAATACTGTACTTTAACTCTTACGAAAAAGGAGCCATTCCTTTGGCTGAGTAGAGTGGCAAAGGGAAGAACGTAGGGTGTCCCAGGAGAACCTAAAAGAAGCACACACACACCTTTCCACTGTGGCTCTGCTTCCGCCCTTTTTGAATGCCTTGGCTGGGAAAATGGTGCTTGTCCCCAATGGAGCACAGAGAGAGTAGAGGGATTTGGTCCTTCTTTTAGGTTCTCATGGGATGGACTCAGCTCTTGCCTTTTGCCAGTCTGCTCAGAGAAGGGGATGGCTCCTTTTTTTATGAGAGTTAATATGATGAGAGTTTATATTCTTTTAAATGAGATCATATTTCTGGGAAGTTTCATGTCATGGAAAAAAGCCATGCTGTTAGAAGTGGCTTCTGGAGTGTTGTTTGGCCCACATCTCTCTCCTCCACCCCATTTTAAGCCATAGTTGAGTATTATTAGTAGTAATAGTAGTGATAGTATTAGTTTTAGTATTTATATCCTGCTTTTTCCCTAGTTTGGGTGTCAAGGCAGCTTACAAAATAGTTAAAACAAACATAGCTAAAAATCCACATCGTATGAAAGATAAAACATGTAATTTAACCTATTAATAAAATTAAAGCCAGTTTCTTTTAAAAAGTAGCCATTGAAAAGGAAATGATATAGACAGTGCAATACATTGTTCAAAGTCTGGTCCCCTAAGCATTCAGTCTCAAAGGCCTTCTGAAACAAGCATACAAACAAAATTACCTCCCTGAAGAAGAAATAGCAAGAAGGGTCCCAGTCTAACCTCTCTAGGAAGGGAGTACCAGAGCCTAGGAGGAGCCACTGAATAGGTCCTTTTCCACATTCCCACCAGAAGAGCTTCCCTAGAAGATCCTGAAATAGGGCATTCTCACCTGAGAGAATACAGTCCTTCAAATAAACTGGACCAGAGACATGTAGGGCTTCATTGGACGTAATCATTACTTTGAATTGTGCCCAGTAATAGGCTGGCAGCCAGTGGAGTTGTTGCAGCAAGGGACTTATGTGCTCTCTGTAGCTGTTAATGTGCTCTCACAGTCAGGCTGCCTCTTTGGACCAGCTGATGTTTCCAAACACTTTTTAGGAGTGTCCTCACTTAGAACCATTATAGTAATCCAAATGGGATCCAAACTACAACTCCCAAAATCTCCCAGCATAGTATTTGGTTGATTTGAGGAGTTGTTGCCCAAAACTCTGCCATTCCCTAGGTCTGAGGTAGCTGCTTTTAAAAGCTTTCTGACCAAAGGCCACTAAGTAAACTGAGGTGTGTGATCCTTATGGCCAGCCCCAGTTAACATGTTCTGGCTGTGTTCTTTAGACCAGCTGAAGTAAAACAGTGTCTCCAGGTCCTATCGCAGTATTAAAGTGCAGATCTGACCAGTTAGAAGGCCAGGCGGGAAGCAAGTTTGAACTTGCAGAAGTTCTGGCTACCATACTGATAGAAACTCAAGTGGCTAGGAAAAATTACATGGTTTTCCTTGGTCCCCAGGAATAACTCTGTGCCTGGAAGACCTGATTCCAGTGTGGAATCAGTTATGTACACTGACTTGAGCTCCAAAAAATTGACGCATTTCAGTTCTGGGATATCTGTTTTGGGGTGTCTGAAAGAGAATGAAGGAGACTTGTTTGAAGCAGTTAGCTGAGAACTGGGTATTCTCCAGGGATTTCAAATTTTGATTTTTGTAATTTGTAACACCTTTGGATGTCCTTTTTTTCTGCCTCTCTTTGCTGAGTTTTGGCCTCATTGGAATTAAAAGAGAGTACATGTCTGTATTTGTTTGTGCCTCATGGCATGTTCCCCAACCCCAGTTTTTGCAATCCGAAGAAAATATCCTTTCTAATTAAAATGACTGAAAGGCATTTTCTAGGATCCTGATAGTCATCACAAATGCTTTGGAAACTGTTTGTCTCCTGGCCATCTCCCCTGAAGTTTGGGAAGGGTCTTCTTCCCAGGTACAAAAACCAGCTCAAATTCTCGTACTTCTTTTTATCTTTAACCTGCTTGCCAAATGTCTTTTGTTTCAGGCTTCATTTCTTAACAGAAGTGAAAGCTTGGCTCAAACATTTGCTGGTTGTAAACCTACTTTTGCCATGAGTGAGTGAGATTACAAGCCTGTCTGCAGTTACTTGAGAGTTAGTCCCACTGAGTTCAATAAACCATTGGATTATGCATATAGCAACTGGTGTAATGTCATGATATATGTTGGCGGTCACATTAGATTAACCGTTTATGTTTTCTGTCTGGTCCCAAGTTCTAATTCAGTAGTTACGTGCTTTCAAGTTGACCCTGACCTTTGGCAACCTTCTCCTAGGGCAGTGGTTCTCAACCTGTGGGTCCCCAGATGTTTGTGAACTTCAGCTCCCAGAAGCCCCAGCCACTATGGTCAATGCTCAGGGCTTCTGGGAGCTGAAGTCCAAAAACATCTGGGGACCCACAGGTTGAGAGCCACTGTCCTAGGGTGTCTTGACAATGGAGGTTTGCCATTGCCTTCTTCCTAGCCATAGTGTGATTTTTTCCAAGGTCACCCAGTGCATTTCCATGGGTGAGCAGTGGCTTCCCAGAGTCCTAGTCCAGCCCTCAAACCACCATGCCACACTGGCAGTCTCTTAACTTGGTAGGTTAGTCAATAAAAGCAGGAATTTAGGGATCAGTCTGGATTGGAGGTAGGAAATTTTAACTGGTACCTCTGGGAGTGACAAGCCCACCTTCCTTTTTAGGAGGGTATTTTTTGTTCTTGTCTAAAACAGCACTAGATTCTGTTTGATCTTGGAAGTCAGCCCTGGTTAGTACATGTGTGGGAGACTGCCACTGAATACCAGGTGCAATGGGCTATATTTCAAAGAAAGGAGTTGGAGAAACCATCTCCTGAGTATTCTTTGCCTAAGAAAACCCTAGGAAATTTATGGGATCACCATAAGTTAACAGTTGACTTGAAGGCACATACACAGTCTGAATAAACCAGCACTAAACGACTGGATATTTTGAATTAGAGGTCCCATAATCACCAATTCAATGTGAAGGCATATACAGTGCTCCCTCCCTTACTGCAGCCTCCGTGTCTGTGATGTCCATCTTGCACGTTCCTATACTTAAAGTGGCTGAGATGTGCATGCACACTCACTGCTGCATCCATGCGTATGTTGCATCCATTGAAAAGAATTGGGATGCAAACATTTTCCATTTTTTGTTTTATGTGGGGGTTGCTGGGATGGAACCCCTGAGTATATGGAGGGCAGACTGCACACACATACACAATAAAATGGGAGTTAGAAATATAAATAAATATTAAGGATAATCTTTCTAACAAAAGATGGTGGTTTTTGCTTTAAAAAAATCTTTATTATATGCTTCCTTTACTGTCTCCAAAAATGATGGGAAGAGGTATCAAAGCAGACAGATCAGAATTCAGAACTCTTTCATGGCCTGATGCCCCTGGTTTCTGAGACATACGTATCAAAAGCACACACACTTTGCACATCTCCCCATAAGCATGCCTCAGCTTGCCTGGCTTTTTTTGGCTCCAGTTTTGCTCTCCAAAATGTTTTCCCAGCCAAACCTGCTCCAGCAATGGAGGAGGTTCTCCTCCAGGCTGCCATAAAAAGTTGTCGCAAGAATGTGCGTGTGTGTTTTATTCAGCTTGCTTGCTATCAAGAATATTTGCACCCCTCCTTAACCCCCCCCCGAGGCTTTCAGCTTTGGTTAGGGTGTATGATTCTAATTCGGCTATCTCAACTGTTCCGTACGCACATTCTGAAAACTCACCATGGTCTTTCAAGAGATGCTCAACACATCGTCCTTGTTTCCCTGTGGAGGGGATGAGGAACTTTGAACCCTGGAGCCAGATCTGCCCCTCCCAGTGTCCCCACCGCTCTGGGCTGCCACACCTCTTTTCCCATGGAATGTTCCTCTTTCTGTTAAGGAGCAGTTACTGTCAGGAAGTGATGAAACAAAAATTTTCTTTCAGAATTGAGGTGTATTGGAGGGACCCTCCTCTTGTGGGGGCAATACATTGTAAGAGGACATGGGACAGGAACTTCTCTGCTGCGGCACCCCAGTTGTGGAAGACTCTCCACCAGTTGGTGCCAATAATGTGTCACCAAACCAAAACAAGAGTTTTCATCAAAGCCTTTGGGACTTAATTGATTTAACCCAAGTTGCATGGGTGTTGTGGTTGGCATTATATTAAATTGTCTTAACTGGTTTTAAATTGTTTGGTTTAAAGTTACAAGTAATTTAATACACAGTCGACCCTGCATATTTGTGGGCTTGACTTTCAGGAATTTGATTATTTGTGAGTTTCTTCAACCTCTGCCCCCATCTCAAGAGTTTCGTTCCCAGGGGAATCTTCCCTCTTGGCAGCTTGGATCAGGCTGCACAGCACTGTAAAAACCCGCCTCTGGTCCTCTTCCACCAGCTGCTGCCCAGCCAGCTAAGGATGGTTCCCAGCCTGATTTCCCATCACTGCAAACCCTCTCCTGATGCTCCCCACACACCCAAGGAAGGAGATGGGCAAGAGAGGAAGTGTAGGGCTGCCATGCCCGCCCACCCCCTTTCCTTCCCCTGACCTGGTTTGGGCCCTTGGTGCCCATACACCCCATCATGCCTCAGTCCCCTTCCCAAAGACAGACACACATGTATTTTGATATTTGCAATTTTTCCACTTTTGTAAGGGTCCTGCATCTCAACCCTAGCAAAGGTGGAGAGCCAGCTGTATTCTAGGCCTTTCAAATTATTGCTATTGTTGTTTCTTGTCTTAAATGGATGTTATTGTACACTACTCTGTGATCTTGGGATGTTTTAATAAATAGATAAGTTCATAGCGCTGGCCTTAACTGTTTGCGTTTGGCTCTGGCCACCACTTGGGGGGCAGCTCCAAATGCTTGTTTACAGCTGTAGTTTGTCCCTCAGGCACAAAGAGGTTCCTCACCCTTGTGGGTTTCTTTCACCTGCTATCAGCTACTGTGCTGCTCTTTGAAAGTGTTGTGAGGAATTCCTCTTGGTGCTATGAAGAGAAAGACTTCTTCTTCGTGGTCTCTGTGCCTCATACATTAGGAGCTTTCGCACCTGCGCGGTAGCGTTCGGAAGATTCTAGAGCTCGTTAGCTTTGGCGGGAACCCCTCCCCCACGCCGGTACTGCGCATGCTCCTCCCGCCGACTAACGGTCTCTCCTCAGTTCTTTCTTGTCCGCCTCAGCGTACAGAAGGTTCTGCTTGTTGGCTTGCTTTTTCGATTCTGCTTTTCGTGTTTTTGACTTCGGATTTGGCTTTTGACTACCCCTCACGGATTTCGGACTCGGTTTTTGGTACTTCTCGATCGGTTTGACCACCCTTTCTGGCTTTGACTACGATTTCGGATCTCGGACTGTGTTTGGCGTTCTCGGACTTTGCCTTCTTGCCTTGCCTTTGGTTTATGTCGGCTCTTTTCAAACGCTGCGCCTCCTGTGGAAGGAAGGTCGCTCTCTCCGACCGACACTCTAAGTGCCTGATTTGTTTGGGTGAGGGGCATAACGTTCAGGCCTGCCCCATTTGCAGGGAGTTCACTCATCAGACTCTCCGCAACAGGTCGGCAAGGCTTAAGTCTCACTGTTGGGAGGAGTCTCTGCGTGCACGAGGCCCTGAGACGATGGCCGAGAAACGCCCGTCTTCTTCTTCTTCTTTGGCAGCAGCGGCGGCTGCCGTGCCCTCGACCTCGGTACCGATAATGAAGTTGCCGAGGATTCCAAAGATTTCGGCAACTCGGGCACGTGAGGAACCTGCGGGTTCGCAGGCCTCAACCTCTTCCTCCAGGCCGCTGACCGCGGCTCAGAAGAAGCGCCCAGCCACCGAGGGCCTGGGGGAGAAAGGTAAGAAGAAGAAGAAGAAGGAGAAACGACGCTCTCCACCGACGGTGGTGCGACCCCCGACTCCGCCACCCACCCAGCCCGCCGAGGAACCTCCGTTGATGGAGCTCCCCGTGGAGGAGGAGCCTCCAGAGGAGGACGTAATCCTCGAGGTGTCGGACGAGGAGCAGGTCGTGCAGGCCTCGCCTCCTCAACCGCCCGAGCTGATCGCGGAGATCACTCCGCCGAGAGGAGGCTGAGAACGCCGAGAGGAGGCTGTGGTCAGACAGTGCCCAGCCTCTCGACGCAACAAGTCCCGCTCGCCGGAGCAGCGGGCCAGGCCTCCATCCTCGCGATATCGGGAGATGTGCCTGGAGAGGCATCGCTCGGGAGAGAGAGCGTATTCTCCGGCCTACCTAGGAAGGTAAGCCCAGGAGCAGGTGTGGCGCGAACCGGCTGGCTCGTACTACTCATACTCGCCATCCTACAGGGACCGGTACCACCCGGACCCTCGGTATTGGTCGCCTCGTCGCCGGTCTCGTTCGCCACCGCGGGAGGCTCACTACCCCCGCTATGACAGGTCACCCCTGCGTTGCTCGCCGAGTCGCCGTCGGTCCCCAGAGCCCTCACCTCGATACAGGGCTGTTTCTCCACCGCCGCGGACGACGGCTGCAGCTACCCGCCCGACGCCACAGCCCACCGTGGCCCAGCCGGCGGTAGCGGCGACTACCACCACGCAGGCGGCACACCGTCCCAGGCCCACGGTCGTGCCCCTGCAGGTGACTCCGATACCAGTCACGACATCTGCCGTATCGGTACCGACGCAGCCTGCAGCTCCGGCAGTCCTGGCAACTCCGGCCCCTGGGCCGGCCGAGGAGAAGGAGGCAGAGAGGTCGCCATCACCATCTGGTGGCTCCTACGACTCGGACTCTGATTCTGCCGAGTCCACCCCTTCTTCTCATGAGTCCCCACCACTGGGATTCGAAGAGCTAGCTCTAGAGTCTGCGCCGGAGGACATCCGCCAGTTCTCTGCGATCCTCCTCCGGATGGCCACAGCCCTTGGCCTGAGGGTGACCGAACCTGCTCCCCAAGCCCAGGACCCGGTCTTCCAGTACTTGGAAGCCCGCCCACCGTTGACCGCACCGCTGCCGTTCCTGCCTACCCTGGTGGATGCGATGAAGCAGCCGTGGGCGAAGCCGGCGTCAGCACAGCCTATTCCTCATAGGCTGGAGCATTTGTACAGGACACAGAAAGAGAACGCGGAGTTCCTCTTTCAACACCCTGTACCTAACTCCATCGTGGTCGAGTCGGCACAGACGAAGGGAGGTAATCGAGCACATACCACCCTCCGGACCATGAAGGACGGAAGCTCGATACCTTCGGCCGAAGGTTCTACTCGGCATCGTCCCTGGTGGTCAGGACGGTGAACACGATGGCATGCCTCGCGGCATACCATCGCAACCTGTTTGACCGACTCGGCCCACTCCTCGCTGACTTGCCGGAGGAGTCACGCGCCTCAGCCATGCAGATCTTCGGCGAGGCCGTTGCGGTGGCTACGCAGCAGCTCGCCACCTCGAGGCACGCCGCGGAGGCTACCTCGAGGGTGATGGTCGGTGCCGTAGCCCTCCGACGCCACGCGTGGCTCCGGTCCTGTGGGCTCCAGGAGGACAGCCGTCGGCGCATCGAAGACCTGCTGTTCGACGGAGAAGGGCTCTTCCATTACTCCACTGACGAGGCTATGGATCACCTCGTCAAGGCCCGGCTGACTGCGAACAAGATGGGCATAAACCAGCCTGCCCAGACTCGCCGCACCTTCCAGCCGAGGCCTATGTGGAGAAGGTCCTCCTCTTCATCGGCGTACCAGCCGCGGTCCCCGCGGTCGACCGCGTCGAGGCCGTCGACCTCTTCGGTTTCCAGGAGGCTTCCCCGGCGACGCCCATCCTCGTCGTCCAAGAAGTCGTCCTCGGGAGCGAAGTCCCGGTTTTGACGGCCTTCGCAGGACTCCACCCGTGCCATCCTTCGCCCTTCCAGTAGAACTGTTCCATCACCCGAGCCTGGCCAGGCACCTCGACTGCTGGCGGGAGATCACTGCGGACTCCTGGGTACTTACCATCGTCCGCCTGGGGTACGCCATCGACTTCCAGGCTATTCCACCTCGGGGTGTCTACTATTCCACCCCGGCCAGCTCGGCTCTACTGGAAGAGGTCCAGTCCCTCCTCGAGAAGGGAGCAATCGAGAGGCTCCCGCCTTCAGCCAAGACCACCGGCTTCTACTCGAGGTACTTCACGGTACCGAAGGCGGACGGATCCCTGCGGCCCATCCTAGACCTCCGAGGGGTGAACGAATACATCCGCCCCAAGAGGTTCAAGATGGTCACGCTGCCGTCGATCCTCCCCTTCCTCTGCCGAGGGGACTGGTTTGCGTCCATAGACCTCAAAGACGCCTATTTCCACATCTCGATCCGCCCGCAACGCAGGAGATACCTTCGGTTCGCGATCGACGGCACCAGCTACCGGTACCGGGTGCTGCCGTTCGGGCTTTCCACCGCATCGAGGGTGTTCACCAAGTGCATGGCTCCGGTCGTGTCCTTCCTGCGGACGAAAGGCGTCTCCGTCTACCCTTACCTGGACGATTGGCTATTGGTGGCATCCTGCAGACAGAAACTGTACAGGGACATTCATCGGACTTTGTCCCTTCTCACTCGGCTCGGACTCAGGGTCAACCCCAAGAAGTCCCATCTCGAGCCCACCCGGGTTCTCGACTTCATCGGGGCGACCCTCGACTCGGTATCGGCGAGGGCCTTCCTCCCAGACAAGAGGGCGTGGACGCTTCGTCAGGCAGCGTCCGCTGCCTTCGAGGCCTCGACGCTGTCAGCGAGGAGGATCCAACAGCTCCTCGGCTACATGGCCTCGACCACCGCCGTAACCTACCTCTCCAGGTTACGCGCTCGGCCGCTCCAGCACTGGTTCGTCAGGGCCTTCGATCCACTCACAGACGACCAGCACCGCCGATACCGCCTGTCGCAACAGGTACGCCGATTGCTCCTGTGGTAGCAGTCGTACAGGAACCTCCTGTCAGGCATGCCGTTCCGCGAACCCAGGCCGTCGGTCACGGTAACGACGGATGCCTCGCTCTTCGGCTGGGGAGCGCACACCGGGGATCTCCGGGTCCGAGGCCGGTGGATGGACGACGAGTTGTTCCTCCACATCAACTCTCTAGAACTGCTGGCGATCCACAAGGCCCTGAGAGCGTTCCGACACCTGGTCACGGGCCGCACGATGTTGATCCTCACCGACAACACGATGGCGGTCTGCTACGTGAACAGGCAAGGGGGGACGCACTCCACCACGCTGCTGGGCATCGCACTCGAACTTTGGAACTGGTGCGTCTCGCTCCGGATACACCCTGTGGCGGTTCACCTGGTGGGGCAGGAGAACACCACGGCGGATGCCCTCAGCAGGGACACCACCTCCCATCACGAGTGGTCCCTGTCCGACGAGGCCTTCCGGATGCTTCGGGACCGATGGGGCGAGCCGACCATCGACCTCTTCGCAACCAGCCAGAACGCGAAGTGCCGCCTGTTCTGTTCGAGGGCCGGTCACGATCGTCGCTCCATCAGTGACGCCTTCCAGTTCCCGTGGGATGAAGGGCTGATCTACGCCTTCCCTCCGTTCCCGCTCCTGGGCTGCGTGATCGCGAAGATCATCGCGGACCAGGCGGACACGATCCTGGTGGCGCCCTACTGGGCGAGGCAGCACTGGTTCAGACCCCTGATCGAGGCCGCCCGGGGCAGGACTCTTAGGTTTCCAACGGTACCAGACCTGTTGTCTCACTCCGACGGACTGGTGTTGCACCCGGACCTGCCGCTGTTGGCCCTCCATGCCTGGAGGATATCGCCATAGACAATCCAGCCATCAGGAACGTCTTGACCGCGGCCAGGGAGTCCACGCGAAGGAACTACCACTACAAGTGGCAGCGCTTTGTGGCCTTCGCCGAGGAACGTCGGGAGCCGGTATCGCCTGTCACCCTGCGTACCGTGCTCCACATCCTCCTCCATCTCCGGCAGCAGGGCCTGGCCTTCCCGTCGCTTAAGGTCTACCTCGCCGCGATCGTGGCATACCAGCCGCCACGATCCCCGTCGGCCGCTCTCTTCAGGGACGGTACCGTCAAGCAGTTCCTGAAGGGCCTACAGCACCTTTACCCGCCGGTATCGCCGCCGCTACCGCCGTGGTCGCTGTAATTGGTGCTGTCCCAGCTGACGAGGCCGCCCTTCGAGCCCATGGCCACGTCGGACGACAGGCTGCTCGCGATGAAGACCGCGTTCCTAGTGGCCGTCACCTCTGCCAGGCAGGCGGGAGAGTTGACGGCGCTACGGTGCGATGAACCATACTTAGCCTTTCACCGCGACAAGGTGGTCCTCCGGCCTGATATCTCCTTCCTGCCGAAGGTGGTGTCCAACTTCCACCTCAGCCAGGACATCATCCTGCCGGCCTTCTACGCGGACCCGACGACACCTCTGGAGCGTTCCCTCCACTCCCTTGATGTGCGTCGGGCGCTGGCCTTCTATAAGGACAGGACTGCAGCCTATAGACAGACACCCCACCTGTTTGTCTGTTATGGCAGGCGTCGGAGAGGCCACAAAGTATCCACCCAGCGTTTCTCTAAGTGGGTGGTACAGACTGTTCAACTGGCGTATGAGCTTGCCAGGAAGCCTCCGCCAGACCTGCTTCGGGCCCACTCTACCAGGGCCGTGGCGACATCTGCTGCCCTCCTGCGAGGCGTCGACCTGACGGAACTCTGCCGTGTGGCAACCTGGTCCCAGCCGTCGACCTTCGTGTGCCACTACAGGCTCGACTGCCGTTCCAGGAGAGATGCCCGGTTCGGTCGTGCTGTGCTGTCTTCTGTGCTCTAGGATCTGGGACCTGACCCACCATCCTACTGGTAAGCTACACAGTCTCCTAATGTATGAGGCACAGAGACCCCGAGAAGAAGAACAGGTTGCTTACCTGTAACTGTGGTTCTTCGAGTGGTCATCTGTGCCCTCATACATCCCCGCCCTGCCTTCCCCTCTTTTTCAGGTCCCATCTGCTTCGGCGGACCAGAACTGAGGAGAGACCGTTAGTCGGCGGGAGGAGCATGCGCAGTACCGGCGTGGGGGAGGGGTTCCCGCCAAAGTTAACGAGCTCTAGAATCTTCCGAACGCTACCACGCAGGCGCGAAAGCTCCTAATGTATGAGGGCACAGATGACCACTCGAAGAACCACAGTTACAGGTAAGCAACCTGTTCTTCCTCACCCTTGTGGGTTTCTTTCACCTGCTATCAGCTACTGTACTGCTCTTTGAAAGTGTTGTGAGGAATTCCTCTTGGTGCTATGAAGAGAAAGACTTGTTGGTCAAGATGAATGCATCAAGATGGAGGCCTTGGTGGTCATTGATAATTAGACCAGCGTAAAGAATTAAGCCGTTCCTCTCCCTTCCTTCTGTCACTTGTTTGTAGCAAGCCGCAGTGGTTCTGGATTGTTGGTGGTGGCAGCAACAGTAAATAGAGGTCTTGATGTGTGTTTGTGGGTGGGTGGGTCAGAGTGATTTAGTGGTGATAAAAGGTGTCCCATCAGCCCACTTGATTTTTGCACCTGCCTCTTGCAAGCAGAAACTATATGTTAAGGAAAACCAGTTTTTTCAGACTTTAACTCAAGTGTAGAAATTTACTGTCCACAACACTAGATTAGAGTTTTTTCTTTTTTCTTTTTTGCACTAGCCACAGAGCTGCAGGACACCATTCCCTGAAAAGCTGCCAACTTTGTGCTTTATTGAGCTGGAGTTGTGGTACCCAAATGTATTAAGCAAGCTTGACTTTTTTTTTCCTCAAGTGACATTCTTAGAGCTGTTTTTGTGTGGTTCTCATCTGCTGCTCAGGGCTTCTTAAAACATCACCTAAAATTAAGTGGCTTTTTTTTTCTTTTTAGGACAGTCGTTTTATGCCCTGAAATGTTAACCTTCCCCCCCCCCCAAAAGTACAGTTAGGCTTCCACTTTCACGGGTTAAGCATTTGCGGGTTTGATTATTTGCAGATTATTTTATGTATTTCGTTTATTTAAGGATTTTTACTGTATTTGCCCCAGCAGTTCTGCCCCTGGTAGAAGTGGACCACAAAATCATGTTGGAGGATCTAGAGATTCCTACAGAGAACAACTTCTCTAGGCATTGTTAGGTCCTCTAGTGTGACTCTGTGGCCTGTTTCCACTCTAAGTTGATCATAAAATCACAGTGGAGGACCTGGAGATTAGGTGAAAAAAGGTATTTGCAATTTTTATTTTTATTTGCGGTCTTTCCAGTTTTGTGGAGGTTTGGTGCCCCAACAAAAGTGGAGGGGTGGCTGTATTTGTTTTCTGTATTGGAGTCAGCTTTGGAGCTTTTGGAAGGGGTTGTTTGTTAGAAGTTGATATGCTAAGCTTGCAAACAGCAATTGAGCAATTTACTGTCAACCAAGGGAAATCTATGCTGTATTATAACACATTAAGATATGTATTACATTCACTAATGACTGATTAGCGTCAAGAGCAAAAAGGAAACAGGGCGTAAAGAGGCAGGCATATAGTTTTTATTTATTTATTAAAATAGTTCTACTAAAAGATCTCAGGTTGACATACAAGTGAAATTAAAACAAATAGCTTAAAACAATGGAAATGAGCTAAAACATATTAAACATAATTAATGAGTTGAAACATATTTAAAAGATGTAATTCATTCATTCATTCATATCCCACTTTTTTCCCATATGAGGCTCAAAGCAGCTTATACCATATGCTAAAACAATACAGCTAAGACAGTCTGAAATGCAAAAATTAAAAAAAAATGCAATCCACTTAAAAGTGTTAATTTGAACCCGTTGAAAGCACATTAAAACCTCTTACACAGTAAATGCCAACACACCCAGTGCACCACCCCAAGCAGTTAAAAGGTGAAGGCCTGTTTCAATAAGAAGCTCTTTGTCTGCTGGCAAAAAGAGAGCAGGGAAGGGGCCAATCGAGCCTCTCTTGGCAGAGTCCTGTAGCTTGGGAGCAGCCACTGAGTAAGCCGTCTCCTGAATCTTCACCAACCACACTTGTGAAGGTAGTGGGAACAAGAGAAAGCCCTCCCCTGAGGATATTAACATTCAGGTAGGCTCATAGAGAGAGAGATGGACTCTCGGACAGCCTGGGCCTAAGCCATATTTAAGATGATGATTATATAAGACTAAAAGAGTTTAAAACTAGGTATGTTATTACTGGGAGTCAGCCTGGTGGTGTGGTTTGACTGTGACCTTAGAGACCAGAGTTCAGTTCCCCTGCTCGGCCGTGGAAACCCACTCAGTAACCTGGGGCACATCACACACATTCAGCCCGAGAAAACACAGATTCACCTTAGAGTTGGCATAAGTTGAAAACAACCTGGTGGTACACAACAATAACAACAACATTATTGCTTGAGAGGAATCAGTGAGGACCAAAGAATTTGATGACCAGCCAGTTTTTTACTTGGCTCCTAGCTGAAGTCAATCGCAACTGGGGCTCCAAAGGCAGGAAACTCTACAGTTAAGGTACCACAACTGAGGTGTCCCTCTTTCATGTCCTCCTGCAATCTATTGACCTCATTGGTAGTTCACAAAGGAGATCCTCCCCCAGCAGACTTCAGTCCTTAGAAAGCATGTATAGGAAGAGACACTCCATCAAGTAACGAGGGCCCAAATTTTTAGGGCTGTAAATGTCATCACAAGGATCTACTGCTGTTGGAGAGCATGTGCTTCACATGTAGAAAGCTCCAAATCCAATCTCTACTGTCTTCATTGAATGTCAGAGCTCAAAGCACTCAGTGCTTGAGATCGTGGAAAGCCACAGGTTGTGGCAGTAGAAAGTACTGTAAAAAAGGAGGGAGGAGAATGTCATTTCAGCTCATTGTTTGATAAGGGTTTGTGATAAATTCATAAATTACAAAATATTTAAGATGAAAAGAACTCGAGTTAAAAAAGATAAGGAAGAGATTTAATTGCTTGATTTCATGCAGCCAGGCCCAGAGCATTTAGGTCTTAAGAGTGAGGCCTTGAACCCCTGTGTAGTCAAACGTGTTCATTTACAATGTTCATTTAAAAAAAAAAAATCTGTAATAATATGACTTACAGAAAATGCAAACAAAATTGAATACAATTGAATACATGTATCTTATAATACAAACAATAAAATACAAGCCATAATACAGACATAAAAACAATAAAAAGAAAAAAAGAACTCAAAAAGGGAAATAGAAAAAGAGGTAAAAGAGCGTAACGCATCTAAACACACAAAGCGCCACCTAGGAATATAGAATAAAAGTACAGGTAAGACAAAATAATCAGACAAAAAATTTCTTCCAAATTTTCTCAAACTGTAAGTTCTATTTTAAATCCCATCACCTCCTAACTAAATTCTTATCTTTGCTTCTATCCTCCTTTAAAAAATTAACTCTAATTTTATTTTTAGAAGGCAAAACCTATAATTGCTAAGTCCCTATTTTATTCCTTATGTGATCTGTAGAAGGTTTCCATATTTTTAAATAAAATTCTGTAGAGATTTCCTTTAACAAAGTTGTAAGTTTATTCAATTCTGCCAGTTCCATTAATTTTTGCAACCACTTTTCTATTTTGGGTATCTTTTTATTTTTCCAATCTCATATGGCGATTGCCATGTATCTTATTAAATTTCTATATTTTTTGCATTTATCATTCATATTTATCGTATTTAAGAGAAATAATTTGTTTCTCAATACTACATTTAATATCTTTTGTATGTGATCACATGTTAATAATCAAAATTTCCTTCCTTTTTTACACCTCCACCATAAATGATAGAAGGACCCAACATGATTCTTATATTTCCAACATTGATTGCTCACACCTTTATATATTTTAGTTAATTTATTGAGAGTCAAATACTATTTAAACATTATTTTATGAAAATTTCCTTAGGATCGTTACACCAAGTGAATTTTAAACCCTTGACTTGGATTTCTTCCCACTGATCCAATTTGATATTATTTCCTAAGCACTGAGCCCAATATATCATACGTTCTCTTATCTGTATCAATTCTTAGCAACCATTTATACATCTTGAAAATGAAGATAGCAGTTTTTCAGATTCAGTTATACTTCGCTCAAAATTAAATCTTTCCTTATCCTCATTGAATCTTTCTGTTAGTTGGCAGTATGTTAACCATTGCAGCTTCTACTCTTGTTCTGAACATATTTATAATGTTCATTTTGACTGAATGATCCTTTATCTGTAACCTGGTCTTACTCTCATCCTGGGAATAGATGTTATGTATTCAGTTGATTCTTGCTTTCAAAGGATTGCTACTTACAAGAGCAAACTGCCTTCTTCAAAAGTTGTGTGTTCATTTTCACCATCTGTTAGGAGAGGGCAATGTGCAACCCATGGGGGTCCATTGTGTGGTCTTCAGAGCCCCCAGACATCCCTCCCAATTTTTTTAAGGAAATCATTTTTACAGCCAAAAGTATCCCCATACAGCTCAGTACTGCCAACAAACGAGTTCCCTCCAATGATCAGAACTTGGCCAAAAGCAAAATCAAAAGTTAAATTGTTTGTTTGTTTAAACACTTCTGTTCAATTCTTTAGCATAGGCTCTTGGAATGGCGTACAATGTAAAGGCTTCCCCGCTCATCTGACAGGTCAAAGACCAGAGTACAGTCATCCCTCCACATTCACTAAGGTTAGAGGCACAGGACTCCCGTGAAAGTGGAAAAACCATGAATAACTGTAGGCCCTCCCAAACCATATTTGACATACAAAAAAGCATGGTCACCATATCCAACCCACCGTGGATTCCTTTGAGGCATCAGGGTTCCTTCACAAGGCAGAAGTGGCTGGCTGGTGGGGCTTACTGCCTCCTCCACTGCTGCCCCACACCATTTTTAAGAGGGACTTACAAGCCTCATTTGCTGTTTCTCAGGCCCTTTTCGCATGGCAGTGTACAAGCGAAAGGGCCCCTTGAGCGTCACGTCAGGAGTGGTCTGCCATTTCCGCCACGCTCAAGGCCTGCAAGCGCAGCAAATACGCATTTTCTTATTTTTGGCTTTTAGCCGAAAATAAGCCGCGCTTGCGCAAGGTTCATGGGCCTGGGCCGCACTCACCTGCAGTGCGGAGCCTCTGGAGCCGGGCCTGTCGCGCGTCTTCTCCTCAGTGCAGCCTACAACTCCCAGGCTGCACTGCGGAAGGAAGGGGCGGGCCGCAGGCGGGGCTCTCATGCGAGCAGGAAGGAGCTGCGGAGCCCAAGCAGCAGGGAAGGAGGAGGCTTGCGAGAGCCTGCCTGCCCGCCCAGGCTTTTCATGCAAGACCCACACTCCAGCAGCATGAGAAGGTAAGCTGCGGAAAGGGCCTCAGTCTCACGAGGCTTGCAGTTGCTATTAAAAATGGCCTAGGGAGGCAGCAGAGGTAACAGCAAATAATCCGTGAATAATCAAATCCACAAAAGTAAAACCTGCAAATGTGGAGGGCTGACTGTACTATCAGAAAGCAGATTGGCTGAGAAGTGGACAGTACTGTAGGGAGCATGAAGGACTTATGGAGACTCACTTGGGAACAACTGCACATATGTTGCTTGCAAATTTACCACCCTTTTCTCCCTCAGCTTGCTTTGCAAGCAGTTCTGAATAAGTTTCTGTAGGCTAGAAGAACAGATGAAAGAGCAGAACCCCTATCCTGGATTTGGAAGCACCAAAAGAGCGAGTCATCAGATAATGGTGCACCAAAAGATGGCGGCTTCCTGTAACCAGTTTAAAGCACTTCAGGATTATAGGCCTAAATAAATCTCACTTTCAGTCATGTCTGGAGCACTGTGGGAGGAGAGAGGATGAAAAATGGGACCCACCATATTTGGCCACCCCAGTATATTCCAGCTTCTGAAGCCAAGTCTTGTTTTCCATTCTGATCTGAAAACCCAGAAGTTCCTTTTTAGTGAGCTCTATAAAGCAGAGGCATGAAATATGTGGACTTCCAGACTCCAGCACTCATAAATCTTGATGACTGGCTGTGCTATCTATGATGGCGATTTGTAGTCCAATAACCTCTGGCAGGCTGCAGGTTTGGCACTCCTGCTGTAAAAAGGAGCAGAACAGTTTGTCAGATGGGAGCTCCTCAGTAACTTCTCAGCCACATGGGCAAAGTGCATCAATAGGTGCTCATCTGTGGCAAATCGCAGTGGCTTCCCAAGTGAAGCTTTCCAAAGCATGATCTCTTCTCTCTCACTCTTTATGCTGCGGGTGCTTAACAGAAGCACATGGGCAAAGGCAGCCTGGTCAAAAACTTTCCTGGATTAGTTTTGCTAGCATAGGCAATAAGGGATTGCATGTAGGCGAGGGAACAGGCTGGCAAGAGAAGCCAGCACTCCTTCCCTCCTCTCTCCCCACCATAAATACCAAGTAGATTGCCAGAAGAGAAGAGCCTTCTCTTCCATGCATAGTATAAAATTGCCAGTACCAGTACCCAGGAGGCTAATAAATTAAAAATAATAATAAAAAAACCTGCAGAGTAAAAATTTCGTAGGGTTTATTGACAACTTTGCAGGGTCATTTCTGCAAACCTGTTTATAACGCTGTCTTCAACCTAGAGACCTGTCCCTCTAACTGCTGCATTTGCCACCGATAAAGGGCTGGAGGTAGCCATTAACTTTTGTTTCAGTAACTTTCTGGTGCAGCCTGCTATGTTCTCTGCACTTGGCTTTGTTCAAGGATGTTGCTGCCTTCAGAAGAGAGGAGGGAAATAAATCTAAACAGAGACCCAGTGTGATGTAGTTGGTTGAGCATTGGACTGTGACCCGTAGAGACACAGCTTTAGTTCCGTGCTGAGCCATGAAAACCCACTACGTGACCTTGGGTGCATCACACACTCTCAACCCCAGAAAAACTCCTGATAGGGTCACCTTGGGGTAGCTATAAGTTGGAAATGACTTTGAAGGCAGCCTGTTCAACTTAATTTGTAATTTGTAATCTCTGTATTATGTAAGCCACCTTGAGTTTTATTTCGAGGAAGAGGCAGACACGGATGAAGGGATGCTCGAGTTGCCTCAGCACTGCCTTTGATAATTTTTGCTAAACCAGGTGAAGATGTTGTGCCATGCTGTTGTTGTAATCCCTTTGCCTTTCATATTGTGGCTTTCACTACTGATGAAGTTTTTAGTGGTTTTTCAATATTTTGTCATGTTAATTTTATGTTCAGTGATTTTTTTAAAAAAAATCAACCATTCTGGAAGCTTTTCATGAAAGATAGCAAGCTGGTCTATCCATTTCAAAGTCTGGAAACACTGGAGGGGTTTTTTGACTACTGTATTATTGTTGTTATTATTGGCCGAGATTCTGCATCGTGGTCTATGCTGTGTAACTTTACATATCCTTAGCTACACTGCAGAGGTGCAGTGAAGTCCCTTTAGTGAATTACAAAGATGCATTTAACAATGCCACGCTGGCTCATTTAGAACTCATTGCAGTAACCCAAGTGAGATCCAAACTACAACTCCCAGAATCTTCCAGCATTCCATTTGGTGAATTTGGAGAGCTGTTGTCCAAAAACCTGCTATTTCCAGGCTCTACTTTATCTGCTTTTAAAAGCTTTTTAACTAGTATCCTGAGCAAAGTCACTGAGGAGTTAGTCCAGCAAAACACAGTGGGACTGACTTCTGTGTAAATCTGCATTCCACCATGTTGGGAGGAAGTCTCAAATGGTTGACAGTAACTTCTTAAAGCAGGCTGCACTCTCACAGCAAGCCCAAATACTTCCGTTTCCTCAGCAAACCTTCCCAAATGGGTGACAGGAAGTGATATGATATGTCAATTATTATTGCCATTTTGAGAAGGACTGCTAAAGGAAATGGAGGTAGTTGAGGGTAGTGTGGAGTTCTGGGGTGCTTATGGGGGTGGGGTATTTCCACAAGTTTTCATGCAGTTGGAGAGCATTCTACATGGTTTGGGGGCAAATATCGCCTGAAAGTCACACTTTGAAAAAACTGGGAGTTGGGGGGCTTAGGAGGAGTAATGTGGGCTTCAGGGGCCACAAAAGTGGAGACTAGGGGCCACATGTGGTCCACAAGCCACAAGTTGTCAAACCCCGACCAATGAGGTGTGCAGCGCATGAGATGGCACATTTGGCTTCTGATAATATCACATTTGGCTCTTCCCAAGCCAACTCCCACCCATGCACACTCACTCTCTCTCTCTCTCTCTGCTCTTCCTCTCCCACAATGCAGGATGGACCGTATGACAGAGGACGCTCTGCGTCTGAACCTCTTGAAGCGGAGCCTGGACCAAGCTGATGAGCGGGATGACGTCCTTGCCAAGAGGTTGAAGATGGAGGGCCATGAAGCCATGGAGCGTCTGAAGATGCTGGCCTTGCTCAAGAGAAAGGACCTGGCAGGCATTGAAGTGCCCCATGAGCTGCCGGTCAAGCAGGATGGCTTGAAAGTCTATGAGGAGAAACTGAATGGGAACCTACGGCCCCATGGGGACAGCCGGTCCTCGGGAAGGCCGGGGAAGGAGAACATCAATGACGAGCCAGTGGACATGAGTGCAAAGAGAAGGTAGGAGGAGGCCCTCTGTGTCTAAGTAGCAAGAAGGATGGGCAGCTTCCAGAGACTTGGGGGCTACATTATAGAAAGGGTCCTTTGTGCTCCTGGGAGGACTGGGGAAGAGGGCAAATCCACCACAACTGCCCCCCACCAATGTATTTTTTGTCTTTCTCTCTAATAATAATAATAATAATAATAATAATAATAATAATAATAATAATAATAATATAATTAACAACAACAACGTTTATTTATAACACCCTTTACACCAAAGGGCAAAACAACAACATATACAATCAGGGACAAAGACATTAAAAAAGAAAATCACAACAGTACATGGTACAAAATCTCCAGTACCCCACCAGTCGCTACCAATTTCAGCACCTTAAACACATCTCAGTGACTTAAGGTGGAGAATAGAGAGGAAGGTCTTTAACCATTTGTGAAAACAGATGAGATCCTCCTCCAGCCGGAAGTCCAAAGAAAGACCGTTCCACAAATGCAGAACCAGGACTTGAAAGGCTCGCAGCCTTGACAGAGCTGTGCATGTTGGTGGAACAGATAATAATCCTTTGCCTGCAGATCTCAAATTCCTGGACGGAACATACTACACAAGCCTAGCTGCAAGATAATGAGGGAGGTTAAAGCGCAAAGCTTTAAATAACAGGACCAAAAGTTTGAAACAGGCCCTGGCCCAAACTGGTAGCCAGTGAAGGGATCTTCGGGGAGAAGTAACAGGCAAATATTTTGGCAGATTTAAAACAACCTGGATAGCGTTGTTCTAAATTAAAACCAGAGGAAGAAGGGAGCAGGAAGGCAAACCTGCCAGTAGGCTGTTACAATAATCCAGGCATGAGATAACCAAGACCTGGACAAACAAATAGGCAGTCTCTACAGTCAGGACCCTCTACAGTCAGGACCCTCCAACATCCTGCGGATGTTCGAAAGATGAAATTGCATGCCTTTGCTGTAGCCCCGATAAAGGGATGTAGAGATAGGCAGTCATCCAGCAGGACTCCAAGGATCTTGGCAGCTGAGACAGGAGGCACTGTGCAACTCTGTAAATCCAATGGGGGACATGAGAGAGGGGCAGAAGAGTCCAGATATTTTGAAAAAGCCCTTCTGGGGCCTAAAACCTGGGCTGAGTGACATTGTGAAATCCCCCCCCCCCACTCTGGGATCCCCAAGGGAAAAATAAATTAGAAACAACTACCTGAAGCCTGTGAACTCCACTTTGCCCCACCTCTCATATCTCTCCCTTAACTCTCCTATTTCCACTGCTAATCCAAAGAAGTGGTCTTGATTAAGATGTACAGTTACTAATTTCACTTGGCTTCCAGTTCAGCAAAACAGAAGGGAAGGGTTTAAGATGCAAGAAATCGTTGTAAATAAGACCATCATTAATAAAAAATGTATACAGTGGCCGCTCCATATTTGCAAGTGTTTGCGATCCCCCTCCCATTCCCCTCCAGAGCTTCCTCCCACCCATTCCTTTGCCTCTGGCCCCTGCATTCCTGGGGCGGCAGTGGGTGGGGTGGAGAGGGAGACAAACTAAAAGGCTTACCAGTATTTTCCCCTCATACAGAGAAGAGCGGAGTTCTGGGTTTCTAGCTGCTTCTGGTTGCCATCTTGAGAAGGGAGGGATAGGAGCAAAGAGAGCATCTGACCAATTAGCAGCCAATACACAGCAGAATGTGCAACCACATGACAGAAAGGGCACACTTCCAGCAGTGGGAGGGGGCTTTGCTCACCCAAAAGGAAAAAAAAAAGTCTGTTTTAAACACAAGCCTTACAGGCCTGGGACGAGAAATGCAAGGGAATGGGAGGGAGAAAAATGGTGGTCGGTAGTGGGGAAGCCAGCATGTGCCTTGCAAATAATCAAATTGCAGTGGTCAGACCCATAAATGTGGAGGGAGGGCTGTATACCTAGAAAAAGGAATTGAAACGGTGTACAGTGTGCCCTCTTCTGGCGCTACCTTTACATACCCATCCATTAACTACAAAGGGCTGCAGTGCTCTGTTTTCTTTTCTTTTCTTTTTTTTAAACACTGCAGTTCCTGGAATGGAACCCCCACCTATACAGCAGGTGCACTGGACAGGCATCCTCTGCTTTTCAGCAACTCAGTTTTTGATGTTTCACTCTCTTGATCATTGTAAATTATAGAAGTGTACCATTCTTTAAATATGGATCTTCTCTTTTGTCAGTTCTTCTCCTCTTGCCATCTTCCTGCAGGGAATATGAGGGAATTACAGAGACTAATCAAGACTGGGTTCAGCCAGTTTTCAACCAATTCTGCTTCCTGACAGTGTTCTGATCCCTAACCTGTCAGATAAGTGGGGGATGCCTGTATCATATATTTAACATCCACAATAGAATCATAGAATCATAGAAATGTAGAGTTGGAAGAGACCACAGGGGCCATCCAGTCCAACCCCCTGCTATGCAGGAACACCCTCAAAGCATTCGCAACAGATGGCCATCTAGCCTCTGCTTAAAAACCTCCAAGAAAGGAGACTCCACTACACTCCGAAGCAGCCTGTTCCACTGCCGGACAGCCCTGACTGTCAGGAAGTTCTTCCTGAGGCTCAGGTGGAATCTCCTTTCCTGCAGCTTGAATCCATTGCTCCTTGTCCTGCTCTCTGGAGCAGCAAAAAACAAATCCTCTCCTTCCTCTACATGGCATCCCTTCAAATATTTAAACATAGCTATCATGTCCCCTCTTAACCTTCTCTTCTGCAGACTAAATGTACCCAGCTCTCTAAGTCTATCCTCATAGGGCATGGCTTCCAGGCCCCTCACCATTTTGGTCGCCCTCCTCTGGACTTGCTCCAGCTTGACCACGTCCTTCTTGAATTGGGGTGCCCAGAACTGGACACAGTATTCAAGATGAGGTCTAACCAAAGCAGAGTAGAGTGGTACCAATACCTCCCTCGATCTAGACACCATACTCCTATTGATGCAGCCGAGAATTGCATTGGCTTTCTTGGCTGCCACATCACACTGCCGACTCATGTTCAGCTTGTGGTCTATTAAGACTCCTAGATCCCTTTCACACGTACTGCTATCCAACCACTTGTCCCCCATTCTATATTTCTGTATTCCATTTTTTCTACCTAAGTGTAGGACCTTACACTTATCTATGTTGAATTTCATTTTGTTAGCCTTGGCCCAGCTGTCCAATCTATCCAGGTCATTTTGAATTTTGATCCTGTCCTCTGGCGTATTAGCAACCCCTCCCAATTTGGTGTCATCTGCGAATTTGATGAGCATGCCCTCTATTCCTTCATCCAAGTCGTTGATAAAAATATTGAATAGCACTGGGCCCAGGACAGAACCCTGTGGCACCCCGCTAGTCACTTCTCTCCAGGATGAGAAGCAGCCCTTGGTGATCACTCTTTGGGTTCGTTCAGTCAACCAATTACAAATCCAACTAGCAGTAGCCCTGTCCAGCCCGCATTTTACTAGTTTCTTTGCAAGAATGTCATGGGGAACTTTATCAAAGGCCTTACTGAAATCAAGGTATGCTACATCCACAGCATTCCCTTCATCTGTCAAGCTAGTAACTCTATCCTAAAAAGAGATAAGATTAGTTTGGCATGACTTATTTTTGAGAAATCCATGTTGACTTCTCGTGATTATCGCCTTGCTTTCTAAGTAATAAAACAGCAGTATCCCCATGCAGTGTACACATTCTTTCAAATGGTAGCATTGTAGCAGGGATAAGCAGAGGGAAGCCTGGGGATTTCATGCAGCCCCTAGGCCCACTCTTGCAGCCCCTGAAGCCCTTCTTAGCCCCTGACCATCCTGATTTTTAAAAAAAAAAAAAAAAGTGATCCTCGGATCATTTTTCCTGAACACCACACACAAAAATTACCTGAATGTATGGAGATTCCCCACCTGCACAACCACCCAGAAACCTCACTGTCGCTCAATACTTTTGTCCTTCATAGTCCTTCTCGGAATGGCATCAGGAAGGGACACACGATCACTTCTGGTTACCATTTTGAGAAGGACTTCGGGAAAGAGATGAAGATATTTTGACTTCAGTTGATGGAGAGGGGAGGTGGTCCAGTGAAAGATCAGGGGGAATTGGCGTCTGTGCCCCCACACAGTCTCCCACCTCTGTTTTAAAAGGTTGTCCATTAATGATTACAGACCCTCTTTGTAGGTTTGCGACTCATCTCACACATAGAGTTTTCATATAGCTTTATTTGTCTTTCTATATATCTCTGTTTTTATACTATTGAACTGAGACACTGCCTTTTCCATTTGTTTGTTTGGGACATTTTCACTCATTGTCATCTTGTTTGGCGTGCTTCTGATTCAAGACAAATGTCTCAAAAGGTTGCCATGCAGACGATGGGCGGATCTTGTTTGCTGTTGCTCTGGAGGCAGGACCCGAAATGGTGGGTGGAAATGGCAGGGGAAAAGATATACTGGGTGCTTGTCCCTCATCATCCCAAGAAACCATGTTCACAGTCCCTTGTCCCCTGGCACACAGGGATCTCGTCACCCACGCCGCATTGTGGTGGGAAGGGACTGGTGCGAGGAGAGGGGAGACACAGAAGGGCATACCAGCAAACCTGAGGCTCGATGTGGGCTCTGTCTTGAGCTGTGAAATCTTGACTCAGCCACACAGTCATGGGTGGCAGGGAGGCAAGATGCCAGCCGTGGGCGAGAGAAGAGAGATGCCTGTGAGGCAGCGGGAGCAGCAGCGACGCCTTGGATGCCGCTCCGTTCGGCTGGTGCGCGGCCCGGGCGGCCTGCCGACCATCTGCCTCACCGCCTCTGCTTGCTGGTCATCAGCTATTCCCTTGGCACTCCAACAAAAGGAGCTTGGCATTATGGGATGCCGGGGAGGAGGGTGATGCACATCGATGCGGCGCCATGATGGGAGGTTTTGTAGTGGCGTGGTCCCCTGGAGAGGCGAGAAGAGAGCGTGTATTTCAGGCGATAAAGTGAGTTTGGTGGCCCTTTTGCACTACGTGTTGATAGCTCTGAGTCCATTTCAGTTGCCACTGCTGCCACCTGTGACCTTGGGATTTGTAGTTTGGGCAGGCACTAGAGTTCTTTGGTGGTGAATTCTAAATTGTTGTTGTTGTGTGTCCTCAAGTCATTTCAGACTTATGGCAACCCTAAAGCAAACCTATCAGAGTTTTCTTGGAAAGATTTTTTTCAGAAGGGGTTTACCATTGCTTTCATCTGGGGCTGAGAGAGTGTAACTGGCCCAAGGTCATTCAGTAGGCTCCGTGGCTGAGCAGGGATTTTAAACCCCGGTCTCCAGGGTCACAGTCCAACCCCAAACCACTATACCATACTGGCTCTCTAAAATTCTAAACACCCCTCCCAAGATCGCTAATCCCAAGAATCCATAGGACATTGCCCTGGCAATTGAAGTGTAATCAAAGTACTGTAATTGTGTGGTATGAAAGGGCCTCTGGGTGGTTCATGAACTCATCAAGGGCAGTAAAACTTTCTCTAGATTGTACCTGATGTTAATCAATGTGGATAGGAGAATGCATGTGACATTTCTGATTTAGGTGCTCACATGTCCTGGGGTGGCCCCACAGTGGTATCTCTCCCTCCCTGTCAAGAGACCCCCCTCTCACATCTCCAGAGCTGCTCTGGAGCAAACAACCTATTGAGGGACAGATCCCCCTGGGGATAATCTGTCTGATGGTGCCTGGCAGCGGTGGGCGGGGTTTGATCCATTGGTGGGCGGAGACAGACCCAGAAGTGGGCGGGGCCACCTTCTCCCCATCCTGCTGTCTTCTGCCCCCATCTTTTCTCTTTATCTCTCCCTTGCTCTCTTTTCTATCTTTCCATTTCTCTGTCTTCCACCCGGGGAGGGGTAGAGTGCGCTCACCAACAGCCCAAACTCATTTTATTAGGTTGACTCAGCCTTCCATCCTTTCGCAGGTCAGTAAAATGAGTATCCAGCTTGTTGGGGGCAATTAGCTAAAATACATTGTAAACTGCTTAGATAACACTTAGCTGATAAGCGGTATAGAAATAAATGCTATTGCTATTGCTATTATTTTATTTATTAAAATATATGCATTGTGTACTGTATTTCAAGATCTTGGCATAGCATACCGTAAAATCATTTCTGAAACAATTTAAAATAAAGTACAATTTTGATGGAGTAACAGAATGAAACCGGCATTCTTGCCAGTCAGGCCTCTGTGGGGAGCCTGATTCATGATCAGATAGATTGAATGTGTACCTGCCACCATCCAGGATCTTAACCACTCTGTGTGTGTGCACATGCCTTCAAGTCGACAGGAATTTCCTAGGCAAGGAATACTCAGAGGTGGTTTTGCCAGTCCCTTCCTCTGCAATATATTCTGCAGCAGCAGTTCTTAAGTTGGGGTCCAGGGACACCCCCTCCCTGCTGCTGTGTCTCTGACGAAAGGGACACAGTGGCAGACATGTGTGTGCACCCAAACTATTCAGGAGACCAGGGTTTGAATCCCCGCTTGGCCGTGTAAGCCCACTGGATGACCTCAGGCAAGTCACATTTTCTCAGCCTCAGAAAAAAGCAAAAGCAAGATATCTTGCCAAGAAAGCCCCCATGATCAGTTCATCTTAGAGTTGCCATGAGTCAACTTTCTTCTTCTTTTTCTTTTGTTAAGCATTAAAACAAGACAGAGATAAACAATAAAGACGACACATCATACCAGAACTTTGAATAAAACCAAAGTAATTTTTAAAAAGATACAACGACCACTTATTACTAAACCACATTAAAAACTAAGAACCAAACAAGTAAGAAAGAGGGGAAAAAAGATGATTCCCTCCCTTATTACATACAGCTCATAGTATAATTATTATACTTAACATTCCTTTAAAAAACTTTCAAAGGGGAGAGACATGAAAGAACCTCCCTCTGCCAGCGCAACTTTGTTGTTGTGTGCCTTCATGTCACTTCAGGATTTGTTCAGAGGAGGTTTTGCCTCTGCCTCTCTCTAAGGCTGAGAGAGTGTGATATGACCAAGGTCACCCAGTATCTCAGCAGAGTTTTGAGTACCGGTCTCCGAAAACCCATAATAAATAAATAAGTAAATAAATATTTCAAGATTTAAATCAATATTTCAAGATTTAAATCTAAATTTAAAGATTTTAATCAGTATTTGAATATTTAAACCTGATTCTGGGATAAACTGAAAGACTTCTTTAGCGCTGGAGTTGCTTTCATGATGACGCGTCCTGCTTTGAACGTTGTGGCTCATTGTAGCCCTTTCCTTCCAGCCCTCTCAGAGCAACAGGAGGCATCTGGGAAATGCTGAGGAACAGCCACCTAACCAGCATGCACCTCTCGACACACACCGTCTCCAGATTCCCCCAGAAAAATCTATGGTCAAAGGAAGGAGCAGAGCCAGGAATCTTCTTGTTCCCATCTGTTGCTCTTGGTTCTTCTGTCTGCATAAACAGTCTCTGGAAACCTGTCATTCTTACATGTCCTGTGCAGAAATGTGTCAGGCAGGCAGCACGCACATCCCTTGGAGCCCCTCAGGATGTCTTTTCTTTGGACATCTGTACTGGAGCTCTTTGGAGTTGTGAGCCCTGTAACAAGCAAGTGCCAAATGCAGAACCAGTTGAATATGTCAGGAATCCCCTGGAGTTCAGTTTTTGCATTGGTCGCTTTCTTATTAAGGGGCCCCTCAAGCCCTTAGTCTTCATGGTGGGAGGGTCAAGTTTGGAAACATTGGGGCTTCTGGGTGGAAAAAGCCTGAAGCGTGTGGGCATTCTTTAGATTGCAGCTGTTCCACATGGGTTCCATGGAATCCAGCCTTTTTGGAATTCTGGCCTCGCAGGAGACTCAGACCTGCAATAAATTTCTAAAAGAAGCAACCTCCTAGAACTTTTGGTAGTGGTGGTGGAAAGTGTCCAGATGAGCTAGCAGGAGAATTAAGAGTTTTCAGTGCTTAGGAGTGTGCACCTTTCTGTACACAGGCCCATCATAGCTGTGAAGCCCTGTTCCCATACCCTTCTTGCTTCCAGTCCTTGGCTGTTCTTTGAGGCATTTCCCTCTTCCCAGAAAGCTTTCCAGTTACAAAAGCAGCCTTGCACCAGAGATGAATTATCTGGATTACGTAAAGGTAGGGACTGTCCATCATTGATTTGAAAATAGATGTGGGGGCAGAGAGCATTCCCTGCTCCATTAGTGGTTGTTGGGGGCATTTGCCAACAACAACAACAAAACCATGCCCAGCTGAGCCTCCTTTTGTGTGGGTGTTATGTCACAATGGTGGACAACAGCAATTGGTTACTGATCGATTATGTCATCCATCTCCAAGAGATGGGAAGTGGCATCCATTTTGGGGTCCCAGTAGTTAACTTCTAGGTTGCTGTTTGGTCCAGTCTCTGTTTCAGGTCTCCCATGCCAAGAGAGAGACTCCCAAATTTGCAATGAGTGTGGAGTTCAGGTATTTAGCCAGCCTTGTAATTTTAAAGAACTTTACAAGGTTTTTCCCTCTTCTAAAGAGTTTTTTTCTTGTAACTTCTCTAATTTAATGCCTGTCACATGTCATTTCTGATGCTAACTGGTCGAACCAGGCTGTTTGTGAATATTTTTCCTTAGGGGCAACATTCCCCTTTCTTGTCCCTTGTTTAGTTGGGAAGCTGGATTCCTTATTAAGAGCAGAAATATCTGAGGGGTCTTCCTTATTTGTCTTCTTGAACTTTGTTACTTGGCCTTCAAGCTTGAACATATTAATTGGGCCCAACTACATGGTTAATTGGGGTTTAGAACCTGACCTTTTGCTAATTATTTGATGCAGTTAACAAGAAAAAGAACCCAGAATTCAGGCATTGTTTTTTTTTTGGTGGCTTCCTTCTTGTACTACATTGCAGAATGGCACAGAATCTTAGAATGTAAAATAGATGTTGTATTCCAAACCAGCCATTAATTCACATTTCCAGGTGAGCACAAAGTGACAAATGTCATTTGATTATTCTGTTTCAGTAAGCAGTTTGTGGCTTTGAAAGAAAGAAAAAACATCTTTAACATTTTCCTGCCTGATCACCTTCTAGGCCATTCCAGCTCACCAGAGATAACTAGCTAAGATAGGTGTCTGTCAGGTGTTCTTTCAAATGTCAAAACAGCAAGTGGGCAAAGATGTCATGGCTGGTCTGGAATTGGTTTGTATTGTGGTAGTTTAGCAGGTCTTGCATAGGACTGTATCCTGTTTTAATTTATGGGATTGATGTTAGTGATGTGATTTTGATCTTCGACCAAGCAGGAAGTTCTTTGACCGTGCGGGAGGAGAGGGAACCAAGGCTAGAGTTTCCTTTAAGGCAAACACCTCACTCTTCAGAAAATTTGCATACGAAAACTAAAAAATTTTTTTTTTGCATACAAGAACATATAGAACAGCCTTAAACTAAATAGGCCCACAGCTTAGAAACGTTTGAGTTGGAACTAATGTGTTAGGGATAAATTACTAACAAAAGCTCTTAAAAGTATGAAAAGTGACCAATAACTGCTTACAGTAGCAAGGATCATTAATGGTTACTCAAAAATAAGTTTTCACTTAAGAATCACAATGATTTTTTTAAAAAATTGTATGAAAATGTTTATTATTTTCAACATTTGGGGTCACAGGTTTAATTCTTGACGAATTATTTCTAGACTCTGATTAAGCTGTTGGCCTGGCTGGCTCTGGACCACCTACTTTGATTACCAGCCACTCTACGAGGATTCTGGCAGAGAAAATTTGAGAGTTTTTCCATGAAATCTGATCCTTTTAGCTGAAGATGGCAGAAGTTGAACCTGGGACCTGCAAAGCAGATGGTCTGTCTCTGAGCCTTAGAAAGATCTGGGGGCCACAAGATTAGGGGGAGTGAGCAAATCCACTCAGTTTTAGTTGGAACTTTAAAGGAACTGTCCAAGGTGGTGAGTCCCAAAATAGCTTCAGACCTTGGGAGCATCTTTAAAGTTCAGACTGAAGCTAGGAGTGGTTTCAGTGCTCCATGACATTGGAACCACCCATGATGATGACAGGCAAATGTCTATTTGTATGTGCACAAGCTGTCTTAAGGTTGCCAGCTGTCTCATGTTAAAAAGGATGTACCTTCTTTGAGGGCTAGAAAGTTTGTTCCTTCTCCTTCTATCCAGAGGAACTGAAGGTTCTCCTTTCTCTCTCGACTACTCTGTGAGGCAGACTTGGCTGAGGGAGACTGGACTGGAATCATACAGTGTGCCCTGATTTGCTAGTTTTCTAGATAGAGAGATGATTCTGTGGCATTATCTTTATATTTGCGGCTTGTAGTCTAAAGTAGTCTGAACTCCTAACACTTGCATCTTCATGTGTATGGAATGGCTTGCACTGGCAGATTGCTCATGATTGCTCCTGTAAAGTCCTTGGGAACTACAGTCAGAGTTTCTCAGGACTGGGAAAGAGATCATAAATAAGGATGTGAAAACCTCTGGCTCAGTTTCTCAGTGCTACCTGCATTCTTATGCCATTTCAAAAAAAAAACTTGTGAGGTTCATTTTTTTCTTTCTTCATGTATATTTGTATGCTTTTCCCTCAACGTATTAATTTTTCCCGTGTATTTCTACCTCTTTTTCAATTGCACGCATTTTTTTAATCCATTCAGTTTTGGAATGTATGAATGATTATGTATATTATTTCTTCAAAATGCATTGCATCCCTTAAAGATATGTGTTTTCCAAGGCACGCGGGACACATTGTCTTGAATTGAATTTCAGGGGATGTGAAATGGCAGTTTAGACCACAAATCTTAACTGCAACAAAGTTCTTTTCCATCCCTACCCACAAGCCGGAAATAGGTCCAGTTGACTGTTTCCACAAGCAGTGTTTGTTCACTTGCATGTACTTTCTGAAATTCTCAGTGTTAGGTGTTCATTTGGCTTGTTTGTTCTCATGTGTAGTTCACCACATGTAAACCTGCTGATGTAACAGAGATTTCTAGTTAGCATCCTGGTAGGAGTACATACGCATATGCAGGAAAGACTACAGGAGGGAAATACACAGGCAGGAGAGACTACAGAAAGCTGCCAATCAACAGTATACAATGGGTGGAAACAAGTTGTGCAGCTTTACTACCATTGTGGGTCAGAAGACAACTTTGTACATAAGCAGCTGCTTCCTCCATACATTCACATGCAGTTGTGAGATATTTGAAACTTTCATTTGGAATTGATTTTTCCTAATCTTCCGTTCTTGGGGGGGGGGGTGGAAATGACAGCAGAAAAGAGGAGGGACTCTTGTAAAAAATTACATGTGAAATTGGCATTCTGGAATAATTGGCTTATGCATGAATTTTGGGAGGAATTGAAAATGAAAGAGCAGGTGGCGCTTGTAAAATTAGATGTGAAATTGACACCTTTGAGCCCAACCACAATTTTGAGAGGAACTGAAAATGAAAGAGGAGAGGGACATGTATAACAGCAAGTGTGAAATTGACACTCTGGGTTGATTTGGGTTCAGCCTGACTTGGGGGAGAAATTGATGACAGAGAGGAGTGAAAATGCCACCCATGTTTTGCAGCAGAGAGGTCAGGCCAATATTTTGGACAAGAAGTGCTCTTGTCTTCCTTGCTTCTGCCCCTCACCAGGATTAAATCCTCAGAAAATCCTGGATCACACTATGGTTTTTACCGTTGCAAGAGGTGTTCAAGGGATATAGTGTTCTTGAATGATGACCAGGAAGAACACCAGCTTCCACTGCATATTGCAGTCTGATTCAGGACAAGTGTGTAACTCAGATTCTTTCTCGTGATCTCTTTGTCTTCCCTCCCGCCCGCCCCCCCACATTCAGCAGTGACCAGGACAGGGGGCGGCTCACTCCCTCACCAGATATCATTGTCCTTTCCGACAATGAAGCCTCTAGTCCCCGCTCCAGTTCCCGCATGGAAGAGAGACTCAAGGCTGCCAATCTGGAAATGTTTAAGGTAAGGACTGAGTGGCTGAGAATGTCAGATTTATTCAGCCACAAGAAAGTGGACAAGCTCACAGATTACACAGAATCTCTTTCTAGCTCTTTTTCAGAAAGTTTTTGAAATACAACAAGATAGCTTGATTTCAGGAGTTATACAAGTTATGCAAGACCCCATCTACATTTTAACTTAAACACAAGTTTATGTGTCACCAAATTTATTTGTCAACCTCCTTTGTTGGAGATTTTTAAGTTTTGATGCCCACCTTTCCAAGATTCTTTAGCTGCAGATTCCAGCCCTGACAGGGGCTGGGACAAGATAACCTTTGGCATCCTATCCAGCTCCGTGATTCCATGCAAGATGGGCCAGAATCACATTGGATAGTCCCAACTGCGATAGATGCTCTAACTCATCTGTTGAATAGAATCAAACACAGTTGTAACCCCTGTTGATTTGAGTGGGTGTATTCTAATTATGACTAACAGTAGGGATTGAGCCATGGTGTGGAGAGGATGTTGCTAGCCACAGGACAGCATTAAGGCTCTCATAGGCAAGAGGTTTCCAAACTTTTCACATTGATGACACACTTTCAGACATGTATCATTTTGCAACACAGTAGTTCAATAAGTAATTCAGTAAGTGGAGATAGTCCCTCCACCCGAGCCTGGCTCACTGCTGCGGTCACCCTCACCAGGGTCTTCTTCAGCCCTGGGGCAGTGGCGGCAGCAGAGGCAGCCCCTCCACCTGTTACATTCATGCAACACACATACACACTGCAGACAACACACTCACATGCCATGACACACAGCTTGGAAAGCTCTGCCCTAGGCTTTCTTGTATTCGACTCCCTATCTTACCTCGATGTACCACTAGGGATGTTTTCAAAGGCCCTGAAATCCTGTTTCCTTAAGCCCTAAAATTTCCACAGGCCCTAGGCAATGTGCCTAAAATGCCTAATGGATAAAGCAGCCTGGGCTAGCCCTGTCAGAGGAAGAGCCAGAGAGGGAAACCTGAGCTACGGAAGAGGGTCTTGAGCTTTGATTCTGTCTGTCACTTTGGATCTTTTGCCACCGAAAGGTACTGAATGTGGGCCTGTAAGAAGATGTATGCAACTCTTAACCTCCATCTCTCCCCCATTTCCCCTCTACAGGGCAAAGGCATTGAGGAGCGGCAGCAGCTAATCAAGCAGCTCCGGGATGAGCTGCGGCTTGAAGAGGCCCGACTGGTGCTGCTAAAGAAGCTACGGCAGAGCCAGCTCCAGAAAGAGAACGTGGTACAGAAGGTGAAGCCTCAGTTGTAGGTTGGGTGGGCTGGTTCTGTGGCTCCCCACAATGGTTGCCATACTTGTGCCAGCTTGCCTTGAAAAGTTTTCAGCCACTGCGTTGCACCTGTCTACTGGTTCTTTGTCGCTCTGATAAAAAAGAAACCGTGCTCAGCATTGCTTTCTTCTCCCAATGTATGGACAGTAATATCCTGGGGGTGGGGGGATTTCCATCTATTAGAATTCCCTTGTTCTCAGAAGCCACCCCAGTTGCCTATCAAGCCAGTCTCCATCTCTGAGGTCTCAGCTGAGTAGGCAGCAGAGAAGGCTGAGTGCTCAGAGGCATTGCTGGGCTTCCTCACAGCGGCCAGGTGGGTGAGCAGCTTCTCCCTTGTTTGAAGAGTTGATCAAGAATAATATACGACACCTTCTTTGCATTCCAAATGAAATTTGCCTCCAATTCTGGTCCAGAAAAGGTCTGCTTTTTTGCACCAGAAATTTTAGAAACTCAAATTTTGTTTATTTGAATTTATACCCCATATTTTCCCCAGGATGGGATCTAAGGCGGCTCATAGAAATTTAAAACAAGATGAAATAAAAGTCTTATTTTACAAAGGTTAAAGAGAAGTAAATGACATCATTAAATGTCATGGTTAGAACAGTTAAAAGAACATTTAAAACATAATTACTAATAAAAAAATTTTAATGATCAATACAGTACATCACATACACTGCTGCTATATAATTTAAATCTCAGCGGCCTGCCTGTATAAAAAGGTCTTCACTTGCAAGTAGAAAGAGAGCAGGTATGGGGCCAGATGGATTTCCCATGTAAGGATATTCATCTGTTAAGCCCTCCGTGAACAATCACACAAGTCTCTGTTTTCTTCTCTTCTAGACTCCGGTTGTCCAGAACGCAGCATCCATTGTCCAGCCATCTCCTGCCCATGTTGGACAGCAGGCTCTGTCCAAGCTTCCTTCCTGGCCTGGAGCTCAGGGGGTTGAGCCCCAAAATCTCCGCACATTACAGGTAAGAGATCTCCAAACCGTGTGTGTGTGAGAGAGAGAGGGGGAGAGGGAGAGAGAGGGAGACTTCTGACTTAAACACCTCGTTCGTGGGACATTGAGGCATAGTGTTCTTCTGCTGAGAGATGATTTACTTCTAGATGTTAACAACTGTAAAACAGTTCAAGTCTCACAGTAACAGGTGTTGGAACTGCAGTCAGTTTCATCCAGATTAAACATGATAGCGAGCGTTTCAGGAAGATTGCTTCTTATCCCTTCATGAACCTACAGATCCTTTGTTCAGAATCTTGCCTGGAGGCATGAAATAACTGTATATGCTCATATATAAGTCTAGAAATTTTAGTCAAAAAATCAACCTAAAAAACCTGGGTCAGCTTATCCTTGGGTCAATGTAAGTACTATACTTTAACTGTTATTTAGAAAAAAGTGGGGGGAATCATCCCCCTCTTGGAGGAGAGTGGCAAAAGGTGAGAGCATGGTCCTTCCTGGGAGAACCTGAAAAAAGCATTGACTCCTCCCCTCCACCAGAGCACTGCTTCCAGCATTCTGTTGGTGGCCGGGGTAGAGAGCCCTCAGGGTGGCACTGACACTTTCCCCTTTCTATGGATTGACCCTCGAATTATCAAAATCCATAATTTTGGCTCTAAAACCTGCTCTCAACTTATACTTGAGATCAACTTATACAGTGGGGCCTCAGTATCTGCTAGGGTTTCGTTCTGAGACCCCCTGTGGATACCACAACTTGTGGATGCTCAAATCCCATTGCATACAGTGATGTAGTAAAATGGCATCCCTTCTATAAAATGGCAAAAATCAAAGTTTGCTTTTTGGATTTTTTTTATTTGAATATTTTCAAGCCGTGGTTGGTTGAATCTGTGGATACAGAATCTGTGGACATGGAAGGCCGACTAAGCTTTGTTGTATAGGCTTAGAGCTATTCAGTTATCTGTCTGGTCACTCCCAGCCCCACGTAAATCTTCTCTCAAACCCAACTGTGTGGCCCCTTGTGCTGCTTAACTGCTGCAGTTGGATAAATTCACAATGCATTTTCCTTACAAATATGGAAATAACACATTACAAATTCAGGTGTACATCAGTTAACAAAGTAGAAGAGTTCTTGGGCTTTGTAACATAAAATTGAGTAGTAGCAGCAGAAATAACTCAGGAAAAACAGGGATAGGTTCCTACACCACTGAGAAGGAGGGAAATTCAGTATGTTTCACCGAATATTTTAGTAGGAAGTAGCAGCATACACTCATGAAATGAAACAACCAGATCAGGAAAGCCTGGAATCAGCGAACAAAAACATTTGAACCTTCCAAAGACCATTTGCCAGGTTCTTCCAAAATGCATGGGGGATGACTTTTCTTTCACACTCCTCTGCTTTTCTCATGATTGCCGTTTTGGTGGCCAAATTTATAGAGCTATGCTTCTTCAGGGGTAGCTGGTGAGACAGGCTTACCTGCTCTTCCCCTTTCTCTCTGTTCTGCTGTTGATGAATGCTCAGTTAGGACCCAGCTCTGGTTTACCTTGCCTGGGTAGAACAGACTCCCACCATTTCTCAGGTGAAGGTTTATTGCGTTATTCATTGCAGATGTGCTGCTGTAACGCAGCACTGAAAGTCTGTGTTTCTCCAGCCCCCTTTTAACAGCAGCAGCCTCCTCCTGCTAATGCTACTAAAAAAAAGTTCCACCTAGACAGAGGATGAGAAGGGAAAGACGGAGCTGAATGGGCGTCAAAAGAACTTGTAAAAAGATAGCTTCTTTTTCAGAGGCTTTTGTTAAGAGAGGTATACAACACAATGTTGTGAAGCATGGTGATGTTTGGCATAACAACTAACTTTTATTCGTTACCCCTAAATAATTTTTTTAAGCTGTTGGATCTTAAAATGTTTAAATACAAAGAAAGGAGGAGAGAACAAAGAGGGAATGTATGTAGAATGTGAACATAGGCTAAGCATATATTTTACAGCAAGGTTTTCATTATGTGTCAATGTTTCATTTAGATTATAAATTTGAGGGTACAGAATTGTCAAATTAATAATTTCTAAGTCACCCTGGGAGCCTTTTTGGCTGAGCGATGGTGGGATTTTAAGTAGTCTTAAGTAAATTTTAAAAAATAAATTATTTATGAGGAGGCGAGGCTTAGGGAGCTGGTATGTTTATCCTGACAAAAAGAAGGTTAAGAGGAGACATGATAGCCATTTTTAAATATTTGAGGGGATTCATGTCGAAGATGGAGCAAACCTGTTTTCTGCTGCACCAGAAACTAGGACACGGAGCAATGGATTCAAACTACAGAAAAAGAGGTTTCACCTAAGCATCAAGAAGAACTTCCTAACAGTCAGAGCCGTTCAGTAGTGGAATATGCTGCCTTGGAGTGTGGTGTATTTACCTTTTTTTGAAGCTTTTAAGCAGAGGCTGGATGGCCATTTGCTGGGAGTGCTTTGAGTGTTTTTTGCTGCATGGCAGGGGGTTGGGACTCAATGGCCGTTGTGGTGTCTTCCAACTCTATGTTTCTATGATCCTAATATAAAATAAACAGACTACAGCCAAAAATATATTTTCTCAGAGCAGATGTCTGTAGTACATGTTGATATGTAGCTAAAGATCTTCTAAACTAGAACGAGCAAGTATCTGTTTTTCCAACTTTGTCTTTCAGCATAGTTTTTATACTTTTAGTATGTATTTTAAGTACTGTTAAAATATTCCAACCACTGTATTGTTGTTGTTATTGTTTCTGTTACTGTTATCTTTATTTATACCCCACTTTTTTCAAAGCAGCTTGCTATAATTTTAAAAAAGCTTACTTAAAAATCACAGAATACAAAAGTTAAAACACAGATTAAACAGTCAAATAAGAATTAAAACAAAGTTAAAATACATAATTAAAACTCGAACATCCATAAATCCTTCATGGTTAACAATGTACAGTTAACTATACTGATCATCATGTAAATTTTAAATCCAGGGATAGAATTTAAAAGTGCGCATGCATCTGCAGATGTCAAAGATTTTCCTAATGCAAAATCTAATAAGTTGCATTAACACATCCAACCAGAAAGGGATAACTGCTGAGCACACCCACAGTATTACTTCCCCAGCATTTAGCTGAAGTTGACAGTTGCTTTCCAGAAAGATGTAGTTAATTACCCCTAAATAGAAACACCCATTTTAAACAGTGTAATATTGAAAATAACAAAAATTCTTGATCTGGGATTATCCATTTAATTCAGAGTATATATCCCACAGTCACCACGTTTCTTTCGTTAAAATGATTGGACCCCAGTCTTCAAATCAGGATTGTCCCATGGTTTAGCATGATGGTGTAAACCAAACTGTAACTGTTCAGAGATTGTATGCCAGATCAGGGTGAAAATACTCCTTCCTTCTTTAAATGGACAGAACCTAAGGCATCAAAAAGGAGGTTGGTTGTTGATTCCAAGATAAGTTGATTCCAAGATATTCCATGAAGGCATTTCCACCATATTTGGAGGTTCTCTAGACCCTCTGGGGTTGGCAAATTTTTCAGAACTTTTTATTTGCCCCAAAATACCCTCTAGGGAATTGGTGGGAGGCATTTCCACCATGTTTCGGGCCCACCCTGGGACAGTTTAGGCCCTAAAAGAGACGCCTTTTGAAACAAAGTGATTTCTTCCTGTTGTTAACAAAAGCCCTCTCTTGGGCCCAAAATGGCCTAGGAAGGCCCCAAAACATGGTGAAATGCCCCTTTGTCCCACAGAGGACATTTGGACAACAACAACAACAACAACAAGATTGATCTTTTTTCCTAGAAGTTGAGGCGACAGTGTGGTAGTACAGCTCTCCAGGATCTCTAAGGGAACTAATATCACACCCTGCCCTTCCACAGTTGCTCCTGTTTTATGATACGTACTTAAAAGTGGGAAATGAAATCCACTTTCAGAACATGACAATTGCAACTTTTTTTTTTTTTTTGAGTGAAAAACACCATGATGAAAATCCTGTATAAATTTCCTTAAGACAGTATTAATTCTCTGAAAATAAACCTGGGACATGTAGAGTGAGACACCATCAAGAATATAGAATATCTGTTCATCCTTAGTATATTAGCCTTACTTGTATCAAATATTTCAGCAAGCAATACAGGTAAATTCAGCTTCAATTTGAGAAGTATCCCAGGGAAACAGCATGCCTAAATAAATGTCTTACAGCTTCTGGACATCGGTAGGATTGCCAGTTGGCACACAACCCAGATGTAGCTGCAAAGGCATAGCTTCAGATTTAGATGAATTAATAGAATATCCAGAAAGGGCCCTGAAGCAATTAATTAATTTTATCCCGCCTAGTAAAGAAGATTCTAGCCTAGTAATAAACAACAAAAGATTATCAGCATGCAAAACTGCTTTATATTCGTACTTTTCATGTATAAACCAAAAGGTTACAAGATTTTGCCAAACTGCATATACTAAAAGTTTTAAGCATAATTCAAATATCAGAGGAGAGAGAGGACATCCTTGGCATTTACCTCTCTCTAGATGGAAAAAAATGGAATTTGTAACCATTCTAGACCAGAAAGAAAGGTATTAAAATCCAAATGCATTACTCCTAAATAAGCTTTGGAAGAGAAGTGGCCTTTGCTGGGGGTGGGGGTTGGCCTTTTTCTATTTTTAAAGGTTTGGTTTGGTTTAAAGAAAAGAAAAATGATTGGAAATAACTAAACCCTAACTTGTAATGATTGTTTTTAGTTTTATTTTCAGTCTTTTTAGAATTCTTTTATAAAATAACTAAAAACTGATTCTTAATCATTGTGAGCACCAGGATGATACAGTGGTTTAGGTGTTTGACTACAGCTGGAGACCAGACCTCAGATCCTCATTTAGTCATGGAAACCCACTGGGCAAGTCACACTCTCTCAGTCTCAGAGGAGGCTGAAGGAAAACTCCTTCTGAACAAATCTTGCCAAAACCGCCAAAAAAGCTATGATAGGTTTACCTTATGGTCACCAAAAGTTGGAAACAACTTGAAGGCACACAACAGCAGTGCGGTTAAAATAATGGGTCACTCTTTTTAAAAATGAGCGGTGCTAACACGTGAGTTTTAAAAAAGCAATGAGTGTCCTCTGACTTGCATAACTCATGGCACGCACCTAGGCAGCCCATAGCTCTGTGCTTTTCCTGCAAAAGGCCCCAGGACCAATCCCCAGCACCATTAGCCAGGGCTAAGAAAGTTTGGATCTGAAAGATTTGAGAACCGCTACCTCTTTGCATGGACAGTAGTGAGTGAGGTGGACCAAGGTGACTCTGAGATGACTCTGAATACAGCAGTGTTCATTTTCCTTTGAAGCAGCAACAATATAATGGATGGTCCCAGGCACTGGCAGGCAGGCATCATAGATAGATCTGACCAACTGTGAACTGTTGGTTGGTTGGTTTCCTGCCTTTCTCCAGTCCAGAAGAAAACTGCTGCCGTTTCTCCCCTTTGAGGCCAAAGCAGAGGCAGTTGGGGTGGAGGGAGGGCCTCTCATCTGTTCCTGAGCCTAGGCAGGATGGAGCTGTGCCTGTTTCTTCTCTCCCTTCCAAGGCCAGGGTAATGGAGATGGAGGGAGGTCTTTCATCTACTTCTGGGCCTAGGCATGATAGAGCTGATGATGGTAGGATGGTAACATCCCACCCCCCCGTGGCTCTTAAAATATGGGCAGGCTGATTTCGGGAGATGCGCTCCTTGAGAATGAGAGAACTTTAGAATCGCTCTGTTGCTTCTGCTGCTGACACGCACGTGCTTTCCTTTCTGTTTCTTTGGACAGGGTCACAGCGTCATCCGATCAGCCACCAACACAACCCTCCCCCATATGCTTATGTCACAGCGTGTCATCGCACCAAACCCCACCCAGCTCCAAGGACAGCGCATCCCCCCAAAGCCAGGTCTCATCCGCACCACCACTCCGAGCATGAGCCCTGCCATCAGCTACCAACCGGTGAGTGAGACGTGACCTGGAGGGTGCTAAAGCGGCATGTGCAGAGCGGTAGCCCTTGGCTTCCCCGGAGGTGCTGTGATGGCCACCTTATTAATCATGTGGTAGCCCTGAATGTGGCAGAAGTGAGGTCTGAATCTGTAAGAGCTTGGGAACACTGATGTTAACATGTCAGCTTTAAACTGTTCACACTAATTTGTAAATCATTAAGCCATTAAGAAGATTTATGAAATTAATTAGGTAATTAACTTGTTAGTTAAATCATTGAACTGTTGGATTAAGATATCATTTAGAATTATTGGTGAAAATGATCAGTAGCAAATTAAAGCAATGAGAATTGTCAGTCATCATTTGCAAATAGCATTGTTGGTGCTTAACAAGTAAAATCATAAATTTTGAAGGGGCTGCTGCAAATGAGGAGCGGGAAGTAGGCTTTTAGCACATTGTCCCAAACTTCAGGGATCTGCTTTAGATCTCTTGGTGCCTTTTTAATGTTTGTCTATAGCTTCTGGCTCCCAATAAAATCACTCTTCTTTCCCAGATATGTTACCAAAATGAAGATAGTTTGGAAAAACTAAGGGTGGATTTGTAGGCGGAAGGACTGTGAGCTTCATTCACTTCTTAAATTTAGAGTACATTTTTGGGCTTGGATTTACTTAATTCTAAGCAAATGCTGCATCCTTCATATGTGCAGGGGTTCTGTTCCAGGAACCCTTGCATAAAAAGAAAAATATAAATGTTCCATCCCATTGTTGTCAATGATGCATGCGCATACCCTTGGCAGTGTGGGTGCTCACCTGGCACATCCATTGACGATAATTGCACATGAGGTTTCACGTGACCTCACATCTGTTTTTGCTGAACTTGTGTCAGCACAGGGTGCATTGTTATTTCTTTTGGATCAGGCTCACCTTGGTGGAATCACAAGATTCCCCCGCCAGCCTAAAGTGTTCCCCACCTCTGCCATACCTAAAAGTTTCAATTTTAGGAGTGGTTAATTAAATAATCTTCATTTGGATATGGATGGGAAAAGGTAACAATGCTGCCTTGTGTGATGCCAGACTCAGAGCTTGAAAGAGTTCCTTTTTTGGTCCCCAGTTACTTGCTACTAGAGGATTCTGGGAGCTGTAGTCATAAAGGTAATATTTTCATGCTGTGGTCAGATTCTTGAGGCTGTCCTCCTCTTTATTTCTGGCTGACAGCTAGTATACAGGGACTACGGTATGGGAAAGGTGCAGCCCCTGAACACCTCACTCCACAAGAAGTCCCCCCAAGCCCAGCAGTTTTCATCACCCACTTCCCAGAATTCCCTCCAGTGGCCAAAAATGGCAACCAGAAGTGATATGACGTCTCTTCCAGTGTGCCTGGACATGCCGATGGGGCTTGTGGAGGGGATAGGGTTCAAAGGTGAAAAATGCCCCAGCCGCACTTCCCCCCGTTGTGCCTCCCTGGCGTAAGGCAAAAAAAGATCCTTTCCGTGCTCTCCGCCTATAATCCTATGACCTAAAGATGATTGGACTTGAACCTGAGACCTCCTGCATACAAATCCAGTGCTCTTGTTTCTGCGCTGTGGCCCTTTCACAGATGACAAATGCTGTTTGGTTTTGGAAATCTGGCCAGCACCCTATCTCTAAATGGCAGATGTCCCATCTCTAACGCCCTCTCCTTTCCTCCCGTCCTTGTGCACTCCCTCGTCAGCAATCCAGCTCCGCTGTCCCCTGTCAACAACGCACCACGTCCTCCACCATCTACATGAACCTTGCCCCCCACATCCAGCCAGGCACAGTGAACCGGGTCTCATCGCCGCTGCCCAGCCCCAGCGCACTCAATGACGCCGCCAACTCCCAGGCGGCCGCCAAGCTCGCCTTGCGCAAGCAACTGGAAAAGACTCTCCTGGAGATCCCTCCCCCAAAACCCCCCGCTCCTTTGCTCCACTTCCTGCCCAGCGCGGCCAACAGTGAGTTCATCTACATGGTGGGGCTGGAGGAGGTGGTACAGAGCGTCATCGACAGCCAAGGTAAAGGGGAGTGCCAAGGCAGAACAGACTTTGCTTGATAGCAGGGGTGGCTGGTGGGAAGCAGAGGGCACAGGAGATGCAGGAAAGACTTGTGTTTTTCAGAGCACCCTGGAAACATCCAAAAAAAAAAAGCACGACCTTAAAATGCTACTTGTACAGTGACATTCACCTCATGTATCTGGAACATCTTAATTCCTTAGTTTTCTTAACCTGTAATCCACAATGAGTGAACTCTTCCCTGCCGGCTCTTATCCCCTGCTTCGAAGCAGGCTTAGGCCGTTTCCACACTAGACTGTTACAGTGCTGTTATTCCACTTTTAACATCCTATGGAATCCTGGGGTTTGCAGTTTAGGGAGGGGCCTCAAAGGAAAAAAAAAGGTACCAAACTGTCTGAGAGACTTTGGGTGCAGTGCACCTGGGCTCAGTCCCAAGCAAGCCCTTGTAACTTCTTCTTGTTCCCTATAGAAAGTATGGGGTCTGCCATTCAGCCAGTCCCACTTTCTGACGCTGCTCTGGCCCCTAATGCCTCAGAAAAAGGGGGGGGTGCCTGTATAAAATTGTCGAGGAGGCAGCAACGAGAAGTCTCACTAGAGATAGAGACTTTTTTAAAGCAGGCCTCATTTCAAGAAGTTGTTGCACCTTTTTTGTATATGAGAGTGTCTAAGCCTTCAGTATGTTTCATGCATGGGTAACACACACAAACAAAGACACACAACCGTCTGTGTGTCTACCCATGTGTTTTCAAGATAGCTTGGGTAATTGTGTGTGGTGATGCTGAGATGGCAAGTGGATGTTCTGACACAACTGCCTAAATATTTTTTCACACAATCATGTGATCTTTAACTGGAGTTGTGCATACTCTGTGCTTTAAAATTTAGAATATGTATAGAATCATAGAATCATAGAAATGTAGAGTTGGAAGAGACCACACGGACCATCCAGTCCAACCCCCTACCATGCAGGAACACCCTCAAAGCACTCCCAAAAGATGGCCATCCAGCCTCTGCTTAAAAACCTCCAAAGAAGGAGATTCCACCACACTCGGAGGCAGCATGTTCCACTGCCGGACAGCCCTGACTGTCAGGAAGTTCTTCCTGAGGTTCAGGTGGAATCCCCTTTCCTGCAGCTTGAATCCATTGCTCCTTGTCCTGGTCTCTGGAGCAGCAGAAGACAAGCTCTCTCCTTCCTCTACATCAGCGATTCTCAACGTGTGGGTCCCCAGATGTGTCTGGACTTCAGCTCCCAGAAGCCCTGAGCATTGACCATAGTGGCTGGGGCTTCTGGGAGCTGAAGTCCACAAACATCTGGGGACCTACTGGTTGAGAACCACTGCTCTACATGGCATCCCTTCAAATATTTAAACATGGCTTTCATGACCTCTCTTAACCTTGTCTTCTTCAGACTAAACATACCCAGCTCTCTAGGTCCATAGAATCATAGAAATGTAGAGTTGGAAGAGACCACACAGGCCATCCAGTCCAACCTCCTGCCATGCAGGAACACCCTCAAAGCACTCCCAAAAGATGGCCATCTAGCCTCTGCTTAAAAACCTCCAAAGAAGGAGACTCCACTACACTCCAAGGCAGCATGTTCCACTGCCGGACAGCCCTGACCGTCAGGAAGTTCTTCCTGAGGTTCAGGTGGAATCTCCCCTCCTGCAGCTTGAATCCATTGCTCCTTGTCCTGCTCTCTGGAGCAGCAGAAGACAAGCCCTCTCCCTCCTCTACATGCCATCCCTTCAGATATTTAAACATGGCTATCATGTCCCCTCTTAACCTTGTCTTCTGCAGACTGAACGTACCCAGCTCTCTAAGTCTATCCTCATAGGACGTGGCTTCCAGGCCCCTCACCATTTTGGTCGCCCTCCTCTGGACTTGCTCCAACTTGACCAGGTCCTTCTTGAATTGGGGTGCCCAGAACTGGACACAGTATTCAAGATGAGGTCTAACCAAAGCAGAGTAGAGTGGTACCAGCACCTCCCTCGATCTAGACACCATACTCCTATTGATGCAGCTGAGAATTGCATTGGCGTTCTTGGCTGCCGCATCACACTGCTGACTCGTGTTCAGCTTGTGGTCTGTGAAGACTCCTAGATCCCTTTCGCACGTACTACTATCCAGCCACGTGTCCCCCATCCTATATTTCTGTATTCCATTTTTTCTACTTAAGTGTAGGACCTTACACTTATCTATGTTGAATTTCATTTTGTTAGCCTTGGCCCAGCTTTCCAATCTATCCAGGTCATTTTGAATTTTGATCCTGTCGTCTGGTGTATTAGCAACCCTTCCCAATTTGGAGTCATCTGCAAATTTGATGAGCATGCCCTCTATTCCTTCATCCAAATCGTTGATAAAAATATTGAACAGCACTGGGCCCAGGACAGAACCCTGTGGCACCCTGCTATTCACTTCTCTCCAGGATGAAAAGCAGCCATTCGTGATCACCCTTTGGGTTCAGTTGGTCAACCAAGAACAATATATGAGGGCAATATTTTAATGTAATAAAAAAATAACATTTGAGTGCTGTTACGATTTCTTTTCTTTTTTTTATGTGCAGCCTACAAAACCTGAAGCAGACTGAGCCTTGTTTGCTTGCTTTGTGTGCTTCATGGATTTTGCTTGTGCTAAAGGCGAAGAGTGAGTGTTCTCGAATCTCTGAAACTCTCGCTGTCACAGACAGGCATGCACACACATGCACCCCCTCCTCTCCAGGAGCATCTTCTGAGGAGGGATGGCTTTGACTGACTGTTCACCTTCTCCCCTGCCCTGCCCATCTTTGCAGGCAAAGCTTGTGCCTCCCTTTTGCGGGTTGAGCCCTTCGTCTGCGCCCAATGTCGCACAGATTTCACCCCGCACTGGAAGCAGGAGAAGAACGGCAAAATCCTGTGCGAGCAGTGCATGACCTCCAACCAGAAGAAGGCGCTCAAAGCAGAGCACACTAACCGGCTGAAGAACGCCTTCGTCAAAGCTTTGCAGCAGGAGCAGGTGAGTCCCCCCGCCGAAGATGAGGCTGAGTCAGTAGCTGAGCAGGGGCAGACATTCCCTCTCCTGTTCAACATCTTCACACTGTTTGCGTGTTTCTTTTTTGTCTGCTTCTCTGTCGATGTAAGTTCTTCACTGATTTTTTTCCTGTGCTGAACAACAAATGATTTCAGAAGTTTTCTCACCATTGGATGAGACCTTGAGAGAGTTTTGTACATTTTTCGGTTATTTTTCACACTCCTAGACCTTTTTTGCAAAAAAATCATTTTCACAAACATCAGTCTTTCTTATTAAATGGGATTATGTTTGTGTGTGTGTGTGCGTGTGTGTGTGTGCAAAATGCACAGTTAAAAAAAAACACCAAACTTGTGCATTTACCCTAAATGTATATTCTGTGCAAAAATATATTTTGCCCAAATTTTTCACCCAAAAGTAAGAAATCCTAAAACATGTTTAAAAATCTCTCTGTGGTTGACTTATTTTCTCTGTGGGGTTTTCCCATGTCTTTGGTTGCCCTTTCTTGTTGAGGATAAGAAAATTCACAACCATTACATCCTTGTAGTAGGGACTTCGAACATTGAAAACCAGTATTTAGACCTACTGCTATGGTTTCCCCTTCACCACTTCAACCCCTGGGGGCCCTGGGAATTGTACACATGGGAGGCAGATGTGAATCCTCTGCTGGACTCCATCCTGTCCCTAAATTTCCTTGAAAAGGAACAAGTTTCGCCACAGGAAGTGAGGTAAAGGAGAAGGGGCAACATTTCTCGGCTGTTGGTTTTTGAGGGTGCAGCACAAGGTGCCTTCAGGTGACAAGCCAGCCACCCCATCTGGCTTGTGACCTAGAGACAAAAAGAATATTCACTTGGAATACTCTTAATACACACACACACACTTTCTGGACATTGTCTTTTGTTGTTTTTGCACAGATCCCTGCAGTCTTCACATCACTGTATATGCACACACGTAGTTTTTCTGCATGAGAACCATAACTTCTTGCACACAAAAGCACTGTTTTCAAACAGCTGTATACAGATATCTGGAAAAAACTTGTCTGCAATAAGTTATTATTCTCATACAGAAAGACCCCACGTATTCCCACATGGAGTAACTTCCTAAAACACTTCAGGGTGTGCAGATACTGAGGGAGAACAGAAAAATAACATATTCCTCATTGGGGGAAGAGTTGTGGGAAGAGTTGTGGGAATTATTCATCCTTGCTTGCAGGGAAGAAATTGTCAGATCCTTTGACTGTCATCTTCCTCTGCCTCCCTCCCTCAGGAGATAGAGCAGCGGCTGCAGCAGCAAGCTGCCTTGTCCCCCCCCACCGCTCCCGCCAGCGTGTCCAGCGTCAGCAAACAGGAGAACATCATGCGACACCACACACTCCGCCAGGTAAGGTGCCCCAAGGTGCTCTGCCTAACCTGTCTCTGGCTTTAGTTGCTTGGATGAAATCTCCTGCCGCACTTCCAACAACCACTTAGATTTAGCTCAACCTTGGCTCAGCCTGATTGCCATCTTAAATAGTTGTGTACCTGTTGACAGCTGGGGAGTGATTGTGATGGTTTTGTGCCTTCATGTTGAGTCTGACTTACAGCAACCCTATGGTCAGATTGTCTTGGCAAAGTTTCTTCAGAGAAAGATTTACCTTTATCTTTCCCTGAGGCTGAGAGGCTGTGACTCACACAAGGTCACCCAGGAGCATTCCGTGGCTCAATAAGATTTGGACCGGGGTCTTCTGGAGTTGTAATCCAACATTCAAACTCTGCGCCATGCTGGCTCTCCGATGATACAGGAATGATCCAGGACACTTTTTTAAAACACCGTCTTCTCTCTCCTTTGGCACTAGAAATCTTTCTTTTAGCCCCACTAGTGGTCCCCCTCCGTTCTCAACATGTGTGATCCACATACCTTCTAGTGTACCTTCACGTTGGGGTGGACAACTGCAGTCTGTCCAGGAACACGTTTTCTTTCAGGGAATTCTTAGCCTGTCCAAAAGACCAGGAGCATCCAGAAATCTGCTTCTGGTTTTGGAAGGCAGGAAAATTTTTGCATTTAAGGTAGAACAGGAAAGGAAACACATGACTAGTTTAAAAGGTGAGCCGCCCCTCCTAGTCATTGCCCCAAATATGCAGTTCATCTCTTTTTGAAGATCAGAATAGGGTGGTCTAGGGAGTCCAGAAATTGAGAGCCTCAAATATGGCTGCTGGAGAGAAGGGGACGCGTACAGCTCCAGGGTCACAGCCATGGAATATAGCAAGACAGCAGACACCACCACCCTCAAAAGCAGAAGGCTCTGCCTGCGACATGTTTTTTTCCAGTGCAGAAGTGTGTTCACAATGCCATTTGTACCAGCTGTGCCCCTTGCTGACAAGCTGAAAAACCAGTGAGAGATGAGTTTGGTTCTATTGGTAAATGGACTCAAAATGAGGAGCTTATTTTTATGCTTTTATAACAGGGTTGAGCAAGACACAACCCACAGGCCTTATGCATCTCTCGCCCATTTTTGTGACCCAAGACCTCCCACTCTCAGAAAGAGAAATGTTGGGGTTAGAAGATGGGGATTATACTCCGTGAAGCATGATTTGCCTTTGCACCAAGGCACCACATTTGTGGAGGGTGGGGTAAACTTAGAAGTAACAATAAACGAGAGGAAGGTTGAAACTCAGCATGGGCTTCCAGTCACATCAGAATTGGAAGGGAAGATCCTGCGGCCCACAATGGGTCTTGGTGTGGGTGGACAGTGGGGTCCTGTGCTCACCTCAGTTTCCCACCCAGTTTCCATGACCAGTTGAGTCCAGATCCACTGTTTTCTGGCTCACCTTTAACTCACTCACAGACCTTGCAAGGGAGGAAGCAGTTAGCTCCATGTTCTTGAGATAACTGCAGCTAAGGCAGGGGTTGCAGACCAACAAAGCTTAAGGAGGGACTGTTTGCAGAAGTGTGGTCAAGCTGTTCCCGATTCTGAAACAAGGCAGGGTTTGTCAGCCCATGCAAGGGTCCCAGAGCCAGGCAGGATCATCAGGCAGCCCAAGGTCCAAGAGTCAAGCAAGTCACAAATAGCTCCGCAGGTACATTACCTGGAAAGCAGACATTTGTTTCTAGCAACAGATACAGCCACAGCTGGCTCTTAAGCGGCTGCAGACAGCTACCCGTGTTTCTCCTGCTTTTTGGCAAGGAGGTTCCTTGATCATCTCTACTCTGCTCTCCTCTCTACTCAGCAGGTCCATGGACTTGGAGGCTGTGCTGCTTTCTCAGCTGCTTCCTCTGACCTGTTGTTGGTTCCTGGCCCTGTACCTCTTGAGGCTGCCCTTCAACAGGGAGAGTGGCAGAGCTTTCCTCACACTCAGATTCCGAGTCTGAGTCCCAGCCTGTGGCACACTCATGTCAGCAGGAATTTTTGCTTGGACTTTGCAGATCTCCAGAAACAGAGTGATCAGCTTCTATGACATCTTCTTCCCCTGCTCAGCCACCCTTGTTCTCTCCTTCCACCCTCTCCAGGCACCACAACCCCAGAGCACCCTTCAGCGTGGCATCCCCACCTCGGCTCGCTCCATGCTGTCCAACTTTGCGCAGGCCCCACAGCTCTCCGTTGCAGGTGGCCTCCTTGGCATGCCAGGTAAAAAGGGGAGCAGGGACTGGAAGGCCAGCAAGGAACATGGGGTGCAACATGAGGGTCAGTTTCCTGAGAAATAGGTTGTTGTGGGTTTTCCGGGCTTTGAGGCCGTGTTCTATTAGTATTTTCTTCTGACGTTTCGCCTGCATCTGTGGCTGGCATCTTCAGACGATCCTCTGAAGATGCCAGCCACAGATGCAGGCAAAATGTCAGGATAAAATACTAATAGAACACAGCCTCAAAGCCCGGAAAACCCACAACTACCTGTGGATTCTGGCCGTGAAAGTCTTCAACTTCCTGAGAAATGCTTAGTTTTGAAAGAAGGAGATTAAACAGAAAAGCTGTCAGGTCATATGGAAACATCCATGTTCAGAAAAAGATAGATAGGAAGAAACTTCCCCTTACAATGGTAGATTCACTCTAACTCAGTGGTGGGAGATTTGGAATACATTAGAAAGAAGGCCATCTTAATGCACCACAGAAAAGTCCAGCAACAATTGGAAGCCTGGAGATCTCCTGCTATTGTTCTTATAACTCCACTTTGTTGTCCTCATATTTGTCTCCCGTTAGTCCTTTAAACAGCTAACATTTCCTACTTCTATCGATTCCCAGGTCTTAAAGTGGGCCACTGTGAGGCAGTAGATAGACATTAAGCAGCAAGAGACAGTGACTTGGATCTTGCCCTTTTAAGCCCATCTGCCACCAAGCTGGGATGCTGGTAATTTATTCCTTTCTTTTCTTTTTCTTTTTAATGTTCTTCCCAGGTGTCAACATAGCCTATCTGAACGCGGGGATCGGAGGCCACAAAGCATCGAGTCTGGCAGACCGGCAGCGGGAGTATCTTTTAGATATGATCCCGCCACGCTCTATATCGCAGTCCATCAGTGGGCAGAAATAACGCCAGCTATGCCCTCCCCTTTTCCCTCCCTGTGACCTCTGACCCCCGCCTCCCCCTTGTCCGTCGCATGCAGTGCCTGTTCTGGTGCCTACCATATGTGGAGGAAAATACAAAAAAGAAAAAAAAAGAAGAAAACAAAATACACACAAACACACAAAAAAGAGACAAGAACATTTCAAAAACTTCAACCTGCTGTCTTCTGAAAAACTTCTCTCTCTGTCTTGCTCTTCTCATCTCTGGATTTTGTTGGCAGCGAGAGTTTCCCCTGGCCCTGGTCGCCCAGATTCTGCTTGAGGTCAGAACATGTCTGCTTGGACCCTGCACTATAACATTAACGCTTGTTTTATGCTCCTTTATTGTTCTTTTTTTTTAATTTTTGCATTTGTAATGACAACGTGTAGACTTTTTAATTGTCGTGTTCTTGTTTTTATTCATGTTTTGTTTTTCTCCGTTTGCTTAAAACAGATGGTTAAAAACAGGATAATTTTTTTTTTAAAAGAATCTTCCTAAAAACTTTTCAGAGGCTCTTACCTCCTGCCAAAGGGTCTGTGGTTTGGGAGTGTCAGCACAACAGTCTAGAGATGCTTCCCCCAGCCAGGACAGAGGCAGGGAAGCCACCCCCTTGCCTGTGGCTGAGTATGGAGAAAGCACCACACCTATGATTTAGCTGCACCCCAGAGTCAGGCTTCGTGTGGTGTCTGTCTGGACCCCTGCCGGAGTCAGTAAAGGGTGCAATCCTGCCTCTTTGGTCCTGATTCCTATGGGAAGGGTTGCTAACTGGTACTGAAGGGCTCGTTCTTCTGTAACACAGTGCTGCACAGGTCAAAACTCGTCTTTGCTCTTGGAGATGGGTGTATTGATGGCAAAAGATGAACCGCAGTGTGAGCATTCCTTTGCTCATTTACTCCATTGTCCCCTCTGCCGTCCATTTTTTTTTCACAGCTGTAACCTTGCCTCACCTCCATAGCGTTAAACCTCGTCTGACCAGAAGGAACCGCTGGCATCAGAGTTGAGTTTTTCTGCAGCTAGGACAAGAAAAAAATCCAGAGGCCATCTCTCTGCTCTGACTCCTCCTGTTCCAGTCCCTAACATGCACACCTGCCTTCCAGCCGAGGGTACTGTCTGGAGCTCCTCAGCCACTGCACAGCCTCCCTTCCAAGACAGACCGGCCGTCTCTCCCCACCGTCGGATGACTGTCATAGAGGTGATGCGGAGAGGGCTCCTTTTGAGGAGTCAGGCTGGTAAACAGGTGGCCCAGCCGGAGCCGTCCGACCTGCTGCCATCGTCGCTCGTAAGAGGAAGAAGTACCCCTGCTGTCAGACCTGGAAGCCTTCCCCAAACATCGAACGTCCATCCCTGGCCTCTCCAAGGACTCTGCAAGGTTTACTGCCCCCCCCACCCCACCCCGGCTATCTTTGTCTTCAACCAAGCTCACATTTTCCCTGCTCCACTCTTCCCTGCTACCAAAAGATGCATTCTCCAGTGTGAAATGTGGGCTCAGAGGCATGGGGTAGTCCTTCTTTTGAGGTTCTCTTCTCAGCTTACTGTTTTCCCCCTCTTCCAACACTCCCCGTTTGCTCTTTGGACACAGCAGCTGGACACCACTCAGAAGCTCCCTGAACAGCCCCTTCCCACCCCACTGATACCTTTGGGGCCTGCGCCATTTCTGTGGTGTCTCCCCTCCCACTTCATACTCACCCTCTCTTCCGCCCCTCCCAGTCCAGTCACCAAGCACTTGCAAATAAACCAGAGGTGGGCAGAAGAGCGTGTGTGTGTTAGGGGAGGTAGACCACGAGGCAAGAGGGCACAGGGCACTTGGGAAAGGAGGAAGAGAGTAGCAGCACTTACATGTGTCAGTGTTCATGGACAGACTTATATAATAACACATACACACACATATATATGCATTACCTGTCATCTACCTTAACATCTATCCAACTTTGCATTCCTTAAAATGTTTTTTGGGGGGGGGGTTCACTTCTGCCGCTTCCAGCTCTCTGGCGAACCTTGGGGTGCCCCACTGGCTTCTTTTCTCAAATGTTACGCTGTGTTTTAAGTCCGCTATTCCTACTCGAGAGCACCTTCCTCTCTTCTCCATTCAACCCTCTCACCTTGTTCCTTCTCCCTACCATCTCTCTGAACTTTAATCTCTCCCCTTCACCAAAAAACCAAGTGCCATTGTCCTTCCCTCCCCTAGAATCCTTCCCTATCCCTTTTTAAAAGAAAATCAGACATTGCCAAGAGTCCCAATACAACTACCTGTATTGGTTAAGATTATTAAGATTAGTTTTTTTGGGGGGGATTGGCGGTATTGTAGTTTCCTCCTCTCTTTTAAGATGATGATGGTGATGGTAGTGGTTGTGATGATGATGATGATTAAGGAAATGTGCAATATTTTTGCCCCTCCTCGTAGTGGCCCCGAGCAAGAGGCTTGGTTGGCAAATGTTCAGTAGCAGCAAATTGGACGTGGTTTTTCGGCATTTGGGGAGCAGGGGTTGGCCATGCAGGACTTCCGTCTCCATTTCCTTCTATCAGGCAGGTGGAATTTAGACTTACAGGTGAAAGCTGTGCCTCACCCTCCCATTCCCTTATGAATCCCGTGTGAGGTTGGTTGGCCAGTGTCAGTTTTTTTATCCTTGTTTCCTCTCACCTTGCTTCCCTCTCTCCAAACTGGTGTTATTCGATCAACATGCCCCAAATCTGTCTTCAGTCCCCATCCCATCGCCTGAAGTGTCACCCAGAGATGCAACCGAGTTAGCCAAGATGAATGGGCCAAGTGGTAGGAGTTACACCAAGCTCTTTGGCTTTCTGGTGGCAACAGGGACATCAGTGAAATTTTCTGATTTCCCCATCATGTGTTCCTGGTAGGAAGATCCCTTCCCTTGGGGCAGTGAGCCAGGGAGCACTTGTGGGGTTTTTCTGCCCTTTTAGCTCTTGCAAGGAGCATGTCAGGAGGGGGAGTCTCAGGACAGGGGTGTTCTGTAATTCATAGGAAGTGATGGAGCGGGGGAGTCTTTTTTCTACTCAGTTTATTATAGCAATCTCATTTTATTAGGAAGTGCGTTCTGGGACGTGGGGGGATCAGGGCTCTTGTAGCCTTCCTGCCTGGAAGTGGGGCTTCCTTACGTGAATTGGGGCTGTGGAGTGGCAGTGGGAGAGAATTCGGTTTTGCCTTCAGAATTATCTTCCTCATGATAATGCCCCCCCCCATTTAGGAAGGCAGGGCTTAGGCTGTGATGGCTACCAGAACCTCTTTATTTTAACCACCCACGCCAGTTGACTCCCCCTGCCCTCGAGTTTCCCCAAATCAGCAAGTAAGTCATCTTTCCCAATCCTCTTCTTTTAACCTCTCTCTCTGTCTTCAGCATTTTTGGATGTGATATAGAAAATCGTCCTTTAAATAATTTCTTTTTAAGGTACAGAATTAAGGATTTCTTTTCCTGGCTTCTCTTTTGCCTTTCTTTTACAGCTTAGTCATAGATGCTTTGTGGTTGATGCCGTTTTATTTTATTACTTTTTTAGAAAAAATAATAAAACCTTGTGTTTTCTTCAGGAAAATAAAAAGAATAACTTGCCGCTCACCTTTCAGCCTCCATTTCCCCAACCTCTTTTATTCCCCCCGCTCTTCTGTTCCCTTTCTCCGCCTCCCCACCCCTGTGAAGATCTTCGCTTAACAAATACTTGCTGCCGAAAACGTTATAACAAGGACTCCTTTGTTGTATATAAGCTATTTCTTGACACATTTAAAAAGGAAAAAAACAAACAAAACAAAACTGAAAAAAAAAAGAAAACCCAGGAGGGGAGGAGGGGTACTTCCTCCCCCAACAAAAAATGGAAATTGTACATTGTGTAGAGAAAACAAAATGACAAAAAAAGAAACCAGACAGCTTAGCCATGAATATTGTGAAAAGTTGTTAACGTCCTTTTGTAGTGTGAACTTTTTTGTGTATGACATTAAAATGTGCAAAAGGTGGTTTCCTGGAAATTTGGGCAAGGGGGAGAGAGAGGCAGAGATGCTCAGGGAGGGGGACGCAGCTCACATCACATCCGCCACCCTGGCTGTGCTCCCTCCCCAAAGAACCGAAAATGAGTTTAGTCATCATCTCCCCCTTGCAAAGGTGCCTTGTCTTCCTCCTGAATCAGAAATAAGAAGCCCACCAGCAGACACCCCCCCACACACACACACACACACAACAGCTTGGTGACAGCCAGAGACCCTTGAGGCGCACTCTTTGCTCCTCTCGCATCCTCCAGCCCTAGCTGGGGTTCAGAGGAGGGTTTTCCTTCCTCCTGCTTCCCAGGTTTCAGAATGGGGCAGGGGACAGTGGAGCGAGAAAAGCATGAGCGTTCCTATTAAACTGTAAATAATATTTGCACTGCTTTTAGCTTTGGGACAATATTCACTTCTTTTGGCATTCCTTGCAAAGGCCAGGGAAACGGTTAAGCAGAAGGTTTGGTCTCTCCTTCCTCTGTCGCCATGGAAATGGATGCAGAATTTTTGGAAGGAGCACCTATGCCATTCCTCCCCCACCCCATCCTAGCCATTGTGTTGGCCCATCTTTGTTCCACCATCTCTTTTCATTGACTTGTATCCATCTTTTCCGCTTTTTCCTTTCCTGTCTCTTAGTTTACTCCCAGCTTCGTTTCCTTTGGCCAAAGTTACACTGAGGCAGCCTAGAATAACCAGATCAAGCTGAGTTAGATGTAGTTCCAGTGTATTTTCATCCCAGGCCGTCTGGATGACATTTTCTTCCCCCTAATCCCCACTCTTCATCAGTATTGCTATTGTTTAGTGTTTTAGGCCACATCTTCTCTCCAGGCACTTGGCTGAGAACACAGAACGCAGCTCATTTTAGAGCAACACACTAATGCCAGACCATCAGAACCCACCAGTATGGTGTTGGTATCTGGAAGAAGAAAGACACCCATTTTCCATTGCCCAAGAGCCTCACTGTGGGAAGAAGAGCTGAAAAGAGATTCTCCCAGCAAGGGCCAAACTCATTTGCCATTGGCCATTGAAGAGAACCATTTTGATTTCTCATCCCTCATAGAGAGGACTGGGCCAACACCCCATTTCACATAGTAAAATGGCATCCAGGAAGAGTCACCTTTTCACTTGTCAAGAACCAAGTGCCGTTAGTCCTTCTTATAAGCAGGTGGAGCTCGCCTTTGAAACAACTCCCATACTTGTCTTGGAAGGCTGACAATCCTAAGAGCAGGCCAAGGCGATTTTCTTCACACTTCGTGTTGCCCATCTTAGTGCCTCCTTGCTGGTTGTTGATTTTCAGCTTCAAAAGAGGAAGTCCCTGCTCTTCATCATGGTCTCTGACTCATGCGTGTGGGTTTACTCTGCACCTGCACTGAGTACATGAGAAACTTCTAGAGCTGACCCAAGCGGTTTGGGAAGGAGCCTCATCCCAAATGTTTCAGGGTTTCCACTCTTTCCCTCCCTTGTTTTTCACCCACTGCAGCACCCTTGAGCAGCGGATGCCACTCGCTAATAAATATCACTCTTGCTGTTTTTAAAGAAGAAAGTTAAGTTTCTGGTCCTCAAGATACATTGACAGCTCTGGAGGATACAATTGGCTTGGGTCTGGCCCACCTCGCTATGGATGTGTTCTGTGTGGAGACTCCTGCCCCAGTCCTTGAGCTCTTTCACAGTGTACAAATGCAGCACTGCGGTCCTGCTTTTAACTGCCTTGGCAGCATCCTAAGGAATCCTGGGGTTTGTCATTTGGTGAGCACTAGAACTCTCTGGCTGAGAATTTGAAACGCCCCTCCTGAAACTGCAGATCCCAGGAATCCATAGGATGGAGCCGTAAGAGTTGAGTCAAAGGACTGTAGTTGTGCAGAATGAAAAGGCCCCTTGGCACTCATTCCAGTGCCTTGGCTCACATCACCTCATCTCTGTGTACTTTTGAAGTTTATTTGCAACCTGCCTGTTGCTGGGATTCGACAAGAATCAAATCACTGTTGCGCGTAACTGTTTGAAAAGAGCAGATGGGGAGACTCTGCTGGTTTGAAGAATGGATCCCAAGGAACAAAACTATTATTTTTAAATATATTTAAAGAGGTGTTTTTTTTAAATTGGCCTGAATGAACAGCTTTAGGAATGAACATAATGACTGGTGAGCCCACAGCATTCTGCTGCAACTTAAGTGACCCAAAGCCTAACTGAGCACTTGTGGGTCGCCCCAAGATGGACTTCTTCCACCCCATTCTCCATCATCCATACTTTCTGTCCACATACCTAATGTACCTGCTTCATGTGTGGCAGGTGTGTCTCTGGTGTTTACATCTTTGTCCCCTCCAATGCCCAGAAATCTCCGTTCTTGAATGCAGCAGTGGCATCCAGTGTAGAGCCTGCCCTGACTTCGTGCAGTCTGCAGTCTTCTGGTACTCTTGCGGGAATTTACGAGAACACCTTTCAGTGGCTTCTCTTGTCAAGGGATCCTCAAAATGAACCAAGTGCCCTTCCTCTTCCGCCAGGCGTTGGCTCGTGCCTGAGGGGAGGGCGGGCAAGTAAGGCAACGCTTGAGCCAGAGGAAAGGAGGTGGCCGCTGCCCTATGCCACCTGTTTTAATTCCTTTGGCTCTTCTTAACCCAAGATATCCCCCACTCTTGGCTTCCTGCTTCCGCTCCCATTTTTGTATTTGTCCTTCAAACAGTGGCTCCCATCTCTTGCTCCTGGGTAGACCTTTACTTCCAAGTGAATATTGCTCACAAGGAAGCTGCCTCAGGCTCAAATGAATGCCAGCTGTGTGGGTCATCTCCTGTCTGTCTTCGCATCTTGCCTCCTTTCCCATCATAGACCTCATTCCCCTACCGGTGAGGTTCAACAAAGCAGAACATGGCTTTATGGTTGAAACCAGGGGGCAGTCATAAGGATGAGAGCAATTCCGCCCTTTGTGTGGTGCCACTGGGAACACTTGGGACTACATCCTGGCTATAGGATCTTGGAGCAGGGAGCGTTTGGACACCAGCTTCTCCTTGAGGTCAAGGATCAGATTGGTTTTGTCAGCAGAGTTTCTTAAGGAAACTGCCAGCCACTGGACAAAGCATGTAATATGAGGGTATGCCAGTTTTCACTAAGAACAAAGCTAGTGTCACATCCCCTCTCCTTCCCAACAGTTTAGACAGCTTTCCTCTTTGATCTTTAATTTCTTTACCCCCATACGGTGCCGTGGTCTGTCTGTTGCAAAGCATGTGTGTGTCTCGGGGTGCTTTTAGGCTGAATTTTAAAATTTCAGTCCCGACTGGAAGTCAACCACAGGTTAAGAGAAGGGAACAGAATAGAGCTTGGGAGTTTTTTGTTTTTTTCTGGGGCAGGTGGCACGGGTTGTGTGTGATGCAGCCAGTGGTTCTGGGAGGAAGGAGAGGCACAGATGGGAAACCGGACCTTTTGCACAATTTTAAGAGGGCTTTTTATTTTTATTTTTTGCATTGTGTTTTTGAACCTGGTTTAAAAGGAGGAAGAGGAGGAGAAAAGCTGTTTAAATATTGCCAATTGATTATGCAGTGACCTGATTAAAAATAATAATAATAATAAGCTAATTTTTGGAGAAAGGATTAAAAAAAACTTTGTAATATTTATCACTTGCAAGCTATGTTTAATAAAGAAAGGAATGGTTTATACATTTGGACGTGGCTGACGTGTTGGATTTGCTGTCTTGGTGGTGGTGTTGGTAGAGGTCTCTTGGGACATGTACAGGAAATGGAAGAAGGGGGAAATCACCAAAGAAGATTATAAGCAAGTAGCCAGGAGATGTAGGGAGAAGGTCAGAAAGGCTAAAGCACAGAACGAACTCAGGCTGGCCAGAGACATTAAAAACAATAAAAAGGGCTTTTTTAAATACGTCCGCAGCAAAAGGAAAAAGAAGGAGACGATAGGGTCACTGCGCAAGGAAGATGGTGAATTAATAACAGGAGGAAGAAAAAAGGCAGAACTCCTCAACACCTTCTTCGCCTCAGTTTTTCCCCAAAAGGATAAAAACACGCAACCTGGTGGTTGGGGAGCAGGTGAGGAAGTGGGGGAAATGCAGCACAGAATAGATAGAGAGGTAGTACAGGAATACCTGGCCACACTGGATGGATTCAAGTCTCCAGGGCCAGATGAATTGCATCCTAGGATTTTAAAAGAACTAGCAGAGGTCATTGCGGAACCTCTTGCTATAATCTTTGAAAACTCTTGGCGGACCGGAGAAGTTCCGGCAGACTGGAGGAGGGCAAATGTTGTCCCCATCTTCAGGAAGGGAAAAAAAGAGGACCCAAATAATTGTCGCCCAGTCAGCCTGACATCAGTACCTGGAAAGATCCTGGAGCGGATCATCAAACAGTCAGTTTCTAATTACTTAGAAAACAATGCCGTAATTACAAAAAGTCAACATGGATTTCTCAAAAATAGGTCATGCCAGACTAATCTTATCTCTTTTTATGATAGAGTTACTTGCTTGATAGATGAAGGGAATGCTGTGGACATAGTATATCTTGATTTCAGTAAGGCCTTTGACAAAGTTCCCCATGACATTCTTGCAAAGAAGCTAGTAAGATGTGGGCTGGACAGGGCTACTGTCAGGTGGATTTGTAACTGGTTGACTGACCGTACCCAAAGGGTGGTCTCCAATGGCAGATTCTCATCCTGGAGAGAAGTGACTAGCGGGGTGCCACAGGGTTCTGTCCTGGGCCCGGTGCTGTTCAATATCTTCATTAATGACTTGGATGAAGGAATAGAGGGCACGCTGATCAAATTTGCAGATGACACCAAGTTGGGAGGGGTTGCTAATACGCCTGATGACAGGATCAAAATTCAAAAGGACCTGGACAGATTGGAGAGCTGGGCCAAGGCTAACAAAATGAACTTCTACTGAGAGAAATGTAAGGTCCTACACTTAGGCAGAAAAAATGGTATGCAGAAATATAGGATGGGGGACACGTGGCTGGCTAACAGTACGTGTGAAAGGGATCTAGAAGTCTTCATAGACCACAAGCTTAACATGAGTCAGCAGTGTGTTGCGGCAGCCAAGAAGGCCAACGCAATTCTTGGTTGCATCAATAGGAGTATGGTGTCTAGATCGAGGGAGGTATTGGTACCACTCTATTCTGCATTGGTTAGACCTCATCTTGAATACTGTGTCCAGTTCTGGGCACCCCAATTCAAGAAGGATATGGATAAGCTGGAGCAGGTCCAGAGGAGGGCAACCAAAATGGTGAGGGGCCTGGAAGCCACGCCCTATGAGGACAGACTTAGAGAGCTGGGTATGTTTAGTCTGCAGAAGAGAAGGTTGAGAGGGGACATGATAGCCATGTTTAAATATTTGACGGGGTGTCATGCCGAGGAGGGAGCGGGCTTGTTTTCTCCTGCTCTTGAGACCAGGACTAGGAGCAATGGATGCAAGCTGCAGGAGGGGAGATTCCGCCTGAACCTCAGGAGGAATTTCGTGACAGTCAGGGCTGTCCGACAGTGGAATGTGCTGCCACAGAGTGTGGTGGAGTCTCCTTCTTTGGAGGTTTTTAAGCGGAGGCTGGATGGCCACTTGTCGGGAGTGCTTTGAGGGTTTTCCTGCATGGCAGGGGGTTGGACTGGATGGCCCTTGTGGTCTCTTCCAACTCTACATTTCTATGATTCTATGATTTCCACGCTTGCCTGTTACGGTGATGATTTTCCACTTTCAACATCCTATGGAATCCTGGGGTTTGCAGTTTAGAGAGGGGCCTCAAAGGACCTTAAAGGCCCCTCCCTAAATTGCAAAGCCCAGGATTCCATAAGGTGTTGAAAGTGGAATAATAACACTATAATAGGCAAGTGTGGAAATGGCCTTGGGAGCATCATTTCAGAAGGGATTAGTATGTGTACATATGGGTGGAAGAGGGATCTGTCCTGGGCCAATTTCAGAAGTCACCCCAGAGATGGGGCCAGCATCCTTGAGGGACCCAAAGGCCCCATCAATTCCTCCTTTCTGCCACTGCCATCTGCCCACCTCCAGCCAGGAAAACACCACTCGTGGCTAGGGATGTGCTACTTTGGCCACTTCCACCAGAGCAAGTGACAGGTAAGATGAGACAGAATTTTGTTTCAGCTTGGGTTCACTGAGGGCCATCTTTGTATTTGAGATGGAAGTTAGTATTTTAAAAAACCAAGGATGGGAGAAATGACAACCTTCCTCCATCCAGGTCCAGCGCTTGGACTGCCTGGAACATCAGAATCTCATTTTTAAACCCTGTGAACCCAACCATGTTAGCCATAAATTAAGGTGTTCTTGTTATGTGTCTTCAGGATGACTCCTATCGTAGAAGGTGGTGCCACTGCCTTCCTCTTAGCCTGAGAGAATGTGACTTGCCCAAGGCCTCTCAGGTGGTTTCCATGACTGAATGGGGATTCAGACTCTGGTCTTGGAGTCCTAATCCAGTGCTCAAACGACTACATCATGTTGGCTGTCAAACTGGGGCTACCACCTCCTCTTTTTTTCACCCTTTCACAACCTACATGGCAGACTATACTATACTAGAAATATGACATAGGTGAAGATGTGCATATGAATTTCATTTCTATTTACTTTGGAAGAATTGGTGAAAGTTGCAAATGTGCTCAGAGTGAGAAGAGTATGAAAGTTTCTAAATTCCAAATTCAGAAGAGAGGGAAATGGACTGATTTTCTCATTCAAAACAGAAATTACCACTGCTGCATGTTCTTGAACAAGTTCACTGGAAGAGCTCATAGGAGAGAAAGGTACCAGAGTGGTAGAGAGATCACTAATGGTTTGATTCTTGACACACACACACAAATTCTTTTGATTCTTTGTGCGCGCGTGCACACACAAACTTGTCACATAAGATACCTTAGTTTAAACCAGGCCCATTTTGGTTCTCCTAAGTCCAGGATTGTTCTCCAGTTTAAGGTTTTTCCCCACACAGCAGCCTTGAAGATCCTTCTTAATAACCCTGGAATCTATTAAACAGGAGATGCACTTGGGACCTTTTCTATGCAAAAGACATGAACCTGTAACTCCAGAGGTATTTGGGGCTATAGAGCCTCTCCATCTGAAGACTTGCATCTGCAAAGTGTGATGCTTCAAAGGTTAGGAGAAACCATCATCTCCTGTTCCAACTGGGATATTGTTCAAAGGACTTCTTGAACTGCAGAGTTTGGGTGAGTCAGCTCACTTCAGAAGGATTAAATTGTGGGGGGCGGGGGTTATGGGCCAGTAGACCATAGCCATAGTGGCCTTCCTCCATGCCTTGGGAAGAAGATGAATTAAAGATGAATTAAACAGATGGGAACAAGCACCTATGGTGAATGATTCCATTGCTCCCTTCTCCCCACCCTGAAAGAAATGAGTAAAACCCAGAGATGTTTTCCACTTTGTTTTTAATTTTCAACACAGACAAGAAAGATTTCCGGACATCAACACTGCAAGCCTCAGGGTTTTGAAATCTTTGATGACCACTTGGGGTTGTGACAATGAAGCCACCAAAAATAAGTGGGAAGGTAGGAGAGAAAGAGAAGTTATTCCTGCCCTTTGTAGTGAGAGAAAACTCTTCTGTGTTACTGTAATTGGAGACTTATTTGTGATGGGGTGGGATAATACTTGATTTGAAGAAAACATTCCAGTTGTAACTTTTTGGTCATTTTTTTTACCAATTTGGAAGGTTTGCTTTCAAAATCTGGACTGAAGGCCTGCTGTGAAGGTAGGTCTGCCACAATAAGGAGTGATTGTAAATCAGTGAGATGGAACATGTTGACTTCATCTTTTTAAAAAATAGACTTGACATATTGATACTGGATGAGTCCTTTGCTCACCTTAATACCTCTTGGTTGTCAAAGATCCGAGTGGCCATTGCAGAATTTCAAAACCCTGGGAGATGTTCAGTTTACAGACATTACAGCGAGGGGTAATGGAAAAAGATTTGGGGTCCTTCATCATCAATGCTCCTTCACATCTTTCCCCCTTCCCCAAAAAAATCATTCCCGGTGGTTCCAATTTTCCACTTTTCCATTGCCCCATGGGCCGTACTTTCTCTCTTGCATAGGATGTTAGCTTTTCCACAGCAAGAGTTCTCCCTTCTCCAATAATTAATCTTCCAGGAAGACTCTGGTCGTGGTTTCTTAAAGCTCATTTCTTCATTTCACAAAAAACACACACCTTAAAACACCTTTTTTTTTTAGGTTCAAAAGCATTTCCTCATCTCATTGGTACTAGCCTTTTTTTTTTCTTAATAGATAGGTCTATTCACAGTGGTTCATCAGGAGCAGAGGCCAGGCTTCCAGAATAGCGATGGAACCAATTCCCACCATTACCAACTTCAACCATCACATTGGTATGTATTGTGGTCAAAACGGGAGAGGGACAGAGCCCAGAACTGTCTCAGTTATTTCAAGAAAGAGGACAAATGCCTTGTAAAAACAGTCTCGTGTGCTGCTTCAAGTCAAAATATCCATCTCTATTAATGTACAGGTTGCTTGTAATCTGTGTGGGAGATATTCAGATTTCTTTTGAGTAGAAGATCTAAGGAGTAGGAGATCTAAGATGAGAACCATGGGCAAAAAGTAGATAACAGTATCATCTTCCCATCTATTTAGATGAGAGGGAAGAAGGTATCATCAAGTTTGCAGATAACTCAAAATTGGGAGGAGTGGCTAACACATTGAGAAACAGGAACAGAATTTGAAAGGACCTTGATAAAAGAAAAAGGAGCAGAAAATAATAAAATGAGATTTAGTGCAGACAAACACAAAATTCTAGATTTAGGCCACAAAAACCAAATGCACAAATATAGGATGATGGATACATGGCTCAGCAGGACTCCATGTGAAAAGGCGCTTGGAATTATTGTTGATTGTAAGTTGGACATGGCCCAGCAATGTGATGCTGCAGCAAAGGAGGCAAATGCTCTTTTAGCCTCCATTAACAAAAGCATGGTTTCCAAACTGAGAAAAGTAATAGTCTCTCTATGTTCTGTGTGGATCAGACCACATCTGAGTACTGGATTCAGGTCTGGGTGTCTCATTTTAAGAAGGACATAGACAAGTTGGAGTTGGTTCAGAGAAGGGCAGCAAGGAGAATAAGAAGTGTGAAGAAAAAAACCTATGAGGAAGAGTTGAGGAGCTGGGCATGTTCAGCTGGGTGAAGAGAAAACTGAGGGGTGACATGATTGGACTTTTTAAATATCTCAAGGGCTGCTACATGCCTGTTCTCTGCTGCCCCAGAGGCTAGGACCAGGTCTAAAGTTACAGGAGAGTAGGTTTCAATTAAACATTAGAAGAACTTCTTGAAGTTAGAGTCATTTGGTCAAATGCCTAGAAAGGTGGTGAGGTTCCTTCCCTGGATGTCCTCAAAAAGAGGCTGGACAGCAACAAGCTTGAGTGCTTTAGCGAGATATCTTGAAAAGATGGACTTGATGGCCCATGCAACCCATTCCAACTCTATAATTCTATGATTTCAACCAGGGGGAAGGATCATAAGAGAAGGTGATAAAACAGTGGACTGGAGATGGATCATAAGGAAAAAATAGGCTTATATCAATTATATTTGGGTGGAACAATTGAAGGATATAGTCATTGGAGGAAGAATGTGTGTTTTCCAGAACTAGAAACAAATCCTTCTTTCAAGAGAACCCCAAGTTTGTCCCAACCCAATCAGCATTTAGAGCTGTAGGGTTTGGTCATTTAGAATATGTTGATAAATTGAGAGAGAGAACCTGATTAAACAAGCAGCAACTTGAGAAAAAACTGTGAAATAATAGAGTAGATGCCTCTGCTAAGTACTTGAAGAGTGATTCACTCTTATGTACGAGAAAGGAGGAGTGCCACTGCTAGGACAGTACTAGAAGGATTCGTTCTTATGTAGAAGAAAGAGTGAATGTCAAAGAAAGGAAGAATTCTTCTAAGGTGGTCCTAGAAGAAGAATTTCCTCCTGTATGGAGGAATGCCTCTTCCAAGACATTAATAGAAGAGATATTCCTCGTGTGTGGAAGGAATGCCTCTTCTAAGACAGAATACAAGGACATAGCTATGCTAGTCTGGATCAGTATGCAAAGGGATATTGTGGCATAAATGTTAGTCTCAAAGGTGCCCTGATACATCTTCTAAGGCAGTACTAGAAGAAGGATTCCCACCCGTGTGAGAGGATTACCTCTTCTAAGATGGTGTGGAAGAGAGTTTCCCTCCTCTGCTGAAAGACGAGAGGAAATGCCTAAGATGGCATTAAAAGAGGGATTTCTTCTGTGTGAGGGCACTGATGACTCCCTCTTCTAAGGTAGTTTTCATTTGAATAAAAAGGGCCTTTTCTAAGATGGTTCTAGAAGATAGATTCTCTCTACATTTGAAAAAGAAAAAGGAATGCCTCTTCCAAGATAGTGCCTGCTTTGGATACCATGTTGCTCAAGAAGAAAATTGGGAATTTTATCAAGAAATGCTAAAGGTTAAAAAATAATGTTTTTTGAAAGCCAGAGTGTTGGGGGAAGGAGGAAAAGTTACATGACAATCTAAATTATTTTCAAGAAAGGTGTTCTATCTATTGGTTATTCTGCGAATTTGGGGATCCAACAAGATTTTCTGTCACAATGACTTGGCCACGTTAGTCTGGATCAGGATGCAAAGAGATACTGTAGCACCTTTAAGACTAACAAAGGTGCTAGAAGAAGTCTTCTAAGACAGTACTACTCCCAAAACGAAAGCTGTTCCACACTCTGCCTAAAATACACTGACCATTTTTCATTTCCTTAGTCATCCTTTATATTACTACTGGCCTCAAGTTGCTGTGTTCCAGTCCTCATGTAGCTGAAATTGCAAAGAGGTAACAAAGATGGAACAGCCAAGTTTGCAGAAGCACAAAGGGAGCCCCCAAACACCATCAGTTTCCATAGTTCAAGAAGAATGTTGCATTTACAGTTTAAAATGTCAGGTAAGCTCGTGCTTCAGCTTAGACTGAAGCCTTCCACTGGAGCAGGGGATGCTATGATGTCCCAGGCTGTCAGCCAAGCTCTGATCTGGACTGGAAATGCTACACTAGTTTAGCCCTCCTCCTACGCAGAACCACCAGAACTTGGTTCTCAGTCCTTGTTCTTCCTTGCAAATGTACTGCCATGACTTTGCATAACAGCCATGTTTAAATATTTGAAGGGATGTCATCTCGAGGAGGGAGCGGGCTTGTTTTCTGCTGCTCCAGAGACTGGGACAAGGAGCAATGGATTCACACTGCAGGAAAGGAGATTCCACTTGAACATCAGGAAGAACTTCCTGATGGTCAGAGCTGTCCGGCAGTGGAATACGCTGCCTCCATGGAGTGTGGTGGAGTCTCCTTCTTTGGAGCTTTTTAAGCAGAAGCTGGATGCCCATCTGTTGGGAATGCTTTGCTGTGTGTTCCTGCATAGCAGGGGGTTGGACTGGATGGCCCCTGGGGTCTCTTCCAACTCTATGATTCTATAGCCTCTAGAGCTTGGGCTGTAGGCTCTGTAGGCTTTAAGCACAGCATCATGAATGTTGTAGTCGATGAACACACTATTTACATTTCTTTTGTGTATCAAAGCTGTATAAAATCATGGTGTTATGGGTTTTATAGTCTTTAAAGCTGTACAAAGCAAAACATGTTGGACGTTATAGTCTATAAAGCCGTATATAGCTGTTATTTTACATTGCTTGTGTATATTTGGGCATAGCTGTTCTGGATGAAAGGGCGTTGCGATCTTAAAGCAGAACAAATCTAAAACTGCATAATGCTCCACAGGAATTAAATATTTCCTATTTTTAAAAAAGTTCAGGAGGATGTTGAGGATTTAGACCATTTTGCAGGAGATGGTTGATCGTATACGCTAAAATTTGTACTTCAAACATAGCCTTCCAACCTATTTGTCTGTAGTATCTATATTATGAAAGAGGCAGTGAAAAAAGGCTGTATATGTAGGAGAAGTTTTCTAAATATGTGATGTCTTTTGTCCTTTAAAACTCACTGCAGTGCCTCCTGCATATTTTCTGTTGTTCTTTCAGAAATGGTAACTTGTTTTTCTAATTTAAAACCAAGGAGAACATTGTCATCTTTGTGGTAGGCTTTGCATACAAGCAGACGTAATGCAAATTTTCCAGGGTATGGCCAAATTCATCAAAGCTTCGCAACTGTCTAATTACAGCAATTTTTAAGTGAAAACTGTCAGTGAGTTTTTTTGTTTTTTGTTTTTTGTTTTTTTACTGTAGTGTAGACTTAGGCTGAAGACTGTGTAATTCACACATAACAATTTTGTAATGAAAGAAGAAAGATGGTGGCCAAATGGAATACCACGAGTACATGAATGGGCTAGAAGGTTGATCTTACATGCATTTACTCAGGAATAAGAGCCCACCGAAATGGCTGAGAATTACTTTTGAGTAAGCTTGCATTAAACCGGGCTCTGAACAACAGGACCGACCAGGAAAATCTGAGAAAATTTGAGTTTTAATTTTGTGAGAGGTAAAGATTTCCCCAAATAATCAGCAAGATAGTAGGAAAAAAATGGCGACTGGTGATCATGATGGTAACAAAGGCAAGAAACCATGAGTTGAAGACTGTGGTTAAGAAGAAGAAGCTGGTAAGGGAAGTTGTGGGAGTAGGCTTTGATAGAGGTATTTGTTTGTATGCCTTAGGATTTGAGTATTCTTCCTTTGGCCATGAGGTAGGAATAGAAGACCCTGAAAGCAATATCGCTTCCCCTTGTGTGTTTCTGGAAACTGCTGAAAGAGTGGAAGAGTGGGTACTTTGTTGTTGTGCACCTTCAAGTCATTTCCAACTCACAGTGACACTAAGGAGAACCTATCACAAGGTCTTCTGGGGCTGAGAGGGTATGATGTGCCCATGGTCACCCAGCGGGTTTTCACGGCTGAGCGGAAAATTGAACTCTGGTCTCCAGGATTGTAGTCCAGCACTCAAACCACAGCATACTGGCTCTTTGTGGCTGGTTTAGATGACACAATAAAAAGGTGAGAATCTTTGGCAAGATGTTCCAAGGTTGCCAGAGGACATATCTCCAAAAGAGTCCTCCTTGAACAATTCTTCTAGCCCAATCAATAGCTCCCAAGTTTGATGGGGACTTGCTAAAATGAGAGTTTTGCTTGCTGAAAAGGGTTTCTGGCTGTTTCCTAAGTAGGCCTCCACTGAAGTAAAGAGGGCTCAGTTTCAAAGGAGGACCAGTGGGCAACAGCTGGCCCAGTACAGGGACTCAAACAGTGTCACTTATGTGGTTACATAAAGCTATTCAAGAAATACATGAGTTCGGGAGAGCACATTTACACCTAAGCCAGGGCGGAAGCTCTCGGACGATGGGCATCTTTGATCATAAAGCTACCACTGTGGGTTTCAAACATACCTTTGGTTACTCTTTGGTTGAAATGGATAGTGGTGGAGAGTTAAAACCAAAAACCTTGGTGGAACAGACACCGGTTGGGCTCTTTTGTGTGGGCAGCGTTGGAAGCTGACCACCTTTTGCGATTCAGCCATCATCTGCCTCGCTCCATTGAACCACTGTGTGCGCCTCTGCTCTTTGGGAGACGCTCTCTATCAAAGGAAGGCAGAAGAAGGATCAACTATGAAAAAGCATTATTTTCCCTAGCACACTAAAATAATCAAAAAGAAAAGGTTTGGGGGAGCTGGTTTCATATTATTTGGTAGGGAAAGGCAGGAGAAAGTAGGTGGGGGATATTTTGGTTATATTTCCTAGAGAAGAAACTACAGGCAAGGAGATAATAGATAGCACAGCTTCAGGAAAGGTCTAGCTTAACGGTATTTTCTTTTCTCCTTTTCATATGCAAAACTTTGGGTCAGAGTTGTTGAAGTGTCTTGTTTTCCTGCAAGCACACAAAGAGAAACGCACCACCACAAGGCGAAGTTGGGAGGTCCCTCGTGTGAGGCGCCTTACTGTGCTGGTTGTGTCTTTTCTCCCATGGAAGAGCTGATGGTTGAAAGCCGAAAGAGAGGGAGAGGTAGAAAGAAAGAAGCCCTCAGCTGGCAGGAAAGGGTGCAATCATATTCGTGTGGATAAATCTTATTTTTGTCCCCCAAAATCTGGGATCTCCACCTTATAATCATCATCATATTCTGATAGGAAGAAGGTTGCCTCTTTGGCTAGGGCTGGTAGGTGGATACAGTGACTCAGGCCATTTCCACACTAGACCATTATAGTGCTATTATTCCACTTTTAACATCCTGTGGAATCCTGGGGTTTGCAGTTTAGGGAGGGGTCCTTTGAGGCCCCTTCCTAAACTGCAAACCCCAGGTCCATAGGATGTGAACGTGGAATAATAGCGCTATAACACTCTGGTTCAGAAATGGTCTCAGTGTTGGAGCCAAGGTGGGATTGAGAAGGCCAAAAGTGTGAAAACCCTGGTAGTTTATGGGTGAACTCAGAAAAATCTGGCAAGCTACAGATTTTATTGGCTTTGTAGAACCTGATATCAAGTAATTATGCCATGGAGGAGGTTCATGTTGGCTGTCTAAGGCCTAAATCCAAGGTTAGTCTCAACTGACTAAACCAGAAGAGGACAGAAACATGCAATGGATCTGAGGTGGAAAAAGAGAGAAACAGAATTTCAGCTTGTATAGAAGAGTTTTATTTTGAGGAAATAAAAATCTTCTTTATAACATTCTGACACTCTGGCTGAGATCTTGCCTCAGTTCAATGCAGGGTAAATATCTGCTGGCAAAGTACATTAAGCCAGCATTACACACCCCATAAACAGAACAGCAACACAGCACAACGTAAGTGGCTGATCTGCATGGCTTTTGGCACAAATTCAGTGCGCAATGCATCGAGGCAGTGCACAATGCACAAAGGCAGTGCTCAGGTTGCATGCTTCTCTGTTTAATGCACTGCCATAGGCACAGAGGTTCTGCGTGCCCAACTTCACTCCTGCCACTATCAGCTGGATATGCCAGTTGCGCATCATCTGCAAAATTCACTCCACGTGTGCAGCATAATTTATGTCTCTTTATGTCACTGACCGGATTCTAGCCTCTATCTCTCTGTCTCCTTCTCTCTCTCTTTTTTTAAATCCAACTAGAGTAGATCCATTAAATCAATGAAATTTATTTAAATGATGGCTTACCCAATTTCTATTGATTCAGTTTTGTCTACTCTAGAGAACTGGATTTTGGGTCACTGGTTGTGCACATGGTTCTTCTCAGACAAGTCATGTTCCCCTGGAATTCTGTATTGCTTTAATTTTTTTTTAAGAATGATAACCTTTCTCTTCTTTGGAGATAGAGAAAGGGAAGGAGAGAGAAAGAATTCCTTGGTTTCAGTGGCAGTGGAGGCCTTATCAGATTAATCTGGAAGTCTGCATGCTCTTACCAGTGAGGAAAAGCCACTCTGCACATGCCCAGATTCCCATCTATTACCACTTTAATTAGTGCACGGCCTAATGTTCAACAGCAGGGTTTTGTGGCCAAGATTCTCACCCTATCCATTTGGAAGAATTTTTTTTTCTAGAAGGAGACCCAACAAGACCCTACTCTGCCAGCTTGGGTATCCAAGAAAAGAAGAGAGGACAGGAAGCAGGTTAGGCAGGAAGGATGGAAAAGTGAAGTTGGGGGAGGAAGAGACGGAGGAGGAATGCTGGTGTAGCAATAACCAATTCCCCTGTGGTGAACACACGCCATTGTCCTAAAGTGGAGGCTCTTTAGTTTTAAGGGAGGTTTTGGAGGTAATTATGGTTGAGAATTGGTCATCATTTGGAGTTAGGTTGTCTAGAATCTGACGCGGGCATCTTCCCTTGGGGGTGGAGAGAGCCCCTGGAAGTCAGAATCCAGGTGGGCCATTTTTGGTCCATCAACAACATGGTGCTCCTTAACAACTGAAGAGCCCTGAGGCCACAAGGCAGTACGGCTAGAGGTCCACTCGCCATGGATGTTCTCCAGGGCCAGGCAGGGGTCCCTCCTGCCCTGGCCATTCCCTCCCTCCCGCTCCAGAAAACTTTGAATGCTAAGGCTCCATCCACACACAGTTAAAGCTCTACATCTTTGGAAACAGTTCATCAACTTTTGTGTATCCTCTTAAAAAATATTTGGATAGAGACGTTATATATATAATATATATATATATATATATATCAAAAAAAGACACTCTGTTGGAAGCAGCGAGAGAAGCTATAGAAAAGAGGAAAGGGAAATGAGGGTTTTGGTGAAGTGTTCCCCCGAGACCCCTCATGACAGAAGAAGGGAGGGGTGTCACTGGGGTGGACATTCATGTGGGGTTTCGGAGTGGGGGGTACACTGCTGCTCCCGCTTTTGGTTTGGCGATATTTGGTATGCTGGTGCCGAGCGCCCAGGCACCGTGGGTAGGGGAGTGTTGGAAATGTCCTCAGCCCCACCCAGAGTGGAGAATGTGACTCGTTTAGGACTAATTTTGAAGCCTCAACCTTCCCCATCCCCCTGTCCCAAAGCCCAAACTCTTGGGAGGGGTTTGGCTTCAGTACAGTTAGGGGGGCAGTGGGGGTCAGCTTCCCCGTCTGCTCTGAGGCAGCCATGAAAGAGAGGCGGGAGGTCAACTTCCCCTGTTTCTGGTTGTTTCCCCTCAAGATGGCTGCCTCAGATGCCGGACTCTTCCCATTGCCATGGAGAACTGGTCCCCGTTCTTCCCCATCTCTGGCATTGACCCCCCATCTTTCTGTGAAAGAGGGAGGTTATTTGGCGGCCAGAGTGGCTGGCAGGTTGAGGTAGTTTTGGTATTTGTATCAAAAATAGATAATCCAGGGTAATTGTGGCGGGGACAGGGAGAGGTTGAAAGGAGTGGGCAAGCTAGGGTGGCGACTGGGCGAAGGTGAGGTAGATTCTTTGGAGGTTTATGGTTGGACTCCTGGACGGGCGGTGGGCAGTGGGGTAAGGGGAGGCCAAACCTCTACGGAGCTGCCGCCGTGATCCGTATAAGGCCTCGCCTGACCCCCTTCCCACCAGGCATTGGCTTAACCGCTGGGCTGGGATGGAGGGCAGCGCTCAATTGTCACTTCCAAATGGGGAGTGTCGTGGTTGTTGCGTCCCTCGGAGGACTGGGGGCTCTGCAGGGGGAAAGCAAACCATAAACTGGATTAACTCTACTGTCTTTTTAAAAAAAATAAAATAAGCAATTTGTATTTTGCAGGTTCTCTTTCGCACTCCCAGCATGCCAAGTTCTGTTCCTGAGATGTGGAATATATCTAATGGTCAGTGAGGTTGGTTCCTGTGTACTTTTACTGTTGCTAAAAGATCTAGGGCTTCTTCACGCTACTCAGTTAAAGGGCTCTTATGCCACTTTAACTGCTGTGGCAATGCCCTACCGCAGGGCGTTCCAAACGGTGTGCCGCGACATGTTAGTGTGTCGCCTGAAGTGTGTAGGTGTGTCACCTACAATCTTGGAAATGTATGTTACTATTTATAAATCACATATTTTTAAAAATATATGAAAGGTTTTCATGAGATATGTTGTGTCCCCATACATTTTGTTACTACAATTTATGTATGTGTCTATCTCTTTGAGAGGTTGGTTTAACCTCCGGTTTGCTAGTAAAACTGAATTACTGTGTTGTGAAATGGCGCATGTCTAAAAAAGTTTGTCACCAACAACATGAAAAGTTTGGAAAGTTCCGCCCTGTGGAATCCTGGGACTTGCAGTTTAGAGAGAGGTATCAAGAATTCATGCCTGAATGCCTCCCCAAACTACAAATCCCAGGATTCCATAGGATGCAGGCATGGCAGTTATAGTGGAATCCTGGTTTGAAAGAGCCCTTGTTCTTTGAGGCTGGAAAAAAAAAATTTGCCGTCTGTCATTCAATGGTCGAAACACTTTCCCGCTGTACTTGAACAAAATTTTATAGCAGCCAACTGCAAGAAAACACATTTTGGGAAGTATGGGCCTGAATCCTATTGGTGAGTCCAAAGCAGAGCAAACCCACTGAATCAAGAGTTGAACAGTGACTTCATACGTAGGGAAATCGCACTGATTCAGTGGGTCTACTCTAGTAGAGACTAGCTGTGGTCAGCAAAGTATGTGCCTAGTTCAAATTCATACCTATGTACCATCTTTTGCTCCTTCTTTTTTTCTTTTCTTTACACTTTAAATCTAATAATGATCCAATAATTTCTCCCCCCCAAGTTACACCTAATCAGCCTCCTCTACAGACTCAGTCTTTCTCAGCTACCCTTCCTTGTGTTCATCCTGACGATATATTTCTTTGGTAATTTTGTTCTTGAAAGATTTAGTGAATAATGTTAACATTCTTATTCCTATTGCCTGAAAGTCTTCAAAAAGTGGAAGACTATTCACATTTAGGGACTTGTTCTACATAAAATTCACATTTTTAAAAAATTTTGCACAGAAAACAGCATATTCTGTGTGGGAAAAAGCATTTTCTGCACGGAAAACAATATTTCTGCATAGAAATATGCTGTTTGTGGGACAGAAAACTCTGAAAGAACTTTGTTTCCTGTTTTAAAAAAATGTGCAAATTTTGCAAAAAATAAATCCAGAACAGTGAAGATTCACACCAGTCTAGCATTCTCCTCATCAGGGTTTCCTGACACTCGAGGACTTTTTTACAACATTTTCCAAATATTTTTTGAATATTCTTTCAATTCCTTGTTCATACCTCAAACAAAAAACAGGTCCATATGAGAATAGAACTTCTCAGGGCCCACTTTTGGGGCCCATGGCTTCTGACAATTCTGAGCTTGGCTTAAGTGAAGAAACTTGTGGTTCGCTAGGGGTCCATGAAGCTCGATTTGAATAGCAGCGGCAACAACAAGGATGCAGCTGTGGGGGGGGGTCTGCGTGCCCAAACTGCTCCCTCATTTGCAAGTGAGTGAGTAGTTTTGGCACCCGCATCCCCCCACACACACTGCCACGTCCCTCACAAAAGGGACACAATGGCAGGCATGTGCGCACACCCAAACGATGACTCTGGAGGCCGGACTTTGAATCACCGCTCAGCCATGGAAACCCACTGGGTAACCTGGGGCAAGTGACGTTCCCTCAGCCTAAGAGAAAGGCAAAGGCAACAAATCCTGCCAAGACAACGCCTTACAGTATCCATAAGTCAGTTTTCAAAGGGGAGAGACATGACAGCTCAGCAACACTTTGTTGTTGTGTGCCTTTGAGTCACTTTGGACTTATAGAAACCAAAAGTGAACCTGTCACAGGGTTTTGTGGGATTTTTTTTTCTTTTTGGCAAGATTTGTTCAGCGAGGTTTTGCCCTTGCCTTCCTCTGGGGATGGGAGAATGTGACTTGCCCAAGGTCACCCAGAGTCTGAGTGGGGATTTGAATTCTAGTCTCCAAAAGCCTTTAATAAATAAATAAATATTTGAATATTTAAATTCAGATTAAAATATTTAAAACTTGAGTTAAGTCAGGGCATGTCCCCTGCAACAAATTATATTTGCAGGGGATCTCCAGTGAAGAAAAGGTTAAGAACCACTGCTTTAGATCATGCTGGACTGCATCATACCCCACCCACAGCTGGTGGGAATTTCTGTCCAATGATATCTGGAAGGCCCTGCACACCCTATCTTTATGTGCAGGATTCTGCCCCAAACATGATACCTTTGTTCCATGTGGGACAGTATTTTAGATTACATGGCATAAATATGTTTCTGTCTTCCACTCCCCCCCCCCAGCATAAGCACACATCCTCACCCGAGTGACCAGTTCCACCATCTCTGAAGGTTTTGCCCTTTCCTCTGGCTTTCGCTGAGTTCGGAGAGGCTCCCGTGTGCTGGTCTGGACCAGCTCTGTTCCTTGAGGAACAGTCCAGCTTTCCTGCATTCCTTTCTTGCAGAAAAGGCTGTAGGGAAAGCACAGAGAGGAAACAACATGACTCCAGGCCAGGGTGGGCATGAGCTGAGTGCCAGAGAGCTATTTTAGGCAGCTCCGGACCCCAGGGATCCACACCAGAAGTCATTTCTGTTCAAATCATATCCCCTAGAGGCAAAAAATGAGGGATTCTGAGGGAGGGCAGAAGGCATGCACTTAAAGGACCGTATGCATCCCCCAGGCCACCCTTTGCTTTAACAATGGTATTCATGGAATACCCCATAAAAAAGGACTCTACCAGGAACTGGCTGCTTGTGTCAGCAGATTGGTGGATCCCCTCCAAGTTTTGGATGGCTCTAAAGGAGCTGGCCAGGGTGCTGAATCTGTTCTGGGGGTGAAGTTCAGTACCGTGGAGAGTTCCTTTAAAGGCTGCCAAAACCTACAGTGAATTTACCATCCTGATGAATTCAACATCACAGAAGACACTGGCTATAGCAATGCTTCCTTCTGTTATTTTTATCTTTTTAATGGTGCCTTGCTGAGTTTTCTTGTTAAATTCCATCCTTGGACCGCGAGTCAAAGCAGAACTTTGGGGCAGTTCAGCCACTGTTTGCAGTGGTGGCTGGTGAGTCCCATGCCAGTGGGGCAATCAGTCCAGTCCAAGTTTTGGTTCAGACTTGAAAGGAACTAACCACCAAATTGGTTCAGCACCTTGGAGAACAGCTACGGCTGTACCAGGGCCCTTTCCTATTACACACTCCCCGGGGGCTGTTATTTCGAGTTAGTGGATCTGAACATGGGGGTTCCATAAGGTATAATCACTGCCTGATTCAGGTTGGACATGGCTATTTGGGTGATAACAGATCCCAAATGAATTAGATATTGGCCCATTGGCATGCAGAAGTCGAAGACCCCTGCAGCTGTATGAGTCCATTTTCCCAAAGATTAGCTTTTTCATCGTTATAGGAAGCAAAGGCCGATGTCATACTCTTGTATCTCTCTTGCCATTCTCAGCAGTAGGAAATTGGGGTAAGGAGACAATTGTCTCACTGGTGGCCCTCTGCATGGGGTTCTGGGGTCAGTTCTCCTGATTCTGTGGGACACCACCACCCCATATAGCAAGTTTCAAGTACAGGCTTCTCACGCTTATATGACAGGTGGAACTCATCTACTGTGGGGAACATGAAGGACTTACAGAAGCGCACTTGGCTCCAACTGTGCTCATGTGCTGTTTGCAAAGCCTCCAGCTGGCTTGATGCCTTCCCCCTGTCCAAGCTCACTTTGCAAGTAGTACATGCCAGTGATGTAGACTCGAGTTGACTGACTCAGAATCGAGTCGGACTTAAGTCACCTCAGTGACTTGACTTGGTCTCGACTTGGCAACAAAGATGCATTGACTCAACTCGACTCAAGACTCATCTTTTTTTTAGTGTCCGACTTGCTGCCCTTGGTTCAGTAACATAACAGTTCATCCAGCAACCTTACTACTCTGAAAAGCACTTCCATCTCTGTTTGCCTACTGGTCACACAACAGTCTTTCTCAAGTGCAAAGTGTGGGCACATTTCTCAGAGGGGAATAGCAAACAGTTTTGGCAATGGGCTTGAGGTCTGCTCCGCAGCCTGTCCCTCCTGCATACTGGAGGAGCCTTCTAAAACTTTTCCTAGGAGCAGAAGGCAAGACTTGTCCCCAAAGCATAGGACATGTTTCTCAGAGAACAGAAGATATGTTAGGCAATGGGCTTGAGGAGGAAGGATCCTTCCTTCTACAGCTTTTGAAGCTTCAGCAATGGGGAGTAAGAAGGATCCTGTTCCTCACCTCTGAAGCTGCAGATGGCAAAATCACAAATGTGAAGGGCCAACTCTGCTTAAATAGTTAAAACTGACTTTGACTCTGTCCAGAAATTCTGGAATATAGGTTGGGGTATAAAGTTGGCTACCAGATTTGAGACTTGACCTGAGACTTGGAGTAAAAGATTTAAATACGTCACTGGCACATGCTCAGTCCAAAGCAAGCCTCCATAGGCAAGAACTGATGGAAGCCTGCTGTTTAGATGCTTGTGATACAGGCAAGTTCCATTACTTCAACCAGGGGAATTCTCTCTTTCCATAGGCAAAATTTGGGACTGCGTGCACATGCCAGCAGTCCCAAGGAAGCCTCCATAAGCAAGAAGAACTGATGAAAGAGCAGAACCCATGTTGAATTAATGGAATTTATCCTTAATTTGGAAGCATGGAAAGAGCAAGTTGCCAGATAACGAGGTGCAAAATGCAGGGACTTCCTGTACTTCCATTTTCCTCTGCAGTCCCCCTCAAAATGGCAACATGAAGGGAGGTCACATCACTTCCTGTTGCCATTTTGAGAGGGACAACAGAAGAAAATGGGTATCTGAGCTTTCTATGGGGAGATGCTCTAGGTAAGGTACTGTTTGCCTGCTTTCACATGGTGTGGGGTTCTGTGTGGTTTGGAGGCAAATAGTGTCCAAAATTCATGCTTAACTTTAAAAAAAAAGAATTGGGGGTTGGGGGCTTTGCAAGACTGATTGGGGGGCTCTAGGGGCCATACCGGTGTGGTCCACAGTCTGCATGTGGCACACACTGTGCCTCTCCTGCCCTAGACAAGAGTATGCAGACAGTTTTGAAGTTTGTGCAGGCTTCTAAATGCTCACCTCTTGCGGTAGCCAAACATCAGGAAGAGAACGCAGAATATGATGCACGCCATGCCGATATGGACTCCGACAACAATGCCGGCGAGGGAGCTATCCCCATCCTGCCCACACTGGCACACTGCATTGGCATCTGTGAAGAAGAGGCACAACGCAGCAGGGCGTTCACAAGCTGAAACATGGATGCAGGAGCTCTCCCCTGCTGTCTTCCACACCTTTCCCTCATACTTGGTATTCAAAGACAGACTGCCTTTAGCAGGGAGGTTCTGCACCCCCAGCATGGCCGGGGGCCATTCATAAGACCGCTCGTCTGCACAGATTTGTTTAATGGCTTTTTAAAGCTGTCTGAGCTACCTCCCGTCCACTCCCAGTGATAGAGGCTGATTCCATACATTAGGTTTATGTGAAGTGAAGGAGTGGATCACAAAGTGTGTACGTGTAGACTCTGAGCCTATGGGGCCAGAGGTTGTGAGCTGCTTGCTCCAAAGCCTTACCCAGCCTCTCTGAGTTCTCCTTAAACGAGACAAACCGCACGCTGCTGTTTCCATCTCCGTTCCCATTGAAGGCCTGGAGTTTGATCTCATACATGGCAGACGGCTCTGTTAGGGAGAAAGTAGTTCTGCTAGGTTTTCAAAATAGCAACAAGGGACCATCGAAATTCAAAAGATGCAGGGTTGACACTCAGGAAGAAGTTACTAACAACTTTGTATTCCATCAAAATACAAATGAAAATATTGATTTCTGTTACCCTGTTGTTGCTGAGTGCCTTCGAGTCATTTCTGACTTAAGGTGACCCTAAGGTAACTCTACCATAGGGTTTTCTGGGGCTGAGAGTGTGTGACCCACCCAACATCACCCAGTGGGTTTCCATGACCGAGTGGGAAATCAAACACCAGTTTCCAGGTTGTACTCCAACCACTATACCACACTGGCTCTCCACTGTTACCCTAGCTATATAAAATTATCATATTGTCCATGTTTATAAATTACAAGACACACCTGGGGTTTCTGCAGGGGCCCACACTCCAAAACACACACTATATAGAAGGAAAAGCTTTCTGATATTCCAAAAGAGGTCATTGTTTATAATAAGGGATACCTGCCAGCCCTGTAAGGAACACACTTCCTGGCTCTCAAATAAATGGCATCCTTTCTAAGGAACCTGTGGCAACCTTCAGAGAGAGAAGCTGGAGGTGAAAAGTGTAGGAGGTGCAAGGTTTCCAAAAGCTGACACCAGGGGGCAGTGTTGCCTCTGAGAGGAACCGTGTAAAGCAGCGGTCCGCGGAGGGGTCTGCGAAGCCCTCCTGCTGGACAACAGGGACGTGGCGGGGGTGTGGGTGCTGAAACCACTCCCTTTTTTGCAAACTATGAGTCAGGAGACCGGCATCTGAATCTCCACTAGGCTGTGGAAACCTACTGGCTGACCTCAGGCAAGTCACATTCTCTAGCCTCAGAGAAAGGCAAAGGCAAAAAATTTTGCCAAGAAAACTCCCATGATAGTTTCATCTTAGGGTCACTATAAGACAGTTTTCAAAGAGGAGAGACATGATGGCTCGCAAGAAGCTCCTCCGTCAGCTGCACTTTGTTGTTGTGTGCCTTCAATTCACTTACGACAACCCTAAAGGGAAACTATCACAGGGGGTTTTTTGGCAAGATTTTTTTGGAGGGGGAGTTACCTTTGCTTTTGTTTGAGGCTGAGAAAATGTGACTTCCCCAAGGTCACCCAGTGTCTGAATGGGGATTTGAATCCTAGTCTCCAGAAGCTCTTAATAAAGAACATAAATCTTTGAAAATTCAAATAAATATTTGAATATTTAACTATAAATTTAAATATTTAAATCCTGAGTTATGTCAGGGGGCATCCCTGGCAACAAGTTATATTTACAGGGGGTCTCCGGTAAAAGGTTAAGAGACACTGGGAAGGCAACTGAAGATGATTAAAGGGCTAATTTTCTCCCTGTGGGGAAATAAAAATGCACAAAATGAGTGCCTGGGATCCACTTTTACTTTTTGGATTGAGTAGTTTTTGAGGTTACCCAGCATGGGGGTCGTAGTGCTGTGAGGCCAGGGCCCAATCTCCGCTTGTCCATGGAACCCCACTGAGTAAGCTTGGGTAAGTCACACTCTCTCAGCCTCAGAGAAAGGCAAAGGCAAACCCTCTCTGAACAAATCTGGCCAAGAAAAAGGTTTGCTGGAGGATGGAAACAACTTGAAGGCACATGGTGACAAGAGCGCTGGGGCGGCAGCCCTGCGGCCCATTCCAAAGGTGAACTGCCGCTCCTTGGAGGCTTCCAGAAGAGCCAGCTCAGGCTTTTGTGGAGGGAGGCTCAGACAGAAAGGGAGCCTGAGGACTCTGGAGGGGGCCAGAGCCGCCTAAGCATCCTCTGTGGGGCACACAAAGAGAAGAATAGGAAAGGCCATCCTGATTTCCTTGACCTTGGAGGCTAAGTAGGGTCAGCTCGGGTTAGTACTTGGAAGGGGGACTGCCAATGAATACTAGGTGCTATAGGCTATGTTTCAGAGGAAGGAACTGGCAAAACCACCTCAGAGCATTCCTTGCCTAAGAACACCCAGGAAATTCGTGGTTTGCCATAAGTTGACAGGCGACTTAGAGGCGCATATACACACATGGTGTCTAGCACGGTAGAGGTAAACGAGCGAAGCGGAGCTGATCCAGTTCTCTTTTTGCTCTCGTTTCTCTCCACAGTGCTGGATTTCGCCTCAGGGAGCAGAATAGGGCGGTTGCTCAGAACAGTTGCAGTTGTGGGGCGGGGGAGAGTGTTCCAGACGGAGTGGGAGGGCCACTTCCCCCTCCACTTTGCACACGGGGAAGAACCCATTTCTGGTCTATAGGCCCTGGAAAGCTAAAGCCCTAGATCAGTGGCTCCCAATATTTTTTCAATAGCGTGCCCCTTGGAAGCCCATTGCTGTATAATGGTGCCTTCATATTAGCAAAATGTTTATATCGAGTACAGTTGTTTCTGTATCACATTTGTGTGTTGTAACTGTAAATAACCCACTAATGGGATTTAAAAGCAATAGAGTATTGTGGACATAGAGAAGACCCACAAGAACTCACTCACTGAATTCTGCTCATGTGACTGACTGAGGTGCCCGCGCGCGCACACACACACACACACACACACACAGTGTGGTGCTGGCACAACAACACTTGACTGTTTGCAAAGTGAAAGCAAGTGAAAACTGAGCCTGCGAGGGGCACACTGCCAAGCACACGCACTCTAGTCGTGTGTTCACAACACAATGTTTAGGGAGGGGCTCGCCACCATTTGCCAAAATAACAAAGCGAGGGAACAGGGCTTTTCTTGATGTTAAACAACAAAGGAAACCAGCTTCACCATTCATCATAATGTTCAATGAATTTCACAGCTTTGACTTGCATTTTGTCTTACCTGTTAATGTATGTGCCCTTTCCCACGATTCTTCAGGGTGTTTTGTTTTGTTTTTTGGCATACTCCTAAATGTCCTGGTTCATATCTCTGGGGGTACGCATACCCCAGGTTGGGAATCACTGCCCTTGGTCGATAATCCCCTAGGCTTCTCCAAAAGGTTCTCCACCCCAGGGCATAACCGGAGGTGTTTCAGGTTGGGCCTTCTGCATTCAAAACAGAGTCTCTCTCCATGGAGCTACAAGTGCCTTTCCTTTTTGGAAGTACAAGAAACTCACCCAAATCACTGTAGATGAAGGAGTTGGCCGTGCCAGGCAAGAGCTGAGGCCCCTCATAGTGGGCACTGGGCAGCTTCCGGAGATAAAGTTTGAAGCCTTCAATCCGGCCAGGTCGGGCAGGCAGCTCCCAGAAGACCTGGATGGCACTGGTGTTCAAGATCTTGGTGAAGAAACCCAGTGCTGCAGGGACTGAGGAGATGAGGGGTCAAGTCAGGGACTATGCTTCCCAGAAATTGCAGCTGTGCGCTAGCTGGGTCCCCGAGGGTCTTTCTCTCCCTCGCATTCCTGGCCGGAATCTGAGAAACTTCCTTTCCTGTGGACAAAAATTCCTAGAAACCCCTAGCCAGCCATTGGGTGATTTCTGGGAGTTTTGACCCCCAAAAGAGAAACCTTTCCAAGCTCAGATCTATTTTCTTGTGAGATACCCACATTTGCCCCTGAGCAACTGTTAAGGCTGGATATGGTACGTATAGGAAAATTGGGTGTCAGAATACTGTGCCAGAAGAAAGGACTGTACCACTTTAGACTACTGGTGAAGGATGCCTAATTTGAATGCCTTCCAGTACTAATATTTATAGGCCAGAATCCCATTCAGGGCTTACATATTTGTAAGTGAACATGTGTGCAGGAATTAGAATTGTGCAAAACATCCATACTGCAGCAGTGAGCTGCTGTTGCATTACCGCGTGGCAGAGCCAGCAGAGAGCCTTTTGCACATTGGTGCCCAAATCATGCAATGGGACTGATCCAGAACAGGACTGATGAGCATCACTCCTGATCTGCCCCATGTTGATCCTGATGCACATTAGGCATCAATGCAGATCAGGCAGTCTTACTGGTCTCCGATTACGCATCTCCAAAATTCAGTTTCTTAGTCATTCTGCTATGTAGCTAGGTATACCTAAAGGTACATAACTTAACAGGTCATGTAAGAGTCCGGCAATAATCTTGTACAAAGAAACCTACTGCTTTAAATCTTTGCCTCTGATCTGCTGGTTTTTCAAGGAGAACATCACAGAAGGACACTCCAGGAATCCCACTACTCTCATACATTTACACCCAGGACCCAAATAAGCTTTCAACAAAGACTGGAAACCATTTATAGATTTTCTGAGCAATATGAAATCTAACAATGCAATAATCTGTGGTTATAGTTACTAGTAATTCTGGCAGGATTACTTAGTGGGACCTGTAATGGTAGAATGTTTTTTTTTTCCTTTCATTACAATTTGGCACAGGGAGGGTTCAGAGAGGTTTTGTGTTTCAGTAACTTAGTGTTGAGTGATTTAATTTTGTGTGTTAATATCGTGTTTTAAGGTTTTTTTCTACTTTCTCCTTTTTTTGAATGCATATTTCTGTATGAATTACACTGTTTGTATCAAAACTAATAACTAAATAATTGAGAAGATGCTGTCAATGACAATAAAAAAACTATTTTTAAAAAAGTGTTTTGAAGTTTTAAAAAAGTGGTAAACTTTGCAAAACAAGTCTTTTAAATAAATTTTGGAAGTTTTTACAATGTTAAAAACAGTGAAATATTAGAACTGGATAAATTAACAATGTTGTTAAATGACAAATCGTTGGATAATTTTAAAAAGGACTGGGAAGAGCTGATTATATCTTTTGGTAAAAAATGAGATGTTTCAGTGATAGTTTATAGAAATTGACTTGGATTGAAGATAAGTTTATTGTTGTGCTTGCTTTACCTGTCTTCTGTGTTTACCTTTAATAACTGTTTTTTTTCTAATTGTTAAACTTATAATAATCGTGACAACTATAAACCAAGAATAGCTTGTATATAAAATAAAAATTAAAAAAAAACCCTGTGAGATAAAACTTTTAAGTTTTAAAAAAGTTAAAAGCTCTGGCAAGATTAGAAATTTTTGAAACAAATTTTTAAAATGTTTAAAAAGTTGAAAAGTCCACAAGATAATTTTGTAAAAAGTTAAAAAGTCTGTAAGATAACATTTTGAAAGATACTTAAAACTCTGTAAGATTAGAAACTTCTTTGAAAAAACTTCAAAGTTTGAAGAAAGAATAAAACTCACTAAGATAAAACTTAGATGTTTTAAAATAAATTAAAAATTCAGTAAGGTTAGAAAATGTTAAAGTTTTTAAAGTTCTAAAAAATTTAAAACTCTGTAAGATAAAAACTTTCAAAAAAAATTTTAGTGATTAAAAAAGGTAAATTCTCTTTAATACAAAACTCTTTAAGAAGTTTTAAAGAAGTTTTAAAAATCCATAAGATAAAGTGAAAAACAGATTTAAAACAAAACAAGTCATAAAGCAAGTGGTGGCAAGATTAAAGTACAATGGGCCATCAGTATCTGCTAGTGTTTGGTTCCAGACCCCATGTGGATACCAAAATTCATGGATGCTCAAGTCCTATTATGTGCAATGGTATAGTAAAATGATGTCCCTTATATCAAATGGAAAAATTGAATTTTGCTTTTTGGATTTCTTTTGTTGGGGAAGGAATATTTTCAAGCTGTGGTTGGTTGAATCCATGGATACAGAATCTGTGGTTATGGCAGGCCAACTGTTGAACCCCTTGCATCTCAAAGCCATGCTGAAGATTGGAGGAGATGGGGTGGCTGTGTTACTGTAATTTCTAGTCCGAACTTGTGGTATATTAGATATCATTTGATGTCAAGAATTTGGCCTTCACTACCCGTTCCTCTCCATGCGCTTGCGAGGCCCCTGGACAAGCACGCACACAGGCACGGCCAAAAATAGCTGAACTATTCAAAACAAATCCAGGCAGGCCAGTAATTGCCGGACTGCAGCTTCAGGAGACCTCCAGGCAAGTACCCTCTTAAGATCATGCACGCAGTTTACAAGCAGGCAGCTTGACGAGCCAAATATCCAACTGTCAAGCACTCTGCGTTTGCATACTGGCTATGCTATTGACAACTCTGTCATTATTCATCATGCAAAGTATTGACCTTTTGGAGGCTTTGTCTCCAGCCCGAAACCCATTGTTTTCCCCGGGAAAGGACTAGCCTAAAGGCACATTTTCCCCTATAAGACCCCCTGATTTGAGCGTCTCTTTGGATCACTCTGACTTCCATCCCGCCTTGCTGTCGCTCCGTTCGATGAGCCTTTCCATGTGCTAAGAATCTCCGCTCCAACTGACTTTTCTTCAGATAAACTGGGCTTCAGGATCAGGTGTAGTATTTCCCTGAAAAATCCCTCTCAAAAACCCTCTATCCAACTTCTACCTTTCTTTCATTAGGTCTGCGTGAGTGTCTGCATACATATGTATTGACTGTGTTTCAAAATAAAGAAAAACAATTTTACTTTACTTCTGTTTGCTCATTGACTCGGCCTGACCCCGTAGACACTGGGTTCAAGATCTCACTAAGTTGCCCTGCCTCCCGCATTGCTTAGCTTGTGCTCTTGCTAATTCCCATCCCCCATTAATTTGAGCACATTAAGGTGTCCCTCACAGGACCCCAGAAATCAGGGTAACAGCTACTACATTGGGAAAAGGAAAGCCTTGTGCTTATGATCCTGGCACTACTTATTACTTCTTATGCGCCAGAATTCATGGGGGGACATACGCATGCGTAAGTCACGCTACACTTCTAGAGCCAAAAAATTGCTATTGCGCAACAGATGTTGGTGACAGAAACAGACTTGCAGAGATGACCTGTTCATCTTGTGTTTCTTTTGCAAGTTATGCATCCTGTACCTTGCATTGTGGTGTTGGGGATAAAAACTTTTCCAAGTATTCAGTGTTTTGCTTCCAATTTCCTAAGCAATTCTGAACAAGCTGTTCTATCTTTCTGCAAGAACTGTGTCAAAAGTCAATTTAGATAACTGAAAACATGTGTTTGTTTACAGAAAGAATGTTAGAATGATCTGTTTTCTGTTCCCCTGTCTTATTTATTATAAGCAATTTATACCTATTTTTTCTCCCTTTCAAAGCTCTATAAAATTCCTGATGTTTCAATAAAGGTTTGTCCACCTGATCAAACTACTGTTGCACCCAAGCTGACAGCAGGGGCTGACAAGATGTTCCCTCTTGGCCAAGAGTACCGTAATTATGTGTGTCTGTGTCTGTGTGAGTGTGAGTGTGAGACTCCTTCCCAACCTGATTCAGGGCCCAATCTCAGCTCCATGTTTATACACCTGGGAAACAAAGGTAGACTGGTATTTCAGTCACTCCCAACAGTGGTTGCATATCCTCTACTTTGCATTGCAGTTGTGCATTGTTGTATTGTGCATTGCACAGTGGCAGCCAGCCACTGATATGTGTTACCCAAGGTTGCTCTCCCGACTGGGAGCTGAGTAGTGCTGCCATCCCCCGGGGGCATTTATGCTATGTCAGTGGAAGTCTGATTAAGACCAGGGCCTGAGACTTTTAGAGAGCTGCAGAAGTAGCCTTGGGACCAAAGGTGGCCCACGGCCCATGCTTTTACCACCACCACCACCACCACCAGCAGCAGCCCCGTTTCAGGCCACCTCACAAAGCTTATTCACATGTCCCACCCATACATAGGCTAGGGGTACATAGCACAGGGATGAACTCACTGCTGCCCAAGGTGGTGGCCAGGATAGGCTGGGAGTCCTGGCTGGCACCCAGGGGCGAGTACGCCTTCAGGTAGATGGAGTACGTTGTGGAAGGCTCAAGGTTGGTGAAGACGTGCTGGAAAGTCGTTTTGCTGACGGCCTCTTGCAGCTCCCGGCTGTCAGATTCTACAGAGGGGGAGACAAAGAGGAAGTGAGGTTGATATCAGTTCCATATTTAAGAGGCCCAAGTCATCCAAAAAACACCCAAACCACTGCAGAAATACAGTGCATTGGGTTCAATTTACACATACACATTATCTGGTTTGATTAGACGGAAAAAATTGTTGGTGACATTTTTAAAAGCTTGGAAACCCCTTATAGACTTTTTATAGAAAAAAAGAAAAAGATTTGCAACTTTGGTTTGGTTTTGATAATCAGTAAGCTTTGTTTTCTGGAAGAAGCAAATGATGTAATTTCAGAGAAAGAGAGAGAGGTGTGAAACCATGAAGCCCTATGAAGAGCAGCTGAGAGAGAGGGGTATGTTTATCCTATGAAAGAGAAGGTTGAGAGGTGACATGATAGCTGTGTTTAAATATTTGAAGGGGTGTCACATGGAGGATGGAGCAAGTCTGTTTTCTGCTGCTCCAAAGATGAGGACATGGAGCAATGGCTTGAAAGTTCAGGAAAAGAAATTCCATCTAAACATTAGGAAGAACTTCCTGATAACAGCAGACAGTAGAATGCGCTGCCTGGGAGTGTGATGGAGTCTCCATCTTTGGAGGATGGATGGCCATCTGTTGAGAATGCTTTGATGCATTCCTGCATGACAGGGGCTGGACTCAATAGATCTTGTGGTCTCTTCCAGCTCTTTGATTCTTTGATATTCTTGACACTTCAGGATCTCATCTAGCTCTTTCATAGCTGTCCTTCCAAGTCCTAGTCTTCTGATTTTTCACTGCAGCTTCCATTCTAATTAACAACAGAGCCAAGTTATGGAAAATCTTGAACTATTTCAATTGTCTTCCTCCACTGCTTTAAGCTGATGTAAGTTGCCTGTGGTCACTTTACACATCACCCCAAATCAGCGAGTTTTCAGCGAAAATTGAAAATGACATTTTGTCACTTCTGAGTCAGCCAAAACACGTCCATGCAGCCTGCCAGTGCTGCTTCCAGCCCAGTTGGCCTCTAACTGGGGTGTAGCTTCAGGGGAGAGAGGCAAAATGAGGGCATTTGCATTCTAGATAAGAATTCTGCCCCACCAAATGAAATTTTCCTTCAGTCCCGATGTTTCTAGCATTCAAGAGAGTGACACTTTGAAAATGGTTCACACCTAGAACTGTTTTATTAACTGTGTGCACATTCCCTTATTAACTGTGTGCACAATCACGTTGCCTCCACCTTTTCTTGGGATGTCTGTTTGGTATTTCTAAATGCTTGAATGAGGCTTTAAGCTCCTGCAATGCTCGAAATTGACAAGATGGAACATGTCCAGAGGAGAGTGACCAAAATGGTGAAGGGTCTGGAAGCCATGTCCTAGGAGGGGAGGCTTAGAGACCTGGGTATGTTTAGCCTAACAAAAAGAAGGTTTAAGAGGAGACACGATAGTCATGTTTAAATATCTGAAGGGATGTCATGATGAAGATGGAGCAAGCTTGTTTTCTGCTGCTCCAGAAACCAGGACACAGAGCAATGGACTACAGTTAAACTACAGTTCAAACTATAGTTAAAGATATTTCATCTAAATATCAGGAATATCCTGACAGAGATGTTTCACAGTGGAATATGCTGCCTCAGAATGTAGTGAAGCCACCTTCTTTGGAAGTTTTTAAGCAGAAGCTGGATGGCTATTTGCTGGAGGTGCTTTGAGTGTTTGTTTCTGCATGGCAGGGGGTTGGACTTGATGGTCATTGTGGTCTCTTCCAACTCTCTGTTTCTATAATTCGATGATTCCATGAAATTTGGCAACTGAAGGATGATTATGAATATGATTTAAACACGTATATCCCCCCTCCCGCTCCAATTATGGCACTCAAAGACACTTGCAAGTTGTTAAAACCAGTGCCAATTATAAATAAACAGTAGTGTGTGTGCATGTGAATCCACACCCTCTTGAAAAAAACAAATAACATACAGATTTAAAACCATTTTTTTAAAAAAATCAACAAAACAGCACACCATTAAAATGTCCATCAATATCAATTCCTAAAAGTTTGATGGAATACAAATGCTTTTACTTGCTGGCAGGAATTGCATAGGCAAGTAGCTGTTCTCACCTACCTAGGGAAGGAATTCCAGATCCTAGGAGCAGCCACCAAGATCACCTTCTCCCATATTCCCACTGAACAAACCCAAGGAGGTAATAGCACAAAGAGAAGGGCCTCCCTTGAAGATGACAGAGCTCAAATAGACTCGTATATTCAAATTTCACAGCAGGGGCCAGAATTCTTATTTGCAGGGGTGTAATGCTCTTTTTTGCTGCTCACTCTCCCCATTCCAGGGGATTCGGCTGCTCACTCACCTCCTGCCTTGCGGATGTGAAGAACGTAACCAATGATGGCCTCCGTTACTTCCATGGGCGGCTCAATCCATGAGACCTGGATGGAGGTGGTGGAGAGGGCAGTGGCCTGGACACCCTCGGGGGAACTGGGGAGTTCTTTGGACAGGGCCACTGCCAGCCGGGCACTGGCCTGGTTGGTGCCGGCACTGTTCTCCGCAATGCACTGGTAGATGGCTTCGTCTGCTGAAGTGATCCGCTGGATCATCAGGGTGCTGCACAAGGTCAGAGGGAGGCATTATTAGCAGAGCCTAGAAGCTGGTAGAGGGTCTGGCCAAACCCAGGTTGGCAAGCAGTCAAAATTTATTGCAAGCCACTAAACAAATACAGTCAGCTCTCCACATTCACTGGGGTTTACAGGCGGAGGACCCCTGCAAAAGTGGAAAAATCATAAATATCAAAATGTGTGCGTGTATGGGAAGGGGGCTGAGGCACAGTGGAGAGAGCAGGCACCCAGGGTCCAAACCAGGTCAGGGAAAGGAGAAGGAAAGAGGTGGTTGGTATAGTGGCCCTATACTTCCTCCCTCTCACCCATCTCCTTCTTTGAGGGTTGGGGGGGATATTGGGAGAAGATTTGTGGTGCTGAGAAATCAGGCTGCAATCCATCCTTAGCTGGCCAGGCTGTGGCTGGTGAAGGAGGAGGAGGACCAGAGATGGGTTTTTAAAGGAAGGCCTGGAGCCACCGAGAGGGAAGGTTTTCCCCAGAAAAGAAGCACTTGAGGTGCGGGGATGGGATTGGAGAAACTTGCAAATAATCAAATCCATGAAAGTGAAACCTGCAAATGTGGAGGGCCAGACTGTATATTGCATATCACTTTTGGACTTTGCACTTGGAACAATAAAAATTCATTGTAAACAGACTACAAAACACAAATGAAACAATTTAACTCATTGGATCAGGTTGAAACAGTTTACAACAGTGTACATGTGCTTTTGGTAAAGACCCTTTAGGGCACCAAAATCTGTAATTTTTTAAAAGAGGAGACCTCAGTCCCTGGGCCGGTATACATACGGAGAGGTGCTCCTGGGCCATTTCCACACCAGACTGTTATAGCGCTATTATTCCACTTGCAATATCCTATGGAATCCTGGGGTTTGCAGTTTCGGGAGGGGCCGATTGGATGTTGCAAGTAGAATAATAGCACTATAACAGTCTGGTGCAGAAATGGCCCTGATATAGTTTGGATGTTTACGTTGCCAAGAAAGTCAGATTCAGAACACCCCGTAACATTCATTGCAGTCTTTCAAGAGTTTGCCTTGATTATTGTAAATGGTGGATTCCACAATGGTTGCATTGCCACCTGGCAGTTGAGGATAGAAGAAAGCAGGTTAAAGGGTTATTGATGGCTGAAAAAGGGGGTCTCTCCCCAGCCTTTGGGATGTTACACCCATCAGAGTTTTGTGGAGGATAGAGACAGAAAGATTGAGAGCCACAGAGGCCATTATTCCTGCAAAAAATTCTGGGAAGTGTAGTTTGGAAATGATCTCTAAAACTACCACCACACACACACACACACACCAATCCCTACTGTTCTTTGGAGAACCAAAAAATTAAGTTTGCCGTCTGTTGATCTCCTGGTCTCACCTGTTGTTGTGTGTGAGTTTGATGTTTTCGCCAGGCGCCAGGACTTTGCCATTCTTCAGCCAGATCAGGTGAGGTTCTGGCACACCCTGTGCCACACAGGTGAAGATGGCGCTGCTGCCAGGTGGCTTGGAGATGGACTGGGGCCACTGCACGAATTCAGGTGGGGCTGAAGAAGAGCAGATACCAGGAGGGGAGTTTAATGAGGGTGTCACATCACTGTCAGAAGTGGTAGCATAAAGTCATCTAGCTAGACACATCCTACAACCAGGGAGCTGAAGGGGGACCTCAGAGGTCACATAGCTCAATCCTGCAAAACAGAAAAGCAACTGAATGAAGATTTAACTTCCAGGTCCTAGTTTGAAGTTTAAAGAATAGAGAATGATTCTCAGAGAGTTACACTGGTTTCCATGGCTGAACAGGGAATCGAACCCTGCCCTCCAGGGCTGTAGTCCAATGCTCAAACCACTACATCGTGCTGGCTACCTGTATGAAATCACCGCCCTTTCACCTTCCTGCTCTTTTAAATCTTCCCTGCTGTCCTTGTCCCCTCTTTCTAGCTGTGGAGACTAGGCCTCAGATGTGCAAAGATAATTTCTCTTGGCTATTCTCAGTCCTATTCCCCTTAAGATCTAGTTGCCGGGTCACTTCCCCCCTTGGGACCTGGGAAAGACCTCTTGCTCTGGGCTAGACACAATTGCAAACCTATTCAACCCTGCAGGAGGTGCATTCTCTTGCAAATCATCCATTCAGATTCTCTCTCTCTCTCTCTCTCTCTCTCTCTCTCTCTCTCTCTCTCTCTACACACACACACACACACACACACACACACACACACACAAAATATCACACAGACATCACAAAAACTTTGTTAGAGTTTGCAAAACAGTTTCTAGGATAAAATTGCTGACAGGACAGACTTCACAACTCTTGCAAAAAGGTAATTTTTCTGCAAGTTGAACCCCCCCATCCTCTCTCCCCTCTCTCTCTCTCTTTCTCTCTCTAAAGGAGTGAAACCTCAAACTCTTCTTCCTTCTTTTGCCCACATCATTGCTCCCAGTTTTCAGATCCTGATTCAAAATGTTGCGGACAAGCCCAAAACTCGGAGACACTCGGGTTGGAAATCAGGAGTTTATTCAGCTGGCTGGACCTTGGCGGAATAGCTTCCAAAAACCAGAGTCCTGCCCAAAGGTTTCACAGTGCTTATATACTATAAACAATTTCAGCACAAGTCATTCTGACATTTTCACTTCCTCATCTCACCCTGAGAATTGCCGATAAGCGAGAGGTTTAGGCAAGCCAAGCGAACTTTGCGTCAAGCAGATTTTGTTCTAGCCTTCCTGATACTGACCGTATATTAGAATTCTGATTGCCCAGCAAAACTTTCTGCTTAACCCTTTCAAAAACAACACATCCCATTTCTTTGAGCATACCACTCAACTAAAAGAGTGGAGCATCTTAAAGCTGATTTATCCTGAACAGAGCTCAAAAAGGTTACTCTTTTTTTTTTTACTACAAGGGAATTCTGGGAGTTGTAGTCCGAGTTCTTGTCTTGAATTGGTGCATGGTTGGATCAGAGATCCTGGCAGTTCTTGCCCAAAAAGGGTAAATTTTCCAAGCTCTGCTATTAAATCGATGTCTGCCTGGCTGTGGGATTCTGGAGGTGTAGTCCAAAAAGAGGTACCCTTTCTGAACTCCAATCTTGAATTGGTACAGGGAGTTGTAGTCCAAGATAGTAACCTTTACAAGATCTGAAAGTGTAGTTTGCCAGCACCAGCCGCTTCATCCCATTCCTTTGTTTCTCTGCTGGGACCCACTGCAGGGGTGACTTCATCCCCAATGAGGCTGACGTGCAGGGCTCTCCCATGGAAGGAGTCTTCCCAAAAGGGTCTCTGGAAATAAGTTGGCCTTCTACAAATGCCTTTGCTTTTTCCCTGACAAGCCTTCTGAGCTAGATTTGGTTGCTCTTATCAGAGATGATCACAATAGTTTCCTCCCAACTTTTAGATACACCCCATTGGGGGTTTGTCTAGATAGCCCTAGCGTTCCCTTCCAGCTCTGGGATGGGCAGCCGATGGGTGTGCGTGAGCTCCATTTCAAGTCAGCCTGGACTTGAGGTTAGCCCACCTTTCAAGAGACTGAAGAGAAGTGAAGGAGTGGATTCTGTTCCTATGTCTCCAACTCAGGGGTCACCAAAAATATTTTAAAATTATCAGAATGTGTCAGTCGTTTTAGAAAGACCAAACACATCCTAGTCCCCCTTTTTTGAACCTGGGGAGAACGCTGTAGAAGGAATCAGGCCCTGAGCACCCCCCCCCCAGCCCGGATCATGCTCATTCCCCCAGCTGCGCCATTGTGGCCACCCCTCACCCCACCCCGAGCCCACAGCGTGGGAGCCGGCCGTGAAGGCAGATGTCACATTGAAACGCCTGACACTCTCCAGAAAAGAAGCTTTAAGCTCCTGAGACGGGACGCATCTCATTAGGGCTGGGAAAAGAGCAGCGCCCCCCTCCCCACCTCGTCCCCAAACAAAGGCAGACCCCCTCCGCCCCCCCTGCAGGGGGAAAGCAACTCCTCACTTGAGAATGGCTTTGTTGGCCAGACGGCCTGGGGATTGCCGCATGGAAATGAGGGGTGTGAGAGTGAACTCTAGCCTCTGTGCTCCTTCCCCTCCGCTGCCTGCTGTTCCCCCAGCCCACAGAATGGACCGGAGGCCTTCATGGACCCCCGCTACCCCATCCACACCCCCTTATGACCCCGAAGCATATGCTAAATCAAGCCCCACTGCTCCTACTGGAGAAAGGGGAGTGTGGTATTTGAATTATTCCAAGGCAGATTCATGGGAGCATGAGAAAGCAAGGATGGCCTGTGATATTTTGCTTCCTGAGGCTCCGTCAGGAGCGCATCATGTGCAGAGTTATTTTGGAAGCCCCATGGGTGTGTTGGTTGCTGTTTTATCTTCTTTGTCATCAAATTGGCTTCAACCTGCGGTGGGCCTATGAATGAGACATCTCCAAGAGCCTCCATCTCCAAATGCCCTGCTGGGGTCTTGAAAGATCAGGACCATGGCTTCCTTGTTGAAACCAATTCTCTTCTAACATGGGCCATTTCCGCACTAGCCTGTTATAGCACGATGATTCCACTTTCAACATCCTCTGGAATCCTGGGGTTTGCAGTTTCGGGAGAGGGAAAGTGGAATCATAGCGCTATAACAGGCTAGTGCGGAAATGTCCCTGGTCTTCCTTTTTCCATCCTGTCTTCCACTTTGCCAACCATTATTGTCTTTGTCAATGAGGCATGTCTTTTCATGGTGTAAACAGCCTTAATTGAGTTGTTTTGAATACTAGGGAAATGTCCAGGCTCAATTTGAACAGTTCATTTGTCTTTTTAGCAGTCCACAGTATCTGCAGAACGTTTAATCCAGCACCACACTTCCAATCTCACAGATTGTTGTTGTTGTGTGCCTCCAAGTTGCTTCTGACTCACGGCAACCCCAAGCCAAACTTATCACAGGGTTCTCTGGGGCTGAGAGTGCATGATGCACCCGAGATCACCCAGTGGTTTTCCATGGCCAAGCAGGGAATCAAACCCTGGTCTTCTGGGTTGCCATCCGATGCTCAAACCACTACACCACAGAGATCTCACACAAACTGGCCAAATGTGGCAGTTCCAAATGCAACCACAACCAGATTGAGCTCAAATCTTGGTCTGCCCTTTTGTAATATAGCTCCTCAGGTTTTCTTGGGTTTTGGCCATTGTTTTCACTCTCATGTCCACTCATTTCATTCTTTGGGGTGGGGACTTTTTGTTGTGATTTCTTGGATCTGCACTAGGGCTCTTCTGAAGGTTTCCTTAATTGCAGGCCATGGTTTGCTGAGGCAATCCTATGATTTGAAGAGCATATTTTCTCCTCTTGTTAATAATTTTTTTCTTAAAGTTATAGGCCAGAATCCTGCTGGAGTCTTACTGCTCCTAAGTGGACTGACACTTGGAGATATTAGAAATGGGCAGTTCCATGGCATCCATACCCAGTAGAGGCCTGCTGTTACATTACCATGTAGCAAAGCTAGCAAAGTAACTGATGCACAAGATACTGATGCACAATGGGAAGTCAATGGCATCAATCCCAGTGCGCACTGAAGTAGTCCCAATATGCATCAAGCACTCTGGACAGTTAGACACATCTTTGCAGTTCAGTAAAGGAGTTTCTTATATAAAATTATGTATAGGATTCAATTGATAGTGTTAATAGTATAAAAGTGCCATTTCACTAAGGCGCTATAACAGTAAAATTCTAAGGGAAAAAAAATAGAAAGGAGAAGAGAAGAACAGTTTTTTTCATTCTGATTTGTCTCAGACTTAAAAAGAAACCAGCTAGAGGATGGGAATAAAATGTTAGCTCTGGGGCCAGATACTTCCAGAAAATAGTCATAGTATTTGCATAGTATTAAAAGGGGAGTGGAACAAAAACTACAGCAAAAAGACCACAACCTTCTGACACATTTGCTTTGTCTGGAAGTGCTTTCAGAGTCCAGATGTACCATCTATTATCTCCGTCCCAATTCACGTCTTCCCCGGTCTCCATTTTCCCCTTCACTTCCCCCAAACCTGGTTCGATCTTAGAAAGCTGGTTCTCAGCCTGGCCATAGAGGAGGGGAGGAGAGAGCCATTGTGTGTGAGGAAGGGGGCTCTGACCTCTGTCCCTCACTCTCACAAAGTCAAGTGTGGGATTCCCAGCTAGGACAGTCTGCGCCAACACCGTGTTGTGTTTCTCCAAGACCACCACAACTACTACCACCTCCTCTCCCGTCCATCTTCTGGCAGTGCCATTGACCTCCGTGAGGGACTTTTGAATTAAGTCAGAGGGGCTTTGGGGTGTACCCCTTCCTTGCTCCCAAGCACAGATTTCCACCCCTCCCATAACCAACCTTGCTTTGGAAACTGAACCTCTCCCCACCCCCAGCTTCCCCAATTCCAAATTCAAAGCCGTGAGGGGGTCCCTTCGGCCTACGTTGCTTCGCTGACAGGGAGGCCGTTTTCATTCCATCAATCACCCCGCGGCCCTTTGTCCCCGGCGCACAGGTCACGGCATCAACCCCCACGTCTCTTTATCCGAGAAGCTGCGGCCCAGAATCGATGGCCGCTCTGGGGGCAGGTTCGATCCTGCTTCTCATCAGCCCTTGAAATGAGAAAGCGGACACAAGGCCGGGAGGGGGCGAAGAGAGGTTGGAGGGGGCTATGCGTGCTGAAATGAAACCGATATGGGGACAAAACACCTTGAGAAGAAAGAGGGGTGGGGGAGAGACAGATGAGCATCCTGCAGGGCATCGAAATGTCCCGATATCTGCCAGAAAATGAAGACAAGAGACTTGACGGAGATGGAGAGCCCGGGTGGGCAAGAGCCAGAGATCAAAGGTGGGAGGGAAGTGAGTGCAGAGCTGGTCCAGGGAGGCCTTATGGACTCACCACATCTCTTGGAATAATAGCACCAATTTTTCCAGAGAGAAAATGGTGGTCACACAGGTCAACACAACAGCCTAATACAGAGACCCTGAGTAAAAACATTTAGGCTTCGGTCCTCTCAGCCAGTTGCAACTAAACTTGTCAGGGGTACATCTTTTTCACATTACATTATGATACCACTTGGGTATCTCCTGACCTGTCTTGGCTCCAGCCTATGGAATCCTAAGATTTGTAGGCTGGGGAGGCCCAGTCACACAACACAGTTGTTACCTTGTTTACTGGGGGTCCCGGGAGGGACTCCAAAAGTGCTCAAATATAGGTGGGGAAAATTGGCTCAGAGCACTGCTTTGCAAAACGAGAGGCAGGGCAACATAGCAGGATCTTGTAACCCAGTGTCTATGGGGTCAGGCCAAGGCAAGAAGCAGACTGGTTTGAAAATAAATGAGATTTTTATTAAATACAGACAAACAGTGTATGCAACACACCCACACAAGTAGCCAAGGAAAATGAAGGTTGGAGTGGTATAGAGGGATTTTGAGAGGGATTGTTGAATTGGGTGATACGACACCTGTCCCGAAGCTTGATTTCGTTGGTCTGGAGTCTCAGTATGTGGGACTGAGGGGACAGCTCGCCAAACAAAGCGGCAGCAAGGCTGGATGGAACTCAGGAGCGATCCGAGGAAGGTCTCGGAATCAAGGGTTTTTATAGGGAGAAGTGTGACTGCAGGCTATGCCTTACTCAGGGACAACAATGAGTTTTGGGTGCGAGACACTGTCTCCGAAAGGTCACAATTTAGCATAATTGAGTTAAATCCAAATTGACAAAGAGGCAGACTGTATGCAAATGCTCAGTGCTTGGCATTTAAGCTTCTAGCTTGCCAAGTTACCTGCTCTGGGCAGGGAGTCCTTTGTAAACAGCGTGCGTACATAATGAGGGTGTTTGCAGAGAGGTCTCCTAAAGCGGTGATCTGGCTGTTTCTGGCCTGCCTGTATTGTCTTGGGATATTGCAGCCTTTGATGGCCAAAGCCTAGTTCCGGGCTTCTCCAGAGGCCTCCCAAACACCTGGAGAGGGGTGGTAGCATAAGGCCGAATTACTGATATCAAAGTGATATCGGGTGCTATCACCAGGTAGGCCTAAACTGCAGTAACACAGTTCTAGTGCTATGAATCCACCTTGATTGCTATGCCAACAAATGATGCAATCCTGGGATTGGCAGTTTGGGGAGGGGTATCTAGAATTCCTGAGCTCTAGGGCCTCACTAAACTACTAATGGCATGGTTCCTTAGGATGTCACCATGGCAGTTGAAGTAGAATATAATACTACAGGAAGACCCCACCTTTTGACATCCCATAATCTGACAACTTGCTCTTTTGAAGCTTCCAAAATGAGAAAAAGTCCCATTAGTTCAACAGGGGCTCCCTTTCATCAGTTCTCCTTGCCTACTGGGGTCCCCTGGAACTGCTCACGTGCGCATGCTGCTTGCAAAATGAGCTGAGAGGGAAGGCACCAAGCCAGCCGGGAGACTTCGCAACCAGCACACGCATGGTCAGCCCAGGTGCCGTGCTCCCTGCAGTATAGTACGTTGGTTCCGCTTTTCAACCAATCCCATTTTCTTCCCGTGCTCTAGTCCTTAACCTGACAGATAACTGTGTGGTGTGAACGGACCCCTGGGCTTTCTGGCAGAGAATTCTAAATACCCCATGAAACTAAAAATCCCAGGATTCCATAGTATGGAGCCAGGGCAGTTCAAGCTGTATCCAAGTGCTATCAATATGTAACATGAAAGAAACCGCACATCATAGAATCATGGAGCTGGAAGAGACCACTAAGGTCATTGAGTCCAACCCCTGCCGGAAGACACCATCAAAGCACTCCCAACAGAAAGCCACTCAGTCCTTGTTTAAAAACTTCCAAAGAAGGAGACTCCATCATCCTCTGAGACAATGTATTCTACTATTGAACTGCTCTTATCATCAGGAAGGTCTTCCTAATGGTTAGGTGGAATGTCTTCTCCTGAAGTTTGAAGCCACTGCCCCATCGACAGAGTTAAAAGTCCGTGATGCCACAGTGGCAAAAGAGACAGAAAGCTGTGTCTGTCAAGTCACCAGAAGTGTTTTTGTTGGGAATTATGGATTAAAGAACTGGATAGCAAATATGGACTGCTTCTTTGATACATGATAATGCTGAAAGCGTGCTGTTTGCCCAGACTTGGAAGCAGACTGAAGTTCCAACAGAAGAATGAGTTGTTAAGGTGCTCACTTCACTCAAGTTGCCAAATCAATATGGATTTTAAAAGATATAAACCAACTGAAGATTTTTTGAAAGACTGGAACCAGTTTACAGATTTTTTTTTTTTTGAGCAATAAGAAATCTAATGAATAGTAATTTATGGTTACGATTATTAGTAATTCCAGTAAGCTCAAAGTGTATAGCTCTGTAATGGTAGTATAAGATATGGGATATTAATTGACTTTTTTTTCTTTTCATTATAGTTTATATAGGGGGAATTGGGGTTCTTTTGTACTTTAGTTAATGCATGAAGGATGTGTTTAATGTAATGGATTAATTTTTTACCAACAGGTTTTGTTTTTATGTGTCACTTTGAGTTTATTTTAATTTAATTTAATTTAATTTAATTCTATTGTTAGTTACAGTGTATATTGCTTATAGTGTATAGTTATAGTATATATGGTTTATATACACTGTAATGTATAGTTATAGTGTATATTGTTTCTTTCTTTTTTTCTCCTTCCTCTGTAGTTGTGAATTTGTTTGTTTGTATCTCTGAACTAAATGAGTAAATAGTCATAAAAAGGAAAGGAAATTGTATCCGTCAAGAGAGCAAGCTTGTTGACAGCCAACAGGGCAGCTTTCTTGGGCTATTTCCAGGCAACAGGGCAGCTTTCTTGGGCTATATTTTCTATTCTCAAGCAGTAGAGGCTGTGGGAGAATAGCAGTTGGCACTTTCCGGTCATAGACAATAGATTTAAGGTGGCACAGTTAACTTCTTGGCCTCAACCGCACTGGAGAAAATGAACCATTTGCACCCTTAGTGGGCTTCTGCACACGGAAGGGAGTAGGATGTCTGTGAAGGGGGCAGCTGGGCAAGCCTGGCTGAAGCTCAGGGAAGACTGCCAACAGGGTGCCTGCAGGGAGGAAATGTTACAAAAACTGAGGCTTGTCTCTGTCACAAGGCAGACAGGGAAAGCTTACCCAAAATGAAACCATGCCCTACGAGGAGTGGCTTAGCGAATCGGGTATGTTTAGCCTGAAGAAGAGAAGGTTAAGAGGTGACGTGATAGCTGTGTTTAAGTATTTGGAGGAATGTCTCTGGAGGATGGAATATGTCATATGGAGGACGGAGCAAGTCTGTTTTCTGCTGCTCCAGGGACTAGGACATGGAGCAATGACTTCAAACTTCAGGAAAAGAGTTTCCACCTAAACATTAGGAAGAGCTTCCTGGCAGTCAGAGCAGTTTGACAGTGGAATACACTGCCTGGAAGTGTGGGGTCTCCTTCTTTGGAGGTTTTTACACAGAGGTTAGATGGCCATCTGTTGGGAATGTCTTGATGATGTTTTCGTTGTGGTCTCTTCCAACTCTACGATTCTATGATTCTATAATACTGCAGAGAGGGGCCTGCAGGGTGGAAATGTTACAAAAACTGAGGCTTTTGTCTGTCAGAAGACAGATAGGGAAAAGCTGACAGAGAGCTAAGGGACAGATTTTAGAAAGATAGGAACATGGAATAGAGACAGGAGAGTCAGACTGACTGTGGTTTTGGGAAGCTGTAAATTATTTAGCAATTCAAGTATGAATGTAGTATTTTCTTGAGTCTTAATAAACTTCCACTTGTTTGTTTTTACCACTGTTTCTGGCGGGCCTGGCCATTCTCATTACACAGCAAAGCAACACAGCCACTGGTCCACAATAGCGGGCCACCTTGAGGCACAAGTTCCCAATCTAGGAAAGAATTGAGGAAGTAAAAGGGCAAGGTGAGTGACAGGAACCAAGCGTTGGAACTGCAGGGCCAGCTTCACAGGGGAATCCATCACACTGCCATTTCTCCTTTTGCTCCTAGCAGCTAGATGTCCTGATCTAGCCCTGTGAGAAGAAGCAGTTAAAAACCCAACCTCTCTGTCTCTGGCCAGGAGAAGAACAGTAATCATGACTGCCAGGAAGGGATGGCAGTGATGGGATGGGGTATTTGCAGGGGGTGGGGGGCCTCGTATGTTGGAAAATCCCGAGAGCAAAACTCACTCCTATCTCAGGAGGAGGAGGAAGAGGGAATGTACAAAACTCTGCTGGCCCAGACCAAAACATCCCTTTAGTTGAAACCACACTACACTGTTACAGTGCTGTTATTCTACCTTCAACTTCCTATGGAACCTTGAGGTTTGCAGTTTAGGGAGGGGCCCTCCCTAAAGTGCAAACCCCAGGATTCCATAGGATGTTGAAGGTGGAATAATAGTACTGTAACAGTCTAGTGCAGAAATGGCTTCAGTTTCCAAGCAGAGCTGAGCAAAAGTTCTTAGAAAAAATTTTCAAGAAAATTTCTAAGATTGTTCTGCTCATTCCCTACATTTGGAAAAAGAAGGCCACTTTGCAGAATTTAATTGGAGCCTCTTCTACCATGTTTCCTTCTGAGGACTTGTAGCTAGATGAACGCATAGGTGCTTGGATGTGGTTTTACCTCACTGACAAAGGCCATGCATTTGGAATGACACTCCTCCTTCTTTGTAATATATGATTTCTGCCTTGCATTACAGCTTCACCCCACATATCCTCCACAGATGGCAAGCTCTATCTTCTATCAGTTATCACCAATATCCACTCTCACCTTGGACCATGAGGATGCCCTGCGCAGTACGGCGCACACGAGTGCCTGGGCGATTTGCAGCACAGACATAAACACCGGCGTGTTTCACTGATACATCTGAGATCATGAGGTTGCCAGTTCCCAAGACCTGGATACCTTCGACCCCAATAGAACGCCCATCTGCAAAGAGGGAAAAAGTCAGACAGCTTCCGCCTCCATCATATTACCATTTCCCCTCCTTCCATCATAATACAATTTCCTCCCATTCCATCACAGAACACAATCACTGTACAATTTCTCATCTTTCCATCTTAATACAACTTCTCCTCTTTTCATCTCAGCACAACTTCCCCTCCTTCCATCCCAGTACAATTTCTCCTCCTTCCATCACAGAACAACTTCTCCCTCCTTCCATCGCAATGCAATTCTCTTCCTTCCATCTTAGTGCAACTTCTCCTCCTTCCATCCTAAGACAACTTCTTATTTTGCATCATAGCAAAGCTTTCCCTCTTTCCTTCAGACTGGTTTCCTTTCCTTCCATCACAGAATTGTCCCCCCACCCCATCTTCATCATAGTATATCTTTCCTCCGCATCTATTTCCTGTTCTTCTCTCATAATACAACTTCTCCTTTATCACAGTAAAGCCTCCCACTTCCCATCAGAGTCAAACCCCATTTCCACTCACCCAGACGACTCCAAGACACAATTGGTCGAGGGTTGCCAGTGGCGATGCATTCCAAGATGGCCGTCTGATGCACCGTGATGGTCAGGTTCTGTGGGCCTGACAGGATGACCGGCTCCTTGTAGAGCTTGGGAGCAGACACTGGGGGTTGGGGAGATGATAGAAGAGAGTGAAACAAGTGTTACTTCACTGTCCCAGACGAGGACAGGGGACACAAGATAGAGAGAGAGACCCTGAATCTCTGATTGCTACTATTTTATAATCCACTAAGAGCGTACCTTTTTCACATCACTTCTGCATCAGCCCAATACAAATCCGGTGTCAAGAAAAGGGCATGATTCTCCATTTATCTGACAAATTGCTCTTTTGACACTTCTAAATTAAGGAAAAGTTCCATTAATTCAATGAAGGTTTCACTTTTTGATCAGTTCTCCTTGCCTGCAGAGGCTTGCATGTGTATGCTGCTTGCAAAGCAAGCTGAGAGAGAGAAATATGGTGCTAAACCAGCTGAGAAACTTTGCAAGCAGTGCATCCATGGACAGTCCCAAGTGAGCCTCTGCAAGTTCTTTATGCTCCCTACGATATAGTACATGAGTTCCCCTTTTCAACCAATCCCATTTTTTGACAGTGCTCTGGTCCCTAACCTATCAGACAAGTGGGAAAAGCCTGTATTTATGTAACTTGCTCAACCCTGGTCCCTAGAAATTCTTGTTTGCCCAAAGTGCTGGCTTTTGAGATTTCTCTGGATGAAATCCATACACTTTCACACCTCCTTTTTGCAATAATAGGGACTAGCAGCTTTTTTAACACAAGCTGAAAAAACCTCAGGATGCCCAGTCATACCCCTGGAGAGGGACACCCAAGACTAGCTTTCCTCATCAAAACAAAATCCCAGCTTCAGGGGCTTAGCTATTGGGTGGAGAATAATGGCATTGTTCCCTGATAAGAATCTTGGCACCTCCAAACAAAACTTTCCTTCAATCTCAAAATTTCTAGCATTGCAGAGAGCGAGAGACCAAAAATAGTTCACACCTAGAACTCTGTTGTGTTCTCATTCCCTTGGTCCCTTGTCCTGTCTCTTTTCTTTAAGTGCCTCTACTCTTACCCCTAAATGCTTCACTGGAATTTTAAGTTACTGCAACCCTACAAGTTTGGGGAAAGAAGGGAAATTTCTTAGTGGGGAAGAGGCAGAACCAGTCTTTGTGGTCCACATCTTCTTTTTATTCCTTTCCTTACCTCTCGTGCTTTTGACCCACTTCTTTTAAATGACTGGAGTACTAGACTTTCAAGCAGCATTGACATATCAGCTCAACCATGAAACATAGTTTGGACCCATCACTGTTTTCTCTCTCTCTCTAACAAACTGATATACACACAAAAACAAAATCATTCCAGCAGTTGATACAAAACCATTAGTGCTTCACATATGACTAATAAATTAATTGTCCTTATATATATGCACGCATGCGCACACACGCACACACAAACATGTATTAATGCTCCTATTGTTATAACCCTTCCTTCCTTCCCTCCTCCCCGCTCCCCAAGAATGAAGTTAATCCCTTTCCTTTGATGTGGAGAATTGTATCAATTGTATCTTATAATTTTGTATCCCTTCCTTTCTTTAATTGTTTCTATTTGTTTGTTCAACTTCCTTAGCCAATCACCTCCTTTTGGCTGACTCATATGCCCCATTCTTCTTTCTTTTAGAAAATCAAATATTATATATTCCAGAATATAATGTTGCTGTCTATCCACCTTCTATTTTTGTTCATCTTCCCATCTGAATGCAATAACTGCCTGAGCTGCCCTCAGCATTTGTTTTGGCAAGTGTTCCTCGTCTCTATCCAATCCCAAATTCTTTAGAGTCATACATTTTTCTTTATTTAATTTCAAATGTTTTCACTATCATTCCATTCATTTCATTGATTACATCCTGCCAAAATCTCTGCACCTTACAACACTCCCACCATGTATGTATATAGGTGCCTTTACCTCCACCTGTACATTCATGCCAACAATTAGATGGCATATCTTGTATTATATATGGTAACTGCTGTGGTGTTCTGTATCATCACTGTTCTTCAATCCAATCTACCCCACAGGATTGTTGCAGGCATAAAGTAGAGAAACAATTCTCTCTAACCAAGTTGAACATTGGAGGTGAAAAGAGTAGGAAGGGAAGGATAAAAATCAGACCAATAGAATATATGGAAGTTTCTGAATCCCACAGGAATTGGTTTAAGATACACGAGCCATTCACTGTGATGGCTCCAGTTTCAGTGGGGCAATGAATCCATTCAAGGTTTTACTCCAGACTTTAGAGGAACAAGCCAAAGTGTGGAACCTTGCTCCCAGAATAGGTCCAGCACATTGGGATAAATTTGGGATAAAACCCGGCCCCTAGTCCCTGGCTTTCCAATGTCTCCCACTTGTACTAGTTTACTCAACCATTTATTAAATGCAGTCTAGTTCCAGTTTATTGACATCTCTACTCTACTCTGCCTTCATCCTAGGAAACAATGGCTCCAGCCTGGTAGTTCCCCATTCACCTTCTGCTTTAGCAAACTTGACATTCTCCTTCCCCTCTCCAAATTCATTTTCAGAGAGTCCATATCAATGGCAATCTGTCTTTCACCCCATGCTAGAGTGGCCAGGTTTCCCTTATTACAAGGGATGTCCCATATTTGAGGCCCCAAAAGCTTGCTCTTTTTATGGCTGGTAGATGTCCCTTATTTGAAGAGGATGCCCCCTATTTGACGGTTAGAAAGCTTTTCCTCACTGAACAAGATGCCTCCCCCCCAAAAAAAATCCTGTTTGGGGGGATGTTTTTGATCCTTTTCATTATGAAGAGTCCTGGGGCATCTTAAGGCAGAAATGTGTGCATCACATTCCCTCCATCTGTCCAAATTTGGCAGGGACAGTACCAGTTAATCCTCTGCCATCCCACTTTCTTAATTGCTTTTAAAATGTCCCAGTTTCACTCTCCTTCTCCTACTTCATCTTTTGTCCTTAGCTCACTTTAGTTGCTGCAAACTGAGTTCAAAGTGCAGAAATAGTTTGCGCTCAAGTAACTCAACGTGGGGAGAGGAAAAGAAGGGGACAGAATCTTGGCCTTCCCAGTAGGCTCAGGCAAAAGCAAACTGCTGTAGCCTCTCCTTGCTTGTGTGTTCTTCCTCATGAATAATTGCTACCATCTTGATCACACTTGGCCACACGTGTTCTCGGTTTCATCTGTAAAATGTTGGAGGGTGTGGGAACATGTAATTTATGGATTTGGACAGTTTGTAACTCTGCATGGCTAGGTTAATTAGTATCAATTTGGCATTTAGATAGAGCACAAATTTCCTTATTGTCAGCCCTACATGTCATGAATTTCAACTCTTAGTACTGTTCCGAGAACCTAGCAATGCCATTTCATGCTCTAGGGAAAAAAAGAAATGCTCACCACTGATGCTCAGCATGGCTTCTTGGCTGTAGCGGGTGTTGGCAATGTTGCTGGCCACACAGCGGTAGATTCCCACATCGGAACGCCGCACCCCTGTAATCTGCAGGATGCCGGTGGGGAGCAAGGTGAACCTGATGGAAAGGGCAGAGTGGGAAACGAAACAGCAAAATGAGGACACAATCCACCATCCTCCCAGGTTCCTGCAGGTGCTTTTCTAGGGCAGGCTTCTAGCAGGAGGATGGCTTTCCTAGTGGTGGCATCCAAATTTTGGAACACTCCCCCCAAAGAAAGGTCCACTAAAATGACGGAGACATTGTTTGCACTGGTTTTTAACTTTTTTTTTTATCCTTTTCGTTCCAGAGTGTCCTGTGGCATCTTAAAGACTGAAGCCAGAATTATGTTGGTGCCAGTCTGGATGTGCCCAAAGTTGACACAGTTAGCCCAGCACATTCACTAGGCTTAGGGGCACAGGACTCTCAGACAAGTGGAAAAATCACAAATATCAAAATGTGCATGTGTCTTGTAGAAAGGGGGCCAAGGCCATCACTAGCTGGCCAGGCAGTGGCTGGTAGAGGAGGGGGGCGGATGATCAGGGGTGGGTTTTTAAAAAGCTGTGCAATCTGATCAGAGCTGCTGAGAGGAAAGGTTCCCTCAGAAAAGACGCATCTGAGGTGGGGATGTGGGTTGGAGAAACTCACAAATAATCAAATCCATGAAAGTCAAATCCAAAAATGTGGAGTGCCAATTGTAGTCACTTTCTCTTGAATACCTTGATTGGCTTTGAAACATGGTACTCATGGAAAAAGACAGCTGGATCCAAAATGAAAGTGAGTTGCTTAAGTCTGTGTGTCTGTGTGTGTGTCTGTGTGTGTGTATGAGAGAGAGAGAGAATGACAGAGAGAGAGATTAAAAAGGAAACTAAAAGCACTCCTCCTAAGTTTGTCTTGACCCCAAGAGGATATATATTTAGTGAAGCAGTTAACAAGATAGGTAGGTAGGTAGGTAGGTAGGTAGGTAGGTAGGTAGGTAGATAGATAGATAGATAGATAGATAGATAGATAGATAGATAGATAGATAGATAGATAGATAGATAGATAGATGATAGTTGGATAGACAGATGGATAGACAAACAGATAGATAGATTGTTTTTAAAAAAAATAAACTTGAAAGATAGATGAGAGAGAGAGAGAACAATTAGAGATACGTGCACACAAACATGTTTTTGTATGTTTTTAATTTCTACTGGATTTAGTAACATATAAGCTGTCTTGAGTCCCAGTGTTGAGAAGACAGGATATAAATGATTAAAGTCATCATCATCTTAATCATCATACTCTTTATTTAGGGGTGGCACAGAAGGGACATAGTGAATTTCAGGTGCAAGGAAACTGCCTGTCACACCCAACTTTCTGTTGCTGCCTGTGACTTCCTTCCTCAGGTTTGATCTGAGACTGACCTCTATCAGGAGACCCAACTCAATCCAGAACCATTTCTGCCCTCTTCTAATCAATCTCTCTCCCCGTTTCTGTCCAACACTCACCGGTAGTCATCTGTCTGCAGGGCTGTCCGGTTGCGTTCCCAGGTTATCGTAGCTTCGGGGACCCCCTGGATGAAGCACTGGAACCGGGCAACGCCTCCTTCTTCTACTGACATGGACTCTGGGTGCATGTGGAACTTGGAGAGGGCTGAGGGGAGAGAGGCAAGGCACAATTGCACTGTGATGCTCAGGCAGCTTGTTTATCAACACCGACTTCACGTTTCCTGGGAAGTTAATACACCAAATGAAGCTAGCCAAAGGACTTACTCATGACACAGCTTCCCAGGAGAATCGTCTCCATTCAGTGTTTATTCTAATACAGAATTTTGCAGATGATACAAAACTGGGAGGGGTGAATAACACATTGTAAGACAGGAACAGAATTCAAAAATGCCTTGATAAACTAGGCAGAAATTAATAAAATGAAATTCAATTGAGACAATGCAAAATCCTATATTTAGTCAACAAAAATCAAATGCATAGTTATAGGAAGGGAGATACATGGCTCAGTAGCGCTAAATGCAAAAAGGACCTTGGCATTATTGTTGATCATAAATTGAAAATGAGCCAGCAGTGTGATGATGCAGCAAAGAAAGTGAATGCTATCTTAGCCTGTATTAGGAGAAGCATCGTTTCCAAGTTGAGGGAAATAATAGTCCCCACTATGTTCTATGGTGATCATGCTTTATCTGGCGTACTGTGTTCAATTCTTGATGCTTCATTTTAAGAAGGATATAGACAAGTTGGAGCAGGTTCAGAGAAGGGCAACAAGGGTGATAAGAGGGACGGAAAACAGAATGTATGAGAAAAAGTCGAAGGATCTGGGCATGGTGAAGAGAAGACTGAGGGGTAACATGAGTGGACACTTTAAACACCTCAAGGGCTGTCACAAAGAAGAGACAGTGGGCCTGTTCTCTGCTGCCCCAAAGGGTAGGACCAGGTCTAATGGGTTGAAGCCACAAGGGAGTAGGTTTCAATTGAACATTAGAAGGAACTTCTTGACAGTGAAAGCCATTTGGCAATGGTACCACATGCCTAGAGAGGTGGGGGGAGTCTCTTTCTCTGGGTATCTTCTAAAAGAGGTTGGACATCTAACTTGCTGGGGGATGCTTTAGCTTACATGTGTCAAACACAAGGCCCGCGGGCCAAATCTGACCTACCAGACCATTTCAGGTGGCTCTTGCACCTCTCCCGCAGCTGTGGCACTCCCCCTGCCTAATGAGCCCAGTCCCCACATTGTGGACCCTTGGCTGCAGTTTTTCTGAACAGGGGCCCAGCAACCAGCACTCGCGATCTGCTTCTACTTCTGACTGCTCCTCCGTACAACTCTTGCAAGCCATGCAGAGCGTTGCCATGGTAACTTGTGGCAATACTCTGACGGCGAGACTTGGACAGAGGAACGGTCAGAAGTAGATTGCAAGTGCTGGCTGTTGGGCCCCTCTTCAGAATACCAGCAGCCAGGAGCCCGCTATGTGGGGATCAGGCTCACCAGGTACAGAAAGGGGCACAGGGGGCAGAAAGGGGCACAGAGAGGGTCTGAGGGTCAGAAGGAGGCACGGAGAGGGTCTAGGGGAGCAGATAGAGGCACAGAAAGAGGCGAGGGGGGCAGAAAGAGGCACACCTTGGATATACTGACCGATTCTATGTCACTTTACAAAAGTAAAGGACCATAAACTACGATCAAATAGCCCCAAAATGTCCAAGAATGTACAGGGCCAGGCAACATCACCTTATACACAGACTGCACATTAGATCAGAGTACAATTATTTGTTCTGCCTGTCTCAATTGGGACCAAAATGTTAAAGAAAGTTAAGGTAATAAACAGTGCTTGGTAATATTTGTCTGATGAGTAAAAAAAGATCTTTCTGTTTTCAAGAGTCATTTTCAGTAACTTGTACAATAGTTGTACACTTGAATATCTGCCTGTCATTATTTTTCCTAGACTTCTAATTTCAGAGCTAGTTATTACTGAAACCGATAATAATCGAACACAGAGAAAATTACTGAATATGATAAAAGAGCAGATACATTTATATAGTCTTATAGATACAACCGGCCCTTTGAGGGAACCATAATGCTGATGCAGCACAAGATGAAATTTAGTTTGACATCCCTGCTTTAGCTGGAGACCCTGCCATGAGCTTGAGTTTGAACTGGATGGCCCATGAGGCTACTTCCAGCTCCATGTGATTGTATAAACTGCTTGCAGGGGGAATTGGGAGGAGAGACCTTGCATAGGGTGGAGTAATGATCTAGAAAATGTTGTTCTAAATATAGGTAGAGACCCTCCATCATTAGATGACAGAGCTCTGTCGCAGCTACGTCTGAGTCAACTCTCCTCCCTTTTCAGCTGTACAGCCCTCCAACCAACAGATTTTTTTTTAATTTGAATTTGTATTTGATCCAGCCCATGAAAGTCTACTTTAAAAACAACATACAAAACTAAAAGACCAGTTGATCCAGTACAGTGGATTAGAAGAAACTGCAAAAGCTTGGCACAGGCTAAAATTTGCAGTGTTGTCTGAGTATTCTGAGCCAAAGCAATACACTGTAGTAAAGCAGTATCTCTGTTTATGGAGACATGCGTCTTGTGCCGTGAGAAAACTCTTTTGATGCCTTTGTTTTGAGACAGGTCAGTTACAAAAAGAAATATTAGTTATGTGATTTGTGTTTGTATTGCTTTGAAAAGCCTTAAATCAATATTTTTTAAAAAATGAAGCAGTAATTTCACACTTGTTCTACAACTTCTAGTATTAAGTTATTGTTAATTTAAGTTATTATGCACTAGCCTTTTATAGTGCTATTATTCCACTTTCAACATCCTATGGAATCCTGGCATTTGCAGTTTACAAACTGCAAATGCCAGGATTCCATAGAATGTTGAAAGTGGAATAATAGCACTATAACAAGTTAGTGCAGAAATAGCCAAAGAATGTACATTCTAGGAGAGGCTGCAACAGTTTGCCTTTGCCTGAGCCTACTGAGAAGAGCAACAATCCACCTCCTCCTTTTGAATTAATTGAGTACAAAACTACTTTTGCACTTAGAATTCAGCTTGTAGCAACTGAAGTAAGTCAAGGACAAAGGAGGAAAAGTGGGAAGAAGAAAGAGAAACTGGGACATTATAAAAGCAGCTGAAAATGTAATATGAAAAAGGATTAAATGGGGTCGTCCCTGCCAAAGGGGGACAGTTGGAAGGTATGTAAAAAGCAGCTTTAGAAACCTGCTGCAACCACTTTTCTCAATGCACCCTGCAACCAGGAGAGTGCTGAAGATCTCATTTCATAGAATCATAGAATCACAGAGTAGGAAGAGACCACAGGGGCCATCCAGTCCAACCCCTTTCTGCCATAAAGGAACACACATCAAAGCACTCCCAACAGATGGCCATACAGCCTCGCTGCTTAAAAACCTCCAAAGAAGGAGACTCCACCACACTCCATTGAGGCAGCATATTCCATTGCTGGACAGCTCTGGCTGTCAGGAAATTCTTCCTGAGGTCCAGGTGGAATCTCCTTTCCTGCAGCTTGAATCCCTGGAGCAGCGGGAAACAAGCCCGCTCCCTCCCCGACATGACATCTGTTACTGCAGTTTAGACCTACCTGGTGATAGCATAAAGATATCCTTTGATATCATAATTCGTCTTTATTCTACCACCCCTCTCCACGTGTTTGTGAGGCCCCCGGACAAGCACGAAACTAGGCTCGGCACTTAACTGCTGAAATATTCCTAAACAATACAGGCAAGCCAGACATAGCCAGATTGCAGCTTCAGGGACCTCCCTGGCAAACACCGCATTATGTATGTGCGCTACCTACAAAAGGCTCCCTGCCCCGAGCAGACAACTTGACAAAGGCTGAACCATCCACTGTCAAGCGTTGCGCATTTACATACTGGCTACACCATTGTTAATGCAGCTCTGATTCCATCATGCTAAATTGTGACCTTTCGGAGACATTGTCTCGCACCCAGAACTCATTGTTTTCCCTGAGTACGGCATAGCCTGCAGTCACATCTCTCCCTATAAAAAACCCTGACTCCGAGACCTTCCTCAGATTGCTCCCGAGTTCCAGACTGCCTTGCTGCCGCTTTGCTTGGCGAGCTTCCCCTCAGCTCCACATGCTGAGCCACACCGAACCCCAGCATTGCTCTCTATCTTCTTCCAGGCTTCAGGAACAGGTTTCATATCACCCGAATCAACTATCCCTCTGAAAATCCCGCTATCTTACTCACACCTTTATTTTCCTTAGTTGTCTGTGTGCGTGTGTTGCTTACATTGTGTGCCTGTATTTAATAAAGATCATTCATTGCTTTCAAACTGGTCTGCTCCTTGGCTTGGCCTGATCCCGTAAACACTGGGTTACAAGATCCTGCTAAGTTACCTTGCCTCTCCTAACGCTAAGGCAGTGCTCTGAGCTAATTTTCCCCACCTTGAGCACATTTAGGTGTCCCTCCCGGGACCTCCAGTAAACAGGGTAACACATCCCTTCAAAAATGTAAACAGGGCTATCATGTCCCCTCTTAACCTTCTCTTCTGCAGACTAAACATCCCCAGCTCCATAAGCCATTCCTCATAGGGCATGGCTTCCAGACCCTTCACCATTTTGGTCACCTTCCTCTGGACACGTTCCAGCTTGTCGATATCCTTCTTGAATTGAGGTCCCAGAACTGGACACAGTATTCCAAATGAGGCCTAACCAATACAGAATAGAGCGGTACCATTACCCCCCTCGATCTAGACACCATACTCCTATTGATGCAACCAAGAATTGCATTGGCTTTCTTGGCTGCCGCATCATACTGCTGACTCGTGCTCAGCTTGTGATCTACCAAGACTCCTAGGTCCCTTTCACACATACCCAGCACCCTGATCTGCAGCACCCTGGAAAATCCTTTGATTGGGCCATTGCCTGGCTCAAAAGGTAAGTTTGGGAGATCATATTCAGAAGTTAACAATTATAAATGTGAATCAGAAAAGTTACAGCATTGTTAAGTCCAGTTTGTAGTCTTGTGATCACAGAACTAGATGCCAAGGATAATTTTAGAAGATATCACCCTCAGACTTACTGGCAATCTGAACCCGGGCCTTGCGGCTGACCAGCAAACCATAGCGGTTCTGGGCGGCACAGCTGTACTCTCCGGCGCTTGACTCTGTAGCATTGGCGGTGGCATCAGGGCCTCCCCCTCCCCGGGGTCTCCGGTGGACGGTCTCCAGGAGGAGGGAGCCATTGGACAAGATGGCCACGTGGCTGTCGTTGGAGAGGGAGACTCCATTCCGGTACCAGGTGATGGTGATGGGTGCCTCGCCTTCCACCTGGCAGTGTAGGAGCAGGGGGCGATCTCGGACGGCGATCACATCGCTGGGCTCTAAGACGAAAGCCAGCTCTGAAGAGGAGGCCAGGCCTGAGGAAAACAAAACTGTCAGAACTGGGTCTCTAGAGTAGGGATGGAAAGAATATCCAAAAATATTCATAAAAAGGCATTGTGGTTTAAAGAATAAGTCAACTGAAGATGTTTTGAAGGACTGAAAATGGTTTATAGATGTTTGGTGCAATAAGAAATCTAATGATGCCAGCATGGTGTTTAAGTGTTGGACTACGACCTGGAGATCAGGGTTCAATTCCCTGCTCAGCCATGGAAACCCAGAGTGACCTCAGGCACGTCACACACTCTCAGCCTCAGAAAACCTCATGATAGGTTCTGCTTTAGAGTGGCCGTAAGTTGGAAACAACCTGAAGGAATACAATAGCAACAACAATAACAACATGCTGTAGGAAGGGTGGCTTTTGAAGAATGTTCAGAAACTTCAGCTGGTCGAAGGAGCTGCAGCCAGAGTGTTAATGGGGGACAGTTATAGGCTGCACATGAGTCCTTGGCTACAACAGCTCCGCCAGCTTCCAGTCACTTTCTGGACACAACTGAAGGTGATGGTTATGGCTTATAGTACCCTATATCACTTGAGTCCAGGCTATCTGAAGAAGTGGATCATTCCCCATCAGCCTGTCTGGACTCTGAAATCTTCAGGGAAGGCCCTTCTCTCATGCCATTTCCTCACTACACAGTGCTATTACTCCACTTTCATCCTCCTGTGGAATTCTGGGCTTTGTAGTTTACTGAGGCCCAAGAGCTCCCCAGCTAAGAATTCAAAATGCCCCTCTCTAAACTGCAAACCCCATGATTTCATAGGAGGTTGAAAGTGGAATGATAGCACTATAACAGTGTAGTGCGGAAACGGCCTCAGTCCCACTCCCTCCACAGACACAGTTGGTGGGAACAAGAGAGAGGGCTTTTCAGTGGCTGCTCCTAAACTCTGGAACTTCCTTCCCCAGGAGGCCAAACTGGCTCCCTCCTTGCTGTCTTTCCACCATTACATAAAGACTTCTCTATTCCAGCAGGTGTTGAAAACTGATGGTTTTGTATAATGAGATTTCTGTCTTAGTGCTGTACTGGTTCTAATTTATGCTTTTCACATAATGTTTAATTCTATTGGCAGCTTAACATTATTTTAATCTTAACTTTTGACATGTTTTTCGCTATGTGTGGTTTAACTTGTCTTTCTTTCACTTCTGCAAGCCGTCTTGCATCCCACTCTTGGGGAAAAAGCATGGTAGAAAGTTATTTGTTTGATTGAAAAAAGGAGATCAAAGTGTTACAACAGGGGACTGTGATAATGATAACATGTGATCCATCAAAGACCCCCATTAGCAGACACAGCTGGTTGAAAACAGAAAATTGTCCAAAACAAGGAGAGATTTTTACACAAGCAGACACACAATTGTTCAGCTTCAGGTTTTCTTTCTCTCTCTCTCTCTCCCCCAAATTGTTTTGACAGCCTGTTTCATCAGCCTAATGCTTGACTGTATCTAGTATATAAATTATACATTTACACGCATGGAGCTTGCTAAGAATTATTTCCTTATGTTTCTCAAATGACCAGCAGTGATAAACATTTTGTTAGTTTTTGTTAAATTTAAAATGAATGGATGAATTTAAAATGAACTGAAATGAGTGTTATCACAGTACCACCCTGACAAGTGAACTGTTGGTACTTTTTGGCTATCCAGCTAACCACAAAATCTGTTAGCAAGGGGAACCCAACATATTTACATGGGACAGTTGCCCCCCACAAAAACATCAGGTCCTGCTGTCCAAATTTTTACCACAACAACGGCTACTAACACTATTCTTCATACAATCATAGAATCATAGACGTGGAAGAGACCCCAGGGGCCATCCAGTCAAACTCCCTGCTATGCAGGAACCCACATCAAAGCACTCCCAACAGATGGCCATCCAGCCTCTGCTTAAAAACCTCCAAAGGAGGAGACTCCACCACAATCCCAGGCAGCAGATTCCACTGCTGAACAGCTCTGACTGCCAGGAAGTACTTCCTGAGGTTCAAGCGGAATCTCCTTTCCTGCAGCTTGAATCCATTGCTCCTTGTCCTAGTCTCTGAAGCAGCAGAAAAGAAACCCGCTCCCTTCTCAACATGCCATCCCTTCAAATATTTAAACATGGTTATCACGTCCCCTCTTAACCTTCTCTTCTGCAGACTAAACGTACCCAGCTCCATAAGCTGTTCGTCATAGGACTTCATGGCTTCTAGACCCTTCACCATTTTGGTCGTCTCCTCTGGACACATTCCAGCTTGTTGATATCCTTCTTGAAATGAGGTGCCCAGAACTGGACACATTGTTCCAAATGAGGTGTAACCAAAGCAGAATAGAGTGGCACCATTACCTTCCTTGATCTAGACACCATACTCCTATTGATGCAAACAAGAATCATGTTGCCCTTCTTGGCTGCTGCATCACACTGCTGATTCATGTTCAGCTTGTGATCTACCAAGATTCCTAGATCCTTTTCACACATACTGTTATCCAGCCACATGTCCCTATGCTATATTTGTGCATTCCATGTTTTCTGCCTAAGTGCAAGACCTTACATTTCTCTCTGTTGAAATTCATTTTGTTAGCTTTGGCCCAGCTCTCCAATCTGTCAAGGTCGTTTTGAAATTTGATCCTGTCCCCCGGGATATTAGCAACCTCTCCCAATTTGGTATCATCTGCAAATTTGATCAGCATGCCCTCTACTCCTTCATCCAAGTCACTGATGAAGATGTTGAACAGCACTGGGCCCAGGACAGAACCCTGTGGCACCCCACGAGTCACTTCTCTCCAGGATGAAAAGCAGCCCTTGGTGATCACCCTTTGGCTTCGGTTGGTCAACCAATTATAAATCCACCTAACAGTAGCCCTGTCCAGCCTGCATTTTACTAGTTTCTTTGCAAGAATGTCATGGGGAGTTTTATCAAAGGCCTTACTGAAATCAAGATATGCTACATCCATAGCATTCCCTTCATCTATCAAGCTTGTAACTCTATCGTAAAAAGAGATAAGATTAGTCTGGCATGACTTATTTTTGAGAAATCCATGTTGACTTTCAGTGATCACGCCCTTGCTTTCTAAGTAATTACAAACTGACCATTTAATGATCTGCTCTAAGATCTTTCCTAGTATTGATGTCAGGCTGATTGGGTGATAATTAATTGGGGCCTCTTTTTTTCCCTTCTGGAAGATGGGGACAACATTTGTCCTCCTCCAATCTGCTGGGACTTCTCCTGTTCTCCAAGAGTTCTCAAAGATTATTGTGAGTGGTTCTGAAATGACTTCTGCCAGTTCTTTTAATATCCTTGGATATAATTCATCTAGCCCTGGAGACTTGAATTCATCTAGTATAGCCAGGTATTCCTGTACTACTTCTCTACCTATTCTGTGCTGCATTCCCCCCTTCCTCACCTGCTCCCCACCCCCCAGGTTGAGTACTTCTATCCTTTTGGGAGAAGACTGAAGCAAAGAAGGTATTGAGCAGTTCTGCCTTCTCTCTTCCCCCATTAGTACTTGGTCATCTTCTCCAAGCTGCGACCCTATCACTTCCTTGTTTTTCCTTTTGCTGCAGACATATCTAAAAAAAGCCCTTTTTATTGTTTTTAATGTCTCTGGCAAGCCTGAGTTCATTTGGTGCTTTAGCTTTTCCGACCTTCTCTGTACATCTCCTGGCTATTTGCTGGAATTCCTCTTTGGTGGTTTTGCCATGCTTTCATTTCCTGTACATGTTTCTTTTAACACTTAACTCGGCTGAGAGTTCTTTAGTCAACCATTCTGGTTTCTTTAGACATCTGCCATTTTAACTCCTTATTGACACAGTTTTCAATTGTGCCTTCAGTATCTCACTTTTAATGAATTCTCATCTGTCACGAACTCCTTTCTCTTTCAGTTGTTGTCTAGTTATATTACATCCCATCTTTACTTCAGGGAGCTCAAAGTGCCATAGATTACTCCCATCCCCCCAACTTTATCCACACAACAACCTTGCAAGGTAGATCAGGCTTAGGTGACATGAAACCAGCCCAAGGTCAGCCAATGAGGTTCACAGTTCAGTGATGACTTGAACTCAGATCCTAATCCCACATACTTGTTCTCCGCCAGGATCTTTCTTAAAATATGGAGTGAGGCCAAACATGTGTTGCAAGGCATTAGTGGGAGAAATACTGTTGTGGCCCTCCAGAAGTGGTTGGCCTGCAAGTCCCAGCATGCCTTACTATCAGCTATGCTGGCTAGGGCTAATAGAACTTGCAGTGCAAACAGATCTGGAGGAATGTTTGATTCTCACCTGTTTCTAGGCATTCCGAGGTTTAAATATATATACAGGAAGCCCCTGCCTGTTTGACACCCTGTTATCTGACAACTCACTCTTTGATGCTTCCAAATTATAGAATCATAGAGCTGGAAGAGACCACAAGAGCCATTGAGTCCAACCCCATTCTTTCATGCAGGCATACACCAACAAAGCACTTCCAACTTCTGTTTAAAAACCTCCAAAGAATAGGACTCCACCACAGTCCCATGCAGTGTATTCCACTGTCAAACTGTTCTTACTCTCAGGAAGTTCTTCCTAACTTTTAGGTAGAATCTCTTTCCTGAAGTTAGAAGCCATTGTCCCATGTCCTGCTCTGTGGAGCAGCAGAAAACAGGCTTGCTCCATCCTTCATATGACAGCCCTTCAAATATTTAAATATAGCTACCATGTTGCCTCTTAACTTTCTTTTCTCCATACCCAGTTCCCTAAGCCTCTCTGCATATGGCATGGTTTCCAGGCCTCCTACCAGTTCTGGTCACTCTCCTCTGGACATGTTCCAGCTTGTCCATGTCCTTCCTGTACGCAGAACTGGACACAATATTCCAGGTGGGATCTAACCAAAGCAGAAAGAGTGGTACATCACGTCCTTTGATCTAGACATGGTACTCCTAAAGTAAATATAAGTTCCATTCATCTGACGGAGATTCCACTCTTTCATCAGTTCTTCTTGCTTATGTGGTGTATCTTGCATAAACAGCACCTAAGACAAGTGTGGAAGTTGTACCCCTACATTCTTATCCCTATCCCCCACCCCTACGTGCATGGCTTCTTTGCACCCGCCTGGCATTAGCGCCCAGGGCACGTATGCTACTTGCCCCACCCCAGATACGCCTCTGCTATGGAGACTCACTTGAGACCACCTGTTTCTCCCCTCTCTGCTTGCTTTGCAGAGAGGAGAGAAACAAGGTGGCAAGCCAGCTGAGAGACTTTTCAAGCAGCATGCATATGGTCAGTCCCAAGTGAGCCTGCATAATTCCTTCATGTTCCCTGTAGTCCATGGCTTCCACTTTTCAACCAGTTCTGTTTCTGACTGTACCCTGGTCCCTAACCTGTCAGATAAGCAGAGGAAACCTCTGTATAAAGGCTGTTGCAAAGTGGGAGTGGGAGCAAACACAGGGACAGCAATGATCCTCTTCGCCTGTAGTTTGCAACTCTTGTGCCAGCTCCACCCTCTCTTGCATCCCGCAGCTGATCCTGGCTGCCAAAGAGGCTTGAGGGAGGTAAACAATTGGCTTTGTGGCCAAGGAAAAACAAGACAATTAAAAACCTCTTGGCTTCCGAGTGGGGGATCTTCTATAGCTTCAAAGGGGCTAATCTGCCTTCCTTCTCCCCTCCCTTCAACTGCACCCCATTGACTCCCCCTCCTCAGGGCCAGAGCAACTTCATTCACAAACTGCTCTTGGCCGAGGCCCAAATGCAGCCTCCCTACCCCCAGCCCACCAGCCCACCAGCCCCCTCTGCCCTTTTCTTGTCTTTTCTGTGCTTGTGCCAGAATTGGAGCATGCACTGAAAAGAGAAGTGTAGGAGCGGGGTGGTGGTGAGTGGGTTTTGGCATGAAAGTGGTGCCACAACAACCCCACGCTGCCACGTGCCTCCGTTTTGACTTGGATTAAGCACTGCAAACTGAGCCCATGCGCAACCAGGTGGTCTATGCACTCAGAAAATGCCAATCATGTTTACAGGCCTCATTGCAATTGAGTTGTACATAGATGCCATTCGTTTTCCATTCCAGCTCTGTTTTGCTTTCACCAAACGAACTATACCCTTCAAGATTTCACAAGTGAAAACCAGGACACATGTGGCCAAGCAACGTCAGAGTGTGGCTCAGATGGCAAAAGTTATTAATGAGGGAGAGTACACAAGCTAGGTGAGGCTGCAGCAGTTTGCTTTTGCCTGAGTTTACAGGAAAAGATCAAGTTTCTCTCCCTCCTCGCCTTTCCCCCTGCTGAATTGAGCGCAAACCATTTTTGCCATTTGAACTCAGTTTGCTGCGACTGAAGGCACCTGTGGCCAAAAAGGGAAAGTGGGAGGAAGAGAGAGAAGCCAGGACGTTTTAAAGTAGCTACAAAACTAAGACAGCAGAGGATTCATTGGGACCATTCCTGCCAAATTGGGCAGATTGGAATATATAGATTTAATAAAACCAGATTATGGCTGTTGTGTTTGTATACTTCACATTGACTCTGACTTCTGACAACCTTTTTCTGGGAGTTTCTTAGCCAGAAGGAGTTATTTTATAGTATTATAGTTATTTTATAGTATAGTATTCTCAATATCCCACAGCCAGTGGCTGCCCAATATTCTAGGAGCAGTAGTCAAAAGAAGGAACCTTTCCAGTCTTTGGCTAGTGTAACCATTTCTTCATCTGTACCGAAAATGGGTCTTTGCTGACACAAGTTTGGTGAGAGCAAACAGAGACCTAACTGCTGTTGAATTCAGGCCGGCTGCTGTCCAAAAGAAATCACAAGCATCAATGCATAAAGAGAGCCAGTGCTGGACCATGACCCTGAAGACCAGGATTCGAATTCCTGCTCAGCCATGGAAGTCCACTGGGTGACCTTGAGCAAGTCACACTCTCTCAGCCTCAGAGGAAGGCAAAGGCAAAACCCCTCTGAACGAATCTTTCCAAGAAAACCCTGTTCACCTTAAGGTTTGCCATAAGTCATAAATGGCATGAAGTCAACAATGTGCCAGGGCCCAGAGGTGAGCAACATTTAGCCTTCCAGATGTTTGGATCTAGAGCTGTTATCAAACTCAACCTGCATGGTCAATGAAAAAGGAATATAGGAGTTCTATATCAAAAACATCTGAAGGACCCAAAATTCAGCATCCCTCTGTTAGGGAAAATTTTTTGTAGCAGAAATGGAAACAAAACATCTCTTGAAGGTTTTGAAAAAGAATGAGACAAATTAATGGAAGGGGGGGACTTACAGGTAAGTGAGTAGCATTTTTCCCCCTTCAAACCTTGTGTGTCTGTAACCCTTTTTTTCCTTCTAAACTTGATAGGTTGTCTGGGCATTAGTTATGGCAACAGACTTTCATCAATTGGCTTTAAAAATATGTCCCCACCCCCCACCCCCCAATTCTGGGAGATGTAGTTAAAAAAAAAACAAAGTACTCTGAGTCCTGTTCATTCTAGATTAAAATCATGGAATGCTGGCTTTACTTTGAGGTGGCAATGCAAATCCTGCAAACCCTCTAAGCATTATCAATTATTATTTTTAAAAGAAAAAGCTACAAATTGATGAATGGACCCCTTTCCTCAGGGCCTGGAAAAGTCTACCTCTGACTCCTCTGCCACCTCTGACTCCCCTGTGCCGGGATCAAACTAAGGCCATTTCCGCACTAGACTGTTATAGTGCTATCATTCCACTTTCAACATCCTGTGGAATCCTGGGGTTTGCAGTTTAGGGAGGGGCCTTTGAGGAAATGGCCTAAGACAGGAAGATGTTGTGTCCTTAACCTGTTTCTGAGCCATAAACTGGCTTAACATCACAAACTGACTGACCAGACTAAGGGGACTTGTTGAATTTGCTAGTGCAACAGGATAGTATAGTGCACTCAGTCATCCCCATTCCCAGATTTAACATTCATGGATTTGATTATTTATCCTCACCCCACACACCTCAAGTGCGTCTTTTCTAGGGGAACCTTCCCTCTCGGCAGCTCTGATCAAGCCGTGCAGCTCTTTAAAAACCTGCCTCTGATCCTCTTCCTCCACCACCAACTGCTGTCTGGCCAGCGAAGGAAGGCTTGAAGCCCAATTTTTCAGCAACACAAACCCTCTCCTGATTTCACCCAAGGAAGGAAATGGGCCTTGGCCTCCATCCACAAATATACACACAGATTTTGATATTTGCAGTTCTTCTACTTTTGCAGGAGTCCAGATGCCGTTAACCCCAGTAAGAACCAATTGTAATCCTGTTCAGTGCTCCAGCCAACCATACCCTTTTCCAGGATATTCCAGACCTTTTCCCCCTCCCCCCCAATCTTTGTATAACTTGATGTGGACATTCATTCTTAGGGGACTTGAGAATACAGACTGTTCTATTCATAAGTCTATATGTCCTCATGAGTTCAATTTCTTCCCTCCTGGCAGGTGCAGGTGGTAGCTTTCATCTCAGTCCTGCCTAAACACTCAGGGTTTTAGTCTAAACTTGAAAGGACCTGTCCACAGGGCTGAGCCTCTCCTCCAGATAGGCTTTCAAGCACCTTGGATACCTTCTTGAAAATTCAGACAAAAACTGAAGTAAATTCACTGGAGTAGAAGTTCTCCTACTGAGGACTCCCCAGTAGGGGAGCAATGGCTTCCCAGAGATTCCATCTAAACATTAGGAAGAACTTCCAGACAGTAAGAGCAGTTCCATAGCGGAATACACTGCCTCAACTGAGTGCGGTGGAGTCTCTTCTTTGGAGGCCTTTAAACAGAGGCTGGATGTCCATCCGTCAGGAATGCTTTGAACTGAACATTCCTGCGTGGCAGAAAGGGGTTGGACCCATTGGCCCTTGTGGCTTCTTCCCTGGTCTACGATTTTATGAAAGTCCAACAAATGGGTAGCTTTTCATTTAATCCTTGATTTAGTTGCTAGCACATCTAGCTCCCTTTTCTCTAGTCAATGACTCCGTGACTCCCCACTTTCTTCTCCTTGGAACGACATCCCTGTGAGGCAGATCAGATGGAGAGCCAGAGAGGCTGACCCGGGAACTTACAGCTAGTTTCATACAATTTTGGAATCTCCCAAGTCCTGGAGCCCTTTCACGTTACATTAAAGTTCCGTGACTCCATTTTAAAGGCAGCAGCTGCATCCTGTGGAATCCTGGGATCACTAGTTTGGAGCAGCACTAGAGCAATCTGCCGGGGAATTCTCAGCATCTCCCCTGTGATTCCAAAAGATGGAACTATGGCAGTTAAAGTGGAATCATAGCACCTTAACTGTGTAGTGTGAAAGGGCCTCCAGTCTACTGCTCTGATCACAGCACACACTGATGCTCCAAGGTTTCCCTGTCCTTTTATCTTCACAACCACGCTGGGAGGTAGGCCAGGCTGAGAAAAGAGGTGAGGAAGACTGGCCCAAGGTCACGCTATGAGTTTCAGAGTTTGGCAGAAACCAGGACCTGCAACCCCGGTCAAATACTCTAACCATTACACCACACTGCCTCCCATTTTATTTTTATGCACAGGACTTAATTCTGCTCTTTCAGTGGGATTTTCGATCTCAGGTGGCAAATAAAGCTTAGCTGTCCGTGACAAACAGGAAGCAAGGGACAACCATGCCTTCTTCGACCTCAGGCAACAAAACATCTTGTGAGGCACAGGCCTAAAAATGAGCCCAAAGACCCAAACTTTTTCCTCATGGTCACTTCCAAACAGGAGTTCAGGGGACCAGGATAACCTCCAAAATCAGGGTGCGTCCCACATGGCCTACGCCTGTTCTTCCCCTCACCTCACAAAGCCAACAGATGGAAATCACTGTGGGGTGTTGGAATAAGAGAGACTTTAATTCCCTCCGGGAGCCACGCACTCCGCTGTGCGGGCCTTTCAGAAAGCCACGGACGGCTGCCACAAAGTTAAACTCCGTTGGTGACAATGGAGGCTGCTGGGCAAGGGGGGATGTGTGTGCACGCGCGCGAGGGACACGGAGGAGGGGGATACGGGATTGTCCCGCTTGACATCTTGATAGATGCTGCCATTCAGCCCCGGCCTTAGCAACTGCATGGCGGAGCGAAAGGAGGCCTCATGGCAGAGGGTTTGCGGGGGGGAGGCGAGAGGAACAATGCCCCGGGTCACAAGGGGGCTGAGGCAGCCCCTATTGTCCCGTTCACGAAACAATGGCCCTGCCTCAGCCTTGCCCATCTGCCCGGCCCACGTGATGCGCTCAGGGTGAGGTTCCCATGACTCCCCCCATCACTCAAGGATGGGTCTGCCCTGTCCCGCACTCTCACCTCCGCCCTTTGAATCTACCACAGGTCCAGCCTGGCTCCCTCTTGCCCCTGCTGCTCTTGGGCGAGGCCGGGGGGGTTGCCGTGACCCCAAGACTCTGTTCACACCCACACATATTCAGCAGCCAATTGTCTTTGGACTTGGCATCGGGCTCAGCCGGTTGTGAAACAGGGCCAACGCCCCCACCATGGCAAGGCCAAGGCCCCACGGCGAGACTCAAGAATGCATATCGATGGCTCGACCAGGGATGGGATGGTTCTGGTGACCGAATGGAACGTTCCCATTACAAAATTAAGCAAAATGAGTTTTCCTTCCTTTTGCTACTAAAGCAAGCTTTGGCAACTGTGGCAGGCCAGGTAGGGGGACTAAATTTCAGGGCCCCTGAGATTCTCTGGGGAAGCATAAGCAGCCCAGAATTCCAAAAACCAAAACAGAAAGTGGTCAGATATTTGGTTCTGAAAAAGAGATTAAAAGAAAAATCTTCTCAAAAGTGTGGGATGGGCACAACCTATTTGCAAGATGAACTGCCCCTCCTGAAGATTTCTCAGAGTGGCATTCATATAGTTGTTCTTATGGAATCATGGAATCGTGGAATTGAAAGAGACCACAAGGGCCACTGAGTCCAGCCCCCTTGTGCCATGCAGGAATACACCATCAAAGCACTCCCAACAGATGGCCATCCAGCCTCTGCTTAAAAACCTCCAGAGAAGGAGACTCCACCACGCTTTTAGCATATTCCACTGTCGAACTGCTTTTACCATCAAAAAATTCTTCCTAATGTTTAGATGGAATCTCTTTTCTTGAAGTTTGAAGCCATTGCTCTGTGTCCTAGTCTCCAGAGCAGCAGAAAACAGGTCTGCTCCATCCTCTGTATGACATCTCTTCAAATATTTGAACACAGCTATCATGTTGCCTCTTAACCTTCTCTTCTCCAGGCTCAATGTACATAACTCCCTAAGCCACTCCTCATAGGGCTCCATGGTTTCAAGACCTTCTGCCATGTTGGTTTCCTCCTCTGGACACGTTCCAGCTTGTCAATATCCTTCCTGAACTCTGGTGCCCAGAACTGGACACAGGATTCCAGGTGGGGTCTGACCAAAGCAGAATAGAGTAGGACCATCACTTTGCTTAACCTAGACACTAGACTCCTATTAATGCAGCCCAGAATTGCATTGACTTTTTTTAGCTGCCGCATCACAATCTTATTCTTGCTGTTGTTGGTAATGTGTACCTTCAAGTCACTTCTGAGTTATAGCGACCCTAAGGGGAATCAGTCAGGGGATTTTCTTTGGCTGAGTGTGTGTGACACACTCAAGGTCACCCAGTGAGTTTCCCTGGCCAAGCAGGGAATCCAGTCCTGGTCTCTAGGGTCATTGTCCAAACCATTACACCACACTGGTGAGGGGGCAAAAAACAGTCTGGGGAATTCAGAAGGGCTGAAGTCCATGAAAACAGCATTGAGGGCCACATGGGGTCTCAGAGTCACCATTTGCCTGCCCATGCGCTAAATGCTGGTTGCGGATGGAGCAAAGAGGTGGACAGTACAGTCCAAAAGTAAACCCCATGCTCAGTCTGAATCAGTATCTTAACCTAACTAATATTACAAGACCCAAACTAGCCTCAGTACCCAAGTGGGTTTGGCAGTGTGAAAACTAGGGAGGGCTCCTGTCTCTTTAACATTTCAGCAGGGTGTTGCTTAGTACTTGTTTTTAAGACAAGCAACATCCACTGAAATTTCCTCGTCTATGCAGCCATTAAAGATATGGCAGTCCCCTTCCCAGTTTTTACTCTGTTATTCTACTCTAAAGAGAGGTGAAGGACTGCTGGGTTTGGGATCACTGCCAACAGTGTGATGTGTACACTCATCTGAAGTTTGCCTCTGGTAAACAGGTTCCACAGGCTTTTTGCATTGTTTTGAAAACCTACAACACCTGTTTAATCTAAGGCAAAAAGTGAAGCACCTATATGCATTCTGAGCATCCATTTTATCACCTCAAATCTCAAAATTCTTTGAAATTTCCCTGGGACATTGCTTTCACATTTTTGGATGAGGAGGGAGTACTGTCTATCTCATGTGCCAGAGATTACAGGCCTCTTATGAGATAAGGAAAGCCATAAAAATCTGAGCTGTGCTTCAGAAGGAGAAGCAATTTCATTTGAAATCAAGGGTTTCCTCTTGAAACAATGGGGAAGCAGCAGTTTCGCAGCATCAGAGATAGAAAGAACATGCAAAATATATATTTTTTTTAATGGTCAGAGAACGGTTTTCTTAAATGTTGGGGAAATCCTGACAAGAATGATCCTGGACCAATAGAATCTTCACAGTTTTTGACTTTATGCAAAATTGACATGTTTCCCCCCTCCCCAAACTCAGCATTTTCTGCACAGGAAATAGCATTTTATATGAAGAAAACAATACAAAAAGATGCTGTGTCCTGCAGAAAAACACACACACACAAATTTTGTGCAGAATAAGTCCAAAACTTTAAATTATATTCGAAAACTGCACAGATTTCAACGATTTTCTTTCAGTGGGGAAAAAATGCTCGAATTAATTGTTGCTTGATTCAAGAAGAAAATTAATGAAGAATTGCATCCCTATGTACCAGAAAGTCCAGAAAGGACCCAGGAGTGTTGGATTACCAGGCTCTTTCCCACTACATTTCCCATTATCCTCCCAATATCTGGAAATGGATACTACTCTCCTAAGAATCCCCTAGCTTTTTCCCAGACAGGGTTGCTTGGAAAAGTATGGCGTGAACAGCTTACATTTGAACAGGAAAGATACCCAACTTTAACCACTGTTGTCCCAAACACAAATTATAAACAGAACCTACAATGAAAGCAACAAACTGGTGGGCACCTCATATATGCAAGCACCCCCCCCATTGATGCTGGTCCATATGGCTCAAAGGTGTCAACCAGACAGTCTGGTCTTGCTGGTATTTAGGCTTTTAGTTCTGCTGTTTTCTGCAAGCCTTATACCTACTCCAAGAATAGTTACACGCTGAAATTGTAGGAGCCATTTTTTAAAATCCTCCTCAAAGTTTTAGGTTATAAGTAAAGACGGAAATGATATTTCAGTGTCCAATTCTGGAGCAATTTACAGAACTGGGTTAAAAATTGTGTTTGGGCAGGGCAGGGGTGTAGTTACAGGGAGGGGAAATAAAAACTTTCACCCTCAATAAGAATTCTGTCATCCCCAAATGACATTTTCTTTCGATCCTCAAATTTCTAGCACTGTAGGACCTTGAAACCTCACTGGAACATTTTGAAATCACTGGAACGGTATCAGTCTCCAAGATTTGCAATGCATGACACTGATGGAGGAACTGAGACCCAAAGGGACTTGAGACTCTTGGATGTGGAAGTAGAAAGGAGAATCAGAAAAACAAGGCATCACTCACAAGTTTTTCGGTAAATTGGGGGGGGGGTCGAGTCCTTTATTTCCCCAAATCTCTCCTTCCCAAAATATTGCTGGCACAATTTTTTCCCAAAATTCATGACCCCTTCTCCTAGTTCTGCATTGGTACAAAGTTCACATCATGGAACAGCAGCCATAGAAATAGCAGAATGAGAGAATGAAAGAGTATTCTAGGAACCGTAAGAATAAAAAAAAAATTAAATCCACTTTAGAAATCCAGTTGAGGCATCCCAAGAAGAGGGGCAGGAAAGAAGGCCAAAGGAATACAAACACAACGAATCAGAGAGTTCTATGTGTGAACAGCTTCCCAGGCTTCATTCTCTGCAGTTCTAGAAATTTGGAGTCTGAAGGAAAATGTCACGGAGTGGATAGAATTGTCTTGGAGGAAATGCCTTTAATTCCACTCTCCCCAACTTATCTGCATCCCTGAGATATGGCCTCCATTTGGAATTCCACCGTCTGATGTATTGTAAAACAGCACTTTAAAGGCCAACAAATTTTATGGAGCTTTTGTGGACTACTCCCCACTTCATCGAAGGTGGGATTGGGATTCATCTGTCTGATCAAGCGGACTGCAGTTCATGAAAAGTTATCCCAAAGAAAACTCATTAGTCTTTAATGTGTCACGAGGATCTGTCCCCCCACACCCTTTTCCTGCCACAGACTAAGCCAAACAATAACTTATTGGAGTACCACCTTCAGCTTCTGTCTAAGCCGTAAACCATCACAGGGGGAGAAGAACAAGACAAGGCAAAGCAATAAAAACCCATCGTCTGTAAAAACATCTTAGCCAGTGCCTCTCTGCACCATTGTCTCCAACAGAAACTTTGAAAAACTTTGCTGGGAGAGCAGGTGCCAATTCACCTTCTCAGAAAGACTTTTCCTGGTTCCTTTTTTCAATAACTGAAAGCTAAAGTGGCTCCTGCTTGTGACGAGGAAACCCACACAAGAACAGCCCTAAAAGCAGACCCAGTGAACTGTGAATGTTTTGAACCACAGTACTTCTCTTAAATGAGAGCCAGCGTGGTGTGGTGGTTTGAGTGTTGAACTGTGACCCTGGAGACCAGGTTTCGATTTCCCTTTTGGCCATGGAAACCCACTGGGTGAGCTTGGTTGAGTCACACACTCTCAGCCCCAAAAGACCCCATGATAGGTTTGCCACAAGTCAGAAGCAACTTGAAGGCACACAGTGACAACATTTCTCTTAATGTTTCAAGGTTCTCTCCACTTCAGTATTTCTTGGTTTTAAAATTGGTTGTTTATATTGTTGAGGATGAGGTTGTGGTTTTGTGCCTTCAAGTAATTTCTGACTTATGGTGAACCTAAAGTGACCCTATCATAGGGCTTTCTTGGCAAGATTTTTTTAAGATTCCACCAACCAAACCCCTGGAATGGTTTTGCTACATGAAATAAACACAGCAATCCTTGGGGAACTGTCCAGCTTCTGTGCTGGTTCACTTCAGACAATACGCTGAACCTGAGATGCTTAGATACAAAAGTCTTGAGCAAACTTGCTGAACCCAGCTAGCTTTTATATCCAACAGCCTACTCAAGTGACTGGCTTGTGCCTGAAAATCAAAGCTGGTTTTGTCTATGTTTTTCTGTTGCTTAAGACCAACAAAACTGTATTATGGAAAAATGTTTTGTACTTTCTGCTGAAATGCATTGTCAGTTTGGTTTATCGTGCAATGAGGATTTATACATAAACAAGAACTCCGTTTCTGGGAGGACAGAATCTCTCCGCAGAAAAATATCCAAGGCCATTTCCACACTAGACTGTTATAGCGCTATTGTTCCACTTTCAACATTCTATGGAATCCTGGGGTTTGCAGTTTAGGGAGGGGCCAGCTGGCTATAACAGTCTAGTGTGGAAATGACCAAAATCTCTTTCTCACTACACATTTGTAACAGTTTGATACCATTTTAACTGAGGTGGCTCCATACTATGGAATCCTGGGGCTGGTAGTTTTTTGAGAGTTGTGTGCGACAGCTCTGGTGCCTCATCAAACTACAAATCCCAGGATTCTGTAGGATGCAGCCAGGGCAACAAACATGATATCATAGTGGTATAATGGTATGGTGTGGAAGAGAGGTCATTTTCAGAATCCTGAAATGGGAATATATATATGTGCCTCCTAAAGCCCTGTGAGTGTTTCAAAAAGAAGATTTGTAAAAAGTGCACAAACTTTGATTGTAGGGACTATTGTCTTTCTTCCGGCTCCCTGCCCACCACTGTGAAATTTTGTCTTTCCTATGCTGGCTGAGGATGTCGGGAGTTATAGTACCAACTCATGTGGTGGACACAAAGTTTGGGGAAGACTGATCCGTAGGGTTGTAGATAAAGGTCTGCTAAGAAGACAGGCAGAGAGAAACATATTCTTTCCTCATTGTTTCCATGCCAGTGGAACATTATATAACAAGGAGATGAGGACAGGTTCAATAAAGTAGTTTTAACGATGCCAAATGATTGATTTCAAAGAGAAATGGTCGGAGGCTTTGTGCAAGAGAGGGCACCAAACCAACTAGAATTTGGAGTAAAATAGGGGTGGAGGCCATTTTCTTCTACACTGAAGGACCCTGGAACTGTTTTTAAGGCAGAGGGGGCTCAACATTGGTAGATAGGGTGTTATTAATTTTGCTTGCTTGCAGGAATATGAGGAGAAGAGCAAGTTCTTTTCCCCATCTGCTATCACTCGAATATCCTTAAATATGAAGACTCTTGTCAGTGTAAGAGAGGTACGTACTGAGATGTTACCTCCTTGTGTTTGGTGTCACTTACACCTAAATAAGTGTGGATTTAAAAAACCCACGTACCCCAACCCCAACCTACCCTATCCATCTCAAATAGATATCAACCATATTGACCATCTATCAAATAGATGGATAGATTGCAAGGCAGCCTTTGTTATTTCTGGAAAGGATAAAAGGCAATCATTGTCTTAGCATTTCTAAATGCTTGATCAATTAGAACATACCTCTGATTGATAACAGCCAAAGAGGCACAGCTATAAAAGGGGTCTTGGGGGTGCTACTTTGCCAGATCATTTCAGGGGGATCTCAGTCTTCTAATTAAGGGGGTTTGAGTTCCCTGTCCCCCCATTTTGGGGTCCACACTTGCCTTTCGAGTGGAGAGTGACCTTGTCAGCAGGCAAGAAAACCCCAAAGCACTCTGCATAAAACATATTCAGTTTAGGATCTATTTTGTAAGCCTGCTTTATTATAAATAGAAAGTTGAGCTCCAAATTATATGTGGTACTCCACTCTTATAAAAACTATAGTAAAACCAGGTGTCCCGAGAGGCTCACGTTAGACCTAATTCTGCTTCCAGCACTAAGAGAGAATCAAATCCTGAATCACAAAAGTGAACGGGGTATGTGTGTGCACTTGTGTGCATTGTATTGGAATACACTTGAAATTACAACCAAATTGGGAATGAACACAGAACTCTATCTGTGGACAGAACCCAAAATAAGACACTGCACTTTCTCTGATAGTAAGAAAAATAGGCACACAACACAGAAACACAGAATCACCATTGCGCCCATAAGCAAAGCAGTCAAATTTTTTTTACTGCCAAATTCTACAGAATCTTCTTGTCCTTTTGATATTGTACTGTTTGAGTCTCGGGAATATCTGAGACAACCCAGAGGAGAAAAAGAAAAGAAAAGCTTTTGCAATTTGAAAGAAACTTCTTGCAGCCTACGCAACTCCATAACTCCATCCCATCACCATTTCCCCAGTTCCGACTTCATGGTTTTATACCAAGTGGAGATAGATGGAATGGTTTATTCGTAGACAGCAGCCCATTTGAATCTTTAGCCTCCATCATGATCATCTATGCTCAGAGCTCACATCATCTATGCTTAAGTCATCAGAAAGCAAAACTGAACAAGAAAAATATGAAAGTGTTAAACCCCCACGCCTAACCTCCTGCTCCATTATCTCTCCTCTGGCCCTGCTTAGGTTTTCATCTCTGGAAGTGAAGAATTGATCTTCCCAATTTTTTAAAAACCCAGTTAGAGCATTTTGTAATCCCTCCTCCTTCCAGTAATCAACATCTCACCATGCTAGACCAGGATAGCAGATTAGAAGCCAACAAGGAAGCAGTTTGGATTCTTCTCAACATCCAAGATTTGCAATGCCCAATACTGTGGATTAACTGAAACCCAAAAGAACTTGAGACTCTTGGATGTGGGAGTAGAAGGAAGAATTAGAAGAACAGAGCATCACCCAAAAGTTTTTCAGTAAACTGGAGCAGGGCACAGTAAGTCCTTTATTTCGCCAAATCTCTCATCCCCAGAAACATCACCAGCAAAAATTTCTCCCAAATTTCATGACCCTCTCTCCCAGGTCCGTACTGGTCCAAAGTTCACATCATGAAACAGCAGCCATATAGAGATAGCAGAGAGAGAGAAAGAAAGAGTATTCCAGGCATATGAAGAAATTAAAATTCCACTTACCCCAACCTTGCAGGGAAAGGCCAAGGACCAACCAGAGATTCCACAATGACATAACCCCAAATTCACCAGGCTGGTAGAGAAAAGCATTCAAAACCCACTCCGTTTTTTTTTATTTCTGAAAAAAAAAACCCAAATGCACACACGCAAAATCCTTTTTTTAAAAAAAAAAGTTTCCACTGGAGCGTTTAAGAATGAGAAGAGGCAGACAATTCCATGGGGCAGGTCTAACTCTTCCAGTTCAACTCACCCCAATCCCTTCCAAAAAGAAAAAGAAAAACCAAATCTTCTTTGGCCTAAACTTTGTTTCTGTTACACTAAACAGTAACCATGCCTTCTTCTTCCATCTATTACACCTTTCCCAGGTTCTTTTTTTGCCCTCCTCGATTCCCCTTGGCTCTAACTTTGCTGGCACACTGATCCTGCAAGAGGGGCACAGGCTGGCTTATTACTAATTCCCATTGTTTGCCCTCCCTGACCGTCAGAGACATTGATACAATTGGGCTGGGGGTCCAGGGAGGTGCGGGGGGAGTGGAGGGAGAAAGCTTGGGTGTGAAAGGCAGCTGGGGGAATGGCTGCCCAATTACAACTCAGCACAAAGAGAAGAGGCCGGGGCTGCGCTCACCATCGCCTCCTCCTCCTCCTCACATCTGTCCCCCTTGGGAAGCATTGATGTGTCCAGTGGCTTAGTATATGGCCCTTTTGCTGGGTCATAAGATGAGGGAATTGGGGAGGGTGGGGGAGAACTGCTTTTGACTTGCAGCTCTGGGGAACCACTCTTGACTTGCAGTTTTGGAGTGTTCGTACTAGGTGTCCGGCTGGGTCAAAAAGAATACCACCCCCTTCATCCCAACCTGCGAGCGACGCACTCATCTACGGGCAAGATTCGTCTTGGCTTTGCAGGAGAGGGCTGCTAATTCCCCTGAGGTGGTGGGGAATTATGGGATGGTAAAGAAAGAAAGAAACCAACCCTGAAGCCATTACTCCCTGTGAGAGCGAATGGCAGATCTGTAACTGAGAACACCTCAGGCTTGAATTCTGTACCCCATCAGTGTTTCTGAGGAAGTGAAATGTAATTTGTAAAGCTTCTGATAAAAATCAATCTTTCTAATGTGAACATTATTAGAAGGCATTTGTTTTGGTTTCTTTCTTCCCTTGCCTTTTTTATACCCAAAATTTATCACCTTCCCTCACCCACTATCCCTCACCAGTGCTGCGTTCATCTTTAATTCTCTTCTTCTCCCCACCCATTCTCATGAGGACTAGAATGACATCCTGGTAACATCCTGTGAGATATTCTTTGAAAGAAGAACATTTTTGGAACCAGACAGTCAAGAATCTTCTTTGAAGGACAAAAATTGAGAACTTCTGTTCAAAATCCCACAAAGAATGTTCTCAAAAATCAAGCCAAAGTCCCAATGCAACCAATTAGATTTAAATCACTATTAATTCCACTGCCCACAGCTTCCCAATTTCTGGACCATCCCCTTTCCAACTGAGAAGATCTAAAGGCTGGAGGGGGAAAAATCTACAAATTGTTTTGGGTCAAAAATCAGTTTTAAATCTTATTGGTTGCATTCTCTCTCTCCCTCTTTCTCTCTGTGTGTTTCTGAATGGCTGAATAATATGGAGCTAAACTTGCATAGGAGATATTTTCTCATTACTGTTGCTAATAATACCTGTCCTTACCTTTCATGGATTTAAATAATCTTTCCTCAGCCTTATCTTTAACTTGATCACCACCAGCAACAACATGGAGGATGGTTTCAAGTTTTCCTATTTCAGTGAGGACTAGCATGTTTGTGTTTTCTTTAAAAAAAACAACTTAAATTCAGGTGGAAAACCCACTTTCTCTATGCTTAGGTTGCATCAAGTATATAGGTAGATGCAAAAATACATTGAAGTGATGATGCAGAAGGGCAGATGGCCCATTTGTAGTAGCAAATTATTACTTGAAGTACGTAAATGTGTTGTCTATAAAAATGTATGTGAATTTCTTTTTTGCCCACCATGCTATCTCAGATCAAAACTACCATGCTGCAAATCAAACAAATCTTTAAAACATCCAGAAAAGAAGATTTTAAAAAAACCAGTCTAAACAAAACTATTTTTATGGCCTGTCAAAAGCAAGGCAAAGACTGAGCAAATCTACTCTTCTAAGGAACGAATTTTCAGAATTAAGGTGCTATCACCAAAAAGGCTGTGTCGCCCCCATCCCCTCCAAACTAATTACTCCTGGAGGTAGAATACGTATGGGAATCTCTGAAGTTGATTATATAAACTAAGGAGAGTTTCTAAGAGAAGGAGATGATTGGCAACTAACCTTGCCCCAAACCCTGTAGGGCTTTGTTAGTAAGAACTAGAACCTTGAATCAGACTCAGAACCAAATGGGAAGCCAATGTAACCTGTGCAAGTCTGGTTTTGTGAGGTTTACAAAAGGCACTGCAGAAGACCAAGCAGCTACCACATTTTGCACTAGCTACAGTTTCTGAACACTCTTCAAGAGCAGCTCTGCATACTATATGTCACTGTGATCTGAACATGTGGTGATCTTGCATTTTTCTAAGGCAGAAATAGAGGCACAAGCCACTGTGTGCTTGGGCATATTTACTGAATGCTCTTCCAAGTACTGAAGACTAAGGACCCTGTCACACTGCACTGTTATGGTGCTATCATCCCGCTTTAACTGCTGTGGCAACATCATATGGAATTCTGACATTTGCTGTTTAGGGAGGGACGTTCTCAGCCGGAAAGCTACAAACCTCAAATTACACAGAATGCTACCATGGCAGTTAAAGTGGAATAATAGCAGTATAACAGTGTGATAGGGCACTAAATATCTAGGGCAGTGTTGTGTTTGGAGGGATGAGGGGAGATAAGTTTTCTCTATTGTTCGCCTTCTGGCTACAGGAACACCAGCAACTCCCTCAATCAGCTCCGCTTTTTTTCACAAGACACCTCACATCATGGACCTGAGACACTGGACTCCTCCATTGCACACCCTCCGACATTTCTCCATCGAAAACTGGGATGCCTGTGGCTAAGCAACATCAGAGTGTGGTCAAGATGGCAAAAGGTTTTCATTAGGAAAAACAGACAAGCAGTTTGCTTTTGCCTGAGGCTACTGGGGAGGACAGGATTCCACTTGCTCCTTTCCTCAGCATTCTGATGAGTTAATTAAGTGAAAAACTACTTTTGCACTCCGTTTGCAGCAACTGGAGTAAGCTGAGGACCGAGGGGGAAAGTGGGAGGAGAGAAAAGCTGGGACATTCTAAAAACAGCTAAAATGTGGGGAGACAGAGGACTGTCCCTACTAAACCAGGACAATTGGGGAATGTGCCATTGTCTGTCTACTAGTTCCCAACAATTTTGAAAAGTTAGTAATGTCTCTTCCTTAGAATTGCCAGACTGACAAACAAAGGTCATTTCCACACTATACTGTGATGGTGCTATGATTGCACTTTCAACATCCTATGGAATTCTGGAATTTGCAGTTTAGCAAGGAGCTTTCAAAATTCTCAGCCGAAGAGCTCTTGGGCCTGGGGAAAATACAAACCCCAGATTTCCACAGGGGACGTTGAAAGTGGAATAATAGCACTATAGCAGAGTAGTGCGGAAATGGCCAAAGGCAGCTCCTGTGCCTTTAATGGGACAGACAAGGGAATTTCAGCCGGTGTTGCCTGTCGCACAAACAGGTAACAAGCAACACCAGCTGAAATCCCTACCCAACCATTAAAGGTACAGGAGCCCGCTCCAATGTGGACTCTGGCAACCTCGCTTCCCCACACGCCACATTCCTGAACAAACTTCCTAGTTCACAGGAGACTCTCCCCTCCCCACTGACTGGGGGAAAGACCCCTCACACTTCTCCCCTCCCATCCCTGGCCCCTTCCTCTTTCTTGGCCAGAGCATTTTTCGGTTGGCTCCCATGCACACGCACACACCCTGAATGAGAGTATGGGGGAGAAAAACAGGGGATGCTCCATCCCAAGTTAATGAGAAGGGGATGCATTTGAGGTCCACGGGTTTCCTCCATCTCCCCCCCCATCACCCTTCCAATCCCTCTTATCCTATTAGCTGCACTTAGCACCCCTGCGGTTACCCGGGGAGACGGGGCCTACCCCCTTCCCTGCCCGTCCTCCCAGGCCCATTCATGGTGTCACTTTCACAAGCCGCTGGCCCTTATCCCCTCACAATGGGGCACTGAGCCTCTGGCCCCTTTTTACGGCGGAGGTGAGGGAAAACGGGAGGGGGAGCAAGTCTGGGAGGATAACAATGGCCAAGAGAGAGAGAGAGAAGAGAGAGAGGCCCACAGAGAGCTCCTTTCCACCCACCCCATTGCTCCGCCTGCACCCCAAAAGTGTAAGCCCGGCTGGGTTGTGAGTCGAAAAGGGGAAGGGATGCGGCCAAGCCCAGTGCTCTCTGGAAGCCCACAAGCAACCTATTGTCTCTTGTTCCCTTGTCACTCTGGGCACCGCACGCTGAGTGGGGACCCTCACCAAATGTTTAAAAATGAGATTACAGGCTGGGCTTTCCCTGGGAGAAAACCGGAGAGGGCTCCTGGAAGAGGGAGCAACGCCTGCGGAAATTCCCTCTCCTCCTTAAAAGGACAAGTTATAGGAGCCCTTTGGGGGTTTTCATGCTGGCAACCCTTTCAGGCCAAAGACACAATTTAGTGGCAGATCAGAGCGCCAGTGTGGCGTAGTGGGCCATTTCCGCACTAGACTGTTATAGTGCAATTATTCCACTTTCAACATCCTACGGAATCCTGGGGTTTGCAGGTTAGGGAGGGGCCAGCCAGCCCCTCCCTAAACTGCAAACCCCAGGAATCCATAGGATGTTGAAAGCAGAATAATTGCACTATAACAGTCTAATGTGGAAATAAGAATGGTTTGAACATTGGACTACAACCCTGGAGACAGGGGTTCAGTCTCTGGCTAAGCCATGGAATCCCACTGGGTGACCTTGGGTAGATTACATACTCTCAGCCTCAGAAACCCCTGTGACGGAGTCACCCTAAGTCAGAAACAACTTGAAGGCACACGACAACAATACCTGTAATTAGGTTTGCCTGAGTGAAACCTGGAGAGAGCTCCCATGCCTTTAATGGTTGCAACTAAAAGGAGGAGGAGGAATTTCAGTCACTTATACCTGGTTGTTATGACAAGCCACACCTGCCAAAATTCCCTCTTCTGCACATCAAAGGGACAGGAGCCCTCTCCAGTTTTCAGTTTGGCAACCTTGCTCGTGGCAGTCATAACAGCAGCAACAGCACAACAATACCTATTGCAACACGACTGCTCCTAGTAGTAGGGGGGATAGCAGGTACAGTAGGTACAATCCAAATCACTGATGGTCCAAAATGCTCATTGGTAACATCTGGTAGGCTGTGCAGCCGCAGCAGCAGTAACAACAACATTAGTGTTCCAAGGAACTCAGAGCATCTCTGCTAGTCTGTTTCAGCATGAAAAGAAGGAGTGGGAGAAGTAGTTACACTTTTAAAACTAACCAGTTAATATTAGCATGAGCTTTTGTAGATTATGTTCCTCTTTCTCAGGTATATAGGTTAGGGTTGCCAGGTTGAATACTGAAGAGGGCTCCTGTACCTTTAAGGGTTGTGTAGAGGGGGGATTTCAGCACGTGTGGCTTGTCACGCACCCAGGTAACAAGCAGCATTTGTTGAAATCCCTTCTGTTACCCAACCATTAGAAATATAGGAGCCCTCTCCATTTCTTCAAGCTGGCAATTCCAACCGATGCCTTTGACAAACAGGAGCATAATCTCTGAAATTTCAGGCTAAAATAAATAAATCTGTCTTAAACATCCCACTAGAAAACTCCTTTATTTGTTCTCTGATTCCCCTTCTGTTTGGCTTCTCAAGAACCCGGTGAGGTGGATCAGGTCAAGAGAAAGATGACTTGGCCCAAATACGCACGCGCACACACACACACACACACACACACACACAACTTTGAGGCTAGAGGAAGGTTTGAACCTCACTTGGTTGTCCAACCCATTTGAAAAGGTTATCTCACACCCTAGTCCTCCTGGTGTTTTGGACTTCAACTCCCAGAAGCCCCAGGAGCCTTGGCCAATCATCAGAGATTCTGGGAACTGAAATCCAAAACACCTAGAAAACCAGAGTTTGCAAAATACTGGGTTATCTGGAGAACCATATCTTCCCATATGAGCTTTCCTAAACAATTAAGATCTTCAAGGAAGGCTCTTCTACCATCTTCACCTGTGCATTTGGTGGGAAGGCAGGACGGGGCCTTCTCAGTGGCTGCTCCTAGACTGTGGAACTCCCTTCCTAGGGAAGCTTGCCTGTCACCCTCCTTGCAGTTCTTTTGTCACCAGACGAAGGTCCTTCTATGCCAACAGGCATTTGGGAACTAATATTATGGCTTTTCTGTTGCAGTGATGTACCGTTTTTGGTGCATGCTTTCCAATGAATGTTTTATGGGGTTCTAATTCTCTAAAGAGTTTAATGAGTTTAATGTGATTTTAATCTCAGCTTTTTGTATGTCTTTAGCTATGCGTGGTATTATTTGCATTTCTTCTGTAAGCCACCTCGAGTCCCATTCTTGGGGGAAAAGGTAGGCTATAAATAAAGTGATTGATTGATTGATTGACTGACAATCCCCCTTGTTGTAAAATAATTTTAAAAACTGTTGGATAACATCTGCTGTCCTTTTTATTAAAAGAAACTGAGGCAACTGTTCTGAAAGGCTACTATTTTTGTCACTTGATATATTACGTGCCACCTGAAAAGAAAACAGAGTGTGCTGATTTCCCTTCTAAACTTTCCCTTACTCTACATGAGGTTTGAAACAATGTTGAGAAACTTGGTTGCTGGATTAAAAACTGGGAAGTGTTGTGCAGAAGAAGGAATTTCAGCAGATGCTGCTTGTGACCTGGTTACTACACCTGCTGAAGGTCCCTGTTCTGCACAACTATCAAAAGTACAGGCGTTTCTATTTGGCAACCCTATCTAGGAGCAATACTGACTTCCCAGAATGCTCTTGACAGCCTGACTCTCTGGAGCATTCTGGGATATTAAGATGGCAGAGTGACCCTGGGGCTTGGCACTGTTTGGAGAAGGATGACCTCCGCTGTGTGGCTTTAGAAGAAGAGGGAATCCTTACCCATGAAATAGGGTTGCCCAACTGGAAACCAGAAAGGGTTGTGTGGAAGTGGAGATTTCAGCAGGTCTCACTTGTCACGCAACCAGGGAACAAGAAACATCTCCTGTGCCAGAGACTAGAACACAAACCAATAGATTCAAATTACAAGACAAGAGATTCCACGTAAACATTAGGAAGAACTTCTTTCTGCTCTCTCTGATAGTGGAATAGATTCCCTCAGAGGTTTGTGGACTCTCTGTCTTCGGAGGTTGTTAAACAGAAGTCAGACGGGCATCGTTCAGGACTGCTTTGGTTGGATATTTCTGCATGGCAGGGGGTTGGACTCGATGGCGCTTTCACAGAATCATGAAGCTGGAAGAGACCACAGGGGCCATGGAGTCCAGCCCCCTTCTGCCATGCAGGAAGACACCAGCAAAGCACTCCCAACAGATGGCCAGCCAGCCTCTGTTTAAAAACCTCCAAAGAAGACTCCACTCCACTCCACTGAGGTAGCATGTTCCACTGTCGAACAGCTCTTACCATCAGGAAGTTCCTTCTAATGTTTGGGTGGAACCCTTTCTCCTGTAGCTTAAAGCCATTGCTCCATGTCCTAGCCTCTGGAGCAGCAGAAAACAGGCTTGCTCCATTTTCCATATGACATCCGTTCAAATATTTAAACATAGCTATTATGTCACCTCTTAACTTTCTCTTCTTCAGGCTAAACATACCCAGCTCCCTAACTTATAGGGCTTCATGGTTTCCAGGCCTTCCACCATTTTGGTTACCCTCCTCTGGACAACCTTCCAACTCTAAGATGCTGTGATTCTAGTCTAGGAAATCTTCTTCCAGAAAACCATTAAAGCTAAAGTACTCTTCTCCAGTTATCAGTCTGGTAACCCAAATCTGCCCTTCCCTCCAATATACATGTATAGGAAATGATCACCTTTTGGAGAACCCCTCAGCCCTGCATCCAGGGCTGCCTCCATCCCAGGCTCAACCTAGCACCCCACCAGCTCCACTTTGTTTAAGGACAGGGGGATGTGTGCCTCTGTGTGTTGCAGAGCAAATAGCTTTCCAGGGCAAAATTGAATTACAGGAGATGTGTACCAAGCGATCAGCTTTGTGAATGGCATTTGGGTTGTTGGAGGGGGGCATTCTCAGCTGAGCGAGCTGGGGCTTGGATTTCCCTTCCCCCTCATCTTCCTCAGATGGCTGTAGGATTAGGAATTCATGAATAAAGATGGAAGTGGGGGAGATAGTACTTACCCAGGCTCCCCCACCCCCCAATACTTGCTCAGTCACCAGAGCAAGACAGGCCCTGGCGAGGTCAGACGCTGCAGGGGAAGGGAAGAGACAGAACCTACAAAATCTCTTTCTCGCTCCCCCCCACAAAAGCAAATATGGAAGGAGTTTCATTTGAAATTTGGAGGAGGCACCTAACAAGACTTTCCTTGTTGGGTGCCTCCTCCAAATTTCAAATGAAACTCCCAAACTTCCAGAGGAAATAAGAAGACGGAAAGTGCAATTTCTGAAGGTGACTTGCAAGGAGGAAAACCATCCTTCCTCCTCCATGCTGACCTCCAGATGGTTTGTACAACAACTCCCATCAGCCCCAGCCCATATGACCAATTGCTGAAAGATTGTGAGAGTGGAAGGGCGCACCATTTGGAAAATACCAGCACAGAGGCAGTGGGAGGCTGGGTTATTAGGGCAGCCTATTTTCAGTGTCAGGGCTCAGTTCAGAAAACAAGATGCCCTGACCATGTATAGAGTGTTCCCCATCATGAGTTCTCTGGGATGTGAGTCCCCAGAAGGGCTGATGTGGATTTCATGCACATTTAAGCCCCAGTATCTTCCTTTTCAGAACTTGCAAAGCAACATCCAGTGACATCCAACTTTTTTGGGTTGCTCCAAAGCCAAAACACTCATAGGTACCTTGCTTTTTCAAAATATGTGGTCATTTCACTATGGCTGAGGAAAGGTAAGTTTTTGACATTTAGATGCTACTTAGCTCTGACAAATAGGAACCTCAAGGACTAGAGGTCTGAAAGGAAACAACTACAGAGGCTTTTGCTAGAAACTGGGGCCATTTCTGCACTACGCTATTATAATACTATTATTCCACTTTCAACATCCTGTGGAATTCTGGAGTGTATCGTTTACTGAGGCCAATTCTCTCTGGCTGAGAATTCTAAATGCTCCTCCCTAAACTGCAAACCCCAGGATTCCACAGGAGATTGAAAGTGGAATAATAGCACTATAACAGTGTAGTGTGGAAGTGGCCTGGAACCAGATCTTCTCCACAAAGACGTTGCATAAGAGATCTTTAATTACTTGTAGTATAAAAGCCTGAAATAGGGAAGGGGGGCATACATCCTTCTACTTGAATGCTAAAATTCAAAGCCCAAACTTTCCCTTCACAAAGTGACTAGTGGTAATCCAATCTTGTGTGAGCAAAATCAGGCAAGATACATCATAAGCTTCCACTTGTCCTGACTTGGCAGGGACAATCCTGATTAATCCTCTGCTGGCCCCCCTTTTCAGTTGGTTTTAAAATGTCCCAGTTTCTCTTGTCCATTTCCTTGCCCACCTCCTGTCTTCAGCTTATTTGAATCCTTGCAAACAGAATTCAAATTACAGTTTTGCACACAATGAACTCAGCAGTGGGGCAGGAGAGGAGGTGGCAGAAATCTTGTTTGTTCCAGCAGGTTCAGGCAAAAGCAAACCGCTACATTTCCTCTGAATTTGTGTCTTCTTCCTCATATAACCTTCACTAATTTTGACCACACTCTGCTGTTGTTTGGCTACATGTTCCAGTTTTAATCAGTGGCATATTAAGAGGGTATATGTAATATTGGTTTATATAGCCCACCCGCATTATTCCTTCACACATGTGAGTCACTCTTGGATGAAATGGGACAGCAGGAATGTGGTCTTTGCAGAATAGAATCAGCACGTGGAAAAGGTGTGTGTCATAAATCTAGTAGAACTTCAGAAATTATCTGAGATCTGGTGTAAAAGCCAGGATGCAAGCTTCATTTCATGATGAAAACTCCTGTTCAGTAGCACAGCACAGGTATTTCCTGGATGCTACAGAAAAAATCTAGCCAAGAAAGATTTAAGCCTGAAAAATGGCAATTACCTTCTTGTAACCCTGCACCATAGAATGATGTAGTGGTTTAAGCACTGGACGACAACCCTGGGGACAAGGTCTGATTCCCAGTTCAGCTATGGAAACCCACTGGGTGACCTTGGCTGTGTCACATACTCTCAGCCCCAGAAAACCCCACTATAGGTACACTTTAGGGTCACCATATGTGGGAAACCAAGGCACATAACAACAGTGTAAATATATTGAGACCCAGTGCAGTGTAATGGTTTGAGCATTGGACTACGACCCTGGGGACCATGGAAACCCACTGGGTGACACACTCTCAGTCCCAGAAAACCCCGTAATAGGTTCACCTGAGGGTCACTGTATGTTGGAAACAAATTGAAGGCACGCAACTACAACAAAGACAACAGCCACAGCTTGGAAGTGTTTTAGACTCATAGAATCACAGAATCATAGAGTTGGAAGAGACCCCAGGGGCCATCCAGTCCAACCCCCTGCCATGAAAGAACATCCATCAAAGCATTCCCAACAGATGGCCATCCAGCCTCTGCTTAAAAATCTCCAAAGAAGGAGACTCCACCACACTCCAAGGCAGCATATTTCACTGCCAGACACCTCTGACCATCAGGAAATTCTTTCTGAAGTTCAGATGGAATCTTCTTTCCTGCAGTGTGAGTGCATTGCTCCTTGTCCTAGTCTCTGGAGCAGTGGAAAACAAGCCTGCTCCCTCCTCAACATGACATCCCTTCAAATATTTAAACATGGCTATCATGTCCCCTCTTAACCTTCTTTTCTGCAGATTAAACATACCCAACTCCCTAAGGTATTCTTCATAGGGCATGGCTTCCAGACCCTTCACCATTTTGGTTGCTCTCCTCTGGACACGTTCCAGCTTGTTGACATCCTTCTTAAATTGAGGTGCCCAGAGCTGGACACAGTATTCCAAATGAGGCCTAACTAATGCAGAATAGAGTGGCACCATTACCTCCCTCGATCTAGACACCATACTCCTATTGATGCAACCAAGAATCACGTTGGCTTTCTTGGCTGCCGTGTCACACTGCTGACTCATGCTCAGCTTGTGATCTACCAAGACTCCTAGATCCTTTTCACACGAACTGCTATTCAGCCACCCGTCCCCCATCCTATACTTGTGACTTTCATTTTTTTCTGCCCAAGTGCAGGACCCTACATTTCTCTCTGTTGAAATTAATTTTGTTAGCTTTGGTCCAGCTCTCCAATCGGTCAAGGTCATATTGAAATTTGTTGTTGTTGTTGTTTAAAAAAACTTCTGGGTCATCCTGGGGACTGTCATTTTTGAAAAAGTAGCCACTCCAAGATCCACCCATGCTCAGAACCCTTTCCAGTTTTCCTTGAGCACAGAGTTCATTAAGTTCATCTAGGTTTTGCAGATGAATTCCTGGTGCATCATATTTGGAGAAAGTCTATCTGTGAACATCAGCTGCTGCCGGGGAGAGGAAAAGAATGGTTTAAGACATACTGCAACACACTTCTGGTTCTCTCCTCCAGTTGGGCCCTGTGGGATAGAGGATACCAATACAGACGTCCCTATGACCTGAACCAGCAAGGCTTTTGTTGTTAGTCACAACAAGTGCAAATAGGCCCTCCATGTTTAAGAGCAGTACACCTTGAAATAACAGGTGTTGACAAACAGGACAGTCCTTCTTGCCACAGCCTTACAATTCACATGAAGCATCTAGCTGGACCAGAATGGAGGTGGATTTATGGCCCTCCAGTTGTTTTGTGGCCCACAATTCCCATCAGCCCCACCTACCCCAGTGGTAAGAGACAGTGGGAACCATAACACAGAGCAGCTGGGCAAGCCAAAGCATGCCCATCCCTGATTTAGATCAGAACTGCAGAACAAGTGGTCTTCCAAATGTCATTGACCTGCATCTCATTATTGACTGTGCTGGCTAGGGATGATGGGAGTGCCAATCCAAGCACAGGACACCTTGTTAGGTTAGATGCACCCTTAGTCAGCTCCAGCAAGGTTCTTAGAAAGTTCTTAGCAATAATAGCTAAAGTGAACTGCCAGGCCCAGGGGAAGTCCATGTAGGGGTGGGGACTGACAAATGCCATAAGACTGATGGCTTTCCAGCAGGGAAACATCAGGGTATTTGACTGGCCCCCACGGAAATCAATATGCCATCGAGGTGCCAAAGTAGCAAGGGCTGATCCGGCAAACCACACCCCAAAATGCCAGACTTTCCTTCTCAACCTACAAACTCTTTCCTTCTCAACCTACAAAGGCAGAAGTGCCCACCCTCCTGCTTTCTGTGACTAAAGAGAGAGATTCAGCCCTTGGGGGCTGCAGATGCAAGTCAGTCCCTACCCAGACACAAATACCAACAGGCACAATCAATGTAGACAAGAACTGTACTTTCATCCTGGTTCCTGCTGAATACCGGGGAATGGAGAAAGTGAAGGGGTTAAATCCAAGGAATTGCTACTTGAATAGGAAAAATAAGCGAATTGAATTGAGTCTCTGAGTGAAATAGCAGATGTCTTTGTCTTATCTCAATTTTAAAGAATGGCCTTGCAACACTCACTCAGGCGTCTGGGAACTAAGAGGGAGTTAGGCATACTCCCTACTATCTCATTTTGGCCATATGCATCATTTTGTATCATTTTCTAACTAACTCTTTGTTCTCTTCTGTACACGTGTGTGCTAAGTTAATGATGTAATGGAAAGTTAACCAAAGATCTTTTTCTTCTGTGATGGGCTGGCTAAATGAATGATTGATTGCTGACATAGAAGACCAAAGGTATATAGTGATGCTACCTTAATTAATCTGCACGACAGTTCTGGGATAGCTGTCATCCTTGCGCAAGTAAATTGTTAACAATAAAAGGCCTTTTGATTTTTCCCTGGAAACCTGGTCTTCGTCTCTTTTCTGGCCACAACAAAAGGAGAAACTTCCACAGTGCATATCTTCTCAGTTGCAGTACCCACTGTGTGAAATTATTTCTTCGCTGAGATCAGATGAGTTCTCAGGCAAGTATCCTGCAATCTTAATCAGAATAGCCCCACTGAATGGCTTCTGAATCAGCACATAGGCCACTTCCACACTAGAATGTTATGGTGCTGTTAGTCCACTTTCACCTTCCTACGGAATCCTGGGGTCTGCAGTTTAGGGAGGGGCCTCAAAAGCCATCCTCAAAGGCCCCTCTCTAAACTGCAAACCCCAGGATTCCATAGGATGCTGAAAGTGGAATAAAAGCACCATAACAGCCTAGTGTGGAAATGGCCATAGTTAATCCAACTGAACAATGGATCTATTCTAGGCCATTTCCACACTACACTGTTATAGTGCTATTATTCCACTTCAACATCCTGTGGAATCCTGGGATTTGGAGTTTAGGGAGGGGACTTTAGAATTCTCAGCCAGAGAGCTCTTTGGCCTCAGAAAACTACAAACCCCAGAATTCCACAGGATATTGAAAGTAGAATAATAGCACCATAACAGTCTAGTGTGCAAATAGCCCTAATTAGGAGTAAAGCCAAGTGCTATGGGCATCAGCCAAAGACCTATTTGTTAGCCAAGTTTTTTCCCCCAGGTTGGTTAATGTTCAGCTTAACTCTGGTTATTAATCTATTGTTTTGAACAGACTGCTATTTTTTATTTTAATTACATCTGCTTATGATAAACTGCTTTGAGGGTTTTCTTAATTTTAAAAAACAATATAAAACAATATTAAAACAGTAACAAAAACAATGCTACAATAAAATAAAAATAAATGATAAATTAAATAAGTAAAATAATTTAAATATATAAATATATAAATAGCTATAGGGAATAATAAAACTGCTATCACATTGGTACAAAAAGGGGGTCTTTTATTTGATACCAAGAATAGAAAAAGTTTTGTTAAAAAATCAAACTGTCACCCACCCCTAGTTTTTACCAGCTTCTTCCATCACCAACTAAAGCTGCCAGCTCCTTCAGAGTGCCCACAGCCATCTCATAGCAGTAGAAAAGAGAAAGACAAACACAAAAACATTTCTTCTTCCCACGAACCTTACAACAATCATGCAGGGTTTATACAGCACCCCGCCCAGCGTTGTTCCAAATGGTTCACATTCCATAGCCAAGTTTTCTGTACAACAGTCTTATAAGGTAGGCTATGGAGCTCTCCATATCGCAAGTGTGATGGGCGACATGTGAGGAAGGAGTGTGCTTGTGGCGTGCGTAGGAATTGTGTGATCCATAGGGTGCAAGAGGGTGTCCTGTGTAAGGCCCTAGCCTTACAACAATTTCTGACAAACCCCCAGCCCCACAAAAAAGAAAAAAAAACAGCCAAAAAGACAATTTGGGAGAAGAAAAACACTGGAAACAGATTTTAAACACTTCACAGTGCTGTTTCAGGGGTGTCCTCACCCCAGGGGGATACCTGTGGGGTGCACAATGAGGACATTGCCTTCACAGATAAGAATTCTGTCCCCACATTAAATTTTCCTTCCATCTCCAAATTTCCAGCCTTGCAGAGAATGAAACATTGAGCCTTGTTCACCCCTAGAACCCTTCTATTTCCTTTGTTCACATCCCCTTGGTTCACTGTGCCTGCCCCTTTTCTCTGGATGCCTCAACTCCAAGTCTACACCAATGTTTTAAAGTTACTGCAATTTTAGAAATTTTGGGACTGAAGGAAAAATTTCAAGTGGGGGCAGAATTTATGGATAGATCGTTTTATTTATATTCCAGCTTTCTCCCAAAATTGAGATTCAAGGAATTCTTATCGGGGAGTGGTGGCAATGCCCTCATTTTGTCCCCCATAACTACACCCCTGTCCCCACCCCAAAAAAGCAAAAACACACTCCTTGCAAAAAAACACCTTGAAAGTGGAGTGACTTCACTTCAAGCTCCTCAAACTGGCACGGCACGCCCGCCCCAAAAGAACCCAGAACCAGCCTCCAAGCTTTGAAGTGCACACCCCCCGGCCTGGCCCTAGCCAGTGTGGCTGAGATGACATTTTGCACTGGAGACCCTCCTTCCTTCTCTGTCCCCCAGTTCAGAGGCCATGGTTTTAACCACTACAAGTTATACTAATGAGAGGAACCTGGCTGTAACTTTGGGCCTTGTTCCAGTTCGTGGTCCTCCTAATTCTGCTTAAAAGCAAAGCAGACACTTCCAGCCTATAAAAAAAATGTTGTAATTTAAGAAATTACAACAGGACATTAAGGACGGCAGAATAAGGACTAAGTCTTGGATAGTTTTTCCAGTTCAAAAGGGTTATCCTGGGTGCTGTGGTGAGCAGATCTGAAGCCACTTGGAATCCCCCCATCAGAAGGGGGACTGACTGTGGTCTATCCCACCTGAAGCATCCAGTCTGCCAAAAAATTGATCCATTTCCCCCAGTAGACAGTTCAAAATCCTTTCTGCACAGATAGACAATATGGGCCCAGGAAGCCAGGTTTGCATTTAAAATCCTTGAGGTATGGTGGCAATGCACAACAAGTAAAAAGTCAACTTTCAGTTCTCCTGTTCCCAGCCTGCAAGCACGCGTGTACTTCAGATTCATCCAACAAGGCTCTTTGCTTTGTTGTGAACCAGCTGGAGGGCAGGGCAGGCCCAAGGCACTTTGCCGCCTGAGGCAAGGGAGAAGGCTCCGCCCACCGATCAAAAAAGGACGGTCGGTCGCATCTTCAGCATGGGCAAGGCGACCGTGTCCTCTTCTGATTTCAGAGAGGAAGCGGAGGTGGGATGGACAGAAAGGATGATGGGGAGCTGCCACTGCCACCCCGAGGCATCTGCCACCCAGGTACCGACCGCTCTATCTGGCAGTAGGGCTGCCTCTCGTGGAGAGACTGGGGCCATTTCCACACTAGACTGGTATAGTGCTATTGTTCCACTTTCAACATCCGATGGAATCCTGGGGTTGGAAGTGGATTTCATCGGATGCTGAAAGTGGAGTAACAGCACTATAACAGTCTAGTGTGGAAACGGGACAGGAAGCACGCCAATTCCCTGCTGCGAAAGGGGGCTCTGCGACACCACCAGGGGCGCTACATCGCCCCCCAGTATGAAGAGGCCAGAATTTCTAACTGGACAGAGCCGTCTGAGGAAGGGGGTGGCAAAGTTCAAGGAACACGCATGCTGGTCTTTTAAGGCTTGATGCACGGAAGAGACTGTGATCTCCCAGCATGCAGTGCTCCTTCCACCCCAGAGCATGGCACACTGGGATAAGAGGAAGTAAACTGGGATCTCCCAGCGTGCATTGCTCCTGCTGTTCCAGAGCACTGCAGGCTGAGATATGAGGAGAGGGGCTGCAGTCTCCTGGGGTGTTCTGTTCTCTCCATCCTACAGCACAGGATGCTGGGATGCGGGTACATATCCGTGTGTGTGTGTGTGTGTGTGTGTTATAACCGGATGTCGCCAGCATTTATCCCCTCCCAGATGCGGGGAGTCAGAGGCACGTACGTCTTAGCAGCATCGTCAAGGAAGTAGAGGGGGTCCGCGATGCGGGTTGGGTCAAATCCTTCTGCTGCTAAACGGACCTTCTTCTGTTTGAACGTCTCTGTCACCTCCAGCTGCTCCTGAAGGGGAGAAAAATACACAGGTGCAGCATGATCAGGTTATAAATAGTTATAAATCCACTGGAAATGTCAACCATCATTTTAAAAGTCATTATTTGGGTCATTAAGTGGCAACTATGTTATTTTGTTTCATATTACTTTAATTAGCTGATGGCCATTCGTAGTCATTCTAATTTTTTTTTACATGATTTAATGAACCAATCAACCAACTAATTCCACAGAGCGTCTTAATGGTCAAACGCTAAGAAATTCATTTCCTTTTATCAGTTCAATACCCAACACCTTAGGGCTAGTTCTGACATCCGTGGTCTTAATTTAAAGATCAGAAACAATAAACAGGATTTTCCCCAAAGCAACTTTTTTCCTTCTCAAGCAGCCTTCTCAAACTGCTCCTGCCACGTTGGACTACACATCCCATTATCCCTGGACATGCAGACTGAGGACAATGGTGCACATAATACCAACATATTGAGAGGGTGCCAGAATGAGTCTTTCTAGTCTGGAGACAAGGATGGGCCTGTGAGTCACATTTGGCCCTCCGGATCCCACTCCCATGACCTCTGAAGCCCCATATCTATCACTCAACCTCACAAAGCAATTTCTGAAAAAATGGTTCGATTTTTCAGGCATTTCCCCCTCCAAAATGTGCAGAAACACCTTGCTCCACCAAAAAAAACCCCGTTAGGAAACCCCAAATCCCTCTATTTTAATCCTTCTCAAAATGGTAGCAGGAAGTGGTACGGCATTATTTCCAGGAGCCATTTTGGGAAGGACTCTGACAAAGGCAGAGATATTTGGGACCACTTTCAGGAAAGTGCAGAATGAGAGGAGCTTGGGGGGGAGATAATTGACCCTGGCTCCCCTGCAGTTGCCCACCCAAGGTGTCAGACAGAACACCTGGAGGCTGGCCAGGAGTTACGGATGACTGCCTTACGGGCCTGTCCATTTGTGTACTCAGGAGGAGGGACAGACCGCATACCTGAACACGCAGGAAGCGGGGCCGGGCGTAAGGCGGAAGAAGCTCCACTACGTGCGCGTAGATCTGCTCTCCGTCAAACTCCTGTCCTGTCTTCAGCACGACGGCGGCCATTCCTGCTCGACCTTCACACCCTGATGAAGTACGGTGGGGGAATAACAACCTCTGAGCATGTTTGAAGTGCATTTCCCCTCCCTGAAAAAAGGAGTGGCAGACTGCCAGCTCCTGCGTGCATCCATGTTGGCCGGTTCAAAGCACAGTTTCCCACATGGTGCAGCTTTCTTTTGAAATCGCAGCAGACTTCACATAACATTTTTAAGATCTCCCAAAACACTTTACATGTATTGTTCCAAAAGTTCTCCACAGAGCTGGTAACTCAGCTACGGGCCGGATGGAGATCCTGGAACGCCCAACTGCTAAATCCTAGGCCATCTTAATTATGATTTATTTGTCCATAATTAAAGGGCCTGTCTCTCCACGGCCCATCTGTCTGTTGCCATAATGACAGCCCACCACATACCATCCACCACTGAAGAGTACCTGGAACCACCACGCCATAGACGGTGACATCTTGCAAGCTCTCCAAAGCGGCCATGACCTCTCCCACTTCAGTTGTAGCAACGTTTTCACCTTTCCATCTGTTTGTGAGGGAAAAAGATTTGGACTAGTCCAGTGGCTCTTAACCTTCAGTCTGCAGACCTTGGGGGTCCATGAAGCCCTGCTGCTGACACCAACGGCTGCAACACGGACATGGCAGTGGGGGCTGGGGGGGGTCTGTGCCCGGGCCTGCCACCATGGCCCTCTGCACCCACACTCCCACTGCTGCCATGTCCCTGATGAAAGGCATGTGCTAGTGCCCAAACTATCCTTCTTTTTGCACTTTACCTTCGTCGCGGCAGTGGGGGGTGGCGCTCGCGCGAGCAGCCGTTTGCACGAGCCACTCACGGTAGCCCTTCTGCCTCCTGCAGCGGCTTGCCGGTTGTGCGACCGTTGCGCTAGCGCCCCACTCCTTCCTTTCACAGTGCAGCCTGGGAGCTGTAGGCTGCACTGGGGGAGGAAGCGCAACCGGCCCGACTCGTTCAACGCACCACATGCAGGTAAGTGTGCGAGGGCCCCGCGAGCACTGCGCGACTGCACAGTATTTTCGGCTTAGAGCCGAAAATAAAAAATGCGCACACGCCCTGGTTTAGGCTTGTGAGCGTCGCGTGGATGGGAGTGCATCGTACGGACCGATGCTCCGATTTACGCGACGCTCAAGGGGCCCTCGCACAAAAGAAACTGCGTGAGAAAATGACTCCGGAGACCAGGGTTCAAATCCCGCTCAGCCATGGAAACCCAGTGGGTGACCTCAGGCAAGTCACATTCTCTCAACCTCAGAGAAAGGGAATGGCAACACGTCTTGCCAAGAAAAACCCCATGACTGGTTCATCTTAGGGTCGCCATAAGTCGGTTTTCAAAAGGAAGAGGCATATTGGCAAGAAGGAACCTCCTCTTGTCAGCCACACCTTGTTGTTCTGTGTCTTCAAGTCACTTCAGACTTATGGGAACCCTAAGGTCAACCTATCACATAGTGGGTTGTTGTTGTTTTTGGCAAAATTTGTTCAGAGGGAGTTTGCTTTTGCTTTCTTCTGAGGCTGAGAGCATGTGACTTGCCCAAGGTCACCCAGTGTCTGAGCAGGGATTTGAATCCTAGTCTCCAGAAACCTTAAATAAATGAATGAATAAATATTTGAATATTTAAATCTGAATTTAAACATTTAAATCTTGAGTTAAGTCTTGGGGGTCCCCAGTAAAGAAAAGGTAAAGAATGAATGAACTATTTGGTGAGGACAGAGCTTGTTAATATTAATTTTTGGAAGACCAAAACTTACAGGATCTTCTAGGTCAGTTTTCCCATTATTATTAACACAAGTGAGTATCCTTTCTCTGAAACAGTACAGACCAGAGGTTTTTCAGATTTTGGAAAACCTGTATACTTTCTCTGCTTGGTCCCAAGCAAGTCTCTGCCATTCCCTCATGTTCCCTACAGGAAGACTGGGTTCTGCCTTCCTTGCTGCAGCATCACCCTGTTGGCTCACCGCTTTTACAGACAAAATACTGATCCCATACTCCCCACGCTGGCCCGTGTCAATCTCGCACGGTTAAAGCAGTTAAACCTGTGCTTCACTACGGTCTAAACTCCAGGGATAGCCACTTTTTATATCCTATTCCAGTTTCAGAAGACCTTTCCGGTAGATCTGATCATTTTTATTCTATCGTCCAATTTTAGGCTCCAATGAAATCCCTTTTTAGGTGGCAGGATTTTGGGTCTGAGCTTCTTCTACTAAGAATTGACCAGTCAAACTTTCCCAGTCATGTTTTCAGTCCTAGCAGAATCCAACATGTTCCCCATTGAAGACAGCTATGTTCCTGTATGCATACATCTTTGAACTTTCCAGGGTCTTTTGCAAATTGCACAATTACAGCACTATGACTCTGTTTAACTGCCACGGCATCATCCTAAAGAACCCTGAGATTTACACTTTAAGGAGGGGCATTTGGAATTTTCAACCAGAGTAATATTTGTTGTTGTGTGCCTCTATGCCACTTTCGACTTATGGCAATCCTAAGGTCAACCTACCCATGGGGTTTTCTGGGGCTGAGTGTGTGGTCACCTCATGGATGCACGCAGGAGCTGGCACTCCTTTTCCACGGCCAAGCAGGGAGCTGACATCTGGTCTCCAGGGTTGTAGTGCAACGCTCAAACCACTATGCCACATTGGTACCCTAGTGCATCCCTAAATTACAAACTCCAAGGCCATTTCCGCACTAGACTGTTATAGCGCTGTTATTCCACTTGCAACATTCTACGGGATCCTGGGGTTTGCAGTTTCGGGAGGGGCCAGTCGGCACCCAGCCGGTCCCTCCCAAAACTGCAAACCCCAGGATTCCGTAGAATGTTGCAAGTGGAATAATAGCGCTATAATAGTCTAGTGCGGAAATAGCTCAAGATTCCATAGGATGCAGCCATGGCAGTTAAAGTGGAATCATAACGCTATAATTGCATTCTGTGAAAGGACCCTGGACTCTGAATTTATACTCGTTCATTTTGTACTGGTTTATTTTGTAACTACAGGGGATGGATAATAAAACTTGCTTTGTTGTGTGCCTTCAAGTTCTTTTTGACCTATGGCAACCCCAACCCCTATCACGGGGCTTCCTTGGCAAGATTTGTTCAGAGAGGGTTTGCCTTTGCCTTCCTCTCAGGGCGGAAGAATGTAGCTTGCTCAAGGTCTCCCAGTGGGTTTCCAAAGATGAGCGGAGATTTGAACTCGGGTTTCCAGAATTACAGCCCAACTCTCAAATCACTGTACCACACTGGCTCTCAGCTGGGTATGTATGTAGATGTGAGCCTTCATTTAAGAGAGAAAACAAAGCAAAGCAAGAGAAGTTTTGAGGGGTGCCTTGCTTCATTTGTTGGTCTTTTTTTAACCCCCAGTTTACAATAAAGAAACTCCCTATGTGATCTTTAAAAAGGAATTCCTTCCAAATTTTATCCTAGCAGAATGCACCCCCTTCTGGTCAGTTCCATATTTCCCTTTATTCAGTCAAGTGGGGGGAGGACAAACTGAAGCCCACGGGCCACATATAGATCCTGAACTGCACCTTTGTAGTCCCTGAAGCCCCCTGCCGGTCCCCCAAGGCCTGCCAAACTTTTAGGAAAAAACTAGTGCAATTTTGCAGGGCAACTAGTGCAATTTTGGCCCAAATCCCCCACGGCCCGGTGAACACACAAGTCCCTCCCCACCCCTAAATATCCTTATCTTCACCATGTTGTTGCTATTGCGTACCTTCAAGTCATTTCCAATTCATGCTGACCCTATCACAGAGTTTTCTGGGGCTGAGAGTGTGTGACAGTGGGTTTCCATGGCTGAAGAGAGAATTGAACCCTGGCCCATTTCCGCACTGGACTGTTATAGCACGATGATTCCACTTTCAACCTCCTCTGGAATCCTGGGGCCCCTCACAAAACTGCAAACCCCAGGATTCCAGAGGAGGTTGAAAGTGGAATCATCGTGCTATAACACTCTAGTGCGGAAATGGCCCTGGTATCCAATGCTCAAAACACTTTATCATGCTGGCTCTCACCACATCCCCTCTCAAAAGGACAACATCACTTCCAGTGTGTGTGTGTGTGTGTGTGTGTGTGTGTGTGTGGCCTGTAGGGGAGTCTGAGGGGGGATTGGCCTCCGCCCCCTTCTAAAGGAAGCCATCCAAACAAAACCAGGACAATAGGGGGCATTTGAGATCATATTGCAACATCAATGAGTCAGAAGTAACCCAGTTGCCCACACTAATGACTTTTGAAACGTAATGAAAAATGTGTAGAAGCAAGAGCAAAGCTATTTTAACAGCATCTTTAGCACTCTTCTCTAGTTACTTCTGAAACTTATTTTGGAAGCAATTCCCTTTCAGAGGAATTCTGAATCAAATCCTTCAACTTTTATGTCATTCTCCATTCAACCCTAATTCCCACCCCCCTGTCACCAAAGAAATCATGGAAACTCATGGAAAAGTAACTAGCAGCAAGCAATGTGTGAAGTTACTTTCTCAACACTGCAAGGAATTCTTTTCAAATCCCATTAACAGGCATGGATTATTTTCTGAAAGCAACTTTCAAGGCTCTAGAAATACCTACTTTTAACACATGGGGATGTCTAGGCAAAAGTAGGTTTCACTGAAGGAAGAAGAAAAACTTTTAAACAAGTTTTTTAAAAAATGATTGAGTGATAACTCAGATATTTTGCACTGAATGAATGAATGAATGAAGGAAAGAATGAATGAATGCTAAAATTATGTACTACCCAGATGAGGTGTTTGCTGGGGAATTCTGGGAAATATATTCCAAAAAAGAACCCCCAGATATCAACATGGGTCTCAGAAGAAAGAGCAAAGAAATCTTCACAGATTTCTTTCAAGAGAAACACAGGACATCAATTCAACGAATACAGTTACCCCTCCACGTTCATGGGGGTTAGGGGTTCAGGGAGAAAGTGGAAAAAAAGTAAGTATCTCTAGGTCTCCCAACCCTATTTAACACACAAAACAGTACAACCTGGGAATTCAGCCCACTGCAGATTCAAATGTACAGTACACAATGGCCTTTTCCACACTACACTCTTACAGCACGATTATTCCACTTTCAACATCCTCTGGAATCCTGGGTTTGCAGTTTTGGGAGGGGCCACGCAGCCCCTCCCGAAATTGCAAACCCCAGGATTCTGTAGGATGTTGAAAGTGGAATAATCGCGCTATAACCGCCTAGTGCGGAAATGGCCAATGTGTTTGAATATGTGGTGGGCAACACACCAGCCAGCCAGTTCTGCCTTTGAGGCAATGGGATTTCTTCACAAGCCGCTACTGCTGCCCTAGACTGTTTTTAATAAGAACTTAATGAGCCTCGCCTCACCTTTGCAGCTTCTTTCAGTCTCACGAGGCTTGCAGAGAGAGACTATGAATGTGAGGCAGGACTTGTAGGTCGCTATTAAAAATGGCACAGAGTAGCAGTGGAGGCAGCAGCAAATAATCCATGAATAATAAGTTAAACATGTGAATGTGGGGGAACGACTGTAATTAGACAGAGGAGGGCGACCAAGATGGTGAAGGGTCTGGAAGCTATGAAGTCCTATGAGGAAGCTTAGGGAGCTGGGGATGTTTAGTCTGCAGAAGAGAAGGTTAAGAGGGGACAGGATAGCCATGTTAAAATTTTGAAGGGATGTCATGTCAAGGAGGGAGCGGGCTTGTTTTCTGCTGCTCCAGAGACTAGGACAAGGAACAATGGATTCAAGTTGCAGGAAAGGAGACTCCACCTGAACCTCAGGAAGAACTTCCTGACGGTCAGAGCTGTCCGGCCGTGGAATCTGCTGCCTCGGAGTGAGGTGGAGTCTCCTTCCTTGGAGGTTTTTAAGCAGAGGCTGGATGACCATCTGCTGGGAATGCTTTGCTGTGTGTTCCTGCATAGCAGGGGGTTGGACTGGATCGCCCCTGGGGTCTCTTCCAACTCTAGGATTCTATGATCTCCAACCCACAGATTCCAAAAGAAGGAATTGGAAACCTACCGGAAGGTGTCCCCAGTACGATCCCAGAAGCTGACGAAACCTTGGTCATCTTGCACCATCAAATCGCCAGTGTTGAAGTAAACATCACCATCAGCAAAGACTCCATGCAAAAGTTTGGATTCTGTCAGCTCATGGGCCCCAGCATATCCCAGGAACGGTTTTTGGGGTGTCACTGGCGCAACCAGAAGTCCAGGCTCTCCTGTCAAAGCAGCAGGAAAATCAGACCATGGTTGATTCAGAAACTCTGAGGTGGGAAATGGAAGGAAGGAAGTGGAAGTTAATTTGTAACATCACAAACAACCCCCATTCTTCACTCACCTGGCCTCACACTAGGCATCGGCCGGCTTCGTTCCTAACAGGCGCCCCCTGAATCACATCATAGCGAACCAGCTCAAAGGAACTGAAGAGCTGTGGAGAAGAGCAATGTCAGTTAGAGGCAGTGTGGGACAGTGGTTAGAGCATCTGGGATTTCAGGTAAAACCAAATTTGTGCCATGCCGTTGTTGATATGTGCCTTCAAAGTGACTCTAACTCACGATGACCCTATTCTAGGGTTTTCTTGGCAAGATTTCTTCAGAGGCTGTTGGACACTGCCTTCTTCCAAGGCTGAGGAAGTGTGAATTGCCCATGATCTCCCAATGGGTTTTATTGGCTGATGATGGATTTGAACTCTGGTCTCCAACAGCCTCAGCCCAACACTCAAACCAATACGCGATATTGACTCTCTTCTGGAGCATGTTACCATCATACTCACGTGCGTGTGTGTGTGTGTGTGTGTGTGTGTGTGCGCCTGTCAACTTATGGCAACCCAGGAATTTCACAGGGTTTTCTTAGGCAAGGAAAATTCAGAGGTGGCTTTGCCAGTTCCTTCCTCTGAAATACAGCAGCCCCTTCACTTTTGCACAGAACCCTTGCGAAAGTGGAAAAACCACAAATAACTCCCCCTCGTGCCTTTGCCTTCTGCCTTGGCATGCATGCTTTCCTTCTCCATGTCTGGGTAAAAAGACAAGGGAACGGGGGGAGCACATGCACCTTCCTTCTCCATGCACAGTGCCCCCCCTCCATTCCCTGCCTTTTTTCTGCACACAGAGAAGTAAGGTATGCGCAGCCAGGCCAAAGGCAAGAAAATGGGAGGGAGGCGTTTGTTGCTCTCCCATTCCCTTGCCTTTTGCATCAGGGTGCCTTCTCTGTGCCTGGGCAAAGGGCAACGTAATGGGGGGCACACATACCTCTCCCTCCCATTCCTTGTCTTTTGCCCCAGCACACTTTCTCTGGGGCCAGGGAATGGAGGAAGGTGCACATGCACTGTCCTCCGTGCATGGTGCTCCCCCCTCTCGTTCCTTTGCCTCTTGCCTGGGTGCAGAGAAGGAAGGCACCCATACTCGGGCAAAAGGCAAGGGAAGAGGAGGAGTAGAATGGAAGGGAGGCAGGGGCAATAATCAAATTAGTGAAGGTCAAACCTGCAAATGCAGAGGGAAGACCATATAGCTTACAGCACTTGGCAGTCTCCCACCCAAGTACCAACCAGGGCTCACCCTACTTAGCTTCCAAGATCAGATGGGATCAAGTGCCATTAGGGAATTCAGGCCATCTATCACACTCACAGACCTTCCCAGAAATTCCACGCTGCTGTGGACCACTCTTTCAAGTAGCATTGACTTAGGAGATCCCACATGAAATCCCCAGAGCCATGAAAACTCAGCGGAGTCATTTCAGCCAGTCATTCTCTCCTTCGGCCTGACCAACCTCACAGGGCTGTTGTGAAAGCAAAATGGGAAGGGAACTGTGAAGAGAGCCTGTGTGGTCTAGCAACTGGGACTGCTGGACCGGGACCTGGGAGAACCAGTTTCAAGGCCTCACTTAGCCAAGGAATTTGCTTTGTCTGGGTTTCCCTCTCACATTCTCTCGGCCTGAGTAACCTCACGAGGCTGCGAGAAGTACCTTGTAGCTTCCATCAGCCCACTGAAGGAAAAGATAGCTAGATATATAACCACAATTAACACATACTTAAGCCCTTGCTTGGGACTGAGGAGTAGAAAACAGGCACCAGAGCTACAACTTTCATCTCTGAGTTACACCCCCTTTCCTTCCCAGAAAAGACAGCCCCCCACCGCTCTGCACCAACCAGACAGCTAACATTGCCAGAAATGGTGAAGCCACGCAGGATGGTGGTGGTGGACTTTTTCCAAAAAATACAGATTGAAAGTCATATTGTTACTTTTATGTTCTCGAAGTAAGAACATTGCGCATACAGGAAGCCCCCATCTTTTGACGCCCTGTTATCTGAGGACTTGCTCCTTTGGTGCTTCCACATTAAAGACAAGTTTCACTAATCAGACAGGGGTTGTGCTCTTTCATCCGTTCTTCCTGCCTAGGGAGGCTTGCTTGGAACTGCTCGCATGCATGCGGCTTGCAAAGCAAGCTGAAAGGGGGGGAAATGGCACCAAGCTTCGTAAGTACGGGGCACGCAGTTAGTCCCCAGTGAGCCTCCGTAAGTCCTTCACGTTCCCTGCGAGCACCGTACGCCGGTTCCACTTTTCAACTAACTCTGTTTTCTGACAGCGCTCTGGTTCCTCGCCTGTCAGATAAATGGGGGAAGCCTGTAACTTGGTTTGGTCTCAGGTGATCATGTTTGATATCTTAAAAGTACAGTTTACCAAGAAAATAACTACAAATTAAAACAAAGTGGAATCTCTTTGGTTTTGCCAGTTTATGAGCAACAGACAAAATCTACTCTATTAAAATCAAAGTCTGTGAGTTCGTCCATTTGTCTGCATCAGGCAGGCAAAGGCCTCATACGATTGGCTGTGTGGGGTGAGAAGACCTCATACGATTGGCTCATATGTTAAGATTCTATGGAATCTTTTAGAATTCTCAGCCAGAGAGCTCTGAATAGGCTGGTTGCTACAGAGACGAGGCCTGGCAGCAAGCCCCATCACAAACCCAACCTCTATATATTAACAACTCTGTACAGACTGGATTGGGGAACATGGTCAAAAGTTACAGGTACTGAACAACACAGTTTCGGGAATTAGACACAGGATCTCCAATCTGTGTATTTCAACCGCATCTAACTCCTAAGGTAAGGTAAGGTATTTCCTAAGGTATTTCTAACAAATGTTGCCTACGAGAAAATAAAATGCTGGGCAATGCCAGGTAAATACGCTAGTACCCAATAAAAACAGAAGATACCATCAATATTAATAAAGCAATAAATATATTTTTGTCTCCTCTTGTCTGCCATAGTATCAAACAGACATAAAGCACTCATTCCCTTAAAAAGAACTGCCAAAAGGAAATCAAAACCAGGAACTGCAGTGATGTGAGATGCCGTACGCAGTCTTATCTGGAACATAGTTTTTAGAAGTAATGGGGGGAAGGGTAAATAGAAGAAGACCTTCTCTTAAATATTTTATTCAATAGCGTAAAAGAAAATTTCCCATACCCATGCCTTCCCATACCTTATTTTTCAAGGGGAAAAACGTCCTTGGGGAAAAAATGGGAGAAACCCCCACACACACATTTTCTCCTGAATTTCTTCTGTTTTCATAGAATCACAGGGTTGGGGTTGCTTTTTCATGTACCACGTATGTAGGTGCCAACCACTTTTCATACCTGCCCCTTCAAAGAGCAGTGGGGCAAAAAGAATTCTTGAAACCCCCCCTAAGAAAACACTTATTTTCAATTTCGTTAAAATATAAACACCAACTCTGCCCGAAACTTCCTTTCTGGATTTCCCCCCTAGAAGCCTTTCATTATGATGAAATTAAAACACCACAACGGTGGTGGACCTACAATGAACTGCTCAAATTCCAGGAAAATCAACCTAGTTTTAAAGAAAGGGAGGAACTGTTAGCGGAAGGGAAAGAATGTTTCTGGTACCAATACACGCAGCTACATGCTAGATTTAAACAAGACAACAAAGAGGAAATTATTAATAATGTGAAAACAGAATTTGATCTTGTTTCAGAATCAGGAAATAGGCATCTAACATCAAAATTGTGTAGTTTACTATTAAAATGGGAAATGGAACAAGAAGTAGTAAAAAATAACATGGTTAAATGGGCACAATATATTGGACACTCATTACAGTTACAAACCTGGGAACAACTTGGAAAAACTTAAAATTTACAAAGTTTCAAGGGTTTAAAGAAAAGTTTTATAAAATGTTCTATATGTGGCATTTAACTCCAGCAAAATTGGCTAAGATATATAAGGGGGGAAATGATCAATGCTGGAAGTGTAAAATTGAAAAGGGAACCTTTTTTCATTGCTGGTGGCAATGTAAAAAGGCAAAACTCTTCTGGAAAAATATTCATCTGGAAATTACAAAAAATTTGAAAATAATTTTCCCCGTGTGACCAGAATGTTATTTGTTAAATATGGTTGAACTGATAGAAGACTATATTGGGAAACAAATTTTTTTTTTTCTGTACTTGATAACCAAAGCAAGATTACTATATGCCAAAGAATGGAAAAAAGAGGATGTACCAACAACCGATGACTGGCTTTTGGGAATTTATGATTCAATGCAGATTGATAAATTATCAATTTTGTTAAAAAACAAATCAATGAAAAGGTTTAAGGAAGATTGGGAATGTGTTTATAATTATTTGGAAAATATCTGGAGTCCTTTATCAACTATCATATGGAAGAATTCGCAATTTCCGACTGTTATGCAATCATTCAGTCAAAGAAGATAAACTGATATAAATCTGTATGTGTGTGTGTGTATGTGTATATATATGTGTATATAGTAAGCGTATTCATAATGTATATTATATTATGTATATTGTATAACAATACCTATAATAAAAATACATATAAAAAAATAGAATCACAGGTTGGAAAGGGCCCTATGGGCCATCAGATCAGTGCAAGATCTCCAGCAGGGAGAAGTCCGGCCTCTTCTTGAAGACGTCCAGAGGAAGCAAGTCCACCACCTCTCTAGGCAATTGGTTTAATTACCAAAATACTTTCACTTGAAAGGGGCTGTCCAGGGTGCTGAACCTCCTCAGCACCTTGGATATCTTCTTAAAAAGTTCAGACTTAAACTGAAGCAAATTCATTGGAATGGCAGCCACCAAGACTCCTCATTAGTAAATAACATGACTGCTCCCCTCTCAGTGTGGAGGGCCAGGAAAAGGGGCTGTGGCTTAGGAGGCTCCCTGCAGGTATTAGCATCACAAAACCATAGAGCTGGATGGGTACAGCCATGGAAGGATTTATCCAACCATGGAGTTGGATAGAACCATAGAATTGGATAGGATCCCAAAGGCCATCGGGTCCAAATCCCTGCTCAAGGTGGGATTTGCAGCCACAGCATCCTCAGGAGTCAGCCTCAGAAGAAGGCATCCAGAGAATGAAACTTCACCACTTCTCTAAGTAAATGCCGAACCCCTCATACTATCTAAAAGTTCCTGAAGGTTGAATCAAAATCTACCCTCCCATAACTTAAAACCATGAAACCTCATTCTATCCTCCAAGGCAGTTAAGAACAAGCCTGCCCCTCCTCTCTCTGAGAGCCCTTCAGGTATTTAAAGATGCCATCACGTCACCCCTCAGTCTTCTCTTTACCAGGCTGAACATGCCCAGATCCTTCAACTTCTCCTCATATCTTTTGTTGTCTATGTTTCCATTGGTCGGTTTGGTTTGGGTCTCAAAACACCACCAATATGGATAGAGTGAAATTCACATCATCAAATCCCACTTTATTGCTGAATATGCCCAGCTTTTCTTTTATGTGCACCATTCCTTGGACCTCACCTTATAAAGCCAAGAAGCACGCCCGACAGCTCCCACGGTGCCGGTGTAGTTAAAGAAGCTGACGCTGCCTTCTGTCATGCCGTATGTCTCCACAATTCGCACATCCCCGAAACGCCGCAGGAATTCACGCCAGACATCCGGCCGCAGGCCACTCCCAACAGCCATGCGCAAGCTGTGCTCCCGGTCGTCAGGACTCTGGGACAGAGAGAAATCCATTTGAGGACCAGAACTAAAGGATGTTTGCAGTGCTTTAGTGCAGAAGGCAGAAAGATCCTCACGCTCCAGGAACCATATTCAATTGTTACCACCAACTCGAGTTGACTGAATCAACTGCTCAACGGAAAGGCAGCACCATAATTCAGTGGGTCTATTCCACCCTGGGCCAGAACTTGGATTTGGGCCTGCAATAGAGAAAGGCCCCTCAGAGGAAGGCAAAGGCAAACCCCTTCTGAACAAATCTCGCCAAGAAAATCCCATGATAGGTTTGGCTTAGGATCATTTCTGACTTATGGCGACCCCCAAGGTGACTTTGCCACAGAGTATTCTGAGGGCTGAGAGTTGCGACATGGCCATAGTCACCTGGTGGGTTTCCATGGCCGGGCAAGGAATCAAAACCTGGTCTCCAGGGACGTAATCCAATACTCAAACCACTACACTACACTGGCTCCCAGGGATCATCTTAGAGCCTAAAGGCACCAGCCCTGGTCAGTACTTGGATGGGAGACTGCCATCTAATATTTCCATCTAAACATTAGGAAGAACTTCCTGATAGTACGAGCACTTCAGTAGTGGAATATGCTGCCTCAGAGTGTGGAAGAGTCTCCTTCTCTGGAGGTGTTTAAATAAAGGTTGGATGGCCACATGTCAGAAGTGCTTTGACGGCGTATTCCCGCATGGCAAGTGGCCCTTGTGGTCTCTTCCAACTCTGATTCTATGAGGTGCTGTAGGCTATATTTTAGAGGAAGGAACTGGCAAAACCACCACTTAGTATTCCTTGCCTAAGAAAACCCTAGGAAATTCATGGGGCAGCCATAAATCAACTTGAAGGCACATGTCCACATATTCTTTCCATTTTTCCTTTCTACACAAATTCCCCAAGGCAATCCCACCTCTCACCAGCAGAGAGCACCCCCCTCTTTCCCGGCACTAACCCGGGGCTGGTTGACAAGGTACCGGCACAGTTCCCCCATGTACTGGAAGACGGTCACTCCGTAGCGGCGGCAGTCCGGCCAAAACTGGCTGGCAGAGAATTTCTTCTTCAGCACGCAGGTGGCACCTAGCCAGAGAAGAGGAATCCCGAGACAGACCCAGGTCAGTTGACTTCACTCACATTCCTGCACCCCCTCTACTGCTCTCCTACAGATGCTGGTAGTGGTGATTCACAGGCATGTCAACACATCTGCAAAGGTCCTAAACACACTAAAGGCACCAGATCCCCTCTGACCTTGGAAGCTGAGCAGGGCCCGCCCCGGCTAGTACTTGGATGGGAGACCACCAAGGAATCCCGTGTGTGGTATACCTTTCTGAGGAAGGAACTGTCAAAACCACCTCTGAGTATTCCTTGCCTAAGGAAATGCTATGAAATTCATGGGGTCATGTTGAAATGCTATGATAGGTTACCAATGGACAAGCTTCCCTAATTAGTTAACAAAAGGAATGCTAAACAAATTTAAAGATGGCTGGGAATGCCTAATAAATTATACGAAAGCAAGATGGGGGGAGCATAATGGTATTACGTACAGGAAAGGAAAATGAAAAAAGACTAGTAATCAGATAATTAGTAGTCAAAGAAAGTATACAGGTTGTAGAAATGTTTGTATGTAACATGATGGTAGAAACAGATAAAACTTTTTAAAATCTGGTTGATGAATGTATCATAACTTTTTTTTAATTTACGAGCTTATAACTTTTGCATTGTATCTAATAGGTGCTTGGTCTTGTTAAATAAATAAATAAATAAATGAAAAGAAATTCGTGGGGTCACTATCAGTTGAACAGGCGACTTGGAAGCTCATACAGACACAAAACACCTCTGCAATAAAAGAGAAGCAGTGGGTTTCCTACACACTGTGAAACTGCAACAAGCATGGAGTTTGATTTATAAATCAGGACACACCAACAAAAGAAACTTTGGTCAAGACACAGCCATGATGATGGAGCTCCGCTATCAAATGCCTGACAATGCCACCCCCTCCCACCAAAAACCTATATTTTAATCCAGGCAGCAACCCAACCAAGGGGTTTCTGAGGCACTGCAGATTGGTGTGTAGGAACTGACATCTGCAGAGCTCTCCTGGTCAGGGGGCACGTTGTGAACAGGGGTCCTCTCATCACTGCTCGTCTCAACGCACATCATGACTGGGACTGCACTACAGACATCATTTCCCAGCATTCTGGTTTGCAACATCTCACAAACTCTTCAGCTGGTTGAAAAGGTAGGTTTTGGGAGCCATGTTCAGTCAATAAAAACCATAACTGTGAATCCCAAAAGTTACAAGATTATTAAACCCAGTTCCTGACGGACAGCCCTGACCGTCAGGAAATTCTTCCTGAGGTTCAGGCGGTATCTCCCCTCCTGCAGCTTGTATCCATTGCTCCTTGTCCTGGTCTCAAGAGTAGGAGAAAACAAGCCCACCCCCTCCTCGACATGACATCCCTTCCAATATTTAAACATGGCTATCATGTCCCCTCTCAACCTTCTCTTCTGCAGACTAAACATACCCAGCTCTCTAAGTCTGTCCTCATAGGGCATGGCTTCCAGGCCCCTCACCATTTTAGTTGCCCTCCTCTGGACCTGCTCCAGCTTATCCATATCCTTCTTGAATTGGGGTGCCCAGAACTGGACACAGTATTCCAGATGAGGTCTAACCAAAGCAGAATAAAGTGGTACCAATACCTCCCTCAATCTAGACACCATACTCCTATTGATGCAACCAAGAATTGCATTGGCTTTCTTGGCTGCCGCATCACGTGACCTTGTTTTCACATGTGTGGACATCATGCCAGAAGACGGTGCACTTTAGAAAGATTTTTGCCTGCCAATGGAAGGGGAGCAGGGAGCCAGGCTGACTAGCAGCCGGTCGTAGATAATTCTGCAGCTCGGGGGCAGCCAGTAACAAGGCTCTGCCACATGTCCTTACCCGAGAGGAATACAACAACAGTGGGACTGAGAGAAAGCCCTCCCCTGAGGATCTTAAAACTCAGGCAGGCTCATACAGAAAGCCTATAAAGCAATAAAACGCTAATCTGAATGAGTGTTTTCAACTAGCATGGTGTAGTGGTTTGGGTGTTGCACTAAAGAAATGGAATATTTCTGTTCAGCTCCAAAAACCCAGTGGGTGACTGTGGGCAAACGACACTCCCTCAGCCTTAGAGGAAGAAAAAGGCAAAGCTTCTCTGAACAACTCAGGCCAAGAAAACCCTGTGATAAGTTTGCTTGAGGCTTGCCATCAGAAAAACAATTTGAGAGGCACGCAACAAAGCCGTCTGGGGCTCTTTTCGCATGGCTTTTTTTTTGCGTGAGAGCCCCTTGAGCCTCGCGTGAGTGGAAGCGTCACTCCATACAATGCACTCCCACTCGTGCGGCACTCATGAGGCTCAAGCGGGGCGGCCACGCATTTTTTTATTTTCGGCTTTAAGCCAGAAATAATGCGTGCTCGCGCAATGCTTGCAGCGGCCTCCGTGCGATGCATCGTCCCAGGCAAGCGGGTCACGCTTCCTCCCCCAGCGCAGCCTACAGCTCCCAGACTGCGCTGTGGAAGGAAGAGGAGGGGCTCAAGAGTGACGGACGTGACACCGGGAAGTCAGCTGCGGTACGAAGGAGTGGGGAAGCGGCAGTGTTTCGGCTGAGGCTTCTCGCGCGAGCCGCCCTCCCTCACCACGCAAACAGCTGAGATGCGAAAAGGGCCTGGGTTCCAGAATTTGATGTGGCCTAGAAATGGAGACTTGAATGCGCACGAAGCCAAGAAAGAAGAGCAAGGCCTTCTTTCTCTAAGTTCTAAAGGCAATCTCTTGCTCCCTCCAGAACTTTCCATTTCGGTCTTCCTTTCCTGAAGCCTGACCGCAGCCACAAACCGCCTCCCACAACCTCCACGCTCACGCAGATCCCACCGCATCCCCAGCCTACCGATGCCAAAAGTGCCGATGACTCCCAGAAGGCTCCCGGACATGTGATAGAGGGGGAGGGAAACGTAGATCACATCTGAACTGGAGGCCCCCACCAGACTGTAGAAGCCTAAGCACAGGATGGTCTTGAGATGGCTGATGCGAGCCGCTTTCGGAAGCCCTGGATAGGGAAGAAAAGAATATTCACAATTACAGTCAGCCCTCCACATTTGCAGGTTTCACCTTCATGGATTTGATTATTTGAGAGTTTCCCTAACCCTTGCCGGCCCCGGCATCCACCTCAAATGCTTCTTTTCCAGGTGAACCTGGGTCTGATTTCTTCAACCAAAAATTTGTTACCGGAGGCAGAAATAACATGGAAAGAAGAGGAAGAGGCTTCTATACAGCCGTTCCAATATGTTTCAGCAAACGTTTTACAATGGGCCCTCCACGTTTGCGGGTTTCGCTTTCATGGATTTGATTATTTGCAAGTTTCTCCAACCTCTGCCCACCTCCCCACCTCAGGCTCTTCTTTTCTGGGGGAACCTTCCCTCTCAGCAGCTCCAATCCGGCCGTGAAGCCCTTTTAAAAAACACCTCTGATCCGCCTTCTCCTCCACCGGACACTGCCTGGCCAGCTAAGGACACCCCCCGGCCCGATTCCTCAGCACCCGAAACCCCCTCCTGATGCCCTCGCCCCACACACGCACCCAAAGAAGGAGACGGGCAACACAGGGGAAGCACAGCCCCCCCATGCTTCTCTTCCCCCCACACCCTTTCCTTCCCCTTTCTCTGACCTGGTTTGGACTCTGGCTGCCCGTTCCCTCTCGCCACGCCTGGCTCCCACAGATACACACACATATCTTTACATTTGCCGTTCTTCCACTCTCGAGAGGGAGCCCCTAACCTGGTGAACGCAGAGGGCCAAATGTATTGATAAAGAACTGGGTACGAAAGTACGGACTGCTAAATCAAATAGCTGCAAGAATGTTATTTGCCCAAACCTGGAAATGGACCAAAGTACCGACAATAGAAGAATGGGTTATTAAAGTTGCAGAACTTTGCCCAAGTTGCAAATCTGGTATGGATTTTAAAAGACAGAGCAATTGAAGATTTTTTGAGAGAGTGGAAATGGCTGATGGATTTTTGAGCAATAAGAAATCTAATGATGTAACGATCGGTCGTTACTAATAATTCTAGTAAGTTCAATGTACTCATATCTATAATGATAGAATAAATTATGTTTCTTTCCTTTCTCATTACAGGTTGTATGGAAGAATCAGAGTTCTTTTGTGTGTCCATTAGTGCAGTTAGGATGTGTTTAATGTAACAACTGAGTCTTTCAGTAATGGGCTGTGTTATTATGTTTTCATCTCAATATTACTGAATATTATATTGCTTATTATTTAAAATATTATTTCGTAGACACTTTTCATATTAGTTTCACCTAAGTAGTAAAAATTTTTGGTGTAAAAATTGTAGTAAAAATAATAGTTTTAACCTAAGTAGTAAAATTTTTTGATATAAAACCAATGGTGGAGCTTGGAGTGGGGGGGCTGAGGGGGCTATGGCACAAGGGGTGTGGCCACTGTGGGGGGTGTGGCTGCGGTATGTGGGGGCGTGTCCAGGGCACGCGAGGGCACGGCTACAGGCCAGGATGCCCCAGACACATTGCCGCCCGGGGCAAACTGCCCCACGCCTCCACGCGACTGCGTCAAACTTGTAGCAAGAATAATAGTATTAAACAATGTTTTAAATCTGGAGGCATGTTAATCTTTTGTAATCAGGTCCATCTTCTGAGGGGTTGGGAATTAAGCAATTTTGTTGTTGTTGCTTATTTCTTTTGCAGTTAGTAGTTTGTAATTTGACTCTATAGTTAGCAAGTGGTCAGTCCTTGCTGCTGTCTTTATTTTTGTCATTATTGTTATGTTAGATTGCATAATCTCAATGGCTGTTATGTTATCGTATTTGGAAATTGTTTTAAAATTGTGTGCGCGCGCGTGTATTTAAATACTCACTCAGAGACAGACACACCTGTGGTTCCGGAGGTGAAGATGTAGAGGGCGGTGTCCATCAAGCTGCTGGGGGCAGAGAGGTCGGAAGGCAGCGGCTCTTCGGACGCTTCCTCCAACAGGCCGTGAAGGCTGGTGATGCCAGGAGGGTAGGGCCCCCTGCCCATCGCCCACACCGCGACCCCCATCTCCTCCAGATTGGGGAGGATGGGACACACAGCTTCGACAAGGTCTGCAAAAGGAAAGAGAGAGGGAGAGGCCTGTGAGGACCAGGAGGCCTAAAGGCTGATGCAGCACAGCCGGAGGAGAAAATGACCGACCGAGTGCCAGGGCTGGCTCTGCCATAAGGTCTGCTGGGGCAGTGGCCTCAGATTCTGGGGGATCCAACAGCCAGGCATTGGAGGAGAGCGTGTGTGTGCCTGGCAGCCAGCCTCTCAGCCCGAAAAGACATTTGCTGCCTTCATGGGAGATGCTATTTTGTCGTCAGCTGCCGTCCTTTTGGCTTCTGCCTACGGAATAGGAAAGGCAGGGTGACATCTTCTTGTCTCAGGCAGCAAAATGCCTTGGGCTGCCCCCATGGTGGAGCTTGGAGTGTGTGTGGGGGGAGGAGGGCTACAGCATGGGGGCGTGGCCACGGTGTGTGGAGGTGTGGCCAGGGCACGTGGGGGTGTGGCTAAAGGATTGGCCACCCCAAAAACATTGCCGCCCAGGGCAAATCGCCCCCATCGTCCCCCCATTCCTCCATGACTGGGCTGCCTGCATGCTGTGTCCACGTGACACAGAGGTGGGTGCTATTACTGATTTAAAATGAATCACTGAGGGGAGATAAACAACACAAAAGGGCTTAATTTCTCAATCCTATGAATTGTGAGAACGGTCTGCCCAGTCCAACAACACCCTGTGGCCAACTGGCTGCCCCTAGGAAGTCTAGAGGGAGGGCATGAAAACTACAGGCCTCTGATCTGTCTTTGCCATTTCGGATTCAGAAGTAGACTGCCTCTGAACATGGAGGTTCCATTCTTTGCCATCACCAGTACCATCCAGATACACATATATATGTACCCACTTGCCAGCTCCAGTTGGTGAAGACACAAGAGGAGCCTTCCCAGTAACTGCCCCAAAGCTGTGGAACTCTCCGCCACAGGAAGCCAGGCTGGCTCTCGTTCTGCAATTTCACTGCAGGCAAAGACCTTTTTATTTACACAGACCCTCGATCTTTGATTGGGTGTAGTAGAAAGCCCATTTAATGAGGTGTGCTACACCTTGATCATATTTTTTATATTTTAACCTGTTTTAAATATCTGAATACAAACATCTATTTAATTTTTTTTAAAAAAACCTTTTCTACTGTATATACTTTTAACTGTATTCTGTTTGAATCTTATAATGTAGGCCGCCTTGGGTCCCATACTGGAAGAAAGGTGGAATAGAATATAAGAAAATAAATACATAAATAAAATAGTTGAAAACTATTATTAATCTCTATCTTTTCTTTATTTATAAAATTAGAGAATCTTAGAGTTGGAAGAGATCACAAGGGCCAACTAGTAATGCCCCCGCAATGCAAAGAGACACGACTAAAGCACTCCTGAAAAGTGCCCAATCAACCTCCTTTTAAAGATCTCTAAAGTTGGAGACTCCACCATTAAACAGCTCTTATCATCAAGAATTTCCTCCTAATGTTCAGGCAGAATCTCTTTTCCTGTAATTTGAATCTTTTGGTTCTCATTCTAGTTTACGGAGCATCAGAACGCAAGCTCACTACCTCTTCTATGTGACATCTCCTCAGATATTTAAAGACAGCTATCACTTCAACCCTTGGTCTTCTCTCCTTCAAGTAAACGTACCCAACTTCCTAACTTGCAGTTTGCAGACATAAAATCATCTTGGTTGCCCTCCCTCTGGGCATGTTCCAGTTTATTGATATTCTTCTTGAACTGTGGTGCCCAGAACTGGACACAGTATTCCAGGTGAAGTCTGACCAAAGCAGAATGGAGTGGCACTCTTGCTTTCCCTGATTTAGATGCTACACTCTTGCTGATGTAGCTCGGAACTGCATTGGTTTTTTTGGCTGCTGCATCACACTGTTGGCTCATGTTTAGCCTGTAGTCTATTAAGACCTCTGCATCCTTTTTACACGTACTGCTTTTAAGCCAGGTGTTAGCCATCCTACACTTGTGTATTTCATTTTTCTTGCCTAGATGTAGTCCCTTAAGTTTATCTCTGTCAAAATTAATTTTATTAGTTCTGGCCCAGCTCTCCAACCTGCAGATCTCTTAGTTTGGCTGTCAAAATGCAAATTGTATGAAAAGTGGAAGGTGGCAGGAGAAAAAGTCATCTTGGAGAAAGCTTTCAAATAGTCTCTGGAAGGTTCAAAACGTTTCTGTTTACTTACCTTAGTCTTAACTAACCTGGATGTTTCATTTCCCATGGGAATACTGTTAGTTTTGAGTACAGTCAGCCCTCCACATTCACTTCGGTCAGGGGCACAAGACCCTCACAAAAGTGGAAAAATTGCCAATATCAAAATGTATGTGTGGCTGTGGGAAGGGGGTTTGAGGCATAGTGGGGAGAGTGGGCACCCAGGGTCCAAATCAGGTCAGGGGAAGGAGAGGGAAAGGGGGTGGGTCAGCACGAAGGCCCTACTTTGAACAGAGGGAAATGTAAGGTCCTACACCTAGGCAGAAAAAATGGAATGCACAAATACAGGATGGGGGATATGTGGCTGGATACATGTGAAAGGGATCTAGGAGTCTTGTGAACATGAGTCAGCAGTGTGATGCAGCAGCCAAGAAAGCCAACATGATTCTTGGTTGCATCAATAGCAGTACGATATCCATATCAAGGAAGGTAATGGTACCACTCTATTTTGCCTTGGTTAGACTTCATCTGGAATACTGTGGCCAGTTCTGGGCACCTCATTTCAGGAAGGATATGGACAAGATGGAGTGTGTCCAGAGGAGGGTGACCAAAATGGTGAAGGGTCTGGAGGCCACACTCTATGAGGAGCGGCTTAGGGTTCTTAAGTTAAGAGGGGACATGATAGCCATGTTTAAATATTTGAAGGCATGTCGTGTCGAGGAGTGAGCAGGCTTGTTTTCTGTTGCTCGGAAGACTAGGATAAGGAGCAATGGATTCAAGTTGCAGGAAAGGAGATTCCACCTGAACCTCAGGAAGAACTTCCTGATGGTCAGAGCTGTCTGGCAGTGGAATATGCTGCCTGGGAGTGTGGTAGAGTCTCCTTCTTCGGAGGTTTTTAAGCAGAGGCTGGATGCCCATCTGCTGGGAGTGCTTTGAAGTGGGTTCCTGCACGGCAGGGGGTTGGACTGGATGGCCCCTGGGGTCTCTTCCAACTCTGTGATTCTATGAACAGAGGCAGGTTTTCAAAGGGCTGTGTGGCCTGCTCAGAAACCACTGTGAAGGAAGGTTCTCTCAGGAAAGAAGAACCTGCGGCGGGGAGAGGGGAGGCAGGCAGTGGTTGGAGAAACTTGCAAATAATAAAATCCATGAAAGTGAGACTCGCAAATGTGGAGGGCCAACTGTAAAACTTTTGTTGAAACACACTGAAATGGTTCTTCTTTTGGTGTAGAAACCTTTCTCTCTTCTGCCTCTGGTACCAAATTTTCAGCTGAAGAACTCGCATCCAGGAACAAACCAACTGGATTTCCATCAGAAGCCCCTTGAAGCAAACTATGGTGTGCGTCAGACAGGGCAACCAACAGTGACTTCCCCAAGCCAGGGCCTTTCCTAACCTTCTCCTCTGGCCAGAGACCAGCCTTGAAGTCAGAGCCATTAGTCACACTTGGGAGCTCTCGGCTGGGCCTCCGTCTCCGTCAGAAACCAGCCCCGGGAAGCGATGACCCAGTTTGATCCCTCTTGTCAACTCATCACAAATTCTATCAGCTCAGCAAGGCGTTAATCATCATCACAATGCTTTCCGGTTCATTAGGATCTTAGAGGAGGGGGACAATGAGCTTCAGGATGGGGGTATTAATTAACCATTCAATGCACCCCAGTTAAGAATCAGGCAGCCCTGGGAAAACAAGCAAGAAAGTCTGGGACGACACAGAACTAAAGACTGCTTGGGACATGAAACCAATAAAGCAATCAGTGGCTACTAGTCCCAGTGGTTTTGTGTTGCCTCCACGTTTTTAATTACTAGCTACTGAGTGGATGGTGTTATTGCACCAAGAGATCACAAAAAAGTACTTTGGGGTGGGCGGGCTACCAGATTCCCCCAGCCACCAAAGCTAGCCTCCCCGGTGTGAACTGTTGCTTAGGAATGATCAGTTTCCATCTCATCCATCCACTTTTCCAAGTGATTGGAACACTCTTCCGAGTGGGTGCCTGTCACACCCCTGCTGAGTCTCTACTTTGGGCGAAGTGCCATCAGCCACTGGGAAACATCAGTCAGTAATCCTGGTGCATCTCTATACAACCAACAAATTCCAACTTCTCCCAGTGCAACAGAGTATGTATGTGGATTCACTTGTCTTCGGGGCAGCCACCTGTTGCATCTCTGAATGAGTTCCAACTCAGGGAACATCTTACTAGTCACAGCTGAAAGAAGAAATCATTTTGCAGCATCTCTGTCCATTTCAAATGCTCTCTAGCCTATCCAGCACAGAAGGAGGCTCACCACTCACCGAAGAGGCTGCCTGTTGCTTCTCTGAAGACTATGGCTCATCTCCTTGCAATTGGGCTCACCATGTCCATCATCATCCTACTGATGCAACTGGAGAAGTCAATCATTTCAGGACCCAGAAATGCAGATTTGGAATTGACCTCGAAAGAGGGTGGCTGATGCATCTCTTCACAAAGCCCATGAACTGTGGAATCCATGGCCACACGCTGTGTCACTGTTGCCACTCTGGATGGCTTTAAACGAGGACTGGCAAAATTCATGGAGGTTAAGAGAATCAAGGGCTACAGATCAGGACAGTCATATAACCAGCCCAGTATCAGAGGATACAATGATCCTAGTAGCCGGGGAACATTAATGGGACACACTTTTGCACTCAGGCCCTTGGCATCTGCTTTCCCTGGGCAAACAGTTGCCCACCATGAGAACAGGACGCTGGACTTTATATAGCTGTCTGCCCTCAAGTCACTTCTAACTTAGAATCATAGAATCACAGAGCTGGAAGAGACCACAGGGGCCATCCAGTCTAACCCCCTGCCATGCAGGAACCCTCATCAAAGCACTCCCGACAGATGGCCACCCAGCCTCTGCTTAAAAACCTCCAAAGAAGGAGACTTCACCATATTCCAAGGCAGCATATTTCACTGTCGGAGAGCTCTGACCATCACGAAGTTCTTCCTGAAGTTTAAGTGGAATCTCCTTTCCTGCAGCTTGAATCCATTGCACCTTGTCCTAGTCTCTGGAGCAGCGGAAAACAAGCCTGCTCTCTCCTCGACATGACATCCCTTCAAATATTTAAGGGCTATCATGTCCTCTCTTAAACTTCTCTTCTGCAGACTAAACATCCCTTATGGTGGCCCTAGAGCAAACTTATCATAGGGCTTCCTTGGTCAGATTCATTCAGGGCTTGCCTTTGCCCTCCTCTGAGGCTGAGTGTGTGTGACTTCTTCAAAGTCAGTAGGTTTCCATGGCTGAGCGGAGATTCAAACCCTGGTCTTCCAGAGAGACCAATGCTGAAACCATTGTACCACACTGCCTCTGAGACTGGCAAAGGAAGCCTTTAGTTTGATTCAGAAAGACTTGTGTTTCTTAATAAAGGGGGTAAACAGAGGCTGGATGGGCACTACCAGGAATGCTGTAGGAAGAACACAGTTCCTGCAGTATCAGAGGGTTGGACTGGATGGCCTCTGGCATCCCTCAGAATATTATGATTCTGTAAATCAGTGGAAGCAAAAACCCACATGGGGATAAGACACAGAAGGCAGCCTTCAAATCAATATTGGGGCAGTAGGAGAAAGAAGGATATTTTTTGCCAGAAAGTGAGGAGGCTTTGGTCTAAGATCTGTCTGTTAATTCTGAAAAAAATTAAAGGTAGATTTTGCAAAAACCCAGAAAGGTTTTTGTTGGGAATGACAAAGAACTGGAGAGGAAATACAGACCATTTCTTTGATACATGGTAACAGCTAGAAGAAAACTGTTTGCCCAACCTTGGAAATAGACTGAAGCACTGAAGGGTGGGTTGTTAAAGTCGCGGATTTTGCCCAAGTTGCAAAATTGATATGGATTTTAAAAAGCTGATCAACTGAAGTTTTTTATGAAAGATTGGACATTTATGCAATTTTTTTAAAGCAATAAGACATCTAGAGATATAATAAAATATGGTTAGGATAATTCCAGTAAACTGAATGCAATCTGTAAGACATGGAATATGAATTCATTTTTTCTTCTGGTTTGAATGGGGTGGACAGAATTCTTTTCCCTTTCAGTTAGAGGAGTTAGGAGGTGTTTAGCGCAACAGATTAGCCTGTTAGGAGTGGGTTTTGTTATCAGGTCTTCCTCTCCTTGCCTGCCTTCAAGTCATTTCCCACTTCAGGCGACCCTGAGGGGAGCCTATTGCGGGGTTTCCTGGGGCTGAGAGTGTGTGACGCTCCTAAGGTCCCTGCAGGTTTCCATGGCCCAGCGGGGAATCGAACCCTGGCCTCCAGAGTCACAGCCCAGTGCTCACACCGCTACGCCACGCTGCTGTCGTCCCAGTCAACTTCAATTTAGCTTAGTTTTAGTCACGCATACATTAAGTTTGTTCCCTTTTCTTTTGTATTTTTTTCCTGAAATAGAATCATAGAAACAGAGAGCATTTTCCACTAGAGTCTAGACTGTTAGAATGCTGATTCCGCTTTCAACGTCCTGTGCCGGAACTGCAAACCCCAGGATTCCATAGGATGTTGAAAGCGGCATCACAGCGCTATAACAGTCTAGTGCAGAAATGGCCATGGAGTTGGGCGAGCCCACAACAGCCACCGAGCCCAGCTCCTTGCCATGCGGGAACCGACCCTCCGAGCCCCGCCAGCAGATGGCCATCCGGCCTCTGCCTGAAAACCTCCAAAGAAGGCGCCCCCGCCGCACTCCATGGGGGCAGCCGCCGATTCCGCCGCCGGACGGCCCCGGGGTCAGGAAGCTCTGCCTGTGGCGCAGGGGGGAGCCTCCTTTCCTGCCGCTTGAACCCATTGCTCCGCGTCCCAGTCTCCGGAGCAGAGGAAAGCAAGCTGGCTCCATCCTCGACAGGACATCCCTCCGAACATTTAAACGCGCTTCCCCTGCCTCCTGGGCTGAACGTCCCTGTTCGTATCTCTACTCCAAGATCGACAGATGTTAGAGAGAAGCTGGAAACCCGGGCTTTCCGCAGAAGTCGGTCCCACGGGGCTCGCCGGAGGGGAGGCCCCCGCGACGGGCTGCGGCCCCGGGCCCCGGAGGGGCGCCCCCCGCCCCGCCCCGCCCCGCCCGCGACTCACCGTCGGCGGCCAGGAGGGCGCGGGCTCCGCAGGCGCGCAGGCAGTGGAGGAGCGGCCCCCGGCGGAGCGCGCTGCCCAGGAAGGCCGGCACGGCGCCCAGCTTGGCCAGCCCGATCCAGGCCCAGACGAAGGCCGGCTCGTTGCCCGCCAGCAGGGCCACCGTCTCGCCCGGCCGCGGCCGCCCGCCCGCCGCCCGCCGCAGCGCCCGGGCCATCCGGTTGCTCTCGCGCTCCGCCTGCGCGTAGGTGAAGCTCCGCTCGCCGGCGCGCAGGAAGACCCGGCCCGGCGGGCGGGCGCGGGCCAGGGGCCCGAAGCGCTGCGCCAGGCTCCGGCCGTCCCCGCGCAGCAGCCGCCGCTGGCAGCCCCGGGCGCGCCCCAGGAAGGCCGCGTCGGCCCACGCGTGGCGCCACCGCCGCCGCCCCGCCAGCAGCCACGCCGCCGCCGGGCCCAGCAGGAGCAGGAGCAGGAGCGGGAGCAGGAGCGGCCCCATCGCCCGCGCGCCCGGGAGCGCCGCGCAGGCAGCCAGGAGGCGCGCCCGGCTCTGCAGGGAGACGCGGGGCCGGCGCAGCAGGCCAGGCGAGCGGCCGCCCCCGGCTCCGCCTCTGCGCCGAGGGGCGCCCCCGGGAAAAAGGGGGCCGCGGCGCCGGGAGGGGGAGGGGGGAGGGGGAGGAGGGGCCGGCACGGAGCGCCGCGAGCGCCGTCGGAAACAAGGTCGTGGGGCACTCCCGCGCCCAGCATCCCCGGCCCGCCTGGCGATTCTGGGAGCCGCGCTCAGGAAAAGAAAAAAGACCCTTTCTCCGAGCCCCGCTTCATCAGCAGAAGTGTCTTCTTGAGCGCGGAAGGGGGAAAGAAGGCAGGCCCGGAGTCTGGGACATGTTCTCTCTGTTGGACTGCAGCTCCCAACATCCCCCGCCTTCACAGGCAGGCATTCTGGGAACTGCAGTCTTAATATGGAACTGCCTCCAAGGTGTGGCTCATACAGGTGTCCCTTCTGCGAAAGAATTTGGAGATGTGGAATTCGGAAAGGTCTCCCTTTTTTTAAAGTCTACAGCGCCCAGAAATCCACTGCTTACCCCGGGTGGGGGATTCTGAGACCCACAGACCAAAAGGGGCAATGTTTCCTGAGGCTTGGCAACGAAGTAACTTTTTCAGGCTCCAAGCTTCATCTCTGCTGGTTGGATTTTAACAGGCCGGAGGCCAGATTTGGAAACGTGTGAGAACGAAGGGATTGGAAAGACTTATTTTCATGAAGCGTGGTTAAAAGAATAATCATGGACTCATAGAGTTGGAAGAGACCCCGGGGCCATCCAGGCCAACCCCCTTCTGCCAGGCAGGAACAAACCCTCAAAGCACCACCAGCAAGTGGCCATCCAGACTCTACTTAAAAACCTCCAAGAAGGAGACTCCACCACACTCCCAGGTAGCAGATTCCACTGGCAAATGGCTCTTACGGTCAGGAAGTTCCTCCTGATGTTTAGGTGAAACCTTTTTTCCTGTAGTTTGAATCCATTGCTCCGTGTCCTAGTCTCTGGAGCAGTGGAAAACAAGGTTGCTCCATCTTCCCCATGACATCTCTTCAAATATTTAAACATGGCTATCATGTCACCTCTTAACCTTCTTTTCATCAGGCTAAACTTTCCTAGCTCCCTAAGCTGCTCCTCACAGGGCTTCATGGTTTCCAGGCCCTTCACGTTTTGATCACCCTCCTTTGGATGCATTCCAGCTTGTCGATATCCTTCTTGAATTGAAGTGCCTAGAACTGGGCAGAATCTTCCAGGTGAGGTCTAACCAAAGATAAATTTCTATTTCATTCTTCCTGGTTGGAAGGGAAAAAAAGGTGAATAACGTACAAATTACTCAGAAAAGGATGACTGCAAGAATCCCCTGTGAGGAAAAGCTGGAGCTACACGGTTCCCCCACTTATCTGACAGGTTAGGGACTGTCAGAAAATGGAATTGGTTGACAAACAGAACTCACATACCGGATTGTAGGGAACATGAAGGACCTACAGAGGTTTGCATGTGCTGTTTGCAAAGTCTCTCAGTCGGCTTGGTGCCTTTTTCCTCCTCTGTCTCAGCATATTTTGCAAGCAGCATGGGCACATGAACAGTCCCAAGCAAACTTCCATAGGCAAGAAGAACTGATGGAAGAGCAGAGCCCCGTTGAATTAACAGAACTTTTCCTTAATTTGGAGGCATCAAAAGAGCAAGTGGTCAGATAATGGGGTGTCAAAAGGTGGGCTTCCTGTTTATAGTTGAGAACCAGAAGGGCAAGAAGGGTTGGCATGGCAGGAGTGTATGAAATTAGACCGAGACGGTAGATATTGGGTACAGAAAGGACTTTGTCTCTTTCCCAATAATTTGAACTAAGCAATAAATAATTCCTTCCTAAATAATTCCTTCCTCTTTCCTAACACTAGAACACTGTGGTGGGTCATTGGCTAAAGCAGAATGAGGGGAGAATCAGGGATGGTTAGAGCTGGAGCATAGTTAAAACTGTAGAACTCACTGCTATGAGATGCCTGCCGATGGAGACAGCATCAAAAGGGGACTCCAGAAACGGTGGAGAATTTTTGCTGTGACGTGCCTTCTAGTCAGCTCTGACTCATGGCAGCCCTAGGCTAGGGACTTCTTGGCTAGATTTCTTTCAAGGACATTTGCCATGGCGGTAACATGAGCCTGACCTGCTGTTGCTGTTGTTATAATTGGTCCTCCACATTTGAGAGTTTGACTTTCATGGATTTGATTATTTGCGAATTTTTCTAGCCCCTGCCCCCCAACCTAAGGTGAGTCTTTTGTGGGGGAATTTTCCATCAGAGTGGCTCCAATTAGGCCATGCAGCGCTTTAAAAATCTGCCTCCAATGTCTCCAGAATTTTTCTTACTAAATTTACTTTCTACCATGGATCAATCTATAAGTAAAAAGTTTTGGAGGATAATATACATGATCACAGCTGCCAAAATAGTGTATGCTCAGTACTGGAAGAGCAGCCAAATACTGGAAATAGATGAATGGTTAATAAAATTATGTGAAATGAAAGATTGTGATATGTTAACTGAAGGGATCATTCAGAAATGAAAATGAGAAAGAATGGCATCCAGTCATGAAATATATTAAGGAAAAGTTTGGAAACAATATTGTCTTAACATGGTGAGAGTTTTAAAAACCTATCTGTGCCTAGACACAGATGTATTACATAACTTTGGCTTGTAACACTCTTTGAAGATTTATAAATGAGAGTGAAGGATTTAATAATGCATTGAAAGGCAGGTAAACATAATTAACCAAGATGAGTAAAAGTTAAGTAATATAATGGGCAATGAGTAATAGAGGAGTCATATTGGGTTGTTCTTGGAATAAACCCAACAAAGGACAGTGGGAAGTTTATTTAAGAGTTTTATTTATAAATGGAAGCATATAAAACATTGTGAGTTTGATCTAATATTGTAGGCAGTACTCATTGAAAACAGGTACAAAATTGTTAACATATTGTAACAATATTATAGTTACTAAGCAATTAATCCTATGTGGTTTTAATTTATTTATGCTAATATAAGTGACCATTATTTTCTATCCCCACAATGTTAAAATTAACTACTGTACCTTGTTTAAGGGAGAATTATTTAAAACTGATTACCATCTCTCTGTGTTTGTGCTTTGGAATGAAAAATAGTGTTTTTTTTAAAAAAATCCACCTCTGATCTTCTTCCTCCTCCTTTACCAGAACTGCCTAGCCAGCTAAGGATGGGTCACACTTTTGCAGCTGCTTTCAAAATATCCTGGTGTCTCTCTCCTCCTCACACTTTCCCCTTTTGTCCTCATCTTCCTTCAGTTGTTGCAGACTGAGGCCATTTCTGCACTAGACTGTTATAGTGCGATTATTCCACTTTCAACATCCGATGGAATCAAGGGGCTTGAGGCCCCTCCCTAAACTGCAAACCCCAGGATTCCATCGGATGTTGAAAGTGGAATAATCACACTATAACAGTCTAGTGCGGAAATGGCCTGAGTTCAAAATGCAAAATGCAAAAGAAGTTTGCACTTTGTTAACTCAGTAGGAGGAGGGAATTCTTGCCCTTGCCAGGAGGCTCAGGCAAAAGCAAACTGCTGTAGCCTCTTCTAGTTTCTTGCATTCTTTCTCATTAATCTCGTTTGCCATCTTGGCCACAGACTGATGTTGTTTGGCCATGTTTGTTTTGGTTTTTATCTGTGAAATGTTGGAGAGTATGAGATTCCAGAATGAGACCACAAGCCAGCCTTCCTTAATCTGTCACACTTACAAGGTGTGGGGTTATGCCTCTCAATATCACGAGCCAGAGATGATGGGAGTTGTAGTTGACTGCATCTGCAGGGCGCCAGGTTGGAGTAAGGACGCCTTGAGCTACCCACCCAAATCCTTGGAAGCGTTCTGCCTCCACAACCACTCCTGCTCCCTTAATCCGTAGGAAATCCGGCCGTTGATCACACTGGGGGAAGCAGAACAGCCCTCGCCTGGAGGCATCACGCCCAAGCAGGGATTGGAGGCAGTGTTTTTGAAGTTTTGAGGAGCTCAGGCCCTCTGGCCATGGTTTTGCTTTATCTCCTGCCAAGGGTGGCTTTGTCAAGATGGAAAGAAACACCTTTAGTTTTCTTTTCTTTTGACAAAGATGCTGCCAGGCAAACAAAAATATTATCCTTTAAAATATGTGTGTATTGTATATACTCATGTGTAAGTCTAGAAATGTTAGTCAAGAATTTATCCAAAAGAACCTGGCTTGACTTATCCATGGGTCCACACTGTACCTTAACTCTTACTGAAAAAGGAGCCGTTCCCTTCTTTGAGTTGCAAGGCAAGAGCTTAGTTCATCTAAGGAGAACCTAAAAGAAGCACTGAACCCCTCTTTCTCTGCCGGGGCGCCATTTCTGGTCTTTTTGAATGCCTAGGGAGGAAAATGGCGGCGGCGGCGGCTCTTTGGTGCTTCCCCTCAAAGGAGCACTGAGAGAGAAGAGGGGGCTGGAGCTTCTTTCAGGTTCTCACAAGATGGACTAAAATCTTGCCTCTCACCACTCTATTCGGAGGAGGAGATGGTTCCTTTTTTTGATAAGAAGTTATATAGTACCTTGACTCTTATAAAAAGGAACCATCCGCTTCACCGCGTAGAGAGGCGAGAGGCAAGAGCTTAGTCCATCCTGGGAGAACCTGAAAGATCACCAGCCCCCTCTATTCTTCTCTGCCACAATGCTGCTTCGGGCCTTTTCGAGTGCCTGGGCAAGAAAATGGCCGTAGCAGAGGCTCTTTGGAACTTCGCGCCAAAGGAAGGCTGAGAGAGCGTAGGGAGGTCGGTGTTTCTTTCAGGTTCTCCCAAGATGGACTAAGCTCTTGCCGGTTGACGCTCTACTCAGAGAAGGCGGATGGTTCCCTTTTTTTAATAAGACTTAGTGCTGTAACTTTTTATCAAAACAAGAACCATCCTCTTCTCTGACTATGGTGGCAAAAGGCCTTTTTGAACACCTGGACAGCAAAAGGACAGCTGGGGTGGCCGGGGGAAGCGGCTTTCTCCTCTCTGCAGAATGATCTTCGACTTACCCGCAGATCATATCAAAATCAACCATTTTGGTCCCAAAACCTGCCTTTGACTTATACATGAAGTTGACTTATATACAAATATGTACAGTATTTAAATTCAAGCATAGTAACAGTTACCTACAATTTGTCCTTGTCATTTGCTGTTGAGTTGATGTCAACTTTTGGTCACCCCTTGAGTCGGAGACCTCTGGAAAGCCCCGTCCTGTCCCGTCAGGTCCTGGACACTCGGGGCTGTGGCTCTTCCGACTGAGTAAAACCACTTGGAGTGCAGTCTTCCTCTTTTCTGTTTTCTACTTGATTGAGATTTGTCATCTTTTCTAAAGAGTCCCATTACCTTGTGACAGTCGCGTAGGGACGTGGGGGTAGAGGCGGTGATTTGCCCCAGGCGGCAATGTTCTTGGGGTGTCCTGGCCCAAAGCCACGCCCCCATGCAGCGCAGACACGCCCCTCACACCGTGGCCCTGCCCCCTCCACACTCTCCAAGCTCCGCCACTGCCTTGTGATCTGTCCAAAGGATGACAACCTCAATTTAGTCATCTTCACTTCTTGTGAGAATTCAAGCTTGATTTGCTCCGAGGCCCATTCGTTTATTTAATGGGTCAATATTTTTTCCTGTCAGGTTTCTTCATGGTCCAGCTTTCACACCTATGCATGGAAATCAGAAATACTATGACATCAATGGTGCTGACTGTGGTACAGTCAGCCTTCCACATCTGTGGGTTTAACTTTCATGAATTTGATTATTTGCAAGTTTTTCCAATCTCCTCCTGACCTCATGCACTTCTTTCCCAGAGAAACCTCCCCTTTTTGGCAGCTCCGATCAGGCTGTGCAGCCCTTTGAAAACCCACCCCTGGTCCTCCTCCTCCTCCACCAGTCTGGCCAACTAAGGATGGCTCACAGCCTGGTCTGTCAGCAGCACAAGCCCCCTCCTGATCCCACCCCCCACACCCAAGGAAGGAGGTGGGTGAGAGAGAGGAAGTGCAAGGCCGCCCACCAACCCCCCTCTCCTTTCGCTGACCTGGTGTGGTCCCTGGGTGCCCGTTCTCCCCATCGTGGCTTGGACCCCTTCCCACAGAGACACACATTTTGATATTTGCAGTTCTTCCACTTTTGTGGGGGTCCTGTGCCACTAACCTTAGCGAGTGTGGAGGGCCAACTTTATTTAATAGTCTGCTTTTACACTTGGGGATCTTATCTATTTACCTCTCCTTTCCCAGCTGAGAGAGACGCGGGTTCCCCGTGCCTCTCTTGGCGGAGGAAGGAGACGGGCGCTTCTCGTTCGACTGAGAGAGGCACGCGGCTCCAGAGAGCCGGGCCTTTTGCCAGGGAGGGGGTTGTTTTGGGAGCTCAGTCCAGGCTGCCCTCGCCTTCATCCGTGGCTCAATTCCCCACTCAACCATGGGAACCCATGGGGTGACCTCGGGTGCATCACACACTCGCAGCCCCAGAAAACCCCATGATAGGTTCTCCTTAGGATTGCCATAAGTCAGAGACAACTTGAACGGATCCAACAACAGCAACGGTGTACTAAATTAGCGTATATACCCAGCATTGCTGGGATTTTATTATTTTCTCGTAGTGTTACCTGACACCTCAAAAGCCATGTCCTGAGAATCCTAATTATTTTATATAAAATATAAGTGCACCATGGAAGATATCGGAAGGACCATGTAAACAGGAGATTTCTGTCTTCTCTTTTACTTTCTGGGGTGATCTAGCAATTTTGGCTCAACAGGCAACTTGAAAGGAGTTTCTGCAGCCATCAAGACCATTACTCTCTGAGAGAAAGCAGGCTGGAATTTGACACCTAAGGCATGCCTGCAATTCAGGAGAGAGACTGATCTGATCTGGCAGGATGTTTGAGGGCGTATGTTCTCTTTGAACATAAAGAAAATGATCCATCTTAATAAATCTGCAGCCATATGGTTTCACAGGACATTGGTCAACACTATATCTAGACACAGTTTCTGATTTTTGAGGGAGTTCTGTTTGGATCTTAAAGGATGATGCAGTTGGAGTTTTAAGAGCTAAAGTGGGAAGTTCTCGTAAAACTGCAAAGACAATGGAGCTGGTAAACAGCTCATATTTGCAACACAATGAAGCTGCTAGCGAACTCTCCTCAGCAGGACTGAGATGTTTTCTCTCTCAGCTGAAGACTTCTGGTTTTGGTATCGTATGTCATCAAATCCTTTCTGTCTCTCTCTCTCTTTCTTAATTTTCATCTCTTGCTAACTTTACAGTCTTGTATGTTTGATTGTAGGTGTGAAGTTGAGTGATTGTAAGAACTTTAACTTTTCATGCTTGTTGTAGTGAGTGTAGTTAATTGATTGTAGGGATTTTTACATTTATGTTAATAAAATACTTAGATTTGAACAATTGGTGTGATTTTGAGTGGACCGGACCTGGTATACATTTGGGTTTAACGATCCTTAATTAATTAATTACCCTTTCCTCTTTGCATGTCTAAAGCAGTGCTGAGCTAATTTTTCCCCACAAGAGACAATTTTGACAGCTTTTGGGAATCCTTTTGAAAGGAAGCCCTTGTATCACAAACAGATTGGTGGAGTCCTAAGCGAAAAAGGGTAACAGTAGGTAATACTTGTTGGAAAGATTTAGATCCTGTGTCTCTAATTCCCCAAACTATCTTGTCCAGTACCTGTAACTTTTCCCCATATTTCCCAATCCAATCTGTATTCAGAGTTATTAACATACAGAGGTTGGGTTCCTGAGGGAATATACTGCCCTCTTCCTTGCTGCTAGGCCTCATCTCCATAGCAACCAGCCAGGCCCAAGAGCTCTCCAGCTGAGAATTCTAAAGGCCTCTCCCTAAACTGCAGACCCAGGATTCCACAGAATCTTCACAGGCAGCCAATCATAGGAGGTTTTCTCACCTGACATAGACAAACAAACAAACTTTGACTTTTATGTGTTAGTAGATTAGTGCTTTTAGTGGATTGTTGTTTAATGCTTTTTAAAAACTGTGTATTTCAGATTGTTTTATTTCTATTCTTTTAAGACCGAGAAAGGCTGGCAACTAGCAATCTTCCCCCACAGGGTGTAGCTCTGGGATGGTGCCTGAGAGTATTGCCTTCCGTAAGAATTCTGCTTCCTCCATGGAATTTCCCTAAATTCCCTGTATTTCTAGCATTGCAGTAACATAAAGCCTCTAGTTGAGCATTTAGAAATACAATTTATTCATCCAAAAAAAGGGACAGGCAGAGTTCCTGAAGGAAAGCGAACACAGCGAACAGAAGGAGTCCGAGTGATATAGGACATACATACCAGCCTAGAGGTGAATGTTATTCAGGGTCTCACTCTCTGTTGTGCTGGAAATTTGGGGGAATGAAGGTCCATTTCATGGGAGGCGGAAATGCTCTCATCCCTCCCCCCATAGCTACATCCCTGAAGCATGACCTTCACAATAGAATTTGCCTCCCTACAGTCTCACTTTCTCAATACTAAAAATTGGAGCACTGAAGGAAAATGTCATGGGGGGTAAATTATTACTTATGTAGGGCAATACTCTTATTCTCTTATTCCCTGCCCCCACGCCGTATCTAACCCCCTGCTTGCCCACTTCCCACTTCTGTATTGTCCACACAAGCAGATCACCTCCAGAAGCAGCCAGATGTGAACTTCAGCTGGGTGCAGCCGCTGATTCTGAGTTTGGCCGAGAGTCTCGTATCTGTCTATGTGCCCAAGAGATCTTTTTCTGCCATTCAGTTTGACGACTCCCCATAGAGTTGTTTTTTGCAACAAAGATGTCCCCAAAGGTCTTATAAGCAGAACCTTAAAATCAAGAGACATCTTGTGATTGAATCTTAAAATCCTAACAGAGGCATGGTGGCTGATACTTTCGGCAAAGCTCACCTAAAAAGCCCCAGGATAGGGAAGTCTGAAGCAGACAGTATCAGACTAGACAGACTGATGGTGCAGAGAAGGCAGCTTTTTGTTGACTGTGGCAGATTGCTCCTAATTTAATCAAGACACAGGAGGGCTAATGAGCCGGGAGAAATGCCATTCGGGTGATTATTGTTCAGACAGGTTTTTCAAAGAGTAAACTGCAGTTGTGACAAGGATTGGATGTGGACTGGTATCTTGGAAAAAAGATGCGGGGGGGCTTTAACTTTTTACCAAGCCAGGACTATGTCAGGGCCAAAACCTGAGCACTATGGGCAACCCCTTGTCATGTCACAGGGGAGGCTGGCCCTCGTGATGCGTTGACACAACTGTTTGATGCCATGAAGCAATGTTGCGTTGAGCATTAATCCCAGTTGCACAGTATATTGCATTCAAATTAGAAAAGAGCAAGTCTGACAAATGAGGAATATATATATATGGACAATACTTTTCAAAGCCAAAAAAACCTCCTCGTCACCTTAAGAACTGAAGAAACAGTCAGGTCCTGAGGGAGCCAGGGGTCTTAGTAGACCACAAGCTAAACATGAGTCAACAATGTGATGCAGAAGCCAAAAAAGCCAATGCAATTCTGGGCTGCATCGATCAAAGGAAGTAGTAGTGCCACCCCACTCCGCTTTAGTCAAACTTCATCTGGAATACTGTTCTGGGCACCACAGTTCAAGAAGGATATCAACAGCTGGCAAGCGTTCAGAGAAAGAGCCACCAAGGTGATGAAAGCTCTGGAAATCAAGCCTTCTGAAGAATGAATGAGGGAGCTGGGGATGTTTAGCCTGGAGAAGAGAAGGTTAAGAATCGACATGACAGCTACATCTATATATGTGAAGGGATGTCACACGGAAGATGGAGCAAGCCTATTTTTATGCTGCTCCAGAGACTAAAACACAGAGCAATGGCTTCAAACTACATAAAAAGAGATACTATCTAAACATTGGGAAGAAATTCCTGATGGTAAAAGCAGTTTGACAGTGGAATACGCTGCCTGGGAGTGTGGTGGAGTCTCCTTCTTTGGAGGTTTTTACACAGAGGCTGGATGGCCATCTGTCAGGAGTGCTTTGACGGTGGCCATTTCCGCACTAGAGTGTTATAGCGCTGTGATTCCACTTTCAACATCCTATGGAATCCTGGGGTTTTCAGTTTCGGGAGGGGCCAGCCAGCCCCTGCCGAAACTGCAAACCCCAGAATTCCATAGGATGTTGAAAGTGGAATCACAGCGCTATAACACTCTAGTGCAGAAATGACCAGTGTCTTCCTGCACAGCAGAAGCGGGTTGGACTGGATGACTCCTGGGGTCTCTTCCAGCCCTGGAATTCTATGATTCTATGATACACAATTACAGCCTACCACTGAGTGAGCATAGGTTTCTTTCCCTCTTTGGCCTGCCTCACAGGGTTGTTGTGAAGATAAAGTGGGGAGAGGAGAGCCATGTATGCCACCTTGATTCAATTGACAGAAAAGGCAAGATATAAATGAAACAAACTGAGGAAAATAATAAAACATGGCCTTTCATTCCGGAAGGGTGTGAGCAAAATTGTAAGCTTGCATTCTTAATGCACAAATGAACCTTTTTGATGCTGATGACTGTAAAACATATCGCTTCTAAAAAGCAGTCTTTGATTATTTGAGCAATGCCTTTATGGAGGCAGAAACAAGGCCCACTCGTTGCAAAAGCAGGAAACTCTCCTACCAATTTTCTTTTTAAGTAACCACCGCAGTAGAGCCAGTGTGATATAGTGGTTTGAGCACTGGACTATGACTCTGAAGACCAGGGTTCAAATCCCTGCTCAGCCATGGACATCCACTGGGTGACCTTAGGTAAGTCACATTCTCTCAGCCTCAGAGGAGGGCAAAGGCAAACCCCCTCTGAACAAATTGTGCCAAGAAAACTCTGTGATAGGTTCTCCTTCGTAAGTCAGAAACAACTTGAAGGCACACAGCAAGAGTTATCTGAGCACCAAAACATATCCCTCTTTTATCACCTGCAGACACACAGACTGTGTTTGTGGGTATGCAGGGTGGAAATAAGACTTTTGCATTGTCTATGCTCTTATCTAGAGATGTATTTTTCTGTGCGGTGAACCCTCCAAGAGCTCACCCATATGAGCAAGGGGGGAGGCTCCACTTCTAAAGGATCCCAACCATTTAAACCCAGCATTGAGAGTAACCTAACGGAACCCCCCCCCCGCCAAAAAATCCCTGGACCACTTCGAGCTGTCAATGCTCAATCTCATCCATTCTGGCTGATGGGAGGGCGTTTTTTGAGTTGATTCATCTCCTCAGTCCTTCAGCTTCTCTGACACACACACAAAAACCGCTGCATTCCAAGGCTGTTTGTTCAACACAGTTTGGCATTCACAAACTTATCCCTGACCTTTCACCTACTTTGTCTGTTTTGGGTTTTGGTCTCCTGCCCCTTGGCAGTTCCTTCCATCCTATGAATTGCAGATGCTTGGCCAAGGAAGCTGGAAACTGCAAGAGAAATTCATCTACATTTCCTTTCTCCTTTCCTTGTTCTGTGAGATTTTTTTCTGGAACATTCCTTCCTTGGGGAGGGGGAGGGGGGGAGGAAGTGCCAAAACAGCGGGCAGCCACATTTCAGGACAAGACAATGCTTGTTCAAAGGCTGCAAGCAAAAGGAACCATCTGAAAACTCCCATCCTGCCTTTTCCTCCAGGGTTGAAGTTTGAATTCCGACTGAACAGCTAGGCCAACCTCCCCCTGCCATCTTTTTGTAGGACGTAGCATCCAAAGCTGGGTATTGAGGGCACTGCTACTTAATGCCCTGGTCCATGGACCAGTGCCCATCACTGCCAGTCCCTGGCAAATTTGGAGGAAAGAAAAAATACCCAGTGGGTACAAATATGGTGACAGCCAGCACAGTGTTGTGGTCTGAGCATTGAACTATGAATCAAACAAGGGTTTGATTCCCTGCTTGGCCATAGAAGCTCACTGGGTGACCCTGGGCATGTCACACACTCTCAGCCCCAGAAAACCCTGTGATAGGTTTGCCTTAGGGTTGCTATAAGTCGGAAATGGCTTGAAGGCGCACAAATACAACAAATATGGTGCCAGTCTTTGGCGCACTGAAACAGCTGGTTTCCCTTATGAGATAGCTTTGGAAGCCCCATTCTAAATACAGAACACAGCCCTAACACACCAAGAAAAAGCTGCAAAGGGAAACACAGAAAACAACCATTAAAAAAAAACTATTAGTATCCATTTGGGGCACTAACATAGCCCTGTTAGTCTGGATCAGCACGCAAAGTGGTGTTGTAGCACCTTTGAGACCAACAGGAAGGAGAAAGTTTGGTAGCATAAGCTTTCGTAAATGGAATCTTCTTCATCAGGTGTATGGATGGAAGTGCCTATGACCAGGGTTGCTTTATCCATTAGGCACTTTCGGCAGGGTGCCTAGGGCTACAAAAAATTTATGGCCTACAGAAATAGGATTTTAGGGCCTATGAAAACATCCCTACTGGTAAGTCAAGGCGAGGCAAGGAGTCAAATACAAGAGTGCCGAGGGTCTATGAAAACCTTAAAGCGGCCCTGCCTACAGCCAGACAATTACGCCCCTGAATGAGCAGGTTTGTGTGTGAATAGCATTAGAAAGTATAGTCAGTCCTCTACATTTGTGGGTTTGACTTGATGGTGCTCCTTAGGTGCTTTTTTTCTGCAGGAACCTTTGTGGCTCCAATCAGGCCCCTTTTTAACAATGTCTCTGGTCCTCTTCCTTCTCCACCAGCTGATCCCTAGCCATCTCCATTTCTCAGCAGCACAAATCCTCAGTCAAATAAAGAGAGGAAGTACAGGGCCAGAATGCCAGCCCAACCTCTTTCTGTCTCCTTTCCCTGATCTGATTTGAACCCCGGGTGCCTGCTCTCTCCACCATGCCTCAGCCACCTTCCTCCCCCCACACACACATTTTGATATTTGCAATTTTTTGACTTTTGCCAGGGTCCTGTCCCCCAATGCTAGCAAATGTGAAGGGCCGACTGTATCCGTAAGTTTTGCACTACTGTTACTAGTTATTTAGCATTCGCACAGGTGCGTGCCTGTTCACTCATGGGGATAAGTGCCTGTCCATGGGCATGCTTCTTCCTTGCATCTGATGAAGGAGACTCAGCTTATGAAAGCTTATGCTGAGAACTTCTTTCTCAAAGGTACGACAAAGTCCCTTTGCATATTGGCATCCACTTATTTTCTTTGCAAAGCGGGAAAAGCTTTTCCCTCCACCATTTTTGGAGGGGCAATTTCTAAGTGACAGAATAGTGAAATTTCCATTTATTTAAATATACAAATTATGATGAAAACACTTCTTTCTCTTCTTTCAGTTGTTCTTGAAGAATGCTATAAGATCTCATATTTGGAGAGACAGTGCCCCTGTGATTCTGGTCAAATAGAAACAGCAGAACACGTGCTTTTTCAAGGTTTATATTATAGAGACCTACATATTGATCTAATTTTGCCAATACTCCACAAATATCCAAGATGTTCAGAACAGTTTTATGATTCTTTGCTGCTTGCAGATACTAATCCTATTATAAAGTAGCTAAATTCTGTGTAGCAGCAATTAAAATTCATCCTGTGATGACTTGCACTGCGGATTAGTATAATGATTGCCTAGCTTGGTTCTGTTACGACTTGTCGAGTTCCATTATCAGACATATTAATGTCTATCCATATTTGTATCTTTTTAATATATTTGTATGTATTTTATTTGGATTTTGTTGCTCTTATCTTGGTCTATGACCATAATAAAATAGTATCTATCTTTGCAACTCAGAACAAATTATCCTCTCCCTAGGTCTTATCTGCAAGATTTCCTCAGATCGGCTTTGCCACTGCCTTTCTCTAAGGTTGAGGGAGTACGATGGGCCCAAGGTCACCTAAGGAATTTCCTTGAATCTGAACCCTAATCTTATGGAGCTGTTGTTGTTGCTGTGTGTTGTTTCCAACTTATGATAACCCTAAGGGTTTTCAAGGGGTTTTCTGGGGCTGAGGGCGTGTGACGTGTTCCAAGTTACCCAGTGGGCTCCCATGGCCAAGTGGGGAATCGAACCCTGGTCTCAATGCTCAAACCACTACGCCACACTGGCTCATTTACCTGACTTTAAAATAATACATCACACTTCTTTTTTTATATTTGAAAAGAATATAAATTTTGAAAAACACAACTCCCTGGCCTCCCAGCCGGCACTTTACATAGAACATACAGTTTAGCTGGGGATGGTCACACCTGTAGCTCAGCCCCTCTGGAGGGTGCCACCTTCTTCTGGAGAGGGGAGGAGGTGGTTGACCTTGTACCAACGAGACAGGCAAATGGATGGAGGGAAAACCCAAAGCGCTCTTTTTAGGATTCAGGCCTTGGAAAGGACAGCAATTCATCATTGTCAAGCCACAGGTGTGGGGAAAGGTCGATGAAAAGGAAGGAGCTTCTCTGTGCACATGCCGAGTCAACCAACAAAGAAAGCCCTGCCAGAAAGGGGCTATCTGCTCTTGAATACTGCTTCCCACCAGCCAGATTCTTCCTCTGGGAAGAAGAAAGCAACAAAAAGCCCCTTTCAGTGCTTCTCTTTGGCAGATTTAGGCTGAGCTTCTAAATGAAATGGAGAATAAGAGTGGAAATCCAGGTGGGGTGGAACAGTCCTTTTGTTGCTGATATCATCAAAACACCCTGCCTGTGCACTATGAATCTACCAACCACCTAACGGCAGCTCACGACCGATATTCTATCACATCCTGACAGTGGCGGAGCTTGGAGTGTGTGGAGGGGGGCATGGCCTCGGTGCATGGGGACATGACCAGGGCATGCGGGAGCGTGGCTACAAGCTGAGATGCCCCAAAAACATTGCCACCCGGGGCAAAGCGCTCTCCCGCTCCCCCATGTTCCTACGCGACTGCATCCGGAGCTGGTTCTCTTGTGAGTGTTGCAACATTCTTCAAGCAGTCGACAGTTTCCTCAAACCTGTAATAAATGCCTCTCACAATTTTAATCCCCCACAATATTATCTACATCTTCATCATCTATTGTTAATTGTTGTTCTGCCCCTTCCCCAGTTCAGGATTCATGGCAGCTTCAAACAACATACAAAAGTTTTTTAAAAAATTGAACTATCAAAAAAAAAATTAAAAGTAAAACCAGTTAAAATCACAAAATGTTAAAAAACTTCACATGAAATCCAGCACATTGTAGAACGCCCAATTCTCCTTAAAAAAAACAACACCTGAAATAAAAAGGTCTTCATATGGGTGCAGAAGGCTAGGAAGGAAGGTACCAGTCTAACCTCTCTGGGAAGCGAGAGCCAGGGGGCGGGGGGCAGCCACTGAGAAAGTTAACAGGGGAAATGATAGCTATGTTTAAATATTTGAAGGGGTGTCATTTGGAGAATGGAGCAAGTCTGTTTTTGGCTACTCCAGAGATTAGGACGTGGAGCAATGGCTTCACAGAGATTCCATCTAAACATCAGGAAGAACCTCCTGATAGTAAGACCAGTTTGACAATGGAATACACTGCTTCCTCAGAGTGTGGAAACTCCTTCTTTGGAGGGTTTTAAACAGAGGCTGAATGGATGGCTGTCAGGAATGCTTTGATGGTTTGTTCCTCTATGGCAGACGGGGTTGGACTTGATGGCCCCAGGATTTCTTCCAGCTCTGTGATTCTGAGGCCCTATCCCACATTCACATCTGATGTACCTGTGAGGGTGACGGGACAGAGAAAAAGGCCTCCCCAGCAGGTCTCAAAACATGGGTAGGTTCGTATTGGAGAATACACACTTCAAATATCAGCCCTCTCTATATAAGTACCTTGGTGGTATCTTTCTAAACCTGCCCTTCTTCTTCCATTTCACTCCCTTCACAAAAGACAGCTGTGTTATGCCTGTCATTCCTCAGAGGACCTGTGGAGTGGGGATTGAAGTCATGAGAGAAGTAAACAATACCATCTTTGAAAACTGGTACAGTAGCCAAAATATGTGGAAAAGAAACACAAGCCAAACTGGGCTTACCACGAGTTGGAGAGCCTCCGTCCCTTAATGCTCGCTGTCTCCATCCCCAGCATTCTCTACCAACTCCGACTTCACCCCACCACAAAGACAAGACAAAACTAAGTGGCTTGTACAAAATTGTGTCGCCAGTTTATTATTGTCTCTTTTAAAAATCACTTAAAAATGATAATCTCTCAGCGGGGAGATGGGGAATTAAAAATATAACTACCATTTTATTTTGCTCGCCTGTCGCCATGTCGGCTTTTCCCAGCCCTGAACGTTGTAAGCTCCTCCGAGGGTATTTGCAAGAAGAAGGGTGGCTGCTTTTCCAGGTTGGCCAGTGGCCAGGAGAACTGTGGCCGGCAGGGAAAGTAACTCACTCAGTACCGAGAGGCTGGTAGTGGTTGTATGGCTGGCTTTTCTTAGAGGCAGGGCTGGAGATGAGACGGCAAACCTTTCCAGCCAGGGGTCCTAGTGGAGCAGGGCAAGTGGGTCTACAGAAAGCCGAGCCCCAAAACCGTGGGACCCGTGGGTTGGGGGAGCATATGAGGCTGGCCTGGTTCTTGGAATACTCTCCACATGGAGAAAACAGTAAGGATCATTGCCCTTTTGCTTCCAAAGGGTCCAGGAGAGGGGAAGAGATGTAACAAGTTTAAAGAGGGTTCTCTTGTGCTCTGGACAAATGGTGGATGGCCAGGCCCAGCAAGGCGGTTTGCCCCATTCCCTGCAGTACCCCCGCCAGCCCCGTTCCTAGATCTCTCTGGCCAGGAGCACCAACGGCCAAGCATGCCGGTTCACACTATTTATATACACTTCAGGGAGGGGAGACAGATCGCAGTCCCTCTGCTATTTTCTCATGGCTGCTTCTCTGGCTGAGGTGACCTATGTGGCCAAGAGCACTGGGGCTGAGAAGGGGATGAACTGCTGGAAAAATAATCCCTTTTCCCAGGCACCACCGTACAAAGATGGAAGGACAAGGTGAGGGGGAGGTGATGAGGCCTGTGATGGAGGGGACTGGAGGAAGCAGCGGTCTAGGAGGCACCGCTGGTTTGGAAAGGAGCTGCCTGAGCATCCGAGGCCCACGGAGGTGTTGTTTGAGAGAGCACTGTCCTGGCTGGTGCAGCATCCACTTAGCTGTTGTGGGTCTGGTCTCTCAGTTGCCATTGCCTCAGGTTCCACCAGCAACAGGGCAGATTGGCGTAGCAGGAGGGCTCAGAGCCCTTCACCCACCCATCCGCCCACCCATGTGCCCCTTCAGTCACTGTCCGAGCCGACAGCTGAGGAACCTTTCCGTTTCCGCTTTGTGGGTTTCGGTTTGGTGTCTTCCTCTTCCTAAGAACAAAGGGGGGAAAGTTCATGTATGTGGACTTGAAAGAAGAAAGAAAATAAAGAACAGAAAAGAAGAGAGGAAAGAAAAGAAGAGAAGAGAGGAAAGAGAGGAAAAGAGAAACAAGTAGAGAAAAGGCAAGAGTAAAAACTGAAAAGAAAACAGAGAACAGAAAAGGAAAGAGTAAGAACAGAAAAGGAAAGAGAAAACAGAGAACAGAATGAAAGAAAAAGCAGAGAAAAGAAAAGAATAAGAAAATGAAAGAGAAAACAGAGAACATAAAAGAAGCGAAAACGAAACAGAAAGAAGAGAAAATGAAAGAAAAAACAAAGAAAAGAAAAAGGAAAGAGTAAGAAGAGAAAATGAAAGACACAACAGAGAACAAGATGAAAGAGAAAACAGAAAACAGAAAAGAATAAGAAAGAAAATGAAAGCGAAAACAGAGAATATAAGAGAAGTGAAAAGGAAACAGAAAGAATATGAAAGAGAAAACAAAGAACAGAAAAGAGTAAGAAAAGAAAATGAAAGAAAAAGCAAAGAACAGAAAAGAAGAGTAAGTGAAAGAGCAAGAAGAGAAAATGAAAGGGAAAACAGAGAAAAGAAAAGAAGAAAAAAAGGAAAGAGAAAGAAAAAAAGAGAACAGGAAAAAGAGAAAGCAGAGAAGAAAGAAAAATAAAAGAGAAAAGAGAAGAGAAAGAGCAGAAAAGACAGAAGAGAAAGAAAAGAGAGAAGAAAAAATTGAGAAGACAAGAAGAGCAGAAAAAAACAAGAAAGAGAAAGAAGATCAGAGAGAAAACAAAAGAAAACAGAAAACAGAAAAGAATTGGAGGAAAAGGAAGAAAACATAGGGAAGAAAACAGATCGAGGGAGGTGGAGAACAAGAGCTTAAGGCCTGAAACCAGAGGCCTGAAAACCAGATGTGGTCCTCAAATAACTGTTTTTCAGAGGCATGGGTCCTTCTTCCTTAAAAATATTTTTCATATTTTTCATATTTTTAAAATGATACCCCCTCCTTCTCACCCCCACTCTGGCCTTTGGATTTTGTATGTAACAAATCAGTGGAAGAGGAGAGCAATCACAGATTTCGAGAGCAATATGGGCGCCTCAGTTCGAAGCTCAAAGATTCCAAGATGACGGTGGCCCATCATCGCTCTCCCTGACCTACACTGTTAAGGCTGTCAGAAGCCCTAGAAGAAGCTTCTTAGAGAAAGAATGGGGCTGGGAGAGAAAAATGTAAACAAAGAACAAACCTGTTGTTTAAAGTAAGGGCAGACAAAGTGCAGCCTCTACATGTGTTTGGACGCCATCTCCCATAAGGCCTACCCAGCCTGGGGGGATGCTGGAAGCTGCAATTCCACAACATCTGGAGTGCTGCACTCAGCTCTCTCCTTATTCTGAAGCAATCTTCTCTCTGAGCCCCATAGCAAAAGGGCTTTACTTGTACAGAGTTCAGCTTTAATGACTAAGTCCAAGAAGAGAGCTCCACCTTCTGAAAAGCAACCCCTGCCCCATGTTAGGGTGGCAGGTGATGCAAGAGGGGACAAAGTGAGGTCTGATCAAAGGTGATTTACCCCATAACTCACCGAGGCGCTGCTGGAGGCGGATTCTTCCTCGTTGTTGGCCGGCTGGGCCGCGTTCTTCCGGCTCCGGGGACTGGAGACGGTAGCTTTCCTCCGGCTCTTGGGAGTTTTGCTGGAGGAGTCTTCGTATTCCTTGGCCAGGGAAAAGAGATTGCTGAACCTAGGAGAGCAAGTCCGGTTAGCCAATGGCAAGCTGCACATTGGTTGGAGCTACGCATCCAGCACTGCGCTCAAAGTCCATTCCTGGTTGTGGCAGGAGCAAGGAGAGAAGGCATGACAATCTCAGTAGATACATCTTTTCTGTTTGTTGGCTGGCCTCTCTCTCTCGCCTGATACAGTTGGCCCTCCACATTTGCAGGTTTAACACTAATGGACTTGATTATTCGTGAATTTCTCCAACTCCTACCCCCTCATCTTTTATGAAGGATCTTCCTTCCCAGTGGCTCTGATCAGGCTGTACAGTCCTTTTAAAAAAGCTCTCTGATCCTCTTTCTCATCCAGCAGCCACTGACTGGCCAGCTAAGGACAGCCTGTACTCTGATTACTCAGCACCACAAACCCTCCCTGATGTCCCCCACCAGACCCAAGGAAGGAGATGGGTGAGAGAGAGGAAGTATGGGGCCATAATGCAGACCCATCCCCTTTCCCTGATCTGGTTTGGACTCTGGGTACCCACTCTCCCCACAATGCCTCGGCACCCTTCCCACAGACACACAGACAGACAAACACACATTTTGGTATTAGTGGTTTTTCCACTTTTGCAGGGATCCTGAGGCCCTAACCCTGGCAAATGTGGAGGGCCAACTATACATGCAAACTTCAGAGAGAAGACAAAAACATGTAGAGCTCCCTACCTCCCTGCTCCTCTTTCCTGTTAGTTTGCTCCAAGAAAGGAGGCAAAAGCAGGGCCAGGAAGTTACTTTCCTAAGTGTGCCCAAGAAGGCCTTTGCCAGTCACACTCTTTCCTTCCTCCTCTGTTATTTTTCTGTAGAAAGGAGACGCTCCACTGCCCAGTTCCAAGTGGTATTAGAAAGACCTGGACCCACCAACGAGCACAGAAGCACGGCACTTACTTCGTCTTGTGGGCTTCATCGCAGCTGGCCTGGACGTGCTGCAAGGCTTGAAGGATCGGGGTTTGGCTGAAAACTGTTGGAGAGGCAACAGAGGAAGGGACTGTCAGATGCAGGGCCGCCCCAAGACATTTTGCAGCCAGAGGCAAGGCGGGAGATAGCACCTTTCCCACCATCTCCTTTCATTCCTGCATGGCCAATGTTAACGGGAATATAGGAAGCTGCCCCATAACTGAGTAAGACCTTTGGGCCATCTAATCTAGCATTATCACTCTGAGTGGCACCAACAGCTCACCAGGATCCTTTCCAATCTGCACCTGAACATCCCTGGTATTTCATTATATTTTTATCACACCCTTTTATCGTGAAATCTTAAAAGCAGATTGGAAACGACAATGGGAATTACCCATAATCTAGCTGCACTGAGAAGACTGCAAGATCCATCTGCGATACCTTCGACTCAGATAAGCCTCTCTCTGCCTGAGACCTCAAAGGGCCAATGCGAGTTGAAGTACGGTGAGCAAAATGCAGCCCGTGGCCAACACGCAGCCCCACTGCTATTTTGTGCCCCCCTCAAGGCCTGCTGGGCTGAAAACTTATTGCTCCCAACAGCTTGAGTGGTTCTGTCATGGTTTAGGCACTCTGGGCAGTTTTAGATCCCCAAGAGGTCATTTTTTTTAAACAGGAAATGAACAGGATGGGTCACTTCTTGTTATGAAAAAGCACTTTTCTCAGCCTAAAATGGCCCCTGGAGGCTCCCAAAAGTTGAAAGAGTGTCTCTTAAACCCATTAAAGGCCCTTTGGGGATATTCAGTGGCTAAAAAATATTGAATTTTTTTGGTAGTGGAGGCCAATGGGACCCTTTGCCTTCCAAAAGTTGCTCTCCTCTGTAGTGGGCAGTCTAGGGCCAGATGGACCCCAGGGGCCTGTTTAGGAGAAGCCAGCACTGTCTCCTAAATACCCACATTCTCCAAAACCAGGGGATGAAATGGCAGGTGCATATTTTCATACCAAGACACACGCAGGCGTGGGAATCACGCAAGGGGCCTTACGTACAGTTCTGTTTGGTGTTGGTGAGGTTCAGGCGCAGGTTATCCAAATGTTCCAAGATCTGCTCCAAGGTCAGCTGGGCAAGTTTGCTGCTTGAACTGCGTAGGCTGAGAGCAGAGAGGAAGAAGAAGAGAATGAACAGTGCTATCAGAATGGCTACTGAAATTTCATGGGGAACAAAACAATGCTACTTAAAGCACTGGCCCCTGAACAGTTGACGATCCAAGAGCCAATGACACTTGGTCCTTGGGGAGATTCAAGGAAAGAAAGAAACAAGTCATAGCAAAGGGACACAAATATGGCAGCAATCCTTGGTATAATAAGGAAAAAGAAAATACCAGTCCCTATGCATCAGAAAACTTGAGATATACTGGAGGAGAACACTTGAGGGCAGATTTAGCATTCCTGAGAATCGCTGCTTACTTTTAGCAATAGCAATGGCAATAACAATAGCATGTGTATTGCTATACCGCTCATCAGCTAAGTGCTTTCTAAGCAGTTTACAAAGTGTTAGCCAATTGCCCCCAACAAGATGGGTACTCATTTTACCAACCTGCAGAAGGATGTATGGCTGAGTCAGCCTGGAACCTGGCAGGATCAAAGTCACAACCTTGTGGCTGCAGTACTGGTATTTAACCACTGCGCTTTTCTCTCTTCACCATTAGAATCCTAGAATAATAGAGCTGGAAGAGGCTGCAGAGGCCATCCAGTCCAACCCCCTGCTATGCAGGAACACACATCAAAGCACTCCCAACAGATGGCCATCCAGCCTCTGCTTAAAAACCTCCAAAGAAGGAAACTCCACCACACTCCATGGAGGCAGAGGATTCCACTGCTGAACAGCTCTGACCGTCAGGAAGTTCTTCCTGAGGTTCAGGTGGAATCTCCTTTCCTATAGTTTGAATCTATTGCTCCTTGTCCTAGTCTTTGAAGCAGCAGAAAAGAAACCTGTTCCCTCATCGATATGACATCCTTTCATATATGTTAAACATGGCTATCATGTCCCCTCTTAGTTGCAGACCACTTCATGGTCCAGAAGGTGGAAGAGGCGACAAGGGGATCAAATATTCTAGATCTGATCCTGACCAACAGGGATGACCTTGTTAATGAGGTAGAAGTGGTTGGATCTTTAGGGGGGAGTGACCATGCCCTATTGGAATTTGGCATTCAGTGGGAAGGAGAAGATAAGGGTAGCCAGACACTCAGATTTTAAAAAAGCGGACTTCTGTAAACTTGGGGAGCTGCTGGCTGGAATTCCATGGTCAAGAATAGTGAAAGGGAAAGGAGTTCAGGAGGCATGGGAGTTCCTTAAAAAGGAGATATTGAAGGCACAGTCTAAAACTGTGCCAATAAGGAGGAAAAATGGAAGGCATCTGAAGAAACCAAAATGGAGGAAAAATGGAAGGCATCTGAAGAAACCAGAATGGTTGACTAAAGAACTCTCAGCAGAGCTAAATGTTAAGAGAAACATGTACAGGAAATGGAAGAAGGGGGAAACCACCAAGGAAGAATTTAGTCAAGTAGCCAGGAGATGTAGGGATGAGGTCAGAAAGGCTAAAGCACAGAACGAACTTAGGCTGGCCAGAGACATTAAAAACAATAAAAAGGGCTTTTTTAAATATGTCCGCTGCAAAAGGAAAAAGAAGGAGACAATAGGGTCGCTGCGCAGAGAAGATGGCGAATTACTCACAGGGGGAAGGGAAAAGACAGAACTACTCAACACTTTCTTTGCCTCATTTTTTCCCAGAAGGATACAAGCACTCAACCTGGTGGTTGGGGAGCAGGTGAGGAAGCAGGGGAAATGAGGCACATAATCGATAGAGAGGTGGTACAGGAATACCTGGCCACACTGGATGAATTCAAGTCTCCAGGGCCAGACGAATTGCATCCTAGGATATTAAAAGAGCTGGCAGAGGTCATTTCGGAACTGCTTGCTATAATCTTTGAGAAATCTTGGAGGACAGGAGAAGTTCCAGCAGACTGGAAGAGAGCAAATGTTGTCCCCATCTTCAAGAAGGGAAAAAAGAGGACCCAAATAATTATCGCCCAGTCAGCCTGACATCAGTACCTGGAAAGATCCTGGAGCAGATCGTTAAGCAGTCAGTTTCTAATCACTTAGAAAGCAAGGCGGTAATCACGAGAAGTCAACATGGATTTCTCAAAAATAAGTCATGCCAGACTAATCTTATCTCTTTTTAGGATAGAGTTACTAGCTTGACAGATGAAGGGAATGCTGTGGATGTAGCATACCTCGATTTCAGTAAGGCCTTTGACAAAGTTCCCCACGACATTCTTGCAAAGAAGCTGGTAAAATGTGGGCTGGACAGGGCTACTGTTAGTTGGATTTGTAATTGGTTGACTGACCGAACCCAAAGAGCGATCACCAATGGCAGATTCTCGTCCTGGAGAGAAGTGACTAGCAGGGTGCCACAGGGATCTGTCCTGGGCCCAGTGCTGTTCAATATCTTCATCAATGACTTGGATGAAGGAATAGAGGGCATGCTCATCAAATTTGCAGATGACACCAAAGTGGGAGGGGTTGCTAATACGCCAGAGGACAGGATCAAAATTCAAAATGACCTGGATAGATTGGAGAGCTGGGCCAAGGCTAACAAAATGAAATTCAACAGAGAGAAGTGTAAGGTCCTACACTTAGGTAGAAAAAATGGAATACAGAAATATAGCATGAGGGACACGTGGCTGGATAGCAGTACGTGTGAAAGGGATCTAGGAGTCTTCATAGACCACAAGCAGAACATGAGTCGGCAGTGTGATGCGGCAGCCAAGAAAGCCAATGCAATTCTCGGCTGCATTAATAGGAGTATGGTGTCTAGATCGAGGGAGGTACTGGTATCACTCTACTCTGCTTTGGTTAGACCTCATCTTGAATACTGTGTCCAGTTCTGGGTGCCCCAATTCACGAAGGACATGGTCAAGCTGGAGCAAGTCGAGAGGAGGGCGACCAAAATGGTGAGGGGCCTTGAAGCCATGCCCTATAAGCAGAAGAGAAGGTTAAGAGGGGACATGATAGCCATGTTTAAATATCTGAATGGATGCCATGTAGAGGAAGGAGAGGGCTTGTTTTCTGCTGCTCCAGAGACCAGGACAAGGAGCAATGGATTCAAGCTGCAGGAAAGGAGATTACACCTGAATCTCAGGAAGAACTTCCTGATGGTCAGGGCTGTCCGGCAGTGGAATCGGCTACCTTGGAGTGTAGTGGAGTCTCCTTCCTTGGAGGTTTTTAAGCAGAGGCTAGATGGCCATCTGTCGGGAGTGCTTTGAGGGTGTTCCTGCATGGCAGGGGGTTGGACTGGATGGCCCGTGTGGTCTCTTCCAACTCTAAATTTCTATGATTCTATGATTAACCTTCTCTTCTCCAGGCTAAACATACCCAGCTCCCTAAGCTGCTCCTCATAGGGCCTTTTCCCATCTTGGTCACCCTCCTCTGGACACATTCCAGCTTGTCTATATCCTTCTTGAAATAAGGTGCCCAAAACTGGAAACAGTATTCCAGGTGAGGTCTGACCAAAGCAGAATAGAGTGGTACTATTACTTTTGTTGATCTAGACACCATACTCCTATTAATGCAACCAAGAATCATGTTGGCTTTCTTGGCTGCCACATCACACTGCTGACTCGTGTTCTGCTTGTGGTCCACTAAGATGCCTAGATCTCGCTCGCTCTCTCAGAAAGAAGAGAAAGATGTAGAAATGGAAAAGCATGTATTTAACACACTTCCTGTACAGAATGCACCAAGCTATGTTAAGCCCAAGACATCTGGATGAAGGGTGATCCACATACTTTAGGAAAAGAGTTTTTTTCTGACAGCATTGTTTTCATCTAAACCTACAATCTTTGCTTTACATTGATGGGGAATTGTGGCCCCTGGATGTTGCCGAACAACCACGCCCCACGTGTCTGATCAATGGGTACTGTGGTTAAGACTGATGGGATTCAGTTAGTGCAGGAAGGATGTGTTTAGCCTAATGGCTAAACTTTTTAGTAATGGGTTTTGTTATTGTGACTTGGATTTAGCTTAATTTAGTTCTAGTTTTAGTTAAACACATATATTGCTCACGTATAATTCACTTCTTTTTCATTTGTACTGTTTCCCCCTTCTTCTATAGTTGTAAATGTGTTTGTTTGTATCTCTAAACTAAAATAAATATTAAATCATTTTAAAAAAGGCTGCTAGGTGTTTGGAACTCCGATGGCATCTGGAGAATGTTCTCTGTCTCTGATCTATAGTTTAGATCAAGGGTGGGCAACTGCATGGAGGCCAGGGGACAAATCTGTCCCCAGACCCTCCCTCCCATGGACTGCACCCCCAAAGCAAGCCCAAATACCTCCATTTTCTCCTGCAGTGCATTTTGAAAGAGATTGAAGAAAAAAATGGAGGTATTTTGGGGTAATATGCCAATCTGGGGTACTTGTGGGGGTAAGGCAGGGATATTTTTGCATGTTTCAAGGACTTCCTGCATGGTTTAGGACAAAACTTGCATGAAAAATGTGGCTTTCTTTCTTTCTTTCTTTTTTTTGCTAAAAGGAGGGTTGTAAGGCTTTTGGAGACTGGTGGGAGGTTCAGGGACCACAGATGTGGGGTTCATAGGCCATATTTGGCCCAGGAGCCACACTTTGCCCAAGCTCAGGTTTAAATCATTATTTTGTCTTCTTCATGGCTGGGGACATCAGCATGTTGTTAAATCAATCCATTTAAAATAACTTCTAGTCTGGCCTATTTAGCTCCAGTCACCCAACATGAAGGAACTAGTAAAACCACCTCTGAATATTCCTTGACTTAAGAAAACCCTATGAAATTCACAGGGTTGCCATAGGTCGACAGGCGACTTAAAGGGGCATCCACACGCACACACCTAATGCATTCAGATGCCCAGAGATCAGGAAAGGACAACCACTAGATGTCCTTCTTGTTCTCCTATTCAACCATTCACGGCATTGCCAGGCCATAATGAGAGATCACAGACTGCAAAACTCTTGCTGTGAGGCTAGGTACCTCGCCTGGTCTTTCAAGTTAAAGGTTTGTATCCAGTCTGGAAAGTGGAAGGACAAGGACTTTCCTCTCAAACCCTGCCCTCTCCACAGGAGGGAGGAAAGCTTTCAAAAAGAAGAGGTGCCTTGTTTTGTCTTGTTTTTTGTTGCTGTGTGCCTTTAAGTTGTTTCCAATGTGCGGCGACCCCCAGGCAAACCTATCACAGGGATTTCTTGGCAAAATTTGTTTAGAGGACTCTGTCTTTGTCTTCCTCTGAGGCTGAGATAATGCAAATTGCTCAGTGCGATTTCCATGGCTGAGCAGGGATTCCAACCCGGGTCTCTTGGAGTCCTAGTCCAACACTCAGACAACTACACTATGCTGCCTCTCAAGGGAATCACAGAGTCACAGAGTTATAAGAGACCACAAGGGCCATTGAGTCCAACCCCATTCTGTCATGCGGGAATACATCGTCAAAGCATTCCCAACAGATGGCCATCCAGCTTCTGTTTAAAAACCACCCAGGAAGGAGACTCCACCACATTCCCATGCAGTGCATTCCACTATCAAACTGTCTGGAAGTTCTTCCTAATGTTTAGATGGAATCACTGTTCCTGAAGTTTGAAGACGTTGCTCCACGTCTTAGTCTCTGGAGCAGCAGAAAACAGGCTTGCTCCATCCTCCATATGATATTCCTTCATATTTGTATTGTTCTAGGTTTGGGGAGAGGATGGAAGCAAAAGCCTCTGGACACCACATTCTCCAGAGCTTGTCCAGACTGCCGCTTCCAGAATCCATAAGGTTCACTGGTTGGGGGTTTTGGGAGTTAAACATTTTTTTTTATTTTTTATTTTTTAAGAAAAAGGAATTTCTCTTAGCTCTGGGATTCCCACAGGCACTGGATTAGCAAAATGCTGAACCCAATCAGCCTTTGGTCAGATTCCATCTGGGTTCTTCAGAACATTCGTCTTGGTCTCTGAATTGGACTGAAGTTTAGTCACAGCCATTCCTGCCAAGCTGGAAACAGACAGTGCTTATTCAGTGCAGCACAGCAGGCCAAGCTGTTGTGAGTTCAAAGCCCTCCTCCCCTCCCTTCTTTCTCCTAAACATGCAAGGTAAAGCAGCGCTTTGGAATAAATGATTTCTTGCATGTGGGAGAGAGACTGAAAAGCAACTTGAACCAAGTGGCAACTGGCTCAAAGCTCTAGCTGTCAATTACAGCTATTGATAACGATGCAAGAGCAAGCACCTCTGGATTCCCCAATCCTAAACCTCTCAGCATCTTTTCACGGTCCATCCTAGGAAGGAGAGACAGGAAAATAGATCTGTCCAATACCTCTAGGCTCCAGTCCAGCTTTCAGGCACCCTCTGAAGCTCCTGTTTGATTCCAACTGGGATTTTGCACACGTGGCACACTGCGTCTATCAGTCACTGCTCTGGCCCCAGGAGGGGAAACAGGGACAAACTGCTCTGTTTGCAATGCAGATGTAGCAAAGGATCCAAGATGGTCCAATTAGTAGGAGGAAAACAGGAAGCTTTCTTTTTGCTGACTTAGATGATGAAAAGAGAAAGGGGGAGGGTGGGGGAATTAAGAAACAAGAGGCCAAAGAAGATGTGATTTAGCCTCCAGGCTGCCTATGGGTGCCCCATCCACGGCCCAGGTGCACATTCTTTGCATCTCCAGAATGTAACCTGCAGACTTTAATTTTAAAATAAGCAAAACTGAACAGGCCTCTTGTCCTTAAGGCCGGGAGGAAAAAGAGCACAACTCTTCCAAGCAAGAGGAAGACTCTGCAAAGCTGCTTGGCTTTTACACCTTTTTGAGGAGAAAAGAAAATGTCTTCTGCAGCTCTCAATACATCCCCTGCATTCACATCTGCTCGCCCTGACATGAGCAAACGGACTTTGTGGTTACCAACCAGTAGAATTCTGCTTGCCTAAGACTTTTTTTTAAGAAGTCATCATTGTGTTTTAGCTGTACGTTGCTTTTAATCTGTGCTGTGAGCTGCCCTGGGACCCAACATTGAGAGAAAGTTGGGATATTATTTATTTATTTGTTTGTTTGTTTAAAATGGAAGATGAAAAAAAATCAGGGAAACGGCTTAGAATAAACTTTATGGGTCTTGGCCCTCAAAAACTACAGCTCAAATAGTATAGTTCAGTGGTCTTTCAGGGTGGAAACTGCTCCCTCACACACACATACTACCACATCCCTAATGAAAGGGACATGGCAGCAGTTGTGTGTGCCCATCCAAACTATGATGCTGGAGACAAGGGCATGAATTCCCACGCATTTTAAATATTTACATCTTGAGTTAAGTCTTGGGAATCTCCAACAACAAATTATATTTACAAGAGATCCCCGGTAAAGAAAAGGTTAAGAACACTGGTATAGTTTTTTTTAATTTAACATCATCATCATCATCAAAATAATGACACTGAGTTATTAATAATTATTATTATGCTGAATCCTAGTTTTGGGGGAAAAGGCAAGCTGTAAAGATGATGACAATAGGAGTAATAAAAATATTAACAGCAATAACAATAATAACGGCTTCGGTGGTGATACCCTGAGAGTAATTCCAAATGAATGGACAATACAGAATGGTATCACCTTAGATAGGATCGTAAGAGCACAGTTACAAAAAACAAAACTCCAGGCCACATTATTGCACGATATCTCACAGACAGCTAGGTTTCTGGAAAGAATCTAAATCACTGATGGCCCAAAAGTGCAGTAAACATCTGGAAGATGGTGAAAACAAGGTACTGCTACTGCTATTACTAATAACAGTGATGACACTGGTGCTAGCCAGCCCACAATAATAAAACAGTGCCCAGCCAGAAGCTTACAATTTAATTACCTTTTTTTTAAGGAATAGAGAGGAAAGAAGAGTGTAATACAAACCTAAAAAAACAGTACAACCCAGTTTCAAAAGCAAGCTATCCCAACTAGGAATAACCATAGTGATAGATGATAAGTAGTAAGTGATTAAGTATTTAACGCTATGTAACGTTAGCAACTATTAAGGTTTTTTTTAGGTTGAAGTTAATACCGAGGCATAAATGTTTAAGTACAATGGACTGTATGCAACGGGGCAGGAACCAAACTTTTTTTTAGTTATTTGTGGTAATGTAATTTTGTATTTATAATTATGTGATTTTATTTTTAACGTGGATTGTTCATGTTATTAGTATTCTTAGTATGGTTTGTATTGATAGTTTGTGTTTTAAATTGTTTTGATTTCATTTGAAGTTTGTGTAAAATGTATTTATTTGTTTTGATTTTTTTTTTTTAGTGTTTGTGTTTAATAAAATAAAAAGAAACCCTCCCCCCAAAAAGAAAATAAAACCAAGCTACCCAATATACCTAATCTGAATATAGGAAATTACAAAAGGAAAACCAAATTGTGCAGGAAATGCAAGCAGAAAGCAGAGAAAGCTTGAGAGGCATATCATAGAATTATAGAGTTGGAAGAGACCACAGGGGCCATCCAGTCCAACACCCTGCCATGCAGAAACTTCGTTTCATTTCATTTCATTTTATTTCTATTTATATGCTGCCCTTCTCCCCATGTGGGACCCAAGGCAATTTACAAAGGATAAAAACAAGATTAGCTAAAAACCTGACAATCAGAAATGTAAAACACCATTAAATCATCATCCCAAAACACTACTGAATTTTAAGGAGTGCAAAATTATTTAACGGAACATAACAATAATGTTAAAAAATTCAGCACTCCTTCTCGTAAAAGACTCCCTGCCACCAATTAATCACTAAAAGCCTATTTGAATGTAAAAGGTCTTTTCTGCTGATGAAAGAGGAGAAGAGAGGGGGCCAGCCTAGCCTTCTGAGAAGGAAATCCCATATCTTGGGAAAAGGCTTCTTCTCATGTCTTCACCAGAAGGGCCTGTGATGGTGGCAGTGTAAACGGAGAAAGGTTTCAGGACCCTGAATAGTGCCCTTCCAGCTCTTCTCCAGTGTGCTCTGCAGGGCTGCATGATTCACAAGCCTGGACAGTTCAGTTCATGGAGGATATTGCTTCTTTAACTGTCCAGCCTAAAGGAATTCTCTCTCTCTCTCATTCCCCCATCCCCTAGATTTCCTTCACCATAGTTCCTCCATTTTTAATTCTATCAGCTTTAAAGGTTGTTCCTGCTGCCAGCCCCTTCTCATCCCTAAAATTATGCTGACAGTAACTGGCAAACTCAATGCCTGGATTTCCAGCATTGGTTCCCAGCATTCTGCTACTCTCTATAACAATATTTCTTAGGCGTCACTGCTAAGCAAATACCACACATGTAATTCAGAGTTCACTGCTGATTGTTAACTGAGGGACATAGTTAGCAATAATGCATCAGGACTTTGGGAGACCCACGCTTGTCCTTCTTCTTCTTCCTCTTCTTCTCCCTTTCCTTCTCCGATTCCGAAGTCGCCGGGCGCTTACGCTGGGTGGCAGTAAGTGTCTTGGAGGGCTTAGCACCCTGCGAGCCCGCAGGGGCCTCTGTAGGAGTCACCGACAAGGAGGCCGCTGAGGTCTTCGGTATCCTCGGTAGCTTATGCACCGGTACCGAGCCCGGTACCGTCGGTGCGGTGCAATCGGAAGACGCCGAAGTCCCTGGGAGTGTGGTCGTGGGTCGGGTCTTTGACATCTTCGACGGGCTCCTTACTGGAGCAGGGTCCTGAGGAGACAGGGACTGCTCCCAACAAAAAGAGTTGAGGCGTGCCAGCCGGTTCCTCAAAGTCCGCGAGGTGAAGTCGTTGCAAATGGGGCAGGCTCTGATATTATGCGCCTCGCCCAAACAAAGAAGACACTCGCTATGCCCGTCAGAAGTAGCGACCTTGCGACCACACTTTTTACAAGGTTTGAAAAAGGTCGACATAGAAGTCCAAGGACAGGTTGAAGATAACGAAGAGACGAACGATGAAGACGGGGGGGGGTTAGCAAGTCGGGGTCAGAGTTCCAAGAAGAGGAGGAACAAGCACCGAAAATACCAAAACCAGTCTGAAATCCGTAAGAGTAGTCGAAATATCCAAAAACCGAGTCGAAAAAACCAGAAGACTTGTGAGAAAGGCCAAAGAAGAAACGCTCTAAGTTCAGAACCTCCGTACGCGACGCCAGACGAGAAAGAACTGAGGAGAGACCGCTGCTCGGCGGGCTGAGCATGCTCAGTGGATACATGGGAGGAGGGGTTCCCGCCAAGCTACTAAGCTCTAGAATTTTCCGAACGGTACCGCGCATGCGCAAAAGCTCCTAGTGTGTAAGGCACAGAGACCACGAAGAAGAAGTGAATATTCTTAAATGACATCTGGACATGCATTGTGTGCTCCATGAAATCATTGCCCTAAACTCATAAAAAAATCCTCGTTCTAACAATAAAGGGCCCTTCTCTTTGCTCATGTAAGAAGTGGTTTTGATTGCATTCTTCCTGAGGTGGGGAAGTCCCTTTGGCCAAAGTTGGGGATCTTTCCAGGCTGATTCAGGGCTGACCTGCAATTGCACTACTACTCGAGGTAGTCTGTGGTAGCTCTAAAACTTTAGGTCTGGCCCCACATTTTTGAGTTCAGGAGTAACCCTATCAGCAGGACTGAGAGAAGGATCTGAAGACTCTGGCAGGTTCATATATAGAGATGGGATCTTTCCGATGGCCTCTTCTTTTCCCTCCCACTTCCTACTCCACTCAGACTTACCTTTGGCGCTTCCTTGGCAGGCTGTTGTTTTTAATCAGGAGGGACTTGATGTGCTCAGCTAAGAGGTCATCATGCTTGATGCACCAGTGCCGGAGGATGCTGGTGGTGAACTGGTCATCCGGGTGGCACGGCCGGCTCAGCACCATCTTCACCATCTCTTCACTTGGCCTGTGGCAAGAGACACACAGAGCTTGGGAAGTTAATTTTTCAAATGATAAGAGACTTCCAAGAGTACCTTGTTACATTTGCTGTTGTTTTCAAAAAGAAAGAAAAAAGAAACAGTGGGTCATCATGTTTCTTATCGTATTTCAGATCCTTTTCCACAAATAAAATCCATCTAAGAAAAGAAAAGGACTTTACAAGAATTGGAGGAAGGGGAACCACCGTAAAGTGACCTGCCCAAGTAGTTTTGTTATTAAAAAGGCAAGAAGAAAAAGTAATATGCAAACTAGTTACAGGGGATAAAGAGAGGGTGAAGTAAAGACACAACCAATCATGTTACTTTTGCAAAAGTAGCATTGCTTTCTTTCTGTGAACTGGAAAAGCAACATGTTACAAGTAACAGAATTGTTTGTAAGGAGTAAAGTTGTAAATTTCAAGCTTTGAACACGCTGTTGCTATTGTTATGGATTATGTTATTTCTGAAAGGCAGAAGGACTGAGTAGGCAAAAGGCCACCTGCTGTCCGCTGTTTTCCCCAAGTGCTTCCATTAACAGCAATTAACTTTTTTCTAAAATTGCCAATTGATTGGAGATGCCTTTTTAGTGAAGCACAAAAGGTTGAAGGAGCTGGGTGTCTTGAGTTCCAAAAAGAGAGGATTAAACAGGAGCTGGGAACAAGAAATATGTGCAGAATTCTTCAGAAAATACGGAGCGAACTCCTCAGTCCCTTCAGATGGAAGAACTGGAACCAGAGGGTGGGACTTCCACGGAAGCAAATGGGAGACACTTTCCAATGCAGAGGTGGGCCCTGAGCTCGCAGGCTGTTTTTGTGGCCTCCAAGAATCAAAAATGTATTTTTGCCCCCTAATGCCCTTTAGCAGAAGTGGGGGACTTTTTTTGGCCAAATGTTTAGCCCCTCCCAGGCAGTTTAAGCGCCCGGTGAAGCCTTTGTTTAAACCATGAAGTGAGCTCTGGTCACTTTCTGTGGTTAAAAGTAGCCTCTCCTGGGCCTAAAATGGCTGTGAGGCGGCGGCAAAAACATAGGAAAAGGTTCTCCAATGACCTCTAGAGAGTGTTTGAGTGTATTTGTGGGCAATATATATATTCTCAAGGCTCCCATCCCTGTCCTTAGCCTTCTTTCACTGAAGACATATACGCGGATGCTGGAGGGCTGACTAGTCAAGGATGCCATAGCTCCATCCTGCATCACAGATCCTGCGCTGACCAGCCAAGCCCCCTCCCACTCTCAAATGCTACAATTCTGTTAGTGAAAACTCTTCTCTTCTGACTTTTAATAGTGCACCATATTATTAACTTGTGAATTGATTTGTTTTAATTCTACGGACAGTTTCACTGCACTGCTATTTAAAAAAAAAAGGGTAAAGTTTTGTTGTGTGTGTGTTCATATGCATTTGTTTCTTTTTTTGGTAAGCTGCCTTGAGTTCTGCTTCTAGAGAAAGGTGGAATATAAATTACATAGTTAAATAAATATTTTGATGTTACTCTGGACTTTGTAGTTTTCAGCACGATAGCACCTGCAGAGAAGACTGAGTGATTGAATTTATACTCTGCCTTTCTTCAGCAATGTGACCCAGGGCTGCTGCAACAAACTAAAATGAAGTACAGCTAAAACCAATGTGATGCAAAAGCTGGGAGGGGATTAAATACACAATTCTATTACAAGCACTAAATTAAAACAGTTTAAAACATATTAAAAAGATAAAACCATGTCATATCCCATTCAAAGACCCTTCAGCCATAAGAGCCAAATAAATGAATAAACTCCAGAAACTAGGACACAGAGCAATGGATTCCAATTAACATTTCACCTAAACATCAGGAAGAACTTCCTGACCATCAGAGCCGTCTGACAGTGGAATCTGCTGCCTCAGAGTGTGGTGGAGTCATCCTCTTTGGAGGTTTTTAAGCAGAGGCTGGGTGGCCATTTGCTGGGAGTGCTTTGAGAGTTTGTTCCTGCATGGCAGAATGGGGTTGGACTCGATGGTCATTGTGGTCTCTTCTAACTCTCTGTTTCTATTATTCTATACTTCTTTGCTTGCTGGTGGAAAGGGACCAGAGAGGGGGCCAAACTGAGTCTCTTGTGGAACAGCATTCCACAACTCGGAGGCCGCCACCAAGAAGGCTCTCTCCTGTCTTCTCACCAAACATACCTGTAACAGGTGGGGGGGACACCTTCCCCCAAGGAAAGAAACACTCAGATCACCATGGAAAGATGAGGTACCACCAATCTCAAACACAGGGACAGTTGGATGAACAACCATATTTGTGCTGTGACATAACAGCCTTTCTTATCCTACTTTGAGTGTTTCCAAATGGCAAAGGGAGCCCAGACTGACCCAGCATGTTACGATGAGCACAGCCTCTGTCAACAGGCAGATGGCTTCTGTTGTCGTTGTTGTTGTGTCCCTTCACATAATTTCTGACTTATGGCAACCTTAAGGTGAACCTACTGCAGAGTTTTCTGGGCAGAATTTGTACAGAGGGAAGTTGCCCTTGCCTTCCTTTAAGGCTGAGAGGGTGTGACCTGCCCAGGGTCACAGAGTGGACTTCCACGGCTGGGTGGGGATTAGAACTCTGGTCTCCTAGTGCCCTAATCCAATGCTCAAATCGTGGCATCATGTTGTGTCTCAGATGGATTCTAGAGTCCCTGTAAACGTCACAACCAAATGGCACAGACTGGGTTAATTTTGTATGCAGCAGATGGGAGACTGATGAAGGTCAGGTGCTTTAGGTTACGTTTCAGCGGAAGAAACCGGCAAAACTACCTCTGACTATTCCTTGCCTCAGAAAACCCTATGGAATTCATGGGGTGGCCATAAGTCAACAAGTAACTTGAAGGCACATACACACCCAGGCCCTACTAGGAAGTTTCAGTTTAGATTGGCAGTTCAAGGTTGGGGATAAACTGAAGGCTTGAAAAAGGACTGGTGGAGTCAACTTTCCTGTTAGCAATGTGTGTCTACTGTTCTCATTGCTGTTGGGATGAGAGATGGGTCATGCGTACGCACTTCATTTTCCTTTACTTGCTGCTGCACTACATAAACTTTGAGAGAACCACCTTCCATCAGTTTTGTCATCGGTGGGTGCTCCAGCTGAGATCTCTGTTATCCAGCCACATGGAAGTGGAGTGCTAGCTATAGTCTAGGTGGAATGAGTTCCTTAGGACCCCAGTTGTACCACCTGCTGCAAGAGGAGGATGCAACCCCCTGGCTAAAGGGTGCTCACCAATGGCTTCTCTTCATACTAGAGAGAAGGCTATATTTAGGAAGCATTTCCCAATGGTAAGACCAGTTCAACAGTGGAATATGCTGACTGGGAATGTGCTGGAGCCTCCTTCTTTGGAGGTTTTTAAACAGAGGCTGGATGGCCATCTGTTGGGAGTGCTTTGATGGTGAATTCCCGCATGGCAGAATGAAGCTGGACTCAGTGGCCCTTGTGGTCTCTTCTAACTCCATGATTCCATTATTCTAAAGGATTGATCATCCTCATTTACCACCAATTAAGCTATCTTATAACAGTGACCCGTGACAGTTTCAGTACCAAACAAAGGCTTGGAATTGCAACCAGTTCCACTCAGAATACATGTCCTGTCATTAATACACAGCAGGTAGCAGAGTGGAAATTCCCTGCCTGCAGGGCAAAATCAGTGTGGTGGATGCTGGTTTTGTGTGTGTGTGTGTGTGTGTGTGTGTGTGTGTGAGAGAGAGAGAGAGAGATGCTGGCTTCCTTTCTCAGGGTATTCAGACACCGCTGCTCTTCAGCTAACAGCTTCATGCTTTGCAGGGAAGCAGGTTTGTCCCCTGCCAGACCTTTCATGAATAGAAATTAAGCACCCACCCAAGAAGCTCCACAGGCGACTGACAGGGTCAGGCTGGGACACCGCCAGAGTCCGGGCCATCAGGAAAGAACAACAGTCAGAATCAGGCTGGCCAAGCATCAGGTAAGAAAGAGCTGCACAGGGTGTAGCTGGGAAAACACAGCCCCCAGCACAGTTTGAAAAAGTTACTTTGCTGGACTTCAACTCCCAGAATCCTCCCACTAGCATAGACAATGGCTTAAAATTCTTCTGGGGCTCTTCCAAATTGCTCTTAAAAAAATAATCATAATCAACGCTCACAATATTGCTCTGTGGGTTTTGGCTGCTGTTTTTAGCTGTGTCCACTCTGTCCATTCTTTAGGGAAGCTGTTTGTAGCAATTTCTAGGACTAGAGCTCTTCTAGTTTTTTTAAGAAAAAAATAAGGGACATAATTTGCTGATGTGAACCTATGATTCGAAGGACAAATTTTCTCACCCTTTCCCTTTTTACATTTTAGTTTTAGAACTGTAGGGTTATAAGTGCAAAAGTACCACCTCAGTAACACAACTCTACAACTCCTTCAGGATTTTTTTAAAAGAATTTTTTGATTCATCATATCTCAAAATGAAAAAAATCCACTCATGGGTGGGGAAAAAAGTGCTGCAACTGCTGTTCGAATACTAAAGTTAGGATTGTCCATGCCATCACATTTCTGATTTCTAAGTATGGTCGTGAAAACTGGACACTGAAGAAAGCTGACAGGGAAAAAATCAACACCTTTGAAATGTGGGGCTGGAGAAGAGTCCTACAGATACCCTGGAATGCTAAAAAGACAAATAAATGTGTCTGAGAGCAAATCAAGCCTGAACTCTTCCTAGAAGCCAAGATGACCGAGGCTGTCGTATTTTGGCCATATCATGAGAAAACCTGACTCACTAGAAAAGACAGTAATGTGTGGCAAGGCAGAAGGCAGTAGGAAAAGGAGAAGAACCGGGTTACAGATGGGTAGACTCAGTCAAGGAAGCCACGGCTGCCCTGAATCTGCAAGACCTGAACAAGGTGGCTGAGGATGGGGTCACTTGGAGGTTTCTATACACAGGATCGCCAGAGGCCAAAATCAGCTTGATGACAGTTAGCAAAAAAGTTGAACTTTACAGCAAGAAACACCAGAAGATCTAGACACATATGGATCATCAGGAGTGGTCCAAGTTTTATTAGTCTACTAGCGTTATTTAGCCGGCGTTGCCCAGGGTTTTTATTTTCCTCTTAACAACCCACCAAACTGTCTTCTCCATTTCCTGTAACTTTGCTCCATATTTTCCAATGAAATTTGTATTCAGAGTTATTTATATACACAGTTTGGATTCCTGAGGGAGTACACTGCCCTCCTCTTTGCTGCTGGGCCTCGTGTCCATAGCAACCAGCCTATTCCTATACCTGTAGCTTATCCCCATATTCCCCAATCCAATCTGTATTCATAACTAGTAACATACAGAGAGAGGTTGGGTTCCTGTGGGAATACACTGTCCGCCTCCATGCTGCTAGGCATCTCCATAGCAACTGGCCTATTCCAGTATCTGTAACTTTTCCCCATAGTCCCCAGTCCAATCTGTGTTCTCTGGTGATGCTGATGTACTGGCTTTTGATTTTTTTTTTGCTTTCTGTTGAATTTGTGCAATGGCCTTATGTTTCTCTGGAAGCATTTTTTGTTTTGAATTTCAGCTTTAAGATTCCTCTCGTATGGAACCCATACAAACTACTGTGTGAGGCGAGAAGACCTTGTAACTATGTTGTGTATGTCGCTTTAATTTTTCTCACATATACCTCCCAAATGTTTTCTGGCATCCTTACTGATGGTAGGCCTCGTCTCCATAGCAACCGGCCTGAGGCCCAAGAGCTCTCCGGCTGAGAATTCTAAAGGCCCCTCCCTAAACTGCCAACCCCAGGATTCCATAGAATCTGCACAGCTGGCCAATCATATGAGGTCTTCTCGCCTCACACAGCCAATCGTATGAGGTCTTCGCCTGCCTGACGCAGACAGACAGACAAACACACAGACAAACATTGACTTTTATATAGTAGATGGTACAACTTCCGTGATGTAAATCATAGAATCACAGAGCTGGAAGAGACCATCTTGCCAAATCCAACCCCATTCCGCCAAGCAGAAATATTCAACTAAAGCACTCCTGAAAGATAACGATCTGATCTCTGCCACCAAAGGAGGACAGACCGCCTCCCTCTGAGGCAGTATTTTCCACTGTCAAACAGGCAAGAAGTACTTCCTAACATTTAGGGGCAATCTTCTCTCTTCTGACTTGCACCCATTGCTATGCGACTGCAACAAACCTGCTGAAACAAAAGGATGGCAACTAGGACACTTTTGTAAGACTGAGAAATCACTGGTAGAAAGCAAAGGAACAAAGCCAAATGTTAATACTGATAATATACTGCTACAGCGAACTAAGACAACTGAGCCCCTTTGCAGCCTGCTGCTGCCGGCATCTTCAGAAAGCTGCGGTGGATCTTTTGGGTGGCTACTGAAAAGATGACCCAGACTGTAACAGATATGTTATTACCTGACGCAAGGGCACACATCATACCAGGCAGTACCCAACCAGCTCTTTCTCTCCAAAGATCTCCAAAGAAACAACTGCTGGGATTGCTGTATGATGGACAGTGTACGAGATAAGCCACATGCTCCATTTCTGGAGAACCATAAATACATTACTGCTACATGAAGGGATACTGTCAGTAACTAAGTCAGCGCAGGGGCCATTTCAACCTTTTAGATCAGGCAGACAATGCATCGAAAAGCTGGGGAATCACAAAATGATGGTGTCACAGGTAAGGGAGGGGACAGGGCCTTATGGGGGATCCCAGAGGGCTGGATGTTGGCCACAAATGGGCTGATTCAGCCCACCTCTAGTACAAGAGCAATGGACTGCCTTTCAACCATGATGCCATGTAGAACAGGAGTGGACAAACCTCCCTTGCAAGCCACCCCGCCCAGCAAGCTTTAAATACATCCTTTCTCTGCAGTCCCTCTCAAAATGGCGACAGGAAGTAACAGGATGTTACAGGATGTTACTTCCTGATGCCATTTTAAGAGGGACTGCAAAAGAAAATGGTGCTGTTAAGGAGGTAGCAGAGGATTCTGGAATGCTTGTGGAGGTGGACATATTTGTTTTCACACATTTGTTTGATGGCTTTCTGTGTGGTTTTGGGGTATGCCTGGAGAAGAGAAGGGTAAGAGGTGACACGATAGACACGTTTAAACATTTGAGAAGATGTTGTATTGAAGATGGGCAGGCTTGCTTTCTGCTGCTCCAGAGATTAGAACATGGAGGAATGGATTCAAGCTACATAAAAACAGATCCCACCTAAACATTAGGAAGAACTTCCTGACAGTAAGCACTGGTCAATGGTGGATACACTGCCCTGGAGTATAGTGAAGTCTCCTTCTTTGGAGGTTTTTAAACAGAGGTTGGATGGCCATCTGTTGGCAGTGCTTTGATTGTGTATTCCTGCATGGTCGGGGGTTGGACAAAATGGCCCTTCTGGTCTCTTCCAACTCTACAATTCTGTGATGTTTATTTTTTTTAAAAAAAATTAGGGTGTTTGGGGGAGTTTTGGAGTCCATGCAGCCTGCAGGCCACCCTTTCTCCAGCCCTGATGTAGTAGGCCATCACCATTCCACAGATGGAGACATGGCACAACCTTGCTTCTTCTTATCAACCCTGGATGCTAGAAAAAGGAGGGCGTACATTTGAACATTCTGTTTGCCACTGCCTCTTGCATAGTTCAGCTGGGCCCAAAAAGCACAGCACCTCATCCATCCAACAGTACAGAAAATTGAAAGCCTGTTTAAAAGAGGTTGGCGTGGGTCAATGTGGCAATTAGATAACACTTCCACTGCTTAGCTGCCAATTAACATTTGAGAATGGCAAAGGGAGCCTGCCCGTACCAAGACAGGCCAGCCAACGCTGATGACCCTGCATTTCTCTCTCCATAACTCATTAAGCTGCCTTCCGCTGGGCCCAAAGGGGTGCTTAGATCAGAGCAGAGTTTGCTGTCTTGAGGCCAAGGGGTGAGAAGTGGCAGGCAACAGAAGCTACAGAAATATAGCTTTAATTTCCCCGCCTAATCTGCTACATGTTGAAGGCTTACTAAATGCCACTCAGCTTCACAAGTCTCCTCTCTCCCTGCCAGAAAACAGGGCCAGAAGTTGCATTAGGAACAAGAAAGTCAAACCACAGGTGGGGCGGCCAATAGTGGGTACCCGGGAACCAAAAGCTCCTGAAACAAGAGTCGAAAGGGAGATGGAAGATCTTTTCTCTTCTACGAAATGAACAGTGGGCATAGAAGCCAAGAGGAATCTCAAAATCAAGGAATCTATTGTGTTGTAAAGTCAGTCAGCCACACAGGGTGGGCAAATGCAGCAGGTCCAGGGGCTGCGCAAACTGCCAAAATGCCCCCCTAAAATTGGGGGGGACAAAACAAAAACAAGAAGTGGCTGTACATCTGCTTCTGAGTTGAAATTTTTGTTTGTTTTATAGTTGCAGGAACCTCTGTAACCTATTTTAAAGATGGTTCATTGGTCCTGGGGATCATCTTTTCCAGTGAGTCATGTCACCCTGTGCTATGTCTAAAGTACGAGAGCTTCAGTTCAGTCAATTCAGTTTTTAGGGGGATTCAAGATTGATCTGCTCTTGTATCCATTAGAATATAATTTTGTATGTGCCTTCAAGTCGTCTTATATGGCCTGTCAACTTATGGCAACTCTATGAATTTTAGAGGGTTTTTTTAGGCACGAATACAGTCAGCCCTCCACATTTGCAGGTTTTACTTTCACAGATCTGCTTATTTATGAGTTTCTCCAACCCCTCCCCACCCCCATTCTGGCACTTCTTTTCTGGGGGAATCTTCCCTCTCAGCAGCTCTGATCAAGCTGTGCAACCCTTTAAAAACCCGCCTCTGGTCCTCTTCCTACTCCACCAGCCATGGCCTGGCCTGCTAAGGACAGCTTGCAAACCAATTTCACAGCACCACAAACCCTCTCCCCATACCCTCCACACACCCAAGAAAGGAAGTGGGTGAGAGAGAGGACGCCTAGGGCTGTCATGTCAACCCACCCATTTTCTCTCTCCTTTCCATGACCTGGTTTGGACCCTTAGTGCCCTCCCACCACGCCTTCTCCCCTTTCCCACACAGATACAAACACATATTAGTATTTGCGATTTCCCACTTTAGCGAAGGTCCTGCACCCATAACCCTAGCAAATGTGAAAGGTCAACTGTCCTCAGTGGTGGTTTTGCCCATTCCTTCCTCTGAACTATAGCCTAAAGCATGTGGTATTTGCTGGCAGTCTCCCATCTAATTATTAACCAGGGCTGACCCTGTTTAGTTTCTAAGATCAGATGGGATCTGGTGCTTTTTGAGTATTTAGAGGCTAAGAATATAATTAAGACGCCAAATCACCTGGCGACAGATGTTGAAAAGTATCTAAGGCTGATTTCTAAGGGATCTCCACTCTTCTCCCTGCTGGGATGCTGCATACTCCCAGAAGTTCTGTAGTTCAGGTCTGGGCTGCATCTGTTCCCCATGCTTCTTTTTCATAAGGCATTCTGTTCCTCTCCACCAGTTTTATTTCTGACAGCTGCTTTGAACATCTGATAAGCTTTTGCTTATAACCTGAACACATTAGACCCCAGAACACCATCTAATTCTGGGACTTCCTGCTCCGATATAGCAGTCTCTGCTCCTTGGGAGAAAAATGAGTGGGTTTCACCTGCCAAGGCTGCTAACTCTAATTAATTAATTAATTAATTAATTAATATTTATATTAATATTTAATTAATTAGTTAAAAGAAGACAGTGGCTGCCTCCAGAAGTTGTTGGACTCCCAGCTTTCATCAGATCTAACCAGCAAAGCCAGTAGTCGGGGATGCTGGGAATTGTATTCCAGTGTCATCTGAAGACCCACCTCTGAATTAAAAGGACATCCTGTTATGGTTTTGCTTCCTTCTTTGTTCCAGGAAGGTCACATTCTATCAGTCCCTGGCACAGTTTTGGGGTGGGAGGCATTCCCCCCCGCCGCACCAAGCCAGACAAAGAAAGAGGGAGTTGTATGGTGCTCCAAGATAACAAAAAAATCCTCCTTGCTTCACAAGACACCAAATTCTGTTTCTGCCCACCCCCAAAGGCCACTTCCTTTGGATATTCTTATACAAGCACCTCTATTGTTTCTGACAGCAGGAAATATCTACCTCTGTTTCTACAGTTATAAGGACTAGTAATATAACAATAGGCAAAAAGTTTTGACTTTTCCTTAGCTCCTGAAAACACAAGTAAGTTGCATCCAAGAAAGCAGTTTAAGCTGAAATTCTCCACTACATCCAAAGTACTTGAAAAAAAAAATCATCCTCTAGATCCAACAACAAGACCTAACAACTCACAGTCCCAACCTAGATGATAAAGCATAACACAATTGTTTACCTATAATTCTATGAGTGTTGGCAAGCAGATGTCCTCAACTCCCAGCTTGGATGCAACTCAGTTTTGTTTTCACCAACTGATGTAGCAAAAGTCAAACATTATGCCACTTTATTTGTTTATCACTCTCTCTCTCTCTAAATAGTTAACTGCATCCCTCTGAGTTCTGGAGCAAATTTGTCAGAAGTACTGTTGGTTTTTAAATCGTATATTTATTTATTTATTCACACACTCTTCAAGTCTGTCTCTTCAGTCATGAGGTCTCACAATTTGTTATGACAACTTGTTATGACTCTGTCTCCCTTATGAGCCCATGAGAGCTCTAAGACCTTCTGGAGATACCCCCTTCTCTCTTTTCAGGATTGTTTGGTGAGAACAAGGGAGATAAGCCTTCCTGGTGGCTGCTCTCATACTCTGGAACTCCCTTTGTAGGGAAACGAAGATAGCTCCCTCTTTGCTTTCCTTCTGTCAAGTAATCTGTTTAAAAACCTCCAAAGAAGGAGACCCCATGACACTCTGAGGCGGTGCATTCCACCATTGATCTGCTCTTACTGTGCCCTTCAGATGCAGGAGTAACATACACAGCTCCAACTATCATCTTCCGACTCACTTTTCTCTCGTTGTCCCACCTCCTCTATCAGGGGATGTTAACACTATTCCCAGAGACATTGTACAACCTTGAAGGAAGCTGCACACCCACACAGCCAGTTAGGAAGGGCAGTTCAGATAAAAATGGCAAATACATACTTCTCTCGTCTCAGCTGGAGCAATAAGCAGGAAAGAGCCTCAGGGTGTTCTGAAAGAGAAAGCAAGGTTTGTTAACCTGGGCTCAGCTGTTAACAGACTTCAGCAAAGGCCCCTGGGTGTTGTTCTTTTCCATGGAACTGGCAGTGAGAGCAGACACAGTTCTCTGTAGCTGAGGGGAATGAACCCAACTTTTGGGCTATAATAACGTTTGAGACAGCAAGATAGTACCAGAGCTTTCAGTGCTTGTTAACACAAACAGTTCAAATTCCCTGTATACAGAAAATAAGTAAGCCTCAAAAAAAGTTTAGGCTAGAGTGCAACTTCCCTGACATTGTAAATTTCTATCTGCAGGGGAGAGAGAAGGAGAATTATGTGAACAAGAGCAGAATTTGCAGATGTCAATTTGGAGGGATTAAGTTCCCCCCACTAGCTGTGGGAATCTTGAGGATTTACAGTCCTGAAAGCCAACTTGTCCAAACTCTGAAACTGGGCTGCACCATCTCAGACATGGGCTTCACACCAGTGAACGTTGTTCCACAAGTCTTTCTTCCCCTGCGTACAGAAAGCTAGCCAGAGTGAAAACTCTCACTTTGAAATAGAATCATAGAAATGTAGAGTTCGAAGAGACCTAGCATTCTATATACAGGGACGTAAAAGGTTCCATTTTATTTTGTGGTGGGGTGGTTTTAGTTAATTATATCCCTCTCCCTTTCTCCCAGAGTTCAGCTTGACCACAACCTTTCAGAAGTAGGGTCTCTGTTAGCCAAATGCCATGGAAATGAAACATTATACTCCCTTATTATTTCTGTATTTCTGGACCCCATTTTCGTGGTTCCTGTAAATCTCCACCAGTTCCCTTAAGCTTCCATTTTTTTAAAAAAGCAAGATTTTCAGGCAGATTTTGCCCACAAACCATGCAAAAAGCTCCTCAAATGAATGAAAATATACAACGATACTACATAGCATCTCTCAGAAGTACCACAGAGTCCTGCAAATACCTCAGGTTTTTTCCCCCTGTGGTCCTCCTCAAAAGAGTGACAGGAAGTAATCCTGCATCACTTTCTGTTACTATTTTGAGAAGCCCTGTTGAGGAAAATGGAGGTATTTGAGCTTCTTGTTGTTGGGGATGGCCCATGTGAAGGAAAAAATGGGCTCAGCTGGTATATTTGCAAGTGAATGGAAAGGTGGGCGAAACATCCGCGAGACCCACCAGGTGGGCATCTCTGGGTGTACCCCACCCTGAGTTCACAAGCAAGTGCGATGCTGGTATCAATCACTTGTCACACACACATACCTCCCCACCTCCAATACACCCAGACCTCCCCACTCCCCCTGGCATTCCAAGAATGATCTGGTCCTTCCCAGTGGATCCTCACCTTTGTACTTGAGGTGCTGAAGGATGGGAATGATGGTCTCCAGGGGTATGTTATGGGCCAGAAAGAGCTGCCAGGTGCAGTATTGCTCAAATGTCTCCCACTCCAAACTCTCAACTGGAAGGAAAAGGGGGAAGTTGGCTGTCAGATACTCCAGGCGACAAGCAGAGCTAAGAAAGGATTCTCTGTCCTTGGGTCTGAACACAACCCTCCTTCGGTCCCAATCCAGCCCTCTGGGCTTCCTGTGACACTATCATGCAGTCGTTTCTTTGCTTTTGTGTACCTTCTCTAAAAGGCTGAAATGCTTCTCTTCAGTAATTTAGTAATTGGTATATTAATAACTTAGTAATTACTAATTTATTAATAATAATTTAGTTCACTGATAAATAACATTAGTAATTATAATAGTATAGTAATAATAGTAATGATAATAGTAATAATAATGCAAAGGTCTTCATATTCTGAGGCCATCAGATCTTGTCTTATCTGGGAAGCTAAGCAGAGTCAGGAATATCAGGCGCTACAGTCTGTGGTCATTTTTGCACTAGACTGTTATAGCGCTACGATTCCACTTTCAACATTCTATGGAATCCTTGGGTTGCAGTTTACGGAAGGACCTCAGGTAAACCCCAGGATTCCATAGGATGTCAAAAGTGGAATAATAGCGCTATAACAGTCTAGTGCAAAAATGGCCTATATTTCAGAGGAAGGAAGTGGCAAAACCACATCAGAGTATTCCTTTCCCAAGCAAACCCTATGCGATTTATAGGGCTGCCATAAATCAACAGGCAACTTGAAAGCACACACACACTCACTATCACCAACATCAGAATGCCATTACCCATTTTTCAAAACAGAAGCGGACTTTGAATCATTTCTCTTTTCCTTCATTTTTTCTGGCAAACTGTGTGACCTTCAGATCCACTGAAATTCCCCACCTTCACACTGGACTTGTGAAAATTAAGAGCTTTTTGGTCTCACTTCTTTCCACTCACCACTGGAATTGTTGTTCTGTGGCTTCAAGTCATGCCCAACTTATGGCACCTGTAAGGCAACCCAATCATGGGGTTTTCTGGGCAAGATTTGTTTACCATACTACACTGCATTGGCTTTCATTATTGGATTGCACCCTCCAAATAAAGACCTTCTCCGAAGCTGAATTTACCCCTTGGGATGAAAGAAGTTCCATCTCTGGCTCTCCTCATTGTACTTTTGAGGCTGTAGTTCAGTACATTTTCCCGAAAGATCTGCCTTCTATTGAACACAGCCACTGGGTCATTGGTCCCAGAATTATTTCCTCTGACTGGGCACAATGCAGACAGGTCCTTGGCAAGGCAGAGCTGCTGAAGTTCCTCAGTGGTCAGACCAGATAGGCAAGGTTTATTTGAAACAGTAGCATAATTACAGAACTTTTGACGTTACAAGAACCGAGAGAGAAGATGCGCATGGGAGTTGCTTAACAAAGGTTGCAAGATCTACAGAACAGAGTCTTCATCGTCCTTCCCAGGCAAACCGATGTTCTCAGAGCAGGACAAATTGTTCTTACATATCTTACTGACCTTTGACATGGGTCTTTGCAGACTGCAAGAAGTGAGATAGAATAGATTCAAATCAAAATGTATTCAAAGATTTTTTTAAACCCTCAGAATGGCTTGTTTAGAATTGCTTGGGAACTCAGAAATAAAGAGCCAAATGCTCAGAAGTGTTTTTGTGCCTGATGGAAACAGACAATTACAAAAAGCGGATGGATTCCTTTAAGTAGTTGGAAGAGGCAGGGCTGGAAGCTGGTAAAACTTATCAGACCAAGCAATAGTGATATCAATAGCATGTGCATTTCTATACCGCTTATCAGCTAAGCACTTTCTAAGCGGTTTACAATGTGTTAGCTACTTGGCCCAACAAACCAGGTACTCATTTTACTGACCTGCAGAAGGATGAAAGGCTGATTCAACCTGGAGCCCGGCAGGATCGAATTCACAACCTTGTGGCTGTAGTACTGGCATTTAACCACTGCGTCACCAGGGCTCTAAGCAGCTAGGAAGGGAGGGCCCAGGGCCTAAAAGTACTGTATATATTTCTGTCTGCAGCCCCAAATCCCAGATTTTTTTATCTGATAAAAGGAGGAAAAGCTGTATTCATGACACACCAATCCCTGAGCATGTGGTATGCTGGCAAATGGCCTCAAATTATGTACCAAATGCTGCTGCGTTCCATCTGTTGTGACTGTGGCTGACGCCTGCTGTTGCTGCTCTCAGTTCTGAGAATTAGGCTATGAAGAAGGCCTTCTGTGAAGCCCACCTGAGGTCTCAACAGAGCCAGTGCAATGTAGTGGTCTTAACTAGGGAGAGAGAGAGAAATGCAAAGAGAACAGACTGCTCATTGTCTTAAGCTGAATGTGGACAAAACAGAGATCCTGGTGTTTCAGCCTGATCACTCAGCAGTCCCTCTTTCATGTCCCCCACTGGATTTACAGAGTTGCACAGTGCCTCCTGTCTCAGTTATCAGGAACCTTGGAGTCCTGCTGGATGACTGCTTATCTCTACATCCCTTTATTGAGACTACAGCAAAAGCACACAACTTCCATCTTTTGAACATCCGCAGGATCTGGAGGTTCCTGACTGTAGAGACTGCCTATTTGTTTGTCCAGGTCTTGGTTATCTCACGCCTGGATTACTGTAACAGCCTGCTGGCAGGTTTGCCTTCCTACTCCCTTCTTCCTCTGGTTTTAATTCAGAACCATGCTGTCCGGGTTGTTTTAAATCTGCCAAAATATTCACCTGTTACTTCTTCCCATAGATCCCTTCGCTGGCTACCAGTTCCGGCCAGGCCTGTTTCAAACTTTTGGTCCTGGTATTTAAAGCTTTGCGCTTTAACCTCCCTCAGTACCTTGCAGCTCGGCTTGTGTGGTATGTTCCATCCAGGAATTTGAGATCTGCAGGCAAAGGATTATTGTCTGTTCCACCAACGCGCACAGCTCTGTCAAGGCTGTGAGCCTTTCAGGATCTGGCCCCACATTTGTGGAACGGTCTTCCTTTGGACCTCCAGCTGGAGGAGGATCTCATCCATTTTCACAAATGGTTGAAGACTTTCCTCTTTGACTGTCCACCTTAAGTTGCTGAGATGTGTTTAAGGTGCTGAGATGGGTAGTGACTGGTGGGGTGTTGGGGGTTTCATACCATGCATTGCTGTGGTTTTCTGTTTTAATGACTGTCCATGACTGTGTATGTCATTGTTCCGCCCTCTGGTGTAAAGGGTGTTACAAATAGACATTTATTGTTATTTATTATTATTATTACCTTAGCACTGAGACTCTTCCACGTCAGCTGAATACTGAGAGAATTGTGCGGACAGCTAGAAACATATTGTTTTATACTCCGCAGAGCTGAAGTGGTTTGAGCAATGGACTATGACTTTGGAGACTAGTGTTTGAATTCCCACTCCTTGGGCAAGTTGTACTCTCTCAGCCTTAGAGGAAGGCAAAGGAAAACCCCTTGGAAGAAATCTTGCCAAGAAAACCCCATGATAGGTTCGCCTCACGGTCACGACTTATATACAACAACGACTTGAGGATATACAAAAACAACGAACACAGCCCAAATCTCATGAGTGCAGGGCCTCTCACAAGTGTGCTTGTTTCCTGAGAAATCTTTGTTTTCGTGGAAGTCTGGGTCTTCCACAAGAGGCCGCCCTCTCACAAGGTTCACATCCAGTGACAGTTTTGATCCAGCCTGCTATCAGAGAAGGCTGTCCTGTTTGAAAACTCTGGCAGCTCTAATTAGCCGCTCCCCCTGCCAAAAAAACACACCATTGGTGGCCATGGGCAACCTCCTAACCCCTGCCTTTACACTCAAGGCTCTTTCTACCACACTCTCTGAAAGGACAGCCTCCCCGTCACCCAACTGCCAGACCTCCAGCTCACCCAGAATATTCAGGACTGAATCCTTTCGGAACATCACCAAGTTGCCCATCATGACGTGGCACACCAACTCCTGGAGCTGCAAAAGAAAAGCAGGAGTTAGTAAGCTTTGCAACGGGCAGACCTCAGGCTTACTGGGGTCTCTTTCAAAGTACCCAGTGATAACACTTTGATACCACTTTAAGTGCCATGGAGAGCCATCTTCTGTTTTCTAGCTGAATTAAACCCAACAAATCTGTACCTAATACCACAAGACAGAATCACAGAATTATAGAAGAGACCACAGAGGCCATCCAGTCCACCCCCCTGCCAGGCAGGAACGTGTACATCAAAGCACTCCCAACATGTCTATATGTCTATGAGGCCTCCTGTTTCCTCACCCACCCCTTGTTCAAGGAATATGGGTGATGACTGGTTGAAGAAGGGAGAAGAAGTTGGGGTTTTGTGTGACAAGTGATGAGAGTGAGGATAATAAGAGAAGCAAGCACCCCTTCTCCCTCCCAACGTGGAATTTTCACTCGAAACTCAGCATTCCAACTTGGGCATCAACCAGAACTCTCTGCCAGAATTAGAGGTGTCTTGCACAATGCCCGCGTGAGCCATGCCTGCCACAGACAAGACAGTGATTCTCTTTTATTGTTATAAATATCTGCACACACAGACGCCTGGGTGAGTTTGCTTCATCTGCCCCATTCCAGAGCTGACAAAAGCTACATTTCAGGTGTATGAGGCTGCAAACCCCATGACATATTATTACTCATGGTGGCTGAGAATGATGGGCACTGTAGCCTGACACACTTAGAATGTGCCATGGAGGTAAAGGCTGCTTTCGTTCCCAGTTCTGCATCAACCTCTTTCTCTCTCTCCCACTCATCCCAGAACTGGATTGCAAAACCATGCAAAGGAATACAGGAAGCCCCCAGCTTTTGACACCCCATTACCTGATGACTCGCTCTTTTGACACTTCCAAATTAAGGACAAATTCCATTAATGCAACAGGGATTCCACCCTTTCATCTGTTCTTCTTGCCTATGGAGGCTTGCTTGGGACCACTTGCAAGCTTGTAAAGAAAGCTGAGAGGGAGGTGCCAAGCCAGCTGATAGACTTTGCAAGCAGCATGCATGCAGTTGGTCCCAAGTGAGCCTCTGTAAGTCCTTCATGATCCCTACGATACGGTATATGCGTTCCACTTTTCAACCAATTCTGTTTTCTGAGAGTGCTCTAGTCCGTAATCAGACAGACAAGTGGGGGAAGTCTGATTTCCTTTATCATATTTGTAACCAGAGAATTTAATCTTCCTTAATTCAGAGACAGAGGCAAGGAGATTCAGCAAAGCAAGGAGATTCATGGGAGATCCTGTGAACTGGCATGGTAACCAGCCCCCAAGAGACATATAGTCCCACACTCAGGAAACAGACAAAGCAGACAGAAAAAGAATTAGAGGAAGGGGTGAAGGGCAAAGAAAAACAGAAGGGCGTGCATGTTAGAGGGGACATGGAGAGCATGGAAGGAACCAAATAAGGTTTGACTCTTCTCCCACCGCCCACAAGTCTCATGGCACTTCAAACCTTTCCCAGATCTGATACCATCAGCTCGCCTGTGCCCTGTGAAGGAAAACCAGCCAAAGAGACCCAGTCGGCCCCTATCAGTATGGGAAAAAGAGAAATATTTTTATGGCCGAAGCTGGTATACAGAGAAAAAGTGGAGAGGTTTATGGGTAGGGGATAGACGGGAGAAGAGAATTAGCTTTTGGATCAGGCTCAGACGTATTACAGCGGAGGCTGGGTTGGCAAATATATTGCTTGCCAAAGCCTCCGCCTCCCACCTCTGCACCTTGGCTATTTTTGGGCTACTCTACACTGGTGCCATGGCAACTTATTAGCAATGGCACTGCACAGCAAGTTCCCAGGAGGCTCTTTATCCAGAAACATGCTCCAGTGTATTAGAATTCCTAAAATAATAAAACTGGGCTGAGGCCCAGGTCTTCTGGTCTGGAGAGCCATTGTTCTGACTCTGAATTGGCTGCAGCATCTCAGTGGCAAGAAAAAGGCCTCTGCACTAGATCTGCAGGAAATTCCTGCTTCCTTGCCACCCACCAGGCACACATCTGAGGCTGAACTCCAGGGGCGAAAAGGGAGGTCAATGCTGAGTTTGAGACTGCTCAGTTCAGGCCCTGGGGTTGAACTGGATGTGCCACCAGTAGGGTGATATGTACACACCAATCCTGCAAGGCGAGCCAACTTGTGATGAACACAAAGCAACGGATCAAGCAGACTTCACTCTCTCGTTCCACAACAGGAGATCTTACCTGAGCTGAATCAATGACAGCCACAATCATGTTCAACAGCTCCCCACTCCGCAGGGTCTCATCTGGAAACTGAGAAAGAAAGGACAAGTGATCAGAAGACAGACAAGGTCAGGATGTCACTCTTCATTCTTACAAGAATGAATAATTTCAAAAGTTTTCTCCCTGCTGGGTAGGCTCACTAGAGTTGTGGCACATTTTCCAAGAGTATCTTTTTCCCCTTCAAAAGTTCATAAAAAAAAAAATCAAAGAACTGGGAGTTATCACAAAAAGCTCACACTTTTAGCAAAATTTTGCAGGGAAAAAATGTTTTCTGTACAAAAAAGTTGATTTTTGCACAATTGAGTTTTTTCCATGAAAAAGTTCCAAATGACACAAAATCTCTCACTGGCAGGCCATTTTCTTGATGGGGTATCTCAACGCCTTGGAGGCACTGTGGAGCACAAGTCAATTGGCAAGTGTCATTCACATCCCTGCAAAAAGGCGACTTGGTTCTGTTTTAAGAGGTCACACAATTGAAGCCACTCCTATATCAGTTATGTGGACCTGGGGAAGGACTGCTACTTCTACCATTTTGGTTTAGTTTACAAAATCGAAAGAATCAGGCAATAAAAATCTGAGATGGCCCACCAGACAATACCACTTCATACAACTAGAGAAACACCACTCTGGTGAATATTCCTCTCTGGATTTCATTTTCAGATGCACCATTGAATACTAAAGTTAGGATTGTCCATGCCATCATATTTCCATGTATGGTTGTGAAAACTGGACAGTGAAGAAAGCTGATAGGGAAAAAATCAACTCCTTTGAAATGTGATGCTGGACACTGGTGTCTGGTGCATCTTTACATTTCAGGATCTTGCCTAGCTCCTTCACAGAATCATAGAGTTGGAGGAGACTGCAGGGGCCATCCAGTCCAACCCCCTGCTGTGCAGGAACACACATCAAAGCACTCCCAACAGATGGCCATATAGCCTCTGCTTAAAAACCAGCCCAAAGAAGGAGACTCCACCACACTCTGAGGCAGCATATTCCACTGCCAGACACCTCTGACTGTCAGGAAGTTCTTCCTGAGGTTCTGGTGGAATCTCCTTTCCTGCAGCGTGAATCCATTGCTCCTTGTCCTAATCTCTGGAGCAGCGGAAAACAAGCCCGCCCTTCCTCGACATGACATCCCTTCAGATATTTAAACATGGCTATCATGTCCCCTCTTAACCTTCTCTTCTACAGACTAAACACCCCCAGTTCCCTAAGCTTCCTCATAGGACTTCATGGCTTCCAGACCCTTCACCATTTGAGTCGCCCTCGTCTGGAAACACTCCAGCTTGTCAATATCCTTCTTGAACTGGGTGCCCAGAACTGGACACAGTATTCCAAATGAGGTATAACCAATGAGGTCTTTGTAACTGCCCTTCCAAGTTCTAGTCTTCTTCTGATTTCTTGACTGCAGTCTCCCTTCTGATTAATGACTAGGCCAAGGTATGGCTGAGGTCCAGGCTATCTGACAGATTGCATCTCCCCATGTGAGCCTCTCTGTTCCTGGCATCCTGAGGAGAGGCCTCTTTCATTCCGACCACCTTTGCCACACCATTAGTTGGAACACGTGACAGGGCCTTCTCAGTGGCTGCCCCTAGGCTTTGGAACTCTCTTTCTAAGGAGGTTAAGACAGCTCCCGTCTTGCTGTCCAGAGACTTTTTCATTCTGACAGGCTTTTGAGAACAAGCTGGAACGTGTCCAGAGGAGGGTGACCAAAATGGGAAAAGGCCTGGAAACCATGAAGCCCTATGAGGAGTGGCTTAGATTGCTGAGTATGTTTAGCTTGGAGAAGAGAAGATTAAGATGGGACATGACAGCCATGTTTAAATATTTGAAAGGGTGTCATATTTAAGATGGAACAAGTTTGTTTCTGCTGCTCCAGGGACTAGGACATGGAGCAATAGATTCCATTAAATATTAGGAAGAATTTCCTGATGGTAAGGGCAGTTTGACATTGGAATACACTGCCCCAATGGAGTGTGGTGGAGTCTCCTTCTTTGGAGATTTTTAAACAGAGGTTGGGTGGCCATCTGTCAGGAATGCTTTGATTGTGTATTTCTGCACGGCAGAAGGAGGTTGGACTAGATGGCCCTTGGGGGTCTCTTCCAACTCTAGGATTCTAGAAACTGAAGGTTTTTAAAGAAAGGGCTTTCCGGACCATGGGGTACTATTGTAACTGTGCTTTTTAAAAAGCTGCTTTTAAACAGTTTTAAGTTTTAAATTGTTTTTCATGTTGTTAAGTACTAAGCTTTTATTTTAAAATTTGTCAGCCCCCTTGAATCTGTTGGCAGAAAAAGGGGCAAGGATACATAGAATAAATAAATGAAATATCTTAATTCCTTGCTTTTGGTGTGTTTTAACTGTATTACACTTGTTTTAATTTGTACGCCACCTTGAGCACTAGCATTAGGGAAACGACAATAAGTATATCCTTAAAAATGACACCCATCTGAAGTAATATACTTCAGTCAGTCAGCTCAGGACCCGCTGTCTGAGTCTGTCACATTTTTGTTACATTGAGTATGTGGGTGGGTGGTGAGCTTTATATTTCACATTACTCACAGTTCTGTGGAATTTCCAGGGTTGCATAAATTCATAAATTGGTCTGCCAAAACAAATACATACACACAAACACACTGCGCTGATATGGTGCCTTTCTTTCAGCCTGAAATTCAAAATGACTTCTTCTACCTCCTTTGTATTTCCTGCCCTTCCAAGCTAACATACTGACTCCTGTCTATTTCTCTAGCTGAGAAAACTCAAGGGTCAATTGATTTTTTTTCTTTTTTCTTTTTTTTTAAAAGCCCTCCATGTCCAGATAACCTGGGCATACACGCTGAACAAATTTCACATTGTTTATCTGTTTGTTCTACTGACAAACCTCACCCTCTCCTTCTTTCACAAAGCCATCCAACTCATGGGCTGCAAGTTCCAATTCTGCACATGCATGTATACCAAACAGGCACACCTGGAAACACATTTCAGCCCGTCCCATCTTCCCCGTTGGGGATCCACTGCCACAGGGCTGTGGTGCTACCCCCTATGTCCAGCAGGGGGTGCCACAGGACGAGCCCAGCAGGTTGGTCAGTAACAAGGGGGGCCAGCATCAAGCTCGTGATTGCAAAACACTGGGGGTGAAAAAGAGAGACCCCCATCTGTGAAAGCCAGTGCCAACTCCAATTTGTTCATCTGTGTTTGATCTGTCAAAACCACAGAGGGAAGAAAACCTAACGCTCACCACTCCGTTCCAAATTAGAGGCAAACTTGAGCATACAAAACAACAAATACAATTAAGATTGTGCCAACGAGCCTTCCGTTTTGTGAAAAGTTCTGTTCCTTTCGGCTCACACAGTACAGTGAGTGCTCTTCCTGTGGTTAAATTGGATGCAAGGGAATGCCAGAAGACCTCCAGAATTGCCACAGCCCAGTTTTGCATTTATGTGCAAGGCATGCAAGTGTGCAGGGAGAGATCATTAATTCAAATGAAGGTACTTTGCAGACACGGGGCATCTAGCCGCCCACCCCACAGAGAGTCCTCACAAGTTAGAAGCCCAGATTTTACACCTCAGCTGGTACCCGAGTACCATAGCAATTCTATCTCCTACCAAATGAATTTTCACAAAATCAAACTTTCACCCAGCACTAAACTCAAGGGGAGGAAGAGAGGTTATGCATTACTTCTGCAGCTCCAACTCATTACAACTCCTTGATGCTACCGGGAGGCTGACATTAGAATAGAGGTGAGCAAAGTCTACTCATGGGTATGTCTCTGAAATGATCCTCCGGCCAACCTTTCCCGGAAAAAAATGAAAGCTGAATTGCTTCTCTTGGAAGCTTTTGGAAGTGATGATTCACATTTTAAACAGATTACATCCTCCTCCCCTGCGCTGTTTGAACATTAAATTAAAAATCTATCATAAGTTTTTGTGCACCCAAGTCCACTTCATCAGATGCATGATGAAGTAGACTGAAGGCCATGAAAGCTTGTATTTGAATTTTAAAGACTTTTTCCAAAAGAGAAATGTGCCTCTAGCCACTTCTGGGAGGGAATTCCTTCATTTTTGGCTGTCCATATGGCCCCCCCAGAAAGTTCAAGAGATAGAATAGTTGCCCATTCCATGTTAGAGCAAGCAACAGCTATCAGCCTTAGCAAATTAGCTTCTTATGGTCCTCCTTTTCAGGGCACGAAAAGATGGTTCAGCAAGACCTCCACAAAGTCTTGTTCACAGAGGCATAGAGTTGGAAGAGACCACAGAGCCATCCAGTCCAACTCCCTGCCATGCAGGAACACCCATCAAAGCACTCCCAACAGATGGGCATCCAGCCTCTGCTTAAAAACCTCCACAGAAGGAGACTCCACCACACTCCATGGAGGCAGCATCTTCCACTGCCAGACAGCTCTGATCATCAGGAAGTTCTCCCTGAGGTTCAGGTGGAATCTCCCTTCCTGCAGCTTGAATCCATTGCTCCCTGTTCTAGCCCCTGGAGCAGTGGAAAACAAGCCTGCTCTCTCGTCAACATGACATTCCTTCAAATATTTAAACGGGGGTTTTTGTTGTTGTTGTTGTTGTGTGCCTTCAAGTCATTTCTGACTTATGGTGACCCTATCATGGGGTTTTCTTGGAAAGATTTTTTTTCAAAGAGGTTTGCCACTGCCTTTTCCTGAGGGTTGAGAGAGTGTGAACTGCCCAGTGCCGTTGATTGGGTTTCCATGGCAAAGCAGGAATTCAAACCCTGCTCTCCCAGAGTCCTTAGTCCAACCACTATGCCACACTGGCTCTGCCACAGAGTTTGGCAGGTTCTACCAGCTATCTAAGGCTGCCCCAGCAACAGACTGCATGCCTGCCCTCTCATGACCTGCTGAGCTAATTACGGGGAAAGTGGACAATGAACTGGAGAGCATTTGTGGTCCTGAGAAATCAGGCTGTGAGCAATCCTCAGCTGGCCGGGCAGATCCTGGTGGTGGAGGAGGAGGATCAGGGGTGAGTTTTTAAAGGGCTGTGCAGGCTGACTGGAGCCAATGAGAGGGAAGCACCTGAGGTGGGCAGGGCACAGATTTGAGAAATTCTCAAACAATCAAATCCAAAGTCAAGCTGACAAATATGGAGGGCCAACTGTATATAACATTTTTAAAAAAAACCTCTGTTTTTCAAAAAAAAAAAGAGTGGACATTGTTTTTTCCTTTTGTTCTTTTGACATTTTTGCAAATCTTGTACTGGAAGGTCCCAGGGCAGCACAGCTGGCAACCCCTACGACCCTTTCATCCTACACTGTCATGGCACTGTGACTCCAGCAGCCATGACAATATCCTTTGGGATCCTGGGAGTTGCAGGTTGGTGAGGGGCATTTAGAATTCTCATTCAGAGAGCCCTAGTGCTTCACCAGACTACAAATCCTAGGATTCAAAGGATGTACCCATGGCAGTTAAAGTGGAACCACATAACTATAACTGTGAAGTGTGAAATGGACTCTAGCTTAACCTGCTTGATACCCTGACCTTGTCATTATTCAAACAAAATAATGATAATTCCAGGGATTTATCAAGTCCTTTTTTTAAAAGGCTGTGTCATCTCAGAGAGATACAAGCTTACAAGAAGAGTAAGGTAAAAGACAGTAAATACATAAGCCAGTCTTTTCTCATCTGGTGTCTTTCAGATGTTTCAGACTTCAACACCAATGACTCCTCATGATTGGCCATACCAGCTGTGGCTGAGGGGGATGGTAGCCCAAAACTCAAGCATTAAGAACAGTTGTAAAATAATATAGACAGTCGTCTATAACGGTTTTCTTCTTCTGATGTGGTCCATATATTTGTCCTGCCATCAAACTGTGATGTCTTTTGCAAGAGGAGAAATCTCTGGCTATTTATCCATCTAAACTGCACACAAGACAAATATATGCAATGCATACCACAGAAAGTTTTATTTTTGTTCCTGACTTTATATTGTGATTTTCTTGCACATCACTGGGATTTCTCATGAGCAGAAAAGCAAGTTACATTCTTTAATGAGAAAACGAGTAATAATGACAAGAAACCTTCCAAGGAGCTCATGGAAGAGGGAAAGGTGTCATTTAAGTTTCCCTCATTTCACCTGAACATCTGGTGAACCAAGTTGTCCAAGTCAGAAAAGCACCTTTCCCAAGAGAAAAACATGTACAATTGAAATCAGCTTCACATTAACTGACATAAATCAGACTTTGAATCTCTCTGGATTCCAATTTTTGCTTTTGAAGGTAAGACATCAAGTCTTAGTTGGAAGCTGGTTGCTAATGGAACATTTACCATGATTGTTGGTTTCTGTGTTGCATTTCTTCTACATTCTGTTCTCAGCTACTAGATTCCATGCAGCCAAACATTCAACAGAAACCAGCTGGATATGATGTGGAAGGAGGCAGGTGTATACACATTTAATAAATGCACACTGTTTTTCATTTTGGAGATGTGAGCACAGGTTGCCACGAGACAGACTCCCATCTGGCTTAAGCCACTCGGATACCAAAACCCATCTCCTGTTGAAGTTGGTTCTATTCTAGGGGATCTATCCCAATAATTATACATTGCAGCCTCTACGGCAAAGGTTGAAACTTGGCAACCTATGGGCCAGATGCCACCTTTGGCTTGTAAGTTGCATGTGATCTTCGGCCCTATGGGATGTGTGTGACCTTCAGCCATGTGGCTGCATATGGCCTTTAGCCTGTGGGCCACATGTGGCCGTCAGCCATGTGGGATCTGTGGCCCTTGTTCTAGGGACCACGTATGATCCTAAGAGTATGTCTAAGCAGCCCTGGAGCTCCTCATTGAAAACAAGGTCAAGAATCAAAATTCGCAAAAGGCCCGATTCTTGGGCATATCAAGGTGCACTTGTTTTACCCATCAATCCACTCTGAAAGAAAATTTAAATGCGTCCCCACCAGGGGAGGAAAAAAGGGTTGTCCCTGGATCCTTCCACCTCTACTTTAGCCACTTACGCCATTTCCACAGTACACTGTTACAGTGCTATTATTCCACTTTCAACATCGTACGGAATCCTGGGGTTTACAGTTTAGGGAGCGGCATTTAGAATTCTCAGCCAAAGAGCTCTTTGGCCTCAGTAAACTACAAACCCCAGAATTCCACAGGATGTTGAAAGTGGAATAATAGCACTATAACAGTCTAGAGCAGAAATAGCCTCAGAGGCCAGGAGACATTGCCAAACCCCTCCAGGCGGAGCTGAAACACAAAAGGTAGCCCAAATCCTCCAGCCAATGAGAGGTCCCACGCCAAACAGAGGAAAGGGCAAGCAGATGCAAAGGACCAGGTGCCGCACTGAAGAAAGGCCTCCCACAAAACCCAGGCCCTCCTACCCCAGCTTCTCAGCCAGCTGAGCGATGGAAGCAATAAAATGTTTCATTAAACCTAATGGCCTGGAGAAGATACAACATAAACCTCCCCTGAGCCTGGCTGAGTCCAGAGATTATTCTGGGTCTGCAAAGCATATGCTATCGCTCAAAAAGTCTTGGGGAAAAAATGTTGAGAGAAGAGAAAGCAGCCGAAAGGACTCCAGAGCTCCAGAAAGGGAAGCAAAGGGCTGGGCTGGGCTGAGGGCACTGGACTAAAAAAAAAAAAGCCACGGTTCAGAAATGGACAGACCCTTTCCTCAACACTTGGCAAAAGTTCGGAAAAAGTTACTTTAGTGGATTAAAACTCTCAGAAGCCCAGAGTCAGTATGGACACCATGCTGGCTGCTGGATTCCAGGAGTTGTATTTAAAAAAGCAATGTACTCAAGTGTTGCCAAGTGGTCTAAGTGCCTGTTATCAGCTTTGGCTGATATGCCAGCTGTGCCCCTTTCTGGAGCTGGAACACCTAAAAATGGTGGTGCACGCACTGGTAACTTCACGGCTCGACTTCTGCAATGTGCTCTACATAGGGCTACCTTGTGCTTAGTCCGGAAACTTCAATTAGTTCAGAATATGGCAGCCAGGTTGGTCACCGGCAGACCTAAAACTGACCATATAACACCAATTTTAAAGTCTCTTCATTGGCTGCCTATTAGCTTCCGGGCACAGTACAAGGTATTGGTTATTACCTTTGAAGCCCTTCATGGCTTGGGGCCAGCCTACCTGCGGGATCGCCTTCTCCCATACAATCGGCTCCACACACTAAGGTCCTCTGGGAGGAATTTACTGCAGCCAGCCAGAACTAGGTTGGCTGCGGTTACCCAAAGGACCTTCTCTTCTATCGCTCCCAAGTTACGGAATGGCCTGCCGGAGGAGACCCGACATATTACCAGCCTTGACTGCTTTAAAAAGCAGACTGCTTTAAAAAAGCAGTCAAGACTGATCTCTTCCGACAGGCCTTCCAAGACTAGCATTTCCATCGCCTCCCATCAATTGTCTTGCTGTTTTGTTTTAGTTAATTGATTGACTGTTAATTGTTGTGTGTTTTAAGGGGTTGGGTTAGGTGGGTTGGTGGGTGGGGAGGATTGGGTATGTTTTTAATGTCTTTTAATGTATTTAATGTATTCCATGTTGTTTGCTGCCTCGATCCATGTGGAGAGGCGGGATAGAAATTATTGTTGTTGTTGTTGTTGTTGTTATTATTATTATTATCATCATCATCATTACTACTACTACTATTAAGTTAACACTGTATCTGCCCACTCTCTTTCCTTGGAATAACTCTGGCTTTTGAAGGAATCCCATTACTTTTTATGAAATGCCCTGAATTGAAAGCAGGGAGGCAGAAAATTATAAGTGGCCATACAGGGATGGAAAAAAAAATAAGGCTAAGGTTATACTGTTATTAAGATCAACCAAAATGTCACAAGAGCGTGTAAGCTCCTGGGTTCTCCAGAACTCTTCATCACACTAAGTCAGAGTTGGGAATTGCAGGTGCTCTTCAGAAGTTGTCGGACTGCAAGTCCCGGCAGCCTAGCCAACACAGTAAAAGGTAAGGAATGTCGGGATTTGCAGTTCAACAACATCGAGAGAACTGCCAGATTCCCACACTCATTTGACGAATTACTAAGGTAACCTATGCGAAGCAGTCTATACAGATTATTTCATTATCCTGCTGTATAACTGGAGTGATATCAGGAGTAAAGTAGAATCAAGTCCAAGGACAGGAAAGGCACAACCCTCAGGATGTTGTTGGAACTGCAACTCCCATCTTCCTTCACTAAGTCTCTTGGGACGAGCAGTCCAGCAACATGATGGGACCCACACCTTCTCTACGGTTGCTTTAAACTGAATTCTGAATCCTCAGCCCCAGCTCAGCCCCAACCCAGAGAGAGCCACTCAGCTGTTGCCACTCCACCTTCCCAGGCCTCACCTCAGTGTATATAGATGGAGTGAGGTAGCAGAGAAGTCGGACGTCGTCCTCCTGGCAAGCCTTCATGTCCATCATCAGGCAGGTGTGGAGGTCGCCCAGCTGGGTGGCTTGGGCGAAGGACTCATAGAGGTTCATCTTACCAGCCGCCGCTTTGCTTAAAAAGAGCACAAGGCCCAGTGAGCAAGCAAGGGAAAGGGTGGGTCTGTTCCAGAAAGGAGTGGGGGCTGTGCAGACAGGAACTCCCAACAACGCAGACTGAATCTTTCCCTCTCACTGGCTTTTGCAGTGCCTGATCCTAACAAGAGCAGGAATCCTTGAGTCTCATCCTGGCCACTACAGTAATCTCCTCTTATCCACAGGGGGTATGTTTCCAGATTCTCCACGGATACCTGAAACCACAGATAGTTCTGAACCCTCTAGCTTCTAAAAGACCATAGAGAAGCCTCCTACTACCTGATGGAAATGGCTCTGGCATCATTGGAAGCAGCCCTCTAGCTTCACAGGGACCGCAGAGCAGCTTCATATTATTTGGTAGTATGAAGCCTCTCTATGGTACCTACCAAACTAGGGGACTACTTCTGGTGACATCAGGCCCATTTCATGTGGCATGAGCAGGTCATGTGGGTGCCATCACGTGGACACAAGCATTTTTTGATTAATATTTTCAGACCGTGGGTAACTGAAACCATGAAAACAGATACCGTGGATAAGGGGGTAGGTGGGGTGGATTGCTGCATCCCATTAGATGATCTTAGACAACATTATCGGCTGAATATTAGCATTTCCCCATTTGTGAATCTGGAGTAACACCATGACCAGCTTTATAGGAACACTGTAAAGAAAGGCTAAATAAAGAACTCCAGGCCCTGGTGCCACCTCCAGGGCTGCTGAGGACTGACTCTGGTCCCCTGGCTACTCCCAGTGGGCCACCCCCCTTCCCGTCACCTGACTCAGTGATAGTTTCCCAGGTTTTAGACAGGCTGAAATGCCTCATCTAGGGCCAGGCAATAAGAACCTGAACCCAAAATATGCAAAGATTTTTTGGTCCCTTTGCCCTTGGCCCTGCCAACGACTGGAACACAAATCCTGAAAATCACTCTGAAATTGAATTGGGCCCTTGGGGTGAAAGAGATTTTCCATCCTTGATGAAAAGAATTCCTAAGCCAACATAGATCATAGATCCAGGCTGAGGAATTTTTGGCCTTCCAAATGTTGTTGGAGTCCAGCTCCTCACAGTCCTACACCAGCCCAGTTAATGGTGAGGTATGATGGGAGCAGTCTGTGAGTCTGGAAGGCCAAAGAGCTCTAGGAGGAAAAAAGCACTTCACAATATGGAATCCTCACCTTCATCAACCCTTGGGCTCTCAATATGGCTGCTATGCTCTCCTCTGAGTAGACAGCATTTCTCCCAAATCCTCTTCTTGATATTTTTTTAATTGACTAATTCCTTGGCTCAGACTCACCTGGCTTTTAAATAATACAGAAGGTGGTAGCCAATCTTGGGTTGCTTCTGGTAGAGCTCTGACAAGAGATCCAATAGCACAGAGAAGCTGCTGTTGTCCTCCTGCATCTCACAGAGATTCCTGAAAGGAAACAGGAAGGGTGGAGGAAGGTGGCTGGGCTGGTTTAGGCCACCAGTCAGCGCTTAGGGTCACAGCAAGGGGCTTTCAGCTGTGACGAAAAGTGGGGAGAAGATTGGGCTTTGCAATTAAAAACATCTGCATGCTTCACAACCTGGCAGGGTTTTCACTCAGATCTTTTGCCTTGCAACCAGGCTGGCTTTTTATCTCAGAAACAGGACACAGCTATCAGGTAGTTAAAAAAGGGGAGGGGGGAATACAGTGGGGGTAGAGGAATCTGGTAGCCCCTTTACGACTAAATGAGTCCTGTTTTAGCATGAGCTTTCATGGGTATCAATCCACTTCTGCAGATGGTCTGACAGAGTGATATTAACACCACCGGCTTCAGGCACAATTACAGAATTGCAGGAGTGGGACTAAATGTAACAGGATATAGAAAGATGTTAACTGTGACTTTGGCAAGAAATCTACAAAGAGCTATGTGAGATGCTACAAATTTTTCAACTGGCTGGCAGTACTTTTCACCTCACTCCTACAATTACATCCTCATCCTCATCTTATTTATTTATATAGCACCATCCCTGCACATGGCTCTTCACAAGTAAAAGAACAACAAAACAGTTCCTAGCTCTCAGGCTTACAAGGCATGACACAAAAGGAAAAGGGGGTGGCAGTGAGAGAAGGGATTAAATCCAGCAGATGCTCCCTCTTCTTCCTTCCCTCCAAGGCCAGGGCAACAGCCGTTGGGATGGAGGGAAGTCCCTTCACTTGCTTCTGGGCCTTGGCATGACGGAGCTATTACAATTCTGTAACTATTTCTGGAAACCAGTGCTTTTAATAAGAGCCTCAAAGATTCTACTAGATTCCACTCCTCCCTCTTTTCCCCCCTTTTTATGCTGGGACAAACAAACATGGTTATTTCTTTGAAAAACAGTATATTGAGAAGATCCAAAAACAGAACAATTTTAATGCAGTGACCTTGGAGATAGGTGCCTCTTTCACTCTGGCAAGAACAGAAAAGGGGAAAGAGGGGAGGGGGAACTTACTTAAATATTAGGTAAAGTGGCTTCTCCACAGATTCCTCTAGAGATCTGTATGGAAGTAGGAATTACAGTCAGAGAGAGAGAGAGAGAGACAGAGAGAGAGAGAAGTTTCAGGTGTGTTGGACTGTGCACCAGGAAACAGAACATGGAAATATGGCTATGGGGGACTATAGCTCTCACAGTTACTCAGCCAACATGGTGCCAAGTAATTTTTCTCAGTTATGCCAAGCACGTGCTAGGCCACCCAGTTCCCATCCTATGAAGCTCCAACTTCTTATGCTCATTGCCTGCAAGTGGCAAACAAGTCTTACAACCTTAAACAGAGTCAGCGAATGCTCCCCGCCATGATCTCCTTGATCTCTTGCCATGACATGGGATCCCTGTGAAGGGACAGCACCTCCACTGCAGGCCACACCTTGAGGGCTCCTGGTCCCCACCCCCACTCAGTTCTAGAACAGATAACATTTAGGGTATACTTCTCGCTAGAAAGGGAATCATTTTATGCCTGGGATGTGGCCTTGTTAATGTCGGGGAGAAGGTAGCATGCTAGGAAGACCCTTTCTCTGCAATATGCTACCTTTCTATGTGGATGAAATACTATTACCATCACTATTGTGCACTGATGGTGCTACATCATCAGCATCATTACGAGCAACAACTATTATTATTACTATCATCATCATCGGTTTCACAGTCTATCACGTGTCACAAACTGGAGTTTTCGATCAACAATGATTCAACTTCTTTCCATGAATCTAGAAATCCATGAGACAATAATGTGGCAAATTCCAAGAAATGTCACTTTCTGCAACTGTGACGTTGCAATCTGATCTAGAGCATCAGATGCTTTATTGGTCCACCTGGAATTGCCTCCACAGCGACTAACACTACTAGTACACTATCACTCCATCAGCGTTATCCTTGGCAAACAGCATCCTCATCTACCATCTAAAGTCGTGCAGCAGACTAAAGTTTTAAAGGGTTTGAGCACCTGTTCCCATTATGCTGTACTACTGGCCAGACTGGGATGGGCCAATGGAAACCAGACTCCCACAACATCTGGAGGGTCAGAGCTTCCCCAGCTTCATTGAAGCAAATGCAAGCTCTATTTCCCCAGAATTGCCACCATCATATTGCAACTTCTTCTTGCCTGGCTAGAACTTTGTAGCGAAGAATCAGCTAGGAAACAACCTATGTGAACAATGAGGGGGAAGTAGTACCCCTGGCCCCCACCCACTCCAGCAACCATACTTACTCCTCTGTAATTTCTTCTGGCAAAACCTCCCCACGGAAGTGAGCCTTGAAGAGCTCCTGCAAACAGGAAGCCAAGACCGACAACTGCTCCTGGTCAAAGTCCTCCTGTGTAAAAGGAAGAAGTGTAGGATTGTGCGCTTTATAGGGTTGACAGCCCAGAGAGGAAGAGTCCCCAAATTCCTAGCACTGCAGAGAGGAGATACTGAAAGCTGTTCCCATGCAGAACTCTTCCGTTTGCTGCATTCGCATTCCCTTGGTTCACTTTGCTGGCCCCTTTTCTTGGGATGCGTTATAACTGTATTTCTAAATGCTCAACTGAAGTTTTAAGTGACTGCAATGCTAGAAAATTTGGGCCTTGAAGGAAAAAATCAGTTGGACAGGGCAAAATTCAGGGTGGTGATGCCCTCATATTGCCTCTTCTGTAGTTACACTCTGCTTTTGAGTAACCATGCCTACAAGGGGCTCTGAGTCCACTAGTTGCCTGACTTTTAACCAAGGTAGTTGATGAAATTTATTAGCACTTCCTTTCATCTGGGGAAATGAAGGGTGGGATTACACTTGTAACAAGCATGCCACACTATCCCAAACCTCAGAAGGGGTGCCTTTTGTGGGGACGGGCATCAAAATGAAAGTCTGAGGTATTTGGGGGAAAAAATGGCCTCTCATTATTTCAGAGGCAGGGGGAAAACATGCTCTGTAATATTTGGTATTTCCTCCACTCTGTTTCTGCAAAGTGTCTCAGAATGAAAACAGCTGGAAGGAATTAAAGGAGGGACTGCCATTAAGTTGCCACCCTCTCTCGGCCAGTTATCACACAGAAGCCTGAGTCGATTAACTGTCCAATTAAAAGCCTGCAATGCTTGCTATTAATTAAAATGGATCTTCTGGAGTGATTGTCATGGATAGTATGAGGAGGAACAGAGACAAACAAAGGAGAAATTGTATGTTTTCCAAGAGAACAAGGAGGAATTTGGTTGGCACCCTTATCCCATCTTACTACCACAGTCCTCAACATCTGGTAATATATTCCGTTTATCCTTGCCAAATGAGACCCTATGAGAAAGTCCTTGAAAATGGCACAGTTTTTGAGGACTATTTGCAGTTCTGGACTTATTCTGTATAAAAAGAGGGGCTTTAAGCAGAAAATGGAATTTTCTGTGCAGGCATGTTTTTTTTCCCCCATGTAGAAAAATCCACCTTTTGGAGAGGGGGCAGTAAACTTGTTTCCTGCACAGAGATCCATGTTTTCTGCATGAGATTATTATGTGGATCCTTTTACCCAAAATAAGTCCAAAATTATGAAGACTATTTTGTGCAGGATTCTCATTGGTGGGATCTCCCCCTTGGGAACCCCCCTTTTTATCTGCTGTTCAAATATTTGCAAATATTCCTTCCATCTCTATGGGAGAGGCATTTCTACCTTCCAAAGTCTATGAAAACGGGGAAACCACCAAAAGCTTGTATCATGGCTGCTGCCATCTCTGAAAGTCAAGAGAGCCGAATTGGGAATTCAGGATTCAACCCCAGGGCCTGAGTTTATACAATCCAATCTAGATGTGCATCTCCATTTATTGCTATTATGTCAGCCAAGAGTCAGGTGCCAGGTTTTTACTGGGAGTGAGCCATTACCTCCAAGACTTGGTCCACGATTTCTTGCATGACCTCACACTGTGCTTCTGTATCACTGCAGTGGCGGGAGGCGGAAAAACCAAGAGGAAATCCAAATTAAAAATGAGAGAATGAGACAGAGACAGAGAAAGAGAGAGAGAGAGCGCGCAAGATGGAGGGACATTGGTATTTTGTATATCAAGCCAGCTCAGTTTTGCCTTCAAGCTCTGGTTCGGCAAGAGGCCTTATCGCTAGGGCAGTAGCTGGAAGTGATCAGAGGCCAAGGAGACAGACTACTGTCCAGCATGCTTCATGACCTCCAACATTTAACAGATGAAAACCAGGATGAAAGCAACCAAGCATTATCAGAGCGTGGTCAAAATGGCAGAAATTACTAATGACGAAGAAAGCACAAGAGTACAGCGCTTTGCTTTTGCCTGAGTCTACTGGGACAGGCAAGATTCTGCCCTCTTTTCTCCAGACAAAGAGGGTGTATAAATAAAGTCAACGTAATGATAGCATCAGCAGCAATAGGAAGGCTCCCTGTTGTATTTGACAGAGAGGATAAATTATTTTTTCAGGACTGAGGTACTTTGGTGCTGCGGCTGGGGGTACCACCACAAGGGGGTGGAAATCTGACTCTAGTTCCCATGCATTCGTCCAGTCCAAGTGCAGGAATCACACAACTTTCCAGATGCTGTTGGAACTGCAAACTCACAGTATTCCTCACCACTGGCACCATTGCTAGCTGGGACTTGCAGTCCAACAGTATTTGGAGAACTGTATGAATAATCAAAAACAAGAGTTTAGTCTCAGGTTTACATGTTAATTCAAAAAATTTTAAAGGAGGATTTTGTAATGTCACCAGAAATATTTTTGCTGGGTATTACGGATAAGGGCTTGGGTAATAAATGCAGATTATTTCTTCATTATATGATAACAGCAGCAAAAACATTGTTTGCTCAAACCTGGAAATGGACTGAAGCATGGCAATGGAAGAACGGATTGTTAAGCTTGCCGAGTTAGCCCAAACTGCCAAACTAAGGTGGGTTTTAAAGGATAAGCCCACACTGAAGATTTTTTTGAAAAACTGAAAACTGTTTATGGACTTTTTGAGCAATAAGAAATCTAACCACGCAACAATTTGTGGATATGGTTACTAGTAATCCTAGTAAGATTGCTTAGTAGGATCTGTAATGGTAGAATAACATTTTCTTTTCTTGTCTTCTCTCTTTCATTACAGTTTTGCTTGGTACGTCAGAGCCCTTTTGTGTTTTAGTAAGTTAGTGCTTTGGTGAGTTAGCATTTAGTGTTTTTAGTTTACTGTTTTAGTATTGTGTTTTAATTATAGTTCATGTTCATGTTAAAAATGTTAGTCCGCATTTATGTTATTTTGTGTATGTGTGTGTGCGCGCACGCATGTATAAATGTTAAAACTGGAGCTTAACACTCCACAGAATATATTAAAGAGCTTGTTGCAAACTACTAAGCCTGGCAAATGCCCTTGAGGCAGCTCCCAGGGGTGCACTGCCAACCTCTGTGCCAATGGCCAACTGGCACAGGAAAGACAAGACTAATTCAGGGGTATGTTTTGCTGGACCATGTGCAGCATCCCTTCGGAAGGGATTAGATTCAGCCTTTCCCGCTTATCTACTGGGTCGTAACAATTACAGCTGCCCACACATGTGCCAGGAATTTGCAAAGGGATGGCAACAATCCCCCTGAGTAGAGGCTGCTTATCAGCTGAAAAGCCACACCTTGGGACCTTCCACATTATGCAAATATAGCATTATGATCCATTTTAACTGCGATGGCTACCTCCTGTGGTGGAATCTTGAGGTTTGTAATCTGGAGAGGCATGAGAGCTCCCTGGCTGAGAATTCTGAGTCCCCTTCCCCAAACTGCACATCCCAGGATTCCACAGGATGGAACCATGGCAGTTAATTTCTGGAAGTGTGTAGTGTGCAAGGGCCCCTTGTTTATTTTATCATAGGCTCTCTTGCCCTCAATATGGCTCACAGCACAGACTAAAACACAGTTTAAAAAAATCATTATCATAAAAAGACAGGAGAAAAATAGTTAAACAACAATTTTAAAAAGTACTTATTTAAAACAATTTAAAAGCATTTAAAACATAGCACCGAGAATAAAGATAAATCACATACATGCACTGGCACACCATTAAAACACCATTCTGCAAAAACCAGCTAATAGCCAGAAGTCTGCCTAATAAAGAGATCTAACTAGCTTCCTGTGGGAGGAATTCCACAGCCTGGGAGCAGCCACTGAGGAGACCCTCCCAAGTGCCTTTGCCAGATTTCTCTGTGATGGTGTTGGGACTGAGCAAACACCCTAACTCAGGATCTTAAAATCTGGGAAGGATCACAGAAGGAGATATAGTTGGCCCTCAATATCTGTAACGGTCTGATTTGAGGACACCCGCCCAGCGGATACCAAAATTTGCGAATGCTCAAGTCTCATCATGTACTGCAGTGTAGTAAAATAGCACCTCTTATATAAAATGGCAAAAAAATCAAAGTTTGCTGCCATTGCTGCTGCCTCTTCTTCTTCTTTGGAATATTTTCAAGCTGTGGTTGGTTGAATCCATGGATACAGAATCCGTGGATATGGAAGGCCAACCATACAGTCTTTCAGCCAGTACAGACCCAAGACTTTTGTTTAAAAAGGAAATAGAAGTTTCTTGCACTAATTTCTGCAAAAAAATAATGCTGAGAATATGTAGGCAACATACTGTGAGATCTCAGAGGTCAGACATAAAAGTTCAGGCAAAATGGGGTTTGCTCCTGCTGGAAGGAATGAAAAGCTCTGTAAAAGCGAATACTCCTGGGGAGAATTCTGACATGCATGACAGTAGTAAGAATCGCAAACAGCAGGGACCAGACACAGCAAAAAGAAAAGCTCCTTCTCTCCCTGCTCCCCCAGCATTTGCCATGGTTCTCTCTCTTCCCATACTGCTATTTAAAAAAAAAGAAAGGAAGAAGCATCCTGCAGGCTCTGTGGAAAAACAAGCCTATTAAATGCACTTAGTCATGACAGGGAAAATTAACGGGGAGCACTGAGCCAAAGGCCTTTTTGCTGCCACAGAGACCTCCGAAACCCCCAGAGGCCAGATTCTGAGCGGGAGGGAATGGTGTAACAGACCCTGTAACCCTACAGGCCAATGGCTCTGTGCTGGGGGTGGTGGGTTTGCAGGGAAACAGGAGCCAAGGGGGTAAAAAGATACTGAGATCCCGAGGCACTTTAGTTCACTGAAAGTGGAGCGGGGGAAGTTCCTGGGGGGGGATTTTGTTCACTGAGATCAGCCAGAAAAAGATCCAGAGCTGGTTTTGTCTACTGAGGCAAACAAAAGTCCACCCTCACCCCATTTCCCCACTAGTGGTTCTAGCAAGACCAGAGGGGGAGAAAGTTCCTTTGGAGAGGGGGACAACAACTGGCTGAGGGATTCTGGGCGATGCAGTACCCCCACCAAAAGAAGTTTTCCAAGCTCTGTGCCAACTGCAGAAGGTCGTTATGAGGGTCAACGGAAAAGAGGACCGCGCAAAGTATGCCCTGAAGCAGGGTGGGCAAAGTGAGCCATTTTTTGTCCCTCCTTGAGGTCAATTTATTTTCTTAAAAAGCTCCCAAGTGCCCTCTGGGGCTGTGGTGGGCAATTTCTCCCCCTCCATTTTTCCCCCTTCCCCAGGCCATTTTGATTTCAGAAGAGGCCTTAGAAAAACAGGGATTAAACTGGAAGTGACTGCTGTTAAAGGGAAAAAAAGGCCTGGAATGGCTGGGGGGGGGTTAAAAACATGAAGAAAATGCCCTCACGTCCTCTAGAGGGATATTTTGGTGGCAATTCTTTTTGATAGGAGTGTGCAATGGGGGGAAGGTGTAGCCCACCAAGGTTTCGGGAGGGGTCTAATTCAGCTCCCTCCCTCCCCCTCCCTTAAAGACTGACCAATGCCACGAAAATAATGTCAGCAATGAAAAAAAGAGTGAGACTGAACGATGGGAATCTACAAATCTTGTGACATGAAATTATACCCAGTTGAGAGATTTGCAGGTCTAATTGAGGAGATGTTGCAAAACTCTAAGGAGGATGAGAGAAGAAGCAGAGGATTTTGAAAAACAGGATTTTTTCGAACCCCTTGTACGGGCATGACAATCCCTTGCCATCAGTCACAGACTCAAGCTGTGAAACTTGAATTCGGGGCTTTTGGTCTTTTGGAAACATCCAGCCAAAAGCCCGCACGTAATAAATTACTCTTTTTCTTGCTCTGTGGTCTTTGTGTTCTCTGGGCTCCTGCAACACCCAAACAAACTCTCTCACAGGGTGGTTGTGAAGATAAAACAAGCTGAGAGGAGAAATGAGAAGGGAGGAGTCTGTGCATGCTAGTTTTCCCCCATCTTGGTACATCCCTATAACTCCCATCCCCACGGAAACTGTGTCCAGCCCTGCCTGCTGGAGGTGACAAGGTCTGCGAAGGCTGATGTAAACTCTTCTATACTACCTGAGATAAATAATCAGGGAAATAGACAAGGAAGGAAGGGGGCAGGAGACAAGGAATGTGAACTGTTTAACAGTGCTTATGTCTCACAGGTCCAGCTATTGTCTTGAGCTTCCTGCCGTGGATTCTGGCTCTTGCAAGGCACGGATGAGCAAAATGCAGCCTTGAGGCTGCAGGCGACCCATCCCCAGGCTCTTTTCTTCAGATGCTCAAACACTTCAGATTCTCTCTACTAGCTTTTTTTTCTGGGGGGGTAGGGGAAAAAAGGATGAATTGCATCTCCTGGAATGCTCCAGGAATGGCAATTCACCTTTTAATTAACAAGGTCTCCCTGTACTGTTTAAACAATTTAAAGAAAAATAAAAAAATGTAAGTGGTTCTTGTTCATTAATTTAGACATTTTTGGCAGCCTGCACCTCCCAGAAGGTCTCGAGGGGAAAAAAATCTGGCCCTCAGAGCTATACCAGTTGCCCACCCCTGTTTTTAGGGGAAGGAGCTCCTTGTACAATTCCTTCACTGCTCCCCTTTATACCCAACAGGGCTAGAAACTGAACTTTTGAGGTGGGGAAAAAGCATTTTTTCAGGAGGGTGTCAGGTAACGTGCTATGAACCATGACCAACTCATTCATGAATGAAGACTTGAAAAAATCCTATCGGTGTGAAGTTTTCCTCGTCTCCAAACTAACAAAAACTGCAACCCTAACTTTTATTGTGGAACTTTTAAACTGCTTTAACTTTTATCATGCAACCAGTAATAACATCTCCTACCCATGTACAACCTGAAGCTATCCTCTCATTTTAATTTGCTTTTTTTAGAGGTATGTTTGAAATGGTGACAAGCAGAAACTTCCTACATAGAATTTGGATTTAAGATCCACTTCTTGCTAAACCTGGAACTCTGTACACTCAGAGGAGAATTTTTAGCTAGCCTAATGGATCTCCTTGCCACAGTCAAGGCAGTGATTCTAATGGCTTAAAACAGTGGTTCTCAAACTTTGGTCCTCCAGATATTTATGACATCAGCTTCCAGAAAGCCCCCAACAATATGACCAATGGTCAGAAGTTCTGTTAGTTGAAGTCCTAAACATCTGGAGGACACTGAGAACCAGTGTCTTTAAAATATGATGGAATCTCAGATAGCATAAGCTACAAAGCGTTTAGAACAAATGGACAAGGTCTCTGATTCACAAGCCCTCTGGAGGGCACTATCTGCCCTTTTCTCATTAATTTCTCTTGGAGAAGAGTCTCACAGACAGGGTGCAAGATGGAAAGGCTGCCTTTCCTGGAGTGCTACAATACCTGTCTCCTAAAATCACAGAACCATAACGGTCGGATGGGGTCCCACTGGCCATCAAGTCCAATCCTCTGCTCAACCCAGGAACTCCAGCTAGAGCATCCCCAGCAGGTAGCTGCCCAATCTTTTTTGAGGACATCCAGAGAAAGAGTTCAAACCACCTCTCTAGAAACAGGTTCCACTGCCCAACTGCTCTTATTGTCAAGAGGTTCCTCCTAATGTTTAGCCAAAATCTACCTTCTTGTAACTCCATTAGACCTGATTCAACCCCCTGAGACAGCAGAGAACAAGCCTGCCCTCTGCCCTCTGTGACATCCCTTGAGGTCTTTATAGAGTGCAAAAATGTTACCCCTCAAGTCTCTCTTTCCCAGGCTGAACACGCTCAACTCCTTCAATCTTTCCTCATACGATTTGTTCTCCACACCTCACATCATCTTTGTTGCTCTTCTCTGAACCAGCTTCAACACTGCCTACATCCTTCTTGAAATAAGGGGTCCAGAACCAAACAGAGCACTCCAGATAAAGCCTTGACTAGCTCAGAATATAGTGAGACTACAATGGGCCCTCAGTATCCACTAGGGTTTGGTTCCAGGATCCCCTGCGGATACCCAAATTTGTGGATGTTCGAGTCCCATTATGTACAACGGGCAGTAAAATGGCATCCCCTACATAAAATGGCAAAATCAAAGTTGGCTGTTTGTTTGTTTGTTTGTCTGAATATTTTCAAGCTATGCTTGGTTGAATCCATAGACAGAGAATCTGCAGACATAGAGGGCCAACTGTATTACCTCCTCGACTTAGAAACTATGGTTCTATTAATACAGGCTAAGAAAAACTATTTCAATTAATGAAACCTAACCTCCATGCACAGGAGCAGTACCTTGGAGGACCAAGTGCAGAGGAGAGGTCACAGAGGAAAGGGCACTGTGTCCAGGTTGTGACCTTCCTGGAAGCATCTTGCTGGCCTCAGTCGGAAGCAGAAGCCTAACTAGACGGACTTTGGGTCTTATATTGGAAAAGCCTCAGCAAGCTGTTATGTTCACACATAGGACTGCCACGGCCCTGTACCAACCTCCCTTTCTGCAGCAGGAGGACTTTATCTTTCAGTGACTCATCCAACTGGTCCAGGAAAGGCGTGATGTCCACTGGCTCTTCAACAACAGCTTCCTTGATTGGATGGAACCGGAATTCCCTCTTTTTCCCTGCAGCAAAGACAGGAAAGCCAAGAAGACTCAGAGACTAAAGAGACCTTTTCCATTGGCACCTATTTCCTTTCATGACAAACTCCAGCCTTGTTTTCACAAATGCAGGGGTGGGCAACTGTGCATAGGTCAGGGGGCAATTTCCTCCTCCCCCTTTCACAGGCTACACCCCAATAGTGTTCCCAATTATCTATTTTTGTTAGAGAGCTTCTCAAAAGGGCAACAGGAAATGACACAGCATAGCTTCCTACAGCCATTTTGAGAAGGTCTGTAACTTGCTGCCAACATCTTGGAAAAGCCTCCTAATGAAAATACAAGGTATTTGGCAGGTTCAGACAGGTTCTGGGAGGCTTTCTGTATGGTACCAGCATACTTTTGTATGTTGGAGAGGGCTTCCTGCCCAGTTTTTGGGCAAAAAACACTTCCCAAATTGTGCTAATTTAATTTTAAAAATATTGAGTGTTTGAAGAGATTTCGGAGAACAGGTACGTGATTTCAGGGGCCACAAAATGCAGTCCAGGGGCCACATTTCACCCACCCCTGTTTGAATGGGCTGCTGGTGTGAGTTGGTATCTTCACTCAGTACAGTATGCTGGAAGAAGTCTGAGACAATTTTCCATTGCCATGACTCCATCCTGTGGAATCTTGGGATCTGTTGCTTGGTGAGGGGCATTTAGCCTTCTCTGCTAAGATTGTCAAGAAAAGCAGGAAAGCAGAAGACAATTCTAATAGACCTTCCAACATTTCAGAAATGAAAACCCAGAAGATGTATGGCCAAACATCAGTATGTACTCAAGACAGCATAAATTATTAATGAGGAAGACCATACAAGCTAGGAATGGATGCAGTAGTTTCCTTTTGCCCGAGCCTCCTGGGGAGGGCAAGATTCTGCTCCACTGCTCCTCTTACCTCCATCTGAGTTAACCGCATGCAAGCTACTTTTGCATTTTGAACCCAGTTTGCAGCAACTGTAGTAAGCTGAGGACAAAGGGAGAAAGTGGAAGAGGAGAAGAGAAACTGGGACAGCTGAGAAAGTGGGATGACAGAGGACTGTCCCTGCCAAATTGGGACAATCAAAGGATAATACGCTTTTTGTATGTAGGAAGCTAACATTTCAGGGCGAAAGCAAGTTTTGACTCTCCCTAACCTGCTACTTCTCCAAATGCAGAGAATTCTTTTCCTCTTCCACAGAGGAGGATTCAGTTCCACAAGTCTCCACCCACAGTTCAAAATGATATAATCCAAGAAGAGGCAGCCAGCACAAGAACTGGGCCTGATCAGCACAAGGAATTTTAGAGACAAATGCTGTAGGATATGAAGCCTAGTTCTTTCCTCTGACTATCACAGAGGATATGCCAAGAATTATGAATCACAGCACTGGAATAGTGTATCACCAGGGCTGCCCAAGGGGCTAATCCAAAAGTGACACTTCCTGCCCTGTCACGTAATGCATTGTGCTTCAGTCATTTGTCCCAGCATCTGGGCCAGAAAGGGCACGGAGTGTTCTTCCGGGAGCAGTGTACGTGCCTCAGCCTAGAGAAACAAGCGACACAAAGGCAGCCTTCCCAGAGGCTGGTGGCTTCCCTCTTGGCTTTCTTGAAAGTCAGCTGGAAACCATCAGCTGTTAATTCTGAAGAAAAGTAAGAACTGTTGAACAGATGTGTTTTCAAGCTCATTTTGCCAACCACAGTTTGTACCAACCAGAGTTAAGTATTAACACTGAGCAAACCGCGATTAAGGAAGCCTCTCCCTTTCTCTAGCCTCTGCTTCAAGATAGCAAGCAGATCTCGCTGAGATCTCTGCAGATATTGTTGTTTTTGTGTGCTTTCTGCCCTAAAATGGACCTATAACAGGCATTTCTGGGGCTGTGTGTGTGTGTACGTGATGTACATAAGGTCACCCAGTGTGTTTCTATGGCTGAGCTTCCACGGCAATTTCAACCAAGATCTCACTTTATGTTTGAGACGTTTATAAGGTCTGAGATCTAAATGGTTACATGGTCAATGATGACATCTGCACAATCAGCTCGAGGGAAACTACCAAAGTGACCTTTTGCACATGGCGTTCATTCATTCATTGCATTGAACTAAAAACCATTACAAGTCCAATAAAAACAAACACATACACACAACAACTGACTGACCAACCTGTTGCACATGGAGGAGCCATGGCTTGGAAATTTACCTTTTTGGACTACAACTGCCAGTAGCTTTCCCGGCAGCGAGATTCTGGGACCTGAAGTCTAAAAGGTTAAAAGTTTTCCCATCTTTGAGAGGGAATCCAGCTTCATTGGTCCAGGAAGTGATATGGAGGGAACAACTCTTAACGCAGCAACTCCTCTGCCCAAAACTTCCTCTCACCTTTGCTGTTCAAGTCCTCTTCATCATCACTGAAGGCAGCCTCCGCGTTGTCATAGCAACTGTCATCTTTGTCAGACATGTGATTATCCATCTCCATGGAAACAGGCTCCTCGATTTTGACTGTATGGAGCAACACAAAGAGATTCCGGGGGTGAAAGGAATGTTGGCTCCCATGACTTAAACTACGAGGTCTAGACTACATCCCCAAGGTGGCAGGCACTGTTCTCTTGGTGATACATGGGTGATCCTGGTGAAATCCAGCCTCTCCTACTTCTGGGCAATCACAGGGCATAGGAACTTGCTATCCTGAGTCAGATACTTGCTACAGCTAGACTAGCAGCAATGTCTCACCAAAGATTTCAGGAGGAGGCATTTCCTAGCCATCTTTAGAGATCCCTGATATTCCTTGGCAGTCTCCCATCTACATACTCACCATGCCTGACCTTGCTTAGCTTCCAAAATGAAATGAGAATGGGTGTGCCAGGGTGGTATAGTAGTATTAAACACGTGAGAGCGCTCGATAGAGGGAAACTTATTAACTAAATCCATAAGCTACAAAAATGAAATCTTAATACAGTTCAACACACTGCTGTTGCTGTTCTCATGTGCCTTCAAGCCAGCTCTAACTAACAGCAACTCTATCCTGGGGCTTTCTTGGCAACATCTCCTCAGAGGTGGTTTGCCACTGCTTTCCTCTTAGGCTGAGAGAGAGTGTGACTTTCCCAAGGTTATCCAGAGGGTTTTGAGGGCTGAATGGGGATTTGAACGATGGTCTCCCAGAGTCTTTGTCCAGCACGCAAATCACTACAACACACTGGGTCTCCACTGACTGTTGAACTTCACCATTCAACACTGTTGGCTGGTCCTTGTTCAACACTAATTCTCCACTGACTATGAACTCCACTGTTGAGCTATGTAGGTCACTCAGAGAAAATTCAGGGTGTAAACAGATCAAATAAATATTCCCACAAAAGCTGGTGCTAGTTTTGTTAAGTCCTTTTATGTTACCACAAGATGCACTGCTATTTTCACTGCCATAGACCAGCATCCTGTTTGTTAAATTTCAGTTATGTCAAGTTCACTTACGATGACCGTATCCTATGGTTTTCCTGGCAAGATGTGTTCAGAGGTGGCTTGTCAATTGCCTTCCTCTGAGGCTGAGAGAGTGTGGCTTGCCCGAGGTTATCCAGTAGGATTCCATGGCTGAGTGGGGATTTGAACCCTGGTCTCCGACAGACCTAGTCCACTGCTCAAACTACTACAAAAGGCTGCCTTGACCTTCAACTAGAGTAATGGTTGAATCAATGGCTGAATCACATAGATGATAAACTGAATTGATTCAATGGGTTTACTTTAGTCAGGCTTAACAACAAGATATAGGCCAATTGCTGTCCTCTATCCTAGATGATTCATCTAGGAATAGATACTATTTTCTGAGAAGGATAAACTAGATCAAGCAGTGCAAGCAAGGACCTGATGCCAAGTAATTATCTAGTCATAATGCTATTTCCTATGTTGCATTCCTAAACTGTCCCAGCCATTCCCCACTCTGCTAGCGGACTAGGTTGTGGCAGACTGGGGAAATCTCAAAAGTGGGGGGAAAAATAAACCCATCCTGTGGGAAATCCACTAGCCTTCTGCCAACTACCACATCCCTGCCCCAATTCTACCTTCAACAGGAGGTGAAGGGGAACTGCAGAACTCTGGGAATTTCTCCCTCAGCATGGCCCGGAGCTCCTTGTCCAGCTTGGGGTTGTCGAAGAGAGGAGCTAGGTGCCTATAACGGGTGTGACAGGGTTGGAGAGGAGGGTCAAGACAGAAATAACATGTGAATTCTCTGCATCTGGTGCAGTGAACACCAGTCCACAAAAACGTGTTATATTAAATCTATTCCCCTGCTCTGAAGAAGTCCCAAGACGGTTGTGTTTTTTGCTGTGTATAATGAACACAACTAACCCTTGGATGCCTCAGCCCCACAAGTGTGCATTACAAGAAGGTGTGATGTCACAGAGCTTGGGAAAGATTCCTCCATTTTTGATCTTCAGCTCCCACGCTAGCTGAAAAATTCTGGGAGTTGTAGTCCAAAAGAAGGAGGGCATTTATCCCAAGCTTTGTTTTCCAGGAAATTTTGAGGTACTACGCATTCTGCAACTGCTGCCAGTACAGGGAACAACTTGGCCTTCAAGAGGCAGCCGGGAACCCTTCACCAGATCTCTGAGGTGGCCAAGACAGGAACTCACCAGCTTCCTTATCTAACCAATTATCCAGTAAGCCAGGGAAGAAGGTTTTTCTGGGAGCTGGAAACTGGGAGTACAGCCAACTCCTCACTCCTTCACCCTCTGAGAAATCGGTGAAAGTAGAGAGGAGTGGCAGCCACAGCTCATTGCAAAGCTAATTCTTCTTTGTCATGGCTCCCTGCTGAGGGCAGAAGCACTTCTTTGCAAAGCCAGAAAGGAACCAGCAACTAGAGGAAGGGGGCGGGGGGACAAGTGCTTGCCTCTGTGTCAATCATTTGAAAAACCTTAGCAGGAGTTGCCTTACGCTAGGACTCGTTTCTCCACAATGTGGGTGAGAGAGTTGAAGACACCTTGTCTCACGTGAGTTTCCAGAGCAGGATAAAAGTTAGGAATGATCTGCAAAGAAAACAGGAGTCAGAAAAACTGAGAGGCAGAAAGAGAGGAAGAACACTTATTTATTTGTTCAAAGCATTTATTTATCACCTCTCAACCCACAGGGCCTCTGGGGTGATGCAAAATGAATAAAAACACTTTCAAAACAATAAATGAGTAACAAAAAAACCCCAATTAATAACAATTCAAACTCTTCTTTACAAATAATTCTAAAACCAGATAAAACAGCCAGAGCAGATACTTAATTTAAAAAGTCAAAGCCCTGGGAAACAGAACTGTCTTCACAGCCCAGTGGAAATTCTAAGGGACAGAGCTGGACTGATCTTCCATGGAAAGGAGGAATTCCACAGCCTGGGGGCTGCTACAGAGAAGACCCTGCCACATGTACGTGGCCACCTAGCCTCATAGGGTGATGGGATATGTAACAGGCCCTCTGCTAATGAACACAGATTTGGGGCAGGCTCACACAGTAGGGATGGTCTTTCACATATCCAGGCTCCAAGGCATTTGCATTCACTGAGATAGAAAATCAGGCACCTGATATTGGTGTGAGGGGGAGGCCGTATTACAGTACCCATAGCCAAGACCACAATTGATGCTTCAGGGGGAGGGTCTTACCCGACACATGAAGTCCAACAGGGTGGCAGTGATGGGCAGGTGGGGTTTCATGGAATGATGCATGACCAGGATGGCAGGCTCTGCAATGCAAAAGGGAAAAAGAAAAGGTCTGGCATAATGCTGAATGAAGCAAAAGAAGGTGTGTAAACTACAGTTATCTGCTCCAGGGGGCCTCCCTTGGTGGGAATCTGGGTACTTTCTGGAGTAGGGGTGCTCTGGACTTTGAAGGAGAGAAGAATCGGTGGTGGATCTCAAGCACGTAACCTGAGTCAAGGTGCGAGAAGAAGGCATGGAGGTAATGCTGCTGGTTTCCAGATAACTGGAATCCTGGTTGCCAGATCTACAAATGGTCACTGTTAGACCAGCTTTGGTCAAAACCAAGGCCAGTTGGAAGAGATGGGAGCTTAATTATGAGGGCAAGAGGAGGAGAGAAAAAGGGCCATACAATCAACCCCAAGGAAGGAAGGAAGCTCTCTGCCATACCGATGTTCATGATGCTGTCCTTCTCTGGGTTGAAGAAAAGCCAGTCATAAAACAAGGCAAGCTTGGCATTTGAAGCAGCAACATTGGACTGCAAAGAAATGAAAGACAGAACATAAACTGAAACATGGGTACAGCTGTTACGGTTTTGCTGTAGCCTTCACCAAGGCCAGGAAAGTCAGCTTCAGTGGCAGGCTTATTCTAGGATTCCAAAATTCCAGAGATTAATTCCCTCACTAGCTTCCTCGAAAGGCTGGAGGTGTTTCAAGACATGATCAAGACCAGCCCTCTCCAGTTGCCAACTTCTCACAGCCTGAGATACATAATTCCCCCTCTAAGACAATGACTGAGCATGAAACTTCTGACAGAATGCAGATCTTCCATTCAGTTTTACTCAGCTCCAGAGAACCAGTGTGATGTAGTAGTGAGCATGTTAGAGTGGGACGAGCCAAGAAACTCACTGGGTGACTTTGGACAATCTGATCCTCTCAGCCTCACCTACCTCACAAGATTGTTGTGAAGTTGAAAAGGGGAGGGAGAGAGCCATGCCTCTCACCTTGAGCTCACTGAAAATTCCATAACAGATAAATCAGTAGATTGAAGCAAATTCCACTCAGCACTGAGTTTTCCTATCTCTGAAATGAGGAACAATGGCAAGCTACCTCTCTTCTTTACGGAGCTGCTGCAAAAATCAGTCAGGAAAGAATTCTGAAGTGCTTCATAGCCTAAGATTAGATACAACAACAACAATCTAGACCAGAGGAAGATCAAAAAGTTGCTGAAAGGAGGTTATCTTTGTTCTGGATGCTTATAACAGCAGACAGCTCCAATTATCAATAGTGAAATCATTTTTACCAGACTGAATCCTAGGTTCATGTTCCTCAACCTTCAAACCTCTACAGGTTTTGGACTTCAGCTCCCAAAAGCACCAGTCAGCATGGCCAGGGAGGCTGGGACATGAAGTTTAAAACATCCAGAAGGCTAAAGGCTGAGAAACTCACTGCTCTAGATCAATGTTTCTCAGGCTATCTGATGCATTTTTTTTCCCAATGTGCAAGGACAGGCACTAAATTTGTGCCTCTTGGGTAGAATTTTGTTTCTTTCTTTCCCAGAAACTTGGCAAAGACTAGCAGCCAATGGGCGTGGGAGCAGCAATGAAGCAGGGACCACCACTTCTAGGACTGCACCAAATGGCTCAGGGAAATGGTTAAGAACCTCACAGCTATTAGGGTCAGCCACTCATCTGAAATTACTCCTGGCCTTGCATATGGTGACCTGATCACAAAGGTGAAGACAAAACACACCCATCAAATCACCAGGAACGGAGTGGTTAGGTGGAGAGGAGGAGATCTATTCTCTACCAACAGAAAGTAAAGACAGAAAACTCATAAGAGAGAGGAAAGGGTCAGAGTTTTTTGTGTTTTAGGTAGCTAGTGAAGTCAGGATGTGTTTAAGGCTTCAGTTTAGTTTTTTAGTAGTGGGTTTTGCTATGATATCTTAGCTCTAGTTTAACTTAATTTAGATTAGTTACGTTTTAGTTACACATGTACAGTTGGCTTTCCAAATTCACTAGGGTTAGGAGCACAGGACCCCGGCAAAAGGAGGGAAATTGCAAATATCCAAATGTGTCCAAATGGAAAAAGACCAAAGCATGGTGGGGAGAGCAGGAACCTAAAGTCCAAACCACGTCAAGGAAAGGAGAGGGAAAGGGGGTAGATCAGCACAATGGCCCTATACTTCCTCTCATTCACCCATCTCCTTCCATGGGTGTGGAGGGGCACTGGGAGATGACTTGTGGGGATGAGAAATTGGGCTGTGACCCTCCTTAGCTGGCCAGGCAGCAGCTGGTGGAGGTGGAGTAGCAGAGGTCGGTTTTTAAAAGGCTGAACGACCTTATCGGAGCTGTTGAGAGGGAAGGTTTCCCTGGAAAAGAAGCACCTGAAGTGCTGGGACAAGTGTTGAAGAAACTCACAAATAATAAAACCTGTGAAGGCCAGACCCTCAAATGTTGAAGTCTAACTGTAGTCTGATTACTTTTTGCCTATCCACTTATCTGCTCATATTCTGCTGCCAGGGCCAGTGGTAGACTGATGAAGATCGGGCAATGAGCATTAGCCCTAGAATGAGCACTCAGTCAAATCATGTGGCACTTTAAGCTGTTGAGAGCAGCAGGGCTCAGACCTGGAAATGAATACTGGCATACAACGGGCCGGGGGTGGGGGGAGTGGGAGACACATGGGATTGCCACATTGGTGTTGTATGCATTGCAGCTCTTGCCAAATTAAAATCTGCAGGGTTGGTTTTCAAAGGGCTGCATGGCCTGATCAGAACCACTGAAAGAGAATGTTCCCCTAGAAAAGCAGCACCTGGGATGGAGGAAACAGTTGGAGAAACTCACAAATAATCACATCTGTGAGTCAAAGCCACAGATGTGGAAAGTTTATGTATAGTTTGTTTCATTTTCTTTAGTTCTTTTTTTCCCAGAGAGGTGAATCAGTTTGTTTATATATCTGTTCCTACTGTTGTGTGCTTTTCAGTCGCTTTCAACTTATGGCGACGCTAAGGCAAACCTATCACGGGGTCTTCTGGCGCTGAGAGTGTGTGATGCATCCAAGGTCGCCCAGTGGGTTTCCATGGCAGAACAGAAAGTTGAACCCTGGTCTCTAGTGTCATAGTTCAATGTTCAGACCAGTATACCAGGCTGGCTCTCCTTGTATATCTGTACTAAAACTAATAAATATCAAATCTTTAGAAAAGAGAGAAAGGAAAGGAACTCTTTAACTTGGGACTCTGAGATGCTGTATTCAGAAACTCTTGACAGCACCTCCATGCTAGAGGTCTTGGTTGGTATCTTGCTTAAGAGCTGCACTCCACCAAATCTGTTCCAAGAGGCCATTTTAAATCCTGGCTTTTTAATCCACCTCGTTCATTAGTCACCTCCTTTCCATCTTGAACCTGTCCAATAAATGTCATGCAAATTAAATGCGGACACTGTTACCAAAGAGTCAAACCAGGTTCCAGACCTTAATTAGCTGGGATGCCATTGGCAATTAGCAACAGAGCAGGAAGTGCTGAGAATGCTAATATATAAGACAGACAGAAAGAGAGAGAAGGGGAGAGAGATGGAGGGGAAATGGAAGGAAAGGGAGAAAGAAAGAAAGGGAGAAAGAAAGAGAAAAGAGAGAGAACAGGGAAACAGATCCATCAGCAGAACTGTCTTGCTTGTGGTAAGTGGTGGAGCATGAAAAGATGTTGGACTCTTGAAAGAATTCTCATAGTGAAGAGGCATTGGAAGTTGCAAAAGGAAGAGTGTAGGTATTTCTGAACTCCTTTCACCTTGTATGTCAAGGTGGCATTCCCTGAAATCTCAGGCTACAACAGTAGGGAACTATTGGAATGCCTACAACTTGTAGCCATGAGGGAAGATCCCATGCCCTCCAACTTTTCTCAGCTGAAAATCAGGACATGGGTAGTCAGGCAAAATGTCAAGATGACAAAAGTTATTAATGAGGAAGAACACACAAGCTAGGAGAGACTGCAGTAGTTTGCTTTTGCCCTAGCCTCCAGGGAAGGGCAAGATTCTGCCTCTCTTCTCCTCTCCATCCTGCTGAGTTCACTGAGTGCAAACTACTTTTGGGCTTTTAATTCACTTTGCAACAACTGAAGTAAGCTGAAGACAAAGGGGGAAACTGGGAGGAGAAACTAGGATGTTTTAAAAGCAGCTGAAAAAGTGGAATAGAGAGTTAATTGGGACTATTTCTGCCAAATCAAGACAGTTGGAGGGTATGAATTGCCTCTGTGTGAATCACTGCTCTGGCTGTTTTCCAATTAGATTCTGCTATTACCTACCTCCACTTCTGCTTTTGCATGGGACTGAGCACACCAGTCATCTTCAACACAGAGAATCACCCAATCTTTAAGTCAGCAGAGTCAGAACAGAGGCCATTTCTCACTAGCCTGTTATAGTGCTATTATTCCACTTTCAACATCCTATGGAATGTACTATAACAGGCTAGTGTGGAAATGGCCAAAGACTCACACAGCATCAGTGTCCCAGCTTTCAGGAGCTTAGGCAATACTGTCCGGTAGCAAAAAGCACTTCACTTCCTTGAACAGGGGATGCTCAATGAAAATATGTTTGGTTTGCCAGGGAGCCACAGACTTTGGCTAGCCATGTCAGCCAATTAAAATGTAGGCTTCCTAACTCCTGACCTTCTGAGCTGGAAAGAGGGCAGGGGACAGACAGGCTTCATCTCTGCTGTGTAGAAATGAAGCCATGCTTCTCTCCAGGGCCAGTCCTACCATCTGGGAGAATGATGTAGGAGATGCTAGGGGCAAGAGCAATGGGAAGATAGGGAAAGTGCTTTGCACACCAAACAGAGTATCTTCCAGTCTTTAACTTATTCAGCTGCCATCTGGGAAAACTATCCCTAAAACGAGGAATGCACACATACAAAAACTAATCCATAGGCAAAGAACATACCTAAATGAACATATGCAATAAATGCAACACACATTAATCTAAATAGTGTCTGAGGACATATCTATATTTGACTGCTAACTGGTTTTTCACATTATGAATATGTATTTGCTGTTGCTGGTATATTCTCCTTGGCTACACTAGGTTTTTCACTTGGTCTACACGTGTTATATTCCAGTTATTTACATTACTGTGTATTGCATTTATTGTATACGTTCATTACCTATATTCTTTGCATACTGATTTAGTTTTTGTAAATGTGTATTCCTCATTATCATTATATATACATAATGTGAAGGATCAGTTAGCAGTCAAATGGGGGACAACTTCCTGTGCTTTGGTTGTCTGGTTGCCCCCTTCCCTCTCCTTTCCCTGACCTGGTTTGGTCCCTGAGGGCCTGTTCTCCCCACCATGCTTTGGCCCCCCTCCCAGACACAGACAGGTGTAACTGTGATTTAGGTACCTAACTTTGAGCACTAGATATCCCTTTGTGATATCAAATAATTTGACCTTTTGGTGGCACCTTGGCTTATAGTGTTTGCCAGGATCCTGAGAAAAACAGTCACAAGGAAGCAGCTGTTTACAACTTCCTCTCTAAAGCGGGCATTTCAAAAATCCGTGACTTGAATGTTATCTGGGATCTGGATGCTATTCCTTTCATCTCACAAGATACCTGATTCGCGCCCATAAATAACAGACCATAGAAGTGCCACTGATTGACATTTGGGCTGCATGATTGATATGTTTTATTCCACTTCTAAGCCTTTTGGTGCATTTCAAAAGTTAACTTTGATCTCAAAGTTTATGACATGAATCACAGGCATAAATACTCCTGATTTGTGACAAGTGTGTGTGCCTTTCTCCATTTTCATCTCGTCTCGCTGCCAGTTTGCACAGCGAGCCCCAAGAGAATTCCACTTTCTCTCCATCTACTCAGGACTTCTGAACAGGTCGTATTGCTTATTCCTGACTTCATTTCTATTTCCTATTTCTTATTTAGCTAGTGTGTGATTGTTGTCTTATTTGTTTTATTTTCCAATAAAACATTATTTGGTTTATTCTGAATTGTTTTTGTTCACTGATCTGACTCCGTAGACATAGAGCTTAAAAGGTCCTGATGTTGCCCTCCCTCTCGTAGCTAAACAGTGCTCTAAGCTAATTTTCCCCACAATTTGACAGCTTTTGGGAATCCCCTTAAGGGAACCCCGACAAGGAGGGTAACACAGGCATTTTGATATTTGAGAGGGTCCTGCATCCCTAACCCTAGTGAATGTGGAGGGCCAACTGTACTTCCTGGAACTTGGGAAAGTGCGAGGATTCCAAGAGTTGTAGTCCAAAAAGGTAACTACACTGCACCCAGATACTGTATGTCCAAATGAGCCAAGAACACAGGGGACAACAAAGGCAGTGGAACCCTCCATAGGAAGGGGCTTGTGTGGGAAGAGGCAGTGATCCCTCACGGCTGGAAAGGTGATCAGCTGGCTTCTTCACCAGGGCTTGAAGTTATCTTGGAAAGTGCTAAGTTTAGGTCAGTCTCCCTCAATACCCTGAAGGCACTAGAGCCACCCAACCTTGGAAGCTAAGCAGGGTCAGCCCTGGTTACTAGTACTTGGAAGGGGGAACTGTCAGGGAATATTGGATACTGTAGGTTATATTTCTGAGGAAAACAGTGATAAGCACCACTGTGTATTCCTTGTCTAAGAAAATGCTATGAAATTTACAGGGTTGCCATAAATTGACAGGAGAGTTAAAGGCACATATACACACAGGCTGAATTTGTCCCCCTTCATTGTGAAGATTAAGGCTTATCTGAAATTGGCAGGATAGGGAAAGCTGCTGCATTAGCTAAAGCTGCCCCAACTTTGATTTCTTAGAAATCTATTATTATACCATATTTTGCAACAGCTTGTTTCTGTCATTCTTGGCTTTCTAGCTTACATTTTTCTTTTCTTTCCTTTACTTCTTTTTCTTTTTTAAATGGCTGTTACAGAAGCATACCACATCCAGAAACACATCTCTGCTGTCACAACTTGTTTTAAGAACTAAGGAATGGATAGAATGTCTTTTGAAAGCAGAGCTGAGGAAGGTGGGAGTATCAAAGGGCAAGAGTTGCTATGACTCTTTCTGCCTCATTCAGGTAGTAAGAAATGTCCTCTCTGGCGTTGCCATTCAAAGTGACGGTTCCTGGACTAGCATCAGTCCCTGACCCATCCGCTGCTGGTGGCTGGTAAGTTTCCAGGAAAGGGGGAAAAAACAGTTTTAGCCAATTGGCATAAATACGGATCCAGTCCCTGGCAAGTCAGAAAAAACATAATTGCCTATCCCACACCAGGTAGCCTAAAAAGCACAGTTCTAGGGCAGTGGTTTTCAACCTTTGGTCTTCCTGATGCTCGGAGCTTCTGTTCCCAACAATCCCTGGCCACTGGCTGAGGTTTCTGGGAGTTGAAGTCCAGAAATCTGGAACATCAAAGGTTGAGAACCACTACTGTATGATCTCCACTCAATCCCCCTGCCTCCGCTGAGAAATCTATCAGAAATCATTTCTTTCCCCTGTCCTTTAATTACATAACATCCCTATTGATTCCTCCACTCCAGCTTCCTGGCTGCTCCAAACACCTACACAGGCTGTCCTGCGAGAGCTTGAAAAGAGTAACTTCTTCAGACTACAGTTCCCAAAATCCTTCATCCAGTATCAGGTTCTAGGAGCTGCTATCTGAAAAAATATCTTTTCCAAAAGTCTGCTGGACAATTAGTCCTCTTATCACCCATATGATTTGGACACACAGAGGGAACAAGTAAAATTCCTCCCTTCCCCCCCAAAAAACCCACTTTGCAGCCTGCAAAAAGGTATAAGATTACTAGAAGTCATGGGGGATTTTTTTTTCCAGGGCTTTGGGGGAGAGAATGGAAATTTTCTGAAAAAAATGAAAAAAGTAATATCGCATATGCTCCTATAAACTGAAAGTCATTTTGTTACTTTAGGAACATAAAATACATTACATATAATTTTGGCATAAAATTGTCATGTTCGACATATTAAAAGTACAGTTTATTTAGAATATAATTACAAATTAAATTTAAATTTTGTTTTGTTTTTTCTACAAATGGAGCTAAAAGATCCTGAAGAATAAGGAATGCCTAAACTATAAAGAATCTCTTTGGTTTTGTCAGGCAAAAGAATCTCCAAGTAAAAACTGAAACTTCAACATTATTAAAACAGAGAAAATTATTTTATCACCACTAGTTCCCCAAAGTGACATGTGGATATAATGCACTCATTTCTATAAAAAGAACTGAAAAAAGGGAAACCAAAGCTAGGAGTCAAAGCTATCTGGCATTGTACGCAGTTCATCTTACATAGTTTTTAGGGATCCGTTTGAGGCAGTAAATTACAACACTGAAGACCAGAGTTTGATTCCCTGCTCAGCCATTGGAAACCCACTGGGTGACCTTGGGTGTGTCACATACTCTCAGCCCAGAAAAACCCAATGACAGGTTTGCCTTAGAGTTGCCATAAGTTGGAATGACTCAAAGGCACACAACAACAAATATGTGAACACCTTGAATTAAATGTCTTATTCACCATTCTTTAAAAAAAATAAAAATCCGCTATTGATTTTTTCCAGCTTCCCTAAAATAGAAAAATCTTCAGAAGAAAAAGGCAGGAAAAAATATATCTCCCCGCTGAATGTTTCCCTCCCCTGGGAACTTCACATCCCTAGGCCTACAATGCCCCCCTCCTCATAAAATAACCCACTTTTCCAGCTATCTATGGAAGGGTTTCTTAGGACTGAGCTGAATGGAACCCCTTGCATGCCTGGATAGCCAGAGACCCCCGAGCTGCCTTACCGTGCACGTGGTGAGCAGCCAGCCAATGATGGCCCACCGAGGAAGGATGTCGGAGCTCAGCACCTCATTAGATGGGTGGACCACCCCGCAGATATAGCGGATCAGGTCGCAGCGCAGGGACTGGCTGTCTGGGGTGGACAGGTATTGTCGCTGGAACCAGTCCTGGTAGCGCTTTTGCTGGCCAAAGCGCACCTGGAAGGAGGGATGTGAGAAACCACTTTAGACAGGATTGGGAACTGTCTAGATCAAAGGTGGAAATTGTGCAGCCAGGGGGATGCATATAATCTTTTGAGGATGCCACACTAACCCCCACAACACCCTCCCCACCCCAGTCCCCCACATACATGTTTGGACAAAAACACTTTGGTTTGCCTAAATACTGCTGTTTGGGGTAGCAGCACTCCCTAAATAGCAAAACTGCACCTCAGAACACCCAGAAAAGTGGCCAGAAGTGACACAAAGTAAGGTCCAGCCGTTCAAAATGGCAGCCATAGTGGCATATTTCAGGCATCCTAGAATGATACCCTGTGATACTCCTGCCTCTGGAGTGTGCCCACCCCTGGTCTAGGTCAAGGTCATCTACTTCAAACAAAGCTAGAGCCCATGGAATGTGGTTTAAGGAAAGAGGCTGGTTTGGGAAAAGACAAGGCTCTGTCTCAGGGGGAGAGAAGGGCAGATGGCAACATAGACCCTGCAGCAAGACTTGGGGTTCTTTTGTGAGGCCCAAACCTGAGATCCAGGAGAACAGCAGCCAGTCAGAGTTCTTTCCTGTCACTGGCTATCTGATCTTTCTTTAAAGGCCAGTATTGCCAGGAAACAAACCTGGGACCTTCTGGATGGAAACCAGGTGTTTACCAAGGAGTAAAAGTCCCCATTCTACTAATACATAAAAGTCAAAGTCTGTTTATTTGTCCGTGTCAGGCAGGTGAAGACCTCATATGATTGGCTGCCTGTGAAGATTCTATGGAATCCTGGGGTCTGCAGTTTAAGGAGGGGCCTTTAGAATTCTCAGCCTGAGAGCTCTGAATAAGCCAGTTGCTATGGAGATGAGGCCTAGCAGCAAGGAGGAGGGCAGTGTATTCCCTCAGGAACCCAACCTGTGTCTGTTAATAACTCTGAATACAGATTGGATTGGGGAATATTGGGAAAAGTTACAGGTACTGGACAAGAATCTCAAATCTTTCTAACAAGTATTACGTATGAGAAAATAAAATCCCGGGCAATGCCGGGTATATATGCTTGTATACTATAAATTATAGCCCATTTCCACACTAGACTGTTATAGTGCTCTTATTTCACTTTCAACATCCTGTGGAATCCTGGGATTTGCAGTTCAGGGGGAGGCCTCAAATGCTTAGAAGGGCCTCAAACTCTTACTCAGCTCAGCTGGCACATGGCAGCTACTACAACTCTATGGCCATTTCCGCACTAAACTGTTATAGTGCTATTATTCCACTTTCAACATCCTATGGAATCCTGGGGTTTGCAGTTTAGGGAAGGACTTTTAGAATTCTCAGCCAGAGAGCTCTTAGGCCTGGATGGTTCCTATGGAAACTAGGCCTAGCAGCAAGGAGGAGGCCAGTGTGTTCTCTCAGGAATCCAACCTCTGTAAGTTAATAACTCTGAATACAGATTGGATTGGGGACTACAGGGAAAGTTACAGGTACTGGACAAGACAGTTCAGGGAATTAGAGACACAAGATCTCAAATCTTTCTAACAAGTATCACCTATGAGAAAAGAAAATCCTGGGCAACGCCAGTCATATGCACTATAATAGGCCCTCCACATTTGCGAGGGATAGGGACACAAATCCCTCCAGGTGGGGGCAGGGAGGCAGGGAACCGGTGATCAGCCTCCCTGGGCCTTTGTGAGGGCCGGCCTGTACCTGCAGCGGGGCAGCGCGAGGAGTACAGGGAACCTGCAATCTTCCCTGGGCCCTTGTGCCACCCGCGCAGGCCATGTCTGCACTGGGGGCAAGGAAAATAGGAGGAGCAGGTGGGGTGGGAATTGAGTGGGAGTGGGAGAATGGAGGGGCAAGGAGGTACCTCACAAATAATCAAATTCGTGAAAGTGAAACCCGCAAATGTGGAGGGGATAACTGTACTATACTATAAATTATAGAGTTGTAATAGTTGCCACGCGCACAACAACAAATACTGCATGCAGGAAGCTCCCGCCTTTCAATGCCCCATTATCTGATGACTTGCTCTTTGGATACTTCCAAATTAAGGACACGTTCCATTAATTTGGCATGGTGTCACTCTTTCATCAGTTATTCATACCTACAGAGGCTTGCTTGGGGCTGCCTGCACATGCACGCAGTCACAAGTCTTCTCTACTGAAACTGCAAATACTCTGGTCAAATTAGTGGAACTTGACTGTACTGCAGGCATCAAAACAGTGGGCTTCCACCAGTTTTTCTCTCCTATGGAGCTTGCTTGGGACTGTGCATGTGGTGCTTGTAAATTGAGCTTGGGGAGTGGGGCGGTCCCAAGTTAGCTGAGAGACTTTACAAGCAGCCTGTGTGGTTGGTCAGTCCCAAGTGAGCTTCCATTGAGTTCTTCATGTTCCCTGCAGTAGATGGGTTCCACTTTTAGATCACTTCTGCTTTCTGACAGTGCTCTGGTCCCTAATCTGTCACATAAGTGGGGAGGCTTGTATTCAGATCTGCTTCAAGCAAACAAGAGGTGAACTTACACGAGACGTCATGAAGAGAAGCTTGGTCTCCATATCTGGTGTGAGGCGGCATGCTAGAAACTTTCGTGACGTCCGAGACTGCAAAAGTTGCAACACACCTGTGATGTGGGGGGGGGGGTGGACAGAGGGCAAAGAAGAGCAGTTCAAACAGTGCAGATGGTTTACCGGACATGGCCATACCTTTATTTATATATTGCACTTACAGACCACCCAGTTACCAGAGTTCTGGCCGCAGCGTACTGTAAGGATATAAAACTTAGCAAAGCTTAGTAACTTTAATTTCCACAGGCAATAACAAATCATCTTACAATTTTATTCCCTGCTGCAAGAAAATAGTCAAAAACTGTGCCATTCTCAAGGACTATCTGAGGTCTAGGACCCTGTAAGAGCCTGGCATTTCCTGCACAAGAAACCAGGTATTTTATGCAGAAAACATTTCTGCAAAGATTTTTGCTGCCAGGTTGCAGCAGCACGGCAGTAGTAAACAATGCAGTAAAGCTTGAGCTGGAACAGATTCTGCCACAACTGATCCTGCTCTAGCTGTGTGTGCCTGCTTACACCAAACAAGGTAAACAGCAGCTGCTTCCAGTATCCTTTACTGAGCTATGCAAACAGTGAAACTGTGCAATATGAGAAAAGCAGATACTGTAAATCTTCCTTCTCCCTCCTTTCCTTGACCTGGTTTGGACCCAGGGTGCTTGTTCTCCCCAACACGCCCCATCCTCCTTCCCACAAGTATACTTTGATATTTGTGGGTATTTTCCACTTATTTAGGGGCGCTGTATCTCTAACCCCAGTGAAAGTGGGTGACTTCAAAGCCTACTACATACTAAGAATCACCACTACCCCAACCAGTTAAAAGCTGAAGGCCTGTTTAAATAAGAAAGTCTTTGCTTGTTGGCAAAAGGAGAAGAGAGACGGGGCCAACCCAGGCTCCCTGGGAAGAGAATTCCAAAGCCAGGGGGCAGCCACCAAGAAGGTTCTCTCCCAAGTCCTCATCAGATGTGCCTGTGATGGTGTTGGGTACTGACAAAAAGCTCTTCCCTGAATATCTTAAAACTTGGGTAGGCTCATACTGGGAAATATGGTCTTTCAGACAGCTTGGACATCCACTGTATAGGTCAGAACCCCTCTCTGAATTCTGCCTGGGTAGCCACTGAAACTGCTACACCAAGGAGTTGTATGCCCCTAAAGGCTGAGTCTAGCTGCTTAGATGGGCCCCACTGGGATGGCTGTCAAAGGCAAGGAAGTCTCTGCTTCCTTAAAGGCCAAATGTGACAAATTAATGCCACCGGTTGCCAAAAAAATAGAGCACAACTTGGGAACTAGCTCACTCGGCTCCTGAAAGGGCTCACTAATTAAAAACATTTCCAGGTTCAAAGAACTCAGCATGCGGCACTGCTTCTCTCAGGGGCATCCTTGTCCCACCGCCCTGAAAACTGTCCCTGGCACATTGCCCAGAGAAGACTCTGCTCCAAAGGCAGTGCTGGTGTGAAAAGCCACGTATCTTAAAATTGGTCTCCCTCAGACTGACATGAAAGTCTCAAAGCAAAAAGCAGAGAGAAAGCACAGGAGGACAGAGGTAATTGGCAGCCATTTGAGCACTTATTAAAAGATTCTTGCAAGTGCTCCTGTTGAATAGGCCACGGGGACAGCCCAGTGGTCCATCAAAGATGCCCTGAGGATATTTGCATCTGGTTGAAGCTGCAAAACCACAAGAAGGAAGAGGAGGAAGATGGTTGGAGTAGGGAGAATCTGGGGTCCAACGCTCTTATATTTGATCTAAAATCCGTAATAAAGAAAATCTCTACAAAAGCTTGCAAGCAAGCAGATACAAAGAGTTACCCACTTGTGAATCAGTTCTTTAAAACTTGCTTATTCCTTGGAATAACCTACATTTCAGCACACTACAATTCTGACTGAATATGGGATTATTTGTTTATCTGACTTCCATTCCACCTTTCTCTGAAGAAAGAGAGATAACTTTACAGTCTTCCTTTCACATTTGTGGGTTTGACCATCACAGATTTGATTATTTGCAAGGTGCCTTCTTGCCTGCCCCCTATTCTCTCCCTCCCATTCCCTGGCCTTTTGCCCAGTGTGCTGTCTTCCTTCCTTCTCTAAGCCCTGGCAAAAGGCAAGTCAGTGGGAGCGGGAAAGGTTCACGCGCGTGCAAGCCTTTCCCCCACCATTCGCTGAGAGAAGGCAGGGCGCCAGGGTGACAAGCAGGAGAATGGAAGTGGGAGGTGTTTCCCCCTCCAGTCACTTGCCTTTCACCCGGGCACACGGAAAGAAGGCAGGGTGTGTGGGTAACAGGCAGGAGCATGTGGGGATGCAGTGTTTCCCCTCTATTCATTTGCCTTTCATGCAGGGGTGCAGAAAGAAGGCAGGGTGTGTGGGTGGCAGGCAGGAGAATGAAGTGGGGGAAAATGTTTCCTCCTCTATCCACTTGCCTTTCAACCAGGTGTAGAGAAGGAAGGCACACCTATCCAGGCAAAAAGCAAGGGAACAGGAGCAGGGAGCCCCAGGAAGGAATGAGAGAAAGAGAGCTCACTCGAGGGGGCAGTTATTTGCGTTTTCTTTTTACTTTCATGAGGCTTCTGCACTGTGAATGCTCATGAAAGTCAAGGTTCCACTGTAACTGTTAAAAAGTTCCTTTTGCATTTATGGGGTGCAAGTTGGCTACACAAAAGGCAGTAGCCTGATAACAAAATGGCATAAAACATGGAAACTTCCTGACAAAACATCACTGAAAATGTTCTTGTAAGAAACTTTTGAAAATAGCAGCAACTGTTATTTGTTTCATCCATAAAGGAATTTGGCTCTTACCTGTTACACTGCTTTTAAAATGCATTCTGTTGCATTCTCGTTACCAGCATAAACACTTAGCTATAGGTAACATGGCTGCATGTGACTTGGTTGTTCCTCCCACCCCGCAAGCTTGGCTTTATTATCAAATGTTGGCAAGTTTGGAAGAACCAGAGGGTTTTTTTGTGCTAAATATTTATTATTGTGTGGGTGTGCTCTGGTGCTGCCTGCAAATGTGTATGAGGATGAAACTCATTCCTAGTTGCTCACCCTGGCTTTAGTGGGCTGCAAAGACTGGAAAAACTATAACTATGGTCTCTGCCAAGCACATGGTGGGAGCATGGTTACATAATAAAAAGCAACCCACAATCATACCAATTCTGAATAGCCTCCATCAATGAAGAAGAAAGAGAATGTCTAAGGAATTCACTTTCAAACTCACTAGATGGTTCCCCTTTCACAACCAGCCAGAGAAACCCTAAAGTTGGGATGGGCATCGTGCAGCCCTTCCTATACCACAGGACTGCAACTCCCACAGGTCCCAGCCAGAACAGCCCAGGCTTAGGAACCCTGGAAGCTGCACTCAAACAACAGTAGAAGGCTAGTATTATTCCCACCCTTGCCTAAAGGGAATTGCACAGTCTCAGTTCTGTGTATTTAATTGAATATAAGTCCAACAGAGTCCAATGGGCCTTGGTCTCAAGAATGCACTGGATATGGGGCATTTATTCCCTAAAGGAAGAGTGAGCTTCATACAGCCTTGGCAACCCACTTCTGTGGCCCATGGCATCCCCAAATCCCCCAACCCTCCTCCCACTTTTTCTTAAATGAGTGCATTTTTTGGCAAATTTTGCCCCAAACTAGGCAGACCCCCCTAAAAAAGTGGGATACATTTTTAAAACTCCAACCTACCCCACAAGTACCTCAGAACCCTGTTCTACCCACAATATCTCAATTTTCCTCTGCACTCTCTCTTGAAAGGGTGATAGGAAATAACATCATCTCACTTCCTGTTGCCATTTTGAGAGGGACTACAGAGGAAAATCGAGGTTTTTGAGCTTGCTCTGAGGAGTGCAGCCTGTGAGGGTATTGTTCCCCTGGCCCGCAAACAGCTGCTCACCCCTGCTCTAAGCTATGCATGAATGCCCAGCTTCAAAAGCTATATAGCATGTCAGAGGCACCAAGCTGCAAAGCTCCAGCATTGCCTGACATGCTGGGACAGTTGGCTGTCCTTCTTCAAATAAAGAGAGAGCAGAAAGAGGCCTGCTCTCTCAGACTGTCTGTGCCCAACTGAAGTCTTGAGTAGCTCAGAAAGTGGGCTCAGCAGCATTAGCACACTGTTAGCTAACTCATGCAGCCTTAGAACCTCACCCATGAAACATGGGAGATTATGAAAGACTCCTACTATTACTTGTAGCTCCTTTTAACAGAGCATTTGCAAAGCTAATGTTTGTGTGCCAACTGTGCCCCACCACCAGAGATGCCTGATCTGGCCACAGAGACACATGCCCTGGCTACAGCCCATCTGGATTACTATAACATGCTCTATGTAGAGCTGCCTTTGAAAAGTCCTCAGAAATCAGCCCAGAAAACTGAAGTGAGGAGGTTAACTGGGAATGGAGTGTAGAGCTGCTCCAGAGACTAGAATGTGAACCAATGATTCAAATCAGGAGAAAAGAGATCCCACCTAAACAATAAGAAGAACTCCTTAACTGTACACTCTTTGACAGTGGCATGGACTGCCTCTGAGAGTGGTGAGAGCCTCCTAACCATTTTAGTGCCCCCCAAGTCCTGCCTACCCAGAAGTGACCTGTTTATAGGTTAACAGCAACACTTTGAACTGTCTTCAAAAGCAAACTAGAGGCCTGTGGAGAGAATGCAGTTCTGAGATAACATGACCAAAATGCTCAGTTCCAGCCAACATCCCATGTGCCATATTTTTATTATGAACCTTCAGATTGTCTTTAAAGGCAGCCCCTCATGCAAAGTTCCACTACTGCTTGTAGCAAGGTGTTTAAGGTTGTGGCACCTCTCATGAGAGCAATCTCCCCTCCAGCAGTCTAACCCTTTTCCCCAAAGAACTATCTGGACTGGATCAGCCATCACTCATTCAAGTATCACAGCCAGAAAGGGGAACATGAGCAAGTGTTTCCCAGGTTTCACATTTTTATTTTACTTCATTTGTAAAATAGACTGAACACATACAGTCAGCCCTCCATATTTGCGGATTCTGTATTCACGGATTCAACCAACCATGGCTTGAAAATATTTTTTTTAAAAAATCCTAAAAGTAAATGTTGATTTTGTCATTTGATACAAGGGACGCCATTTTACTATAGCACTGGGCACAACAAGATTTGATCATCCATGAATTTTGGTATCCACGGGAAAAGTCTCCGAACTAAACCCTAGGCAATACTGAGGGCCCACTGTACCAAGACATCCATTAAACCAGAGACAGCGAGCAAATGATGCTAACAGTGTCACTGGACCACAGCACCTATAACCCCTCACTGCCCATTACATTGGCCAGAGCCAACGAAAGCTATGGACCAGCACCACACAGAGGGTAAGCTGTTTCCAACTTCTGCCCCAAACCTAAAGCCAGAAGCTATTTCTTTTCCAGAAGGCGGCACAACTCGCTTCACACCCCCACCTGATATCCCTAGTCCCTAAGGTGTCCAAGTGCTCTGATGGCCTCTTTTGCCTACCTGTGAACTGTGGACTCAGAACCTGGGGGTTGTGGATAATGTCCCTCCAGAGCTGCTCGAATTCAGGTATCCTAGCAACATTCTGCAGGAGCCTCACCAAGTCTCGGCCAATCATGAAGCAATCCATAAACTGGAAGGGGTAAAGAAGGGAAGAGGTGAAGAGGGGAGGGTCACTATTGTTCCCAGAGGGAAGTATCATAACAAGATTGTACACAGTCCCCTGCCCACACACACACGAGAAACATTCTGTTCCCAAACCTCTCAACACTTGTTGCTCAACTGGAGAAAGGTCTCCCCGGGGGAGAAGGCCACTTCTTTTGAAGACAGCAGGTTCTAAAGAAGCGGCAGGACAAGCGGGAAGGTCAGTGAGCATTTATTTTTGATTTTTTTAAATGGCTGCCTGTACTACAAACAAACAAGACAGGGCCATAAATTCTGAGTCTCTCCCCTTCCCTGGCCGGACCAAAGGCGGACTCTCAGAGCTCAGCGGCCAAGGCTGGAGCGGAGAGTGGGGCTAGTCTGGAGGATAACCTTTTGTACCCATGCCAAGTCCATCTGGACAGACCGCAACAGAGCCAGAAATTGGGAAGGAAGGTACAATTCCTACCAGTGATTGTCCTGTAACTCTGTCAGAGGGGCCACCAAATTAGGCTCCTCTTCCACACTAGTTAGACTGTTCAGCTGCTCTGTTGCCATGTTGCTTTGATTGCTTTTTGCTGTTTGAATACTGGGAGAGGAACACAGTCCAGAGACTATAAACCAAAGCCATTTTCGAAAGCTGGTACTGCCTGGTGTTGTGTGGAAAAGAACAAGAACGTGAAACCTCTGGGAGAGCGGGGATCGGGGAGTTCTTAAAACCAAAACCTGTGCTGTGTCTTCAGTTCTGGCAAACGCAGTGTCTCTGTGCTGCATCTAATCTCTAATAAAACCTTTCTGGATTCATCCATGAAGTCTGGTTACTGAGTCGGATTGAGACAGAACATTACAGACTCCAACTGTCAGAGGGGCTCAGAGTTGGGTAGATACACCCTTTATTTAAGCCAGGACATAGCTATATTCTTCTCTTTGGAATGTGGGACCTTTTCTACAGCTGCCCCAAGACTCTGGTTGAGCCAAGGTGGAGAACCCCTGGGCAGCAAGTAGTTGTGGTACATGTATGCACACACACACAGGATGCCCCCTTCCCTGTTTTTCTTTTGCTGGCAAGCAAAGACTTTTTTTTCAAGCAGCCTTTTAATGGGTGAGCAGGAGAACTTTTTATCAGTATGTTTAATGGATTTTATCTTTTTTTTTTAATATTTTTTTTTGAAAAGATTATATACTACTTTTATGTGGTGGTTTTAATTGTTTTTGAATATTTATTGTAAATGTTTTCAATTGATTGTTTCAGGAAGCTGATCCGGGTCCCAATTTGGGGAAAAGGCAGCATATAAAGGCAATAAACAAATAAACAAATAAATAAGGAAGGAAGGAAGAAGCCAAGGCCAAAAGAACACACATACACACTGCCTTCTCTCGCCACCATTCCTCAGAGACTAGACAAGACTTGTTGATGGCTTATGCTGCCATAACAATCCATTACGCTGGAGTTAGGTACTTTTGGAGCAGCACATAGGAGTAGTGGCGGTAGAAGGACAGCACAGAAAAGCACAGCGGGCTGGTCTGCTGGCTCCTAGGCAGCTCAGGAACTGACACAGGGCAGCTTTATTTCCCTATGAAGACAATTTTGACTGAGACCCCCCCACTCCCTCTTATTAACTGTTGTGCCTGCAGCCATTTTATCCATGCTGCTGTACCATGGCTGTCACCATCTATGCCAAGGGACCTAACTGACCTCAGTCCTGTTGCAACTATCCCACTTGGGGGGAAAAAACACATTTCACTGACCAAAAACCTGTTTGCAGGTCTTTTCCATTCTATTTCAATGGGGTTCCCCATCCCAAAACAGCTAAGCTGTCCCTACAATGGTCCGGAAGGTGACCAGAAGTGACGACGTGTCCCAAAATGGCTGCCATAATGACACGTTATGGTCCTCTGCAGCTTCAAAGGAGCCCAAAATGAAGTGGTGTGGCTCTCTGGGTTTTGGAATGCACCCAATTCTGACCTATCGTAATGAAGTTATGCTGGCCGACGGAACTGTGCCCACGCTCGGTGAAGGAGGGTTGTGGGCAGTGGAAGGAGCGGGGAGAAGCTGTAACTTGCACTCTCCTTGGCCCTCCTACTGCTAAAGCTGAAGGAATCCATCCAAGGAGATAGAAAATGGGGGCGAGATACGAGATGTGAGACAGAAACTCACTTGAGGGAGCATCACAATGGACCCCATTGTCCAAAGAAATGTATTTCCCACCCCCACAGGAAGAGAAGTGAGAACAAGAGTGTCTGTAGTGATAAAAGGGAGGCTGGTGGGAGAATTGTGCTGGAGAAAGCAAAGGGAACATTTAATAATGACAGACACTTGAGAGGAGACAGGCACACAGGCGCTTCAGACTACAGAAGTCTTCTGAACTCCTTACCCTGTCTCGGAGCAGAAAGATGCAAAAGTCCACCTCCTTCTGCCTCAGGGCCTGGAGCGGCGGGGAGCCGTGGTGGTCGACAATGAGGCGCAGGTAGGTGTACACCGACATGGCGATTAGCATGGCGCTCTTCAGCACCCACTCCCTGGAAGGAAAAACAGCCGCCAGCTGGCTTTTAGTCCAGATGCCACAGTCAAGTACCAAACCACAGTTCTCCCAACTGTTTAACTGTGGGGGGGGGACGCAGCAGCACAAGGGCAGCAGTGCCCACCATACCCTCCTGCTGTTCTCTCTCAGTGGCTGGTACTCAAAGGTATACTGTCCCTGAAATTGGAGGTTCCACTCAATCGGAATGGCCAAAAGCTGGTCATACATTTCTTGACTCTCCTTCCCGTAACTTCTTCTCCTCCATGACTGCCAATTTACATTTGTCTTATCTCCTTTTGAAAACCAGTAGTGGTTTGAACATTTTCACACTACACTGTTAACGTACTATTATTTCACTTTCAACATCCTATGGAATCCTGGAATTTGTAGTTTAGGGAAGGGCCTTTAGAATTCTCAGCCAGAGAACTTTTTGGCCTCAGTGAGGCCATTTCCGCACTAGACTGTTATAGTGCTCTTATTCCACTTTCAACATCCTGTGGAATTCTGGGGCTTGTAGTTTCCAGAGGCCAAAGAGCTTTCCGGCTGAGAATCCTAAATACCCCTCCCAAAACTTCAAACCACAGGATTCCATAGGATGTTGCAAGTGAAATAATAGCACTACAACAGTCTATGGATATTGCCTAAATTACAAAGCCCAGAATTCTACACGATGTTGAAAGTGGCATAACAACACTATAACAGTTTAGTGTGGAAATGGCCTGAGTTCAAATCACCCGAATGACCAAGTCACATTCTCTCAGTCTCAGAGGAACGCAGCAACATATCCCCTTGAACAAACCTTGCTGAGAACACTACATGATACTTTCCTTTGAGACTACAGCACTCGCAGGGGGATTCAATGAGCTGCAGCCCCAAAAAGGCATCTTTTCAAAGCACTGGTCTGAATATTAAGTCTTGGTCTGAATATTACACAAGTAAAAGAAACTGCTAAAAGAGACAGAGAAGCGGAAGCCAGAAACACCAATCTGTGCATCTGAGAGTAAATCAAGCCCATATTCTCCCTAGAAACCGACTTCACTAAATGGAGGTTCACAGACTTTGAACATCTCATGAGACAACATGAGAATGTGAGTGAAGACAATAATGCTCAGTAAAGCAGAACAAAATAGGAAAAGAAGACGACCACATCCCATATCGACTGACTCAATAATGCAAACCACAGCTGCCCTAAGTTTGCAAGACCTGAACCCAGTGGTTATTAAGTACTGCAAAATTTTAAGTCAATTTTGACATATGGACCAACACACGGAGTACAAAATGTACTGAATATTCCTGTGCCTTTACCACAGAGGTAGGCACAGTACATCCAAGGGGTTTCATGTGGCCCCTAGACCCCATGTTTGTGGCCCTGGAAATCCCCCAGCAACCCTGCAAAGTCCCCTACCATCATTTCATAAAAATAGTTGCAATTTTCAATTTTTGTCCCCAAACCACAGGCCTCCCCCCATGCATGAAAACACTTTGCAGACTGTGTTACATGACTGACAGTGAAATGGGTGATGGGATTTGGGGGGATAATGTGGTCCCCATTTTTTTAATAAAAGGAACATTCTCTTCACCATGTGCTACTTAACCACATGCAAGGAGTTTTTAATGTGGAAAAATATAGAATAATATAATCCAAAAGTAGTGCATTGAGGATTTCTATGTAGAAAAACAATGACCAAAAAAAAAAGTTCTTTTCCTCCTTTCCTAGGAACTGGTCAACTCAATACGGAAAATGTGATAGGAGAGCATGTTTACGCTACCTTTAATTTCAGGGTGTCAGGGTGATATCAAGTTTTCACATGGCGCAGGGATGAACAGGAAGTGAAAACTGAGAGAATTAGAGAGAACGCTTATTGCCCTGCTAGCTTCTTTTACGAAGAAGAGAGACATATATAAATACCCATACCTATACTCAGATAACTATACTCACAAACAAGGTGTTCAAGAGCAAGGCCTCCCTACAGCCTGAAGTGGTACACTCCCCTTTTGCAGAACTCTACCAATTCATTCTGCAGTCCACGGAAGAAGAAAAGGATGTTATTTTACATTTACTGACTTTACAGTTTTGTCTGCCAACAAATACCAGGTGGTATAGGCCACATGGAAGGAACTGGCAAAACCAACTATGGGTATTCCTTGTTTAAGAAAACCCTATGAAATCCATGGGGGTCACCATAAGTCAGCAGGCAACCTGAAGGCACATACAAACACACTGAGTACATAATGCACAGAGGTCCACTAAACTGGGAACATTTTTTGATGTTAAACAGGACAGGGCCTTGTACCTGGAGGCTTCCAAGAAGCAGCAACTCACCCTCTCTTTCGACCAGTAAAAAAACCGTCTGGGTATCTGAGAAGTATCACGGGACACAAAAGCAACACTGTGTGTGTGTGTCACATGTGACCACAGTCCCTCACTTTGCCTACTCCGGTCTAGTGCCTCCCCAAACTACAAACCCCAGGGTTCCAAAGGATGCAGCCATTGCAGTTAAAGTGGAATCATAGCGCTATAAACAGAGCAGCATGAAACGATCCCTGACAGCAAAGGGGCAATAACCTTCATGAATAGAAGGAGGCTTTCCCAGTGAGGCAGCAGTGCAGAAGGTGCAAAGGTGAAAGCAGCAAGGGAGTGGGTGCAACAGATGAAGGGGGAAGGATGCCAAAGGGTGGCATGCAGGGTGCAGCCTCCAAGTAGCCGAGGACTAACTAAGCCAGCAAGTGATGCAGATCCGAGCCTCAAGAGCGCTTCAGCGGTAGCACGGCGCATGCAGAATCGCTGAAGGAGACAGACCGCCAGATTCCCAACGCACTTCACAGCTTGAGAAAGAACACGTCTGCTCTTGATTAAAGAGTGAAGACACATTCTTCTAGATGTGCTGCTTCACTGAAAATTGGTTTTTCTCTGTCTCCTCCAATCCATCCATCTCCACCAAAGTAAAACTTTCTAGCTCCCACACCATTCTCCTGCAATTCTGTGCAAAGGGTGTATCCATTTCCTTCGCCTACTGCCAACTTTTAAGCCATTCTGCCAAGACAGGGTTGGGCCCAAAAACCTCTCCACCTGTGGGAGGATAGATGCTCTACCCCATGCTTGCCAAGTGCCACTCTGCACCCGTGCCCATGAACCCACTGGCAGAACGAGGCTGAAATGCAACAGAAGAGGAGCTGTGGGCTGGAGGTTTGCAGAGCCAAACCACAAGAGAAACCACAGATACACAATGAACCTTTCCTCCCAGCTGTTGATTCTCCTTCCTATTTCCTAACAGAAATTCCAAATACATTCCATGATCTGAATCTTGGAAGCAGAATAAGCTGCTCAAATATATGAAACACCAGGCGAGTGCAAGTAAGGTCTTCTGAGCACAGATTCTGGACTTCTTTAGTATGGAATATTAGATTCATAGGAGCCAAGCGAAGGAGCAACTTAGGGCTGTCAGGTGTCCCTGATCTACGAGAGATGTTGCTTATCTGAGGAACAGAAAGTTTGTCCCTTATAGGACTTATTATAAGGGATGCTTCCTATTTGCAGGCTGGAAAGCTTTTTCTTTTATACAGAAAAGCAAGATGCCAAAAAAATCCCATATTTTGGGGTGTGAGCCATTCATAAAGACAGAAACATGTGCATAATGGAATTTATGAATGTGGATAATATGTTACAGTCTTTTCTCCACATTCATGGTTTTGACCTTCATTAATTTGATTATTCATGAGGTGCACATGTACTCCCTGCCATTTTCCTCCTCTCATTCCCTTGCCTTTTGCCTGGGTGCAGAGAAGGAAGGCACAAGCAAGGAACAGGCGGGGGGAGGGAGTCCTGGAAGGAAATGGGAAGGGGAATACATGGGAGGAGTTATTCACAGTTTTTCCACTTTTGCAAGGGTTATGCACCCCATACCCTCACAAAAGTGGAGGGCCCACTCTAATTTTAGAGTTAACTGAAGTTAACGGAAATCAACACTTTCATGCAGTATTTAGGTAGATCACAAACTTGTTAATAGTGACTTCCAGACCACATGTCCTTAATTTTGACTGTTCCTTATTGCTGTTTTGAAAACCTAGCATCACTAGAGCAGCTTCTAAGGGCCAGAAATCCTGCTGTTCATTTTAAAGCTTCATAATCGGTGACTGAATCATTGCCGATTCAGTCAGTTGCTAATCTTCTTCTTGGAAGTATGCGTCAGATACAGAACTGCAGAAGAAAAATAAATACAGTCTACTCACTGTCGACCAATGCATAAAAACTAAGCAAGACAGTCCCAGCAGGAAGCAAGTAGGGATTGACAGCAAAACCCCTCGCCTCCCGCTGCACAAAGTGAGCTTAGTCCCCAGAAGAAGCACCAGGGGGCGCTGTGAGGCAACCCAGCAGAGAAGCGTTATTCCCGCAGAACAAAGTAAACTCAGAGAAACACTCTGAGTGAGGCCCCAAGGAAAGGCTTTAACGGCTTGATCGCTCTCCATAGTAATAAGCCAGTTTTAAGAGGAAAACAATCACTGCAATAATAATTTAAGAAAACGTTTTGCAAAGAAGGTACAGCCTTGTGGAAGCGTAATAGGACCACTAATGACAGCGTTGCTGCCAAGCATGGATTTAGTAGCCATTAGTCACCAAGAAAAGTCAGAGAGGCTCCAGCTGACATGGCTTCTAAGTTGCAAGGTTAGCCCATCTTTCAGGAATCAAAGCCGTGATAGACATCTAGAGAAGGTGGCCTGGTCTGGATGCCAAAACGGGCCTGCAATTCTTTCTGTCCACAGCCCTCATTTCTGCTGTACAGACTTGTGATACACAAAGTGAGCAGAGGCAGCTGAATTATTGCTAACACTGCAATCCAAGCCCTGAATATCCCAGGAAACTTTGCAATTAGAGTCCACAGGACAGAGTAGCAGTGGTTAATTCTGAAGGATAAGACAGAATTGATCATCATCATCATTATTACTACTATTATTATCATTATCAGCATCAGCATCTCCTCATCCTCATTATCTCTTCCTCTTCTTTCTTTGCTTTCTTCATATCTCACCATTTTCTCAAAATTAAGACTAAGGTGGCTTGCAAATTAAAATTAATTTTAATTTAATTAAAATTAAAATGATCACCATACGGTTAAAAGCATTCAAAAAGTCAACATTTAAACAGAAATTAAACAAGTAGTCATTTTAATACAATGTAAAACATATACTTAAAAAGGATAAAAAGCTGTATAGTTTAAAACAATGCAGCACTTTCTTGAAAAACCTTTGTTTAAAAACCTTCAGATGCAAAACCTTGTTGAGATTTTTTTTTTTTTAAAGTCTCTGCTGACAGAATGACAGGGACCATTCTCTCCTCCTTAGGGAGGAAATTTGAGAGCCTGGGGCACCCACTGGGAAGGCCCTATCCCACTGGCTCTGAAACCTTTTAGTCCTCTGATTCCCTTTAGATCTACATGCAGATGTTGCACCTGCCTCCTCGCCCTATCATATCTGTCCTTCTCTCTCTCTCTCTCTCTCTCAGGCCCCTCATGCGGCATACTCCCTCTGTCTTAATGCCAAGCATTTACACTCTCTGCCTCTTCACTTCCTCTCCACAGCCCAAAAAACTGCTTTGTGGTTGGCTAAATTGCATCAGCCTGCTGCGCCAACAACAGAACATTTGGAGAAGCTTGAGTGAAAAAAGCATCTTTTTTTAAAAAAAGGGAAGCATATTTTTGCTATGGTCAAGGCCGGAGGAAGGTATAACCAGGGGAAAACACTTTGTGACACTCTTTTCTAGAGATCAGTCAATCCTCAATGGTGTGCATGCATGCACACATGCACAGAGGCTTGTCCTTTTTCACATCTGATTTTTCTTGCACCCCTCCTTCAACAACTATTGGGTCCCCCATAGAGTCCTGCCCCACAGTTTGAAAACCACTTCCCTATTGTGCGTCCTTGCCAATAGTGCCAGTGAAGGTGGTGGGACTGAAAGAAGGGCTTCTCCTACGCATTTTAGGGTCTGGACAGGCTGATGGGGGAGATATGTTTTGCAGGTAGCCTGGACCGAAGCTTTATAGTTCGTAACCGGCACTTTGATTTGTATCTGAAAACAGACCACCAATCCCTCGTAGACAACCCTCCAGGAGTCCAAAGCCCTCTTGTTCCATATCAACAACCAGATTTAATAGCTATCAGCTGCAACAGAGCCAGGTCTTTTGTAAAGTTAGTAGGTCTTAACTGCACCTCCTAAATTAAACAACCCTCTTCCACACACAAATACTCTGCATTACCAACAGAGGCAGTCCTACAACAGCATATTGGAACAGAAGAAAAACCATTTCCATCCCAGCTATTTTGCGGATTGCATTGAAAGATCACACAGAACAGGGAAGTTGGGAGTGGGAGGCGATGCCATCATCCCTGGTAATAATAATAAAAAAAGGCCCAGCGCTCTGACCCTGTCAGCCCTGGCTCTGCTATATCACTTCAGTGCTGACAGCACTTATTTCAGGTGCAGTTTCTTTATATTCCTAGCATTGTTTGTCTATGAGCAGGGGTTCAGTAAATGCCATTTTGCAGGAAATGTGCAGTTCTTTTCTCCTATCTCTTCTCAGCAGGAGCCAAGAAGTAGAAGGGTGAAAGAGCACGGGGATGTTGGGAGCACTCAACTCCCAGACACATCTTTGGCTAGAAACCAGACAGGATGGGACTCTGGGCGGTCTATGACACGCACCTTCACTTGCAAAAGAAAAGAGAAGCCAAGAGTAGCACAGAATCTTCAGAGTAATCCATCTCAAACTATCTGAGGTAGGAGACTGGCAATTATTTTTTTCCAACATCCAAATTCCTGGAAACTTACCCGGGATCCGCAGTTAATAGCTCACGGGACCGAAAGTGGTCCATTTTGAGTTGAACTGCTCTAAAGAAAACCAGAGCACAGCTTTATCCAGTCTGTGTCCAGCGGCAGCTGGTAGCTTTCATTTCAGTCTTGCAAGGAATACATTTCAGGTTTTAGGACAAATTTTATACAAGTTATCTCTCCTGGAGGCTGAAGCTGTTTGGGGTAACAGGGTTTGACACACTGTACAGCTCTTTTAATATTCAGACTAAAATCCAGGACAGATGCACTGTCCCACAAACAGGAAAGCCACCACTGCCTGTACCACTTCATTGTGGAAATGGAGGAGCAGAATCCTGTGTCTTAATGTTTCCTGTTATCAGAACCTGGGAAGTAGTTTTTCAAAAGGTACGTACTGTCATGAGTAGGTACTTTTGGGGTGGGGAAATGATATCTATTACTTTGTATTTGTTATTTATGAGTCGAATGATAACAACACGCTAGTAATTAATGTCTTCATTTTTAGAACACTTTTAAAAATAGATTCTGCAAAATCTCTCTACCACATCCAAAAACACAACAGCTTGGAAGTAACCAGTAAACTTTACTTGCTATACCACCAATAGTAACACTACTGTTTAACTTAATAGCCTCCCCTTGCAAAGAAAAAACATTTGGGAAATGAGACATAAATATTATGTGTTACATCCCAAAAGTAACTTTACTGTTAATGTAACAATGTCGAAAAAAGGAGTGCTGTTATGCTTCTGTTAACAAAAAAGTAACATTTAATTGTTAATGTGTTACTTCCCAGATTTGCTCCATATGAGGAAGATGATGTACCAGAATTTGCATGTGAAGACAAGACATGATTGGCTCCCTTTGACCTAACTTGGCAGCTGTTTATCACAAATACTTAACTAAAAAATAAGTAAGGACGGATATCGAAGCCTCCAACTTCAACCCCATTTGCAACTGGAAGCAATCTAAACCAGGAAAAATAAGTCAGACTAGATGTTTCAACAATATGTTGTTTAAAACAGCACCACGAGAGTGTGAGCAAACTGTGGCCATTCAGATATTGTCGGACTTCAACTACCAGCACCCCCTACCCAGCACAGTCAATGGCTCAGAGTGCCTGAAGTTGTGCTGTTGGATTAATATTCTCAAGATATCTATCCTTCAGTATGACTCCAGGACATCTGAGCAGGAGGATGCGCAAGATCAAGAAGCACAACCACGACTCAGTAGGGGAAATGAGTATAGAAATGAATTTGAGAGAGTTTAGAGTTCGTACTGGGTAAAAGAACTTTTAGTTCTGCACTTTGAACACAAATGGAATGAGGTGGGAGGAGGACCTCGTTGACCAACTCCATCTAAGTCAGGGGTGGACAACTGCCGTGAGGCCGGAGGGCAATTTTCTACCTCTGGGACACTTCAGGGCAGTGTTCTTAACCTGGGATCCATGAAGGCTTGAACAAATGAGGGAGGGAGGGAGGGAGGGAGGGAGGGAGGGAGGGAGGGAGGAGGGAGGGGGACAAGATGGACAGTCATACATTAACTTAAAGAGCACAGTTCTTTTGCTGGAAACAGACCATTCGTCCAAAGTTTCACTATGATACCTGAAACCATCCAAAAGTTATGAAAGTGATAGCAAAAAATGCACTCAGTACTTCCTACTTCTGCATGCAGTGAGAACATGCAAGTGATTGATGCTGAATGGCTGAGCAAAAGCATGTGACATTTCCTGCTACCACACGTACAGCCAGAAGCCTCTTTGAGTTAAGTCTTGGTGGTCTGTGGCAATAAAAGATATTTAAAGGAGGTCCATGGAAAGGAAAAGGTTTAAGAACCACTGCTTCAGGGGCTAAGTGGACTACCAAAATATGCCTCCACAAAAGAACCTAAAACAAAGAACCTAAAACAAGATTTTAGAACCTAAAATTGTGAGCACCAGTGGCGTTGGGAAGGGAGGTGCTGGACTGGACAGGTCGGGAGTGAGCAGACCCCAATAGCAGCCAGCAGATGCACATTCCCACCCAAAGCATCTTAGGAAACTTAATGTTACAAGTAGTTGGCGAGGGGATCTTGCTGGAGCTGCAGAAGCCCCATCAATTTGAAACAGCGGCAGCAGCACTTATACAGGCATTTCCTGCTTTTAGATAATTTCTGCATTTTGGCAGTGCTCTGGTCCCTAAATTGTTGAATAAGTGAGAGATGCCAATTATCTGATAATTAAAGAGCACTCAGAGAGACAGCAGCCTATTTTAAAGGTGAATTGCCTCTTCTGGGGGCTTCTAAGAGAGGAAATTTGCCCTTTTGGTCACCCAGAAAAAGGGCAGTTCAGACAGTCTGAAGGGGGCAAGGACCACAAAATGGGCCTTTGTGGGCCTCACACAGCCCCACAGCCACACACTGCTCACCCTGACCTAAGTGCTCTGTTGGGAGCACGCAAAGAATTCTGACCACCCCACAAAACCTTCAGGGATAGAACATTAACCCCACATACCTCTGCTCAGTGAGCATGTCCAGGATGTTCTCTGCCAGCCAGATATTCTTTGCGGTCACGTCTCCACCTGCAAACGCACAAGAGGGAAGAAGAATGTCAAGACTGAAGATGGCTGAAGCTTCCACCCAGCATCAAGTTTTGCCAAGCTATCTTTTCTTTCTGCTCTCAGGTGGCAAACAGCAAATCAAGGATTCTTCCTGCACCAGCAGCAGAGAATTAGCAAGGTCTATGACACCCCATGGCCAACTGCAGAACAATTTAAACCTGCTTCTGATGTGGCAGAGATGGCTGAACTTGGTAGATTCAGGTACACAGTCTTGATTCAGCTACAAAACTCACTGGGGGACTTTGGGCCTGACACTCTCTCTCAGCCTGACCTACATAACAGGGTTGTTGTAAAAATAAAATGGGAAGGGACGCAAGTGTGATGCAGCAGTCAGAATGCTGGACTGGGAGTCAGGAAAGACAATTCTGGTGTCTTTATGGTTGTGGTGGTTGTATGCCTTCAAGTCATTTCCAACTAATGGTGACCCTAAAGCCACCCTATTACAGGATTTTCCAGGACTGAGAGTGCGTGATGTGCCCGAGGTCACCCAGTGGGTTTCCATGGCTGAGTGGGGAATCGAGCCTATAGTCAAATGCTCAAACCACTATGCCATGCTGGCTCTCTCACAATGCCACAAAATTCTTTGGGTGATCTTGGAATAGTCACTCTCTTTCTCAGCCTGACACACCTCACAGGACTGTTATGAAAGTAAAGGGCTTATTTGAAGAAAGATATAACATCTATCTATCTATTCTATAGGGGATCCAAGGCAGTTAATTTGAGTTAATAGCATTTTAACTAATTAATTTCCATTAGCTCTAACCAACAAAACTTAAGGTAGGGAACCACTTGGATTCTGGCCCAGCAATGCCTGGGGAATGGTGTCAGGGAGAGTCAGAGTGGTGGCCAGAGAACTAAATTGTGACCTGGGAGAGACAAGCTTTAGTCCTCACTAAGGCCAGTCCCTCCACCTCAGACTGACCTACCTCACAGGATTATTTCTGAGGCTAAAAGTGGGAAGAAATCCTAATAGTGGGGTTAGTCATTACCGGAGCTAAACGCAAGAGGCTGGGATAACAGCCGAAGTGTTTGTACACTTTGGCTCCAGCCTGAACTGCAAGCCAAGCCAACTGGCCAACTGGCTTGAAACACAGCAAATAAGGCCTTTTCCCGAAAACAAAGAGATGAGAGGTGAGAAAAAAGGGAAAGAAGTCTAAAAAAGGAGGCAGGCAGGGTGGTTATTCACTTAACAGCAGTTGAGGTAACCCTGTCATGCTTTCGCAGGAGTGGGGCCTTTCAGATGGCATTGGACTGCATCTCCCAGCCACTCTGGCCAACGTTAAAGAATGCTAGGAGCTGCAATCAAACCGTTTTAATTATGTATTTTAACTTTGCTTAAATTCTTATTTGATTGTTTAATTGTTTTAATTTTTGTATTCTGTGATTCTTACCTGTTTTTTTTAAATTATTGTATTGAATTTTAATTATTGTATTTAATTGCTGTACTGAAAGCCACTTTGAGTCTCTACCAGAAAGAAGGGGGGTACAAATAAAGATAACATCACCAACATCTGAAGGGCTGCAGGACCCCCACCCTGCCCTATGCAGTTAAGGAATGCTGGATGTCAAGAGTTTTAACACTCACTGAGAGGGTCTGTTTCAATCTTCTACCAGAGGGTGGCTCATACCAAAGCCATCCGCTTTTGGACATGCATCCTCAGTCACACAAGGGAGCAGAGAGTAGGCTTTGAAAGCCACTACCATGCAGTCTTGACAAGTGAAGCATCGTAAAACGAAGAATCTACCAAAGCAGCAAGATCGCAGACTTGGGAAAAGAGGCTGCCCTGAGGCAGAGAGCCAGAGGTGGCTTGTCTTCAGAGCTAAGTCAACGTTAAGTTTGGCAGAGACAGGGAATGAAGGATAAAGGGTACAGCTGATTGGCTCACTAGGGGTTCATCCCCACCCCGACTCCCAGGGGCCCACCCCCCTTGGTTCGGGTTGCAGGGGGTAAACCACAAATAACCTATTTTTCATTTGCTGTCACAGAAGTAAGCAATAAAAAGTGAAGAAATGTCAGCATTCCATTCTGAGGGGGACTGGCGGGCAAATTCCTTCCACCGAGGAACATCAGTCAAGGCAATGACCTTGTGCCAAAATTTCCCAGAGAATCCCTACTAAGTTTATACCTGATTTGGTCAGGAAAGAAGAACAGGGGAGCGGAAGGAAGGCAAGGTGGTGCAGGGACTATTTCACTCAGATCACGTTCCCCCAGCTCAGCCACTGGGGATTCTGGGAGTTTTTGCTGTCGTTGCCTGTCTTCAAGCAGAAAATCCGACTAAGTGTTTAGGTCAGATAGGGCTTGTACACTCATCTTGAAAGGTCAGTCAAAACACAAAGGCCCTCTGCCTGTGTGCTGAAAGAGAGTAGGGAGGGTGCCAGTCTAAACTCTCTGGGAAGAGAGTTCCATTTCCTGGGGGAAGCCATTGAGAAAGTCCTGTCTCCCACCAGATGCACTTATGAGGGTAGCAAGACAGAGAGAAGGGCCTTCCCAGCAGATCCCAAAACAGGGGCATATTCATAGAATCATAGAGTTGGAAGAGACCACAGGGGCCATCCAGTCCAACCGTCTGCCAGACAGGAACACACATCAGAGCACTCATAAGAGAGCACTGTTATTGTTGTGTGCCTTCAAGTCATTTCCGACTTATGGCAACCCTAAGACAACCTATCATAGGGTTTTCTGGGCAAGATTTGTTCTGTGACGGGTCGCCTTTGCCTCCCTCTGAGGCTGAGAGAACGTTTCTTGCCCAAGATCACCCAGTAAGTTTCTACAACCAGGCAGGGATTTGAACCCTGGCCTCAAACCACTCCACTCTACTGCCTCTCCATTGAAGGAGTCACAGTACGAAAAGGAACTTTTCTAAGAGGAATTCATAATGCTGCCCAGGAAGGTCAGACTGCAGTAGATGCAGTTCTGTTGTTGAAGTTAAGCAGGCCCAGAAAGTCTCTGAGCTCCACAGCAAGAACAGCAGGGGTAGTAGCAGCCCTCCTGTTAATCAGAATGAGGCAATTGCCTCAGGCAGCAAATGCTAGGAAGGAGCAGAGAGTAGTAGTATCACCGCACAGCCATTTTAACTGACCCCTCTGTTGGGAGGATGTTACACTGCCATAGCATTGTGAAACTAGCCAGCCACTCTCAGGTGTAACGTACAGTAGAACAGTACTTCCTCAGGTATCTGATGGGGGGCCGCAATTTTTCCCTACTATTATACCAGGGCCTGATGCCATGTTTGTGCCCGTTGGCTACAACTGTTTCTTTCTTCACTGGGACCTCTCCAGGGAGTGGCAGTTGATGGCTTACGGAGCAAGACCAGCCCATGGGCCAGCATTTTGAGTAGCACTGCTGAGGAACAAAGTATCCCAATGGGAAAGTTTTCATTAAGTCTCCTTGTTTGGAGGTTTTTAAGCAGAGGCTGGATGGCCATCTGTTGGGAGTGCTTTGAGGGTGTTCCTGCATGGCAGGGGGTTGGACTGGATGGCCCGCGTGGTCTCTTCCAACTCTACATTTCTATGATTCTATGACTAACTGCATTTTATATTGCAATATTGTTGGTTTTTTAAAAAAGTAATTTTTATTGAGTGTTTTTTAAATTCAGTAAAAAATTACAGCTGATTTGAAAAAAAGAGGGAAAGAAAATAAAAGAAGGAAGGAGAAAAGGAATTAGGATATAAGTAACATATAGATAAGAAAAAAGTGTGGCTCCCAACTTTCTTTTCAACAGTTTTATATATATACAGTTGTCCTTCCACATTTACTGGGGTTAGGAGCCCTGGACTCCTGCAAAGGCGGAAAAAGTGTAAACATCAAAATGTGCGTGAGTGTGCATGTGTGGAAGGGAGTCAAGGCACGGTGGGGAGAGCAGGCACCCAGGGCCCAAACCAAGTCAGAGAAAGGAGAGGGAAAATGGGTGGGCCAGCATGGCATCCTTCTCTCTTATCCATCTCCTTTCTTGGGTGTGGAGGCAGCATTGGGAGACGGTTTGTGGTGCTGAGAAATTGGGGGTTGAGCCATCCTTAACTTGCCAGGCAGTAGCTGGTGGTGAAGGAGGAGGAGCAGAGGCAAAAATTTTAAAGGGCTGCAAGGCCTGATCGAAGCTGATGAGAGGGAATGTTCCCCTGGAAAAAAGTACTGGAGGGCAGGGGTTGGAGAGACTCACAAATAATCAAATCTTTGGAAAGTTACCAATTCATTTTCTTTCTTCCACAAAAATCCTGTAAAGGGTTTCTAGTCTACCCTAAACAAACCAGATAATTTGCCTATTTCTCCTCGATCAGACAATTTCAACAAACATTCCTCCCCAGTAAGTAATATTGACTTTTTCCATCTTCATGCATACAACAGTCTTGCTGCCATTATTGTAATTCCAGTAATTTCCCATGGCTCTATATAATGCAGTGTACTGGTTGACATAAAAACATAGAGACACAGAGATCCTCATTTTGGAGGGCAGCAGAGAGGTTATTTTAAATAAAGAAATAAGACCAAAACACCAGTCTAGATCACTTCTGCATATGGAAATGCGTTAGGGAGACTGTCTTCTCTTTTGCCTCAGGCAGCAGAATATCTTAGGTAGGCCTTGATTAGCAGGGTAAAGGCACTAAAAATGCAAATTATTAAGCAGTTTCTCATCAGGGAGTGACTAAGAGGAGATGTCTGGATCCTTACTACTTCTAACAGAAGAGTTGGAGGGAATGTATGAGATTTCTCTCCACTCTGATCTCAAGCCTGATCCCTACAGTTCCCCCAGTCCCACTAAGATTTCGGAAGACTGCAAAGCTGCACGCAAGGACAACCGTGGCAAGTGGAACTGGGATATGGGAAAAAAAGATTCCATGTCTTTATTTTGTATGTTCAAGCAACCCAGTCACTTCCAAATTACAAGCCAGATGAAGAGGACATCTTTTATAATAGTCTAATTATACAGGATGTCTTCTAAAAAAGCTGTCAAACAATTTTACAAAATGGTTTAAAGATAAATTATTTTACAAAACTGGGCAATGTTCTGTACCAGTGATTGCAAACCAGCAATTTCACAAGGATGCTACTTTTTTTAAAAAAGGTTATCAGTCACTCTCTTTATACATATAATTTTCTAGAAATAGCTTCCTATGAAATGGTTAGTTTACTTAAACTAAACTGCAGACACACCTGGGGCTTTTCCCCCCTGCAAAAGTGGAAAAATAATGGCTGGATTTTTTTTTATTTTTTTTTTCTGTGACCCCACTTAACATGTCTGGAACGCTGTGTTGCTAACTGTGTCAAAATTGAATTACTGTGTCACGAAACAATGCATGTCTAAAAAGTATGTCTCCAACATGAAAAGTTTAGAAAGCTCTGCCATACAGTGTTAGGTTTTCAATGTGGCTGTGCTACCACAAGTAAGGAATTCAGCTCAAACCTGAGCCGGATACAGCAGAGGCGGGGGCAGGGGGACACACCAGAGGCATCCACCATCCTATGAGACAAAGAGACCTACGCAAGGCTGTCCAAGGTGAGGCAACGCAGCACACTCACCTGCGATCTGTTTCATGAAGGTCATGCAGATCCCATCTATGCCGAGGATCCCACTCTTCACCATCTCCCGTAGCAGCCAAATCAACTAAAGGGTGGAGAATTTAGAACAGAGTAGAAGGTGAGGGTCAAAACCAACTTCTAGAGCTTAAAGCCTCTTCTCCCACACCTCCTCATCAATATATAAAGGGATATTGCAGCACCTTTGAGACTAACTGAGAGATAGTGTGGACTGCAGTTTCCACCATTGCTCATGCTAGCTGTGACAAGAAGGCATGTCGAGAGCCCAATGTATATGGAAGGCAACAATTTCCCAACCCCTGCTGACTACAGAAAGGCTGAAATATATGCATCTTCCTTTCCCTTCTTGCACCATTGCCTCCATCCCCCTCCCCTACTGCTGGGGCTACAGACTAACCACCTTGCACTTTGCACAATGCAGCATGTTCATGGTGTATTCATCGTTGTCACTGTTATAACAATGGTGGTGGTGGTGATGCTGGCAGAAACCACAACTTAAAGCCTAGCCTCCAGGCCCTACTTCTGTGGCCCTTAAAGCCCATCACCAGTCTTCCAAAGCCATCAGTCCCCTCCTCCACTTGGAAACCTATTTGGTATACTTCATTCTATCTTGATAATTTGTGTTGTATAATATTTCATCTGGATAATTCATCTTACAAGTGTATGGCATAGTTTATTATTCCTTACTTCCCTGTGTGTGTGTGTATATGTACATTTTTCAAAAAACAGAGAGAGAGAGAGAGAGAAACAGAATTAGCCCCAGTTCTGGCCCATGCAGGCTTTCTCACAGGTAGACCTGTTCTATGCCTCAAAGGTTACTAAGAGAAGAACTCAAAGACATAGTCCATTTTCGCACTGGACTGTTGTAGTGCTATTATTCTGCTTTCAACATCCTATAGAATCCTGGGGTTTGCAGCTTAGGGAGGGGCCTTTGAGGCAATGACATCGTTGTCATTGCTATAACAATGGTGGTGATGGTGATGCTTCCAGAGACCACAACTTAAACCATGGATGGGCAAAGCATGGCATTGAAAGTGGAATAATAGCACTACAACAGTCTAGTGTGGAAATGGCCATAGCAATGTTAATCCAGAATTCAGAGGTTCTTAACCTTTTTTTTGCCACAAACCCCCTTTAAATATCTTTTATTGCTGCAGACCATCAAGTCTTAATTCAAGATTTAAAATGCAGTAACAAGAAATGTTACATGCTTTTCTCTCAGCTACTCAGTGTCATTCATTTGAAGGTTCTCATCATGTGCAGAAGTAGAAAGTGATGAGTACATTTTTGGCTAACACTTATTTTCATAACTTTTGAAAGGTTTGAGATATTGTAATGAAACTTTGTACAAAGGCTATCACCAGCAAAAGACTCCTCATCTTTGAGATCAATGTCTGATTGTCTGTCTTTCTCTTTCTCCTTCTCTTTATTTTTTAACAGAAAAAGTCATAACATTTCTTCAAGCCTTTGCAGACCCCGTGTGAGGGCATCACAGACCCCCGGAGTGCCGCAGGTTAAGAACCACAGGTCTAGATCAATGCCTAAAGGCACACTGTAGCAGAGACTGAAAGAAAAATGTTTGTACATAAGCTTTTGTGGACAGACTCTAGTTTATTTGAAGCATCTGATGAAGCAGAGTTAGTCTCAAAGGGGCTACATTATCACTTTACACAATGATCCAGACGAACATGGCTACATCTTTTAATTCTCCTCTCGTTCACAATTTAACTTTTGAGACACAGAACAGGTGTGCAAGAATTGTCCTATGCGGTTAATGCTGTTTTCTCTCTTTTGTTAAAAAAGAAAATGACCCTTCGTGTTTCTAGCTCTCAAGGATGTGATATACCCCCCCCCCGAAATCCCATTGGTTGCTGCAGCTGAAAGTACAGAAAAGAAACACAGGGAGAAATCATGTGTGTTCAGGGAAATCCATCATGAAGGAAGGAGGAAAAGACTGTTCACTCATTGACCAAGCCACTCCACCACTTCCTTCCATTCCACATCCCCCAGCTTTTACAGGAAGGGTGAGTGAGGGAATATCTTGGCAGCCAAACAGCTGCATTTAAGTTCAGAGCACTGCTTGAGGGCCAAACAATGAGTGGTAGATGGGGCCAAAGGAAAAAGGGTGGGGACAAAATACCAACATATTTTAGTAAAAAATGCTGATAACAGACCCTTAGAAAAGGCATTCCATCTTTTAGAATTGGTGAGAGGGGACAAAAGCCATGAAACCAGCAAAGAGGGGTATATGTAAAGAGATGTGTGACCATCTGGAGAATACCAGGTGTGCCAGACTGGCACTGATGGAGAGAAACCCATTGCTCTACCAGCACTAAATGAGGACCACACTTGGGCCATTTCCACACTATACTGTTATAGTGTTATTATTCCACTTTCAACATCCTATGGAATCCTGGGGTTTGCAGTTTAGGGAGAGGCCTTTGAAGCCCCTCCCTAAACCGCAAACCCCAGGATTCCATAGGATGTTGAAAGTAGAATAATAGCAGTCTAGTGTAGTGTCTAGTGCAACAGTCTAGTGTAGAAATGGCCCTGAACACAGAGCCTGAAGTTCTTCAAAGTATTATTTGAATTTTTCTCTCATGGCTTCCATAAGTCTGACAAAGTTTTCCATTCGAAAACTCCTAAGCTAGTCAGAAAAAGGTGTGCAACTGTGTTCCTTAGGTCAACAAATTATCTTCTAAACCTGCAGCAGTCATTCCAACAGCTGAATCTGGGCCTTAAGCTTGCAGAATTCCAGCTCTGCAGTGAGCAGAATCACACTGAAATCACTCCCTCCTCTCGCTTTACCCCCTTCCTTTTTTAAAGCATGCACACAGGTGATAACGTGCAACTTCCCACCTGAGTCCGACACGTATCTTGCAGCTTCAGGTATTTTTCCATCAGAATCTGGTTCATCTTGTTCAACACAGCATTCATTCCATCTCGGCTCACAAGGGCCAGGTCCCGGTAACACTGTGGAAATGAAGAATTAGGATATGATTAACAGTTCTGACAGTTGCCATGGAGCATGAATGTCAACCAAATGGAGCACAGCAAGGTTCTGATACTTAATAAGAAACTAGTCTGCAATATTTGGATGAGGGCTGAACTACAACTTCCCTAAATTGGGGGTGGTGGTAAAGTTTTGATCCTCCAGAGGTATGGGCCCACCACTCTCATTAGCCCCACCAAGCATGGCCCATTGGTAAAGAGTTATGGGAAACGTAGCACCAAACATACCAATGGTCAAAGGTTCCTCACTCCTGCATTAAAGCAAAATAATTTTAGGAAATCTCTGCTCTGAGATCTGGAATCCTCTGGGATCTCGAAACTCTGCTTACATCCCTGAGCCTCAACACTGATTACTATTAGGAATGAGGACAGTTTGTATATTTGATTATGCCTGAGTCTTATGATCTTTTAGGAAAGGCATTCTCTCCATCCCACCAACCTCGCAGGCTCATCTGTTGAGGACACAGCAGAGAGCCTTCTCAGCAGTGATGTATTTAAGTCTTTTACTTCAAGTCTCAAGTTGAGTCTTAAGTCCTTGTAAGATACTTTCAACTCAAGTCTCAAGTTTGGGAGACAACTTTATACACCAACCGATATTCCAAAATTTCTGGAGAGAGTTGAATAAAGGCAATTTTAACAATTTAAGTAAAGTCAGTCCTCCACATTTGCAATGTTGCCATCTGCAGCTTCAGAAGTGGGAAATACGATCCTTCTTAACCCCCCCATTACTGAAGCTTCATAAGCTTTAGAAGGAAGGATCATTCCTCCTGAAGCCCATTGCCTAGCACATTTTCTATTCCCCTCTGAGATACACACCCTGCGCTCTTAGGATGAGTATTGCCTTCTGCTCTTAGGAAACATTTTAGAAGGCTCCTTCTATATGCAGCAGGGACAGGCTGAAGAGCAGGCCTCAACCCGGCCTCAAACCCATCACCTAACCCGTTTGCTGTTCCCCTCTGAAAAAGGCACCCACAACGTGGGTTTGAGACAGATTGTCAAAGGACCAGCAGGCAAAAAGAGATGGAAGTGTTGTTCAAAGTTGTGAAGTTTCTGGATGAACGTGTTATGTTACTGAACCAAGGGCAGCAAGTCGGTCACTAAAAATATACAAGCCATGAGTTGAGTCAGTGCATCATTTATTGTCAAGTCAAGTCACTGAAGGGACTTAAATCCGACTTGAGTCCAAATCAGTCGACTTGAATCTACATCACTGCTTCCTGGTGGCTGCTCCTGAATTATGGAACTCCCTCTCTGCTCACCAGCAGGCCTTTTGCCTTTAACTGATTGGGAAGGATGTGCAATGGCTGTGAAGTTGTTATTGTTATTGTGTGCCTTCAAGTTATTTCCAATTTATGGAGACCCTGAGTTCATGCTATCCCTGGGTTTTCAAAGTGAGATTTCCTCAGATGAGGGTTGTCTTTGCGTTCCTCTGAAGCTGAGAAAATGTGACTTGCCCAAAGTCACCCAGTGGCTTTCCATGGCTGAGTGAGGATTCGAACCCTAGTCCTCCAGAGTCACAGCCCAATGCTTAAACTATTGTACCACACAGGCTCTCACAAAAGGTGTTTTGTTTCTTAACATCTAATGTTTTTAAGTCCTTAAGTTGGAATGTTTAATGCCTTTGAAAACTTTTGTACTACATACTCTTTTAGCTATTTTAACTTCTACTGTCAGCTGTTCTGGCCCTCGTGTTAGGAGACAGGCAGGATATTGATTGATCAATCAATTGATTAAATTTTGCTCCCTGGACCTAGAATCATAGAGTTGGAAGAAACCCCAGGGGCCATCGAATACAACCCCCTGCTATGCAGGAACACACAGCAAAGCATTGCCAACAGATGGCCATCGAACCTCTGCCTACAAACTTCCAAAGAAGGAGACTCCACCACACTCCAAGGCAGTATATTCCACCGCCAGACAGCTCTGACCGCCAGGAAGTTCTTCCTGAGGTTAAAGTGGAATTTCCTTTCCTGTAGCTTGAATCCATTGCTCCTTGACCTAGTCTCTGGAACGGCAAAGAACATGCCCTCTCCCTCTTCAACATGACATCCCTTCAAATATTTAAACACAGCTATCATGTCCCTTCTTAATCTTCTCTTCTGCAGACTAAACATACCTAGCTCCCTAAGCCGTTTCTCATAGGGCATGGCTTCCAGACCCTTCACCATTTTGGTCGCCCTCCTCTGGACACATTCCAGCTTGTTGACATCCTTCTTGAATTGAGGTCCCCAGAACTGGACACAGCATTCCAAATGAGGCCTAACCAGTGCAGAATAGAGTGGTACCATTCCCTCCCTCGATCTAGACACCATACTCCTATTGATGCAACCAAGAATCGCGTTGGCTTTCTTGGCTGCTCCATGCGTCCTCCATCCTATATTTGTGCATTCCATTTTTTCTGCCTAAGTGCAGGACCTTACATTTCTCTCTGTTGAAATTCATTTTGTTAGCTTTGGCCCAGCTCTCCAATCTGTCAAGGTTGTTTTGAAATTTGATCCTGTCTTCTGGTGTATTAGCAACCCCTCCCAATTTGGTATCATCTGCACATTTGATCAGCATGCCCTCTACTCCTTCATCCAAGTCATTGATGAAGATGTTGAACAGCACTGGGCCCAGGACAGAATCCTGTGGCACCCCACGAGTCACTTCTCTCCCGGATGAAAAACAGCCATTGGTGAGCACCCTTTGGGTTCGGTCGGTCAATCAATTACCAATCCAACTAACAGTAGCCCTGTCCAGCCCACATTTTACTAGCTTCTTTGCAAGAATGTCATGTGGAACTTTGTCAAAGGCATTACTGAGGTCAAGATATGCTACATCTACAGCATTCCTTTCATCTATCAAACCTGTAACCCTATCCTAAAAAGAGATAAGATTAGTCTGGCATGACTTATTTCTGAGAAATCCATGCTGGCTTTTAGCGATTACGGCATTGCTTTCTAAGTAATTACAAACTGACTGTTTAATGTTCTGCTCTAGGATCTTTCCTCAAATTGATGCCAGGCTGACCAGGCAATAATTATTAGGGTCCTCTTTCTTCCCCTTCTTGAAGAAGGGGACGACATTTGCCTTCTTCCAGTCTGCTGGGACTTCTCCTGTTCTCCAAGAGTTCTCAAAGATTATTGCAAGTGGTTCAGAAATGACTTCTGCCAGTTCTTTTAATATCCTTGGATGTAATTCATCTGGCCCTGGAGACTTAAATTCATCTAGTTTATCCAGATATTCCTGTACTACTTCTCTATTTATTCTGTGCTGCATTTCCCCCCTTCCTCACTTGCTTCCCACGCCCCAGGTTGGGTACCTTTATCCTTCTGGGAGAAAACTAAGGCAAAGAAGTATTGAGTAGTTCTGCCCTCTCTCTTCTCCCCGTTATTAATTGGTCACCTTCTCCACGCAGTGATCCTATCCTTTCCTTGTTTTTCCTTTTGCTGTGGACATAACTAAAAAAGGTATCTAAAAAAACCTCTTCCCCATCTGCCATTCTTCCCCTTGTCTCCCGGGCCATAATAAGAGGCAACCCAGGAATTCAGGAGCAGGGAACTTTAGCCAGTCCAAAGGCCATGCACAATAGACCTCCTGTGGGCTGCACTATTTATCGCCAGACGAGACTGGAAGTTCACCTTTGGTTTTTAAAAAACCTTGTGCCATTTTTGCTAAGACAGGTATGCAGGGGGGACTTGCTGAGAGTCACCCACTAAAGGCTTAGCAGGGGGTTGGACTGGATGGCCCGTGTGGTCTCTTCCAACTCTACATTTCTATGATTCTATGATTCTATATATGGGGGGCAGTAGAAATTCATGGGGTCGCCATAAGTTAACAAGTGACTTGAAGGCATGTACACATAGACAGAGGACCTTGGAAATCACAGGCAGCCCTCATGATTCCCTGTCAGAATAATCAGCAGTCTACAAGAGGCAAAAGGAATTATTCATGCCTCCTATAAAGCAACTAAGCCCAACCATCTTGAGATATGAAAATCATTCTACATTATGCATAATGCAGAACATACACAGAGCACAGCCAACTGTGTCAGATGATCATAAATCAGCTGGGGCATGTCTTTTCCAAGATGTATGACTGCACACAGAGAATCATCTCCATTCCAAACTACCATTCCCTTTACCTTGTGCATCTTATCTTAATCAGACTGTAAGCCTAAGGGCACCGACCTGTCAAATTAACGGTCTGTAAGCCACTCTGAGAGCCTTTGCATCTGAAGAGTGGGGTATAAACATTCTAAATAAAATTAATAAATTAAATTTGCTTATTCAAGCAGCTGTTTCAAAACAGTCGCCGGTTCCCTGAGTCTGCTGGAGTTTCAGCCACAAGGCTGGCATGCAAACATTGCAAAGAGCTGAGAGCCAATGGTACACAGCAGAGCAAAGATGCCTGGGGCTCATGGAACTGCTAGAGGAGAAGAGGGAAAAGGGCTGCAGGAACTTGGCACAGGATTTGGGGTAGATACGGCGGGAAGGGAAGGAAGGGTATGCTCTGGAACTTGGTGCCAAAAAATATGTTTTCTACATTTTTTAAAAAAATGGCTTGAAGATTTTCCAGCATATTTTTTGATGGGGGCGGGAGGAGATATAGCAAAAGGAGGTGGTAACAGGACACTTCAATTTTGGAAGGCAAAGACTGTCGACAAAGCCAAACAGCCTCTGCTGAGTTGGCAAAAAGAAGGATCTGGAAATAGCTTAGAAAAGTCACTTTTTGGACGACAGATCCCAAAATCTCCAGCCAACATGGCTGTTGTTACTGCTTGGACTTGGGAAAGACAGGGATACATATCCTTCTTGATAGTCTTTGAAAATTTCAATTTGTTTAACTCCTTTCAAATTGTCCTGTTTTTAAGTGTTAAATAGCTTAATATGTTTTTAGCCTTTATTCTTAACTTTTAAAAATTATTTTAAAATCTTCTCCTTACTGTAAGCTGCCTTGAGATGTTCAGATATATGATATAGTATAAATAGTTTAATAAATAAAATAAATTTAAGAAGGTCTTGATGCTGAATAGCACATCACACCCATTTTGGGCAAAGTCCATATTGGCTGGGAAATTCTGGGATGTGAAGACAGCAAAAAGTAATTTTCCCACATTCTATCTCTGGGGGATATAGCTTGAGGCCACTCAGTGCCTTCTCCAGGCCATTTAGGGGCAAGCAACCAGACAAACACTACTTGAGTATTGTTTCAGGAGACAAGGAGAATTCCAAACAAAGCTGTGAAAACAGCAGAAAAGGAGGGAGAAAGAAAAAAAATCCAGCCCTTGCCGTATGGGAATATAAAATTAAAGGACTGCTGGGCCAAAGCTAACAAAATGAATTTATACAGAGAGAAATGTAAGGTCCTATATATGGGCAGAAAGAATGAAATGTACAAATATAGGATGGGAGACACATGGGTGGACAACAGCATGTGTGAAAGGGATTTCGTAGTCTTAGGAGACCACAAGCTGAACATGAGTTTGCAGTGTGATGTGGTAGTCAAGAAACCCAATGTGATTCTTGGTTGCATCAATAGGAGTATGGTGTCTAGATCAAGGAAAGTAATAGTACCACTCTGTTCTGCTTTGGCCAGACCTCATCCAGAATACTGTGTCCAGTTCTGGGCACCTCATTTCAAGGAGGATATTGACAAGCTGGAATGTTTCTAGAGGGGGGCAACCAAAATGATGAAGGATCTGGAAGACATGAGGAGCAGCTTAGGGAGCGTGGAATGTGGTGGAGTCTCCTTCTTTGGAGGTTTTTAAACAGAAGCTGGATGGCCATCTGCTGGGAGTGCTCTGATGTGGATTCCTGCATGGCAGAAAGGGGTTGGACTGGATGGCCCCTGTGGTCTCTTCCAATTCTGTGATTCTGTAAAGTTCAACTCCCTGGAGCAGCAGAAAACAAGCTTGCTCTCTCTCCTACACACCATCCATTTAGCTATTTAAAGATTGCTATCATGTGGTATAGAGGTTTGAGCATTGGACTATGACTCCCCACTCAGCCATGGAAAGCCACTGGATGACCTTGGGTGCTCTCACGCACACAGCCCCAGGAAACTCCATGATAGGATTGCCTTAGGGTCACCACAAGTCCCAAACAACTTGAAGGCACACAACAATGAATCACATCACCTCTTAACCTTCTCTTCTCCAAACTAGACATACCCATTTTCCTCAGCTACTCCTCACAGTGCTTAGTCTCCAGACTTCTGGCCATACTTGTCACCCTCCTCTGAACACATTCCGGTTTATCAGTATCTGTGATATCCAGAACTGGACACAGCCTTCCAGATGGGTCTGACCAAAGCAGAATAGAGTGGTACTATGACTTCTTTGGGTCCTATTGAGGCAGCCTAGAACTGCACTGGTTGCTTTGGCTGCAGCATCATGCCTGTGACTTACTAAGACCTCTAGATCCTTTTCACATGTACTGTTTATCAAAGTTAGGCGTCGCCTGACCCTACAAAACCAGTTAACGGGGCTTGACCATACATAGTCCCGCTACAATCCTTGCTGCAGAAAGAGGTGACCAAGCACCATCCAGATGTTGGGGACTGCAATTACCATCACTGCTCGTACTGGAGGGGAATGCTGTCACACCCCCTACTGCCACATTCCTCACAAAAAGGACACAACAGCAGGCATGTGCGTGCCCAAACTGTTCCCTTGTTTGCAAACAAGGGAGCAGTTTCAGCAGCTGCAACTCCCCCACTGCCACACCGCTGTTGCTGCTGCTGTTGGCATCCAGCAGCAGAATTTTGCTGGCCTCCTGTGAGGACTCCACAGCCCTCCAGGGTCCCTGGCCCAGGTTAACAACTACCAGATTAGTCTTTTAGTAACGTGTTTTGCTATTACGTCTTAGTTCAACTCAGTCTAGTTTGGTTTAGTTTTATGTATATATTGATCATGTATACCTTTTTTAAAAAAAATATTTTAGGTAAACTAACAAAAAAAATTCACAGCCTAAAACTACATAGGAGTAACATATAACAAATACACATCTTAAACACAATCTACACTGCTTAGAATATACAAATTACTACATTGCACACACCATGTACTAAATAACTACTAAATAGACTACATACAACTACTACAGGGGTCAATTACTTGTTGATTTCCAGCACTTCCAGATATGGATATAGTTGTCTCCTAACTGTATCTATTTAGAAACACAGAATCACAGAGTTGGAAGAGACCAGTGGTCTAGTTATTACTTAAATATAGCTTAGTTTCAACTGTAACTTTATAATATCTGTTGATTATTTATATCAGCTCACTGCTCCTCCTCTAGCAATTAATCAAAACCAAATACTGATACACTTCCCCGGTTATCTTACATATGTTGTATCACTAAGCCCTGTCTTTCTTACATCCATTAAGACTACCATCTTCAAGTTTATGTATAGCTGCTTCCTTTTTTTCTATAGTTGTAAATTAGTTTGTAGGTTTGTATGAAAAAAAATGTATATGAAATCTCAAAAAAAAAGGGGGAAATGGGACTGAGGGTGGATGGTAAATTGATGTAGTTTGAGTTTTTAATTATGTACTTTAACATTGTTTTAATTCTTTTTCAATCGTTTCATTATGCTTTAATTTTTGTATTATATGGGTTTTAACTTTCTTTTTTATTGTTGTAAGCCACTTTGACTCCCAACCTGGGAAAAAAACAGGGTATAATAAAGATAACTAATAACAATAACAATAAATACCTCCAACTCATGGGGAGGGGACAAACGGAAAAGAACTACAGCCCGCATCCTCTCCCCTAGAGCATTTTTCTCTCAAGAAGCTAGTGTATGGGTGCGCAAGCATGCGTTTTCATACAACAGCTACAGCAGCACTGAGACCTGAGCCACAGACAGCCCATTGTCTCCAGTGGCACCACTGATAATTGTGACTTGCACCATGGCTCCTGGAGAAAATCTTCCTTCATCCAGGGAGAAATGCCATTTATCACCTTAATCCACCTGGCAGGACTGAAAACTGAGGGAGTCACATGTGGTGGGAGGCAGACAAGACCCGGCCTCTGAAGCCGGAAAGAGAGCTAAGTGGAAGGAAGGAGAGAAGACAGGGGAAGAGGGATGCTTAACTCTACTTGTTTTTATATATATGCTAGCGTATATACCAGGGGTTGCCTGGGATTTTATTTTCTCATAGGTAATACTTGTCAGAAAGGCCCTTTCCGCACGAGGTAAGTAGTACAGCGTGGTGCGACCTCTGACAGAGGTCATCCGCGCCTCGGGAGCAGACTGGGTCGGACTACTTGTCGCAGTTCCGCACCTCAGTCCGCTCTGGAGCGACACGAAGTGGTCGTGCGGCGTGCTTTTTAAAAACCTGTTTTTACGGGTTTTTCAAAAGCATGGAGTGCGCCACTCCATGCCACTCCGTTCCCGCACTCCGGTGCAGATCTGCAGGCGCGCACCAGTGCGTGCCTGCAGATCTGCCGGGGGCAGGCTTCTGGCTGGCAAGCTTCTCCGGTTGGTGAAGAGCCTCCGCCAGCGAAAGCCGCCATTTTGGACGCCGAAGCCACCATTTGGACGCCAGAGGACTGCAGAACAGCGACCTCGCGCTGCTCCGCATGGGGACGGACTTACCCGGCTGCCGGTAAGCCCTGTTTCAGTGCGTTTCCCCTCCATGTGCAGAAAGGGCCAAAGATTTGAGATCCTGTGTCTCTCAGTTTCCCCAAACTGTCTTGTCTAGTACCTGTAACTTTTCCCAATCCAATCTGTATTCAGAGTTATTAATATACAGAGGTTGGGTTCCTGGGGGAATACACCACCCTCCTCCTTGCTTTTAGGCTTCATCTCTATAGCAACCGGCCTTTTAAAGACAGGTACATTTCACTGAGGCCCAAGAGCTCCCTGGCTGAGAATTCCAAACGCCCCTCCCTAAACTGCAAACTCCAAGATTCCATAGAATCTTCTTAGGCAGCCAATCATATGAGGTCTGACACAGCCAATCATATGAGGTCTTCTCTGCCTGATACGGACAGAGAAATTTTGACTTTTATATATTAGATATAAGGAAGATGAAGGCAAACAAAGAAGATAAAATGATGGCAAACCTAAGGTCAAAAAAGGGCAAAAAAATCCAAGAAGGAAAAGAACAAACTGGAGGATCTATTCAAAATGGCGGAACTATCCAGGATCAACTTGATGACAGACAAAAAGGAACGGAGAATGTGGGGCTATTGGCACTCATTGTGCTCATGGCCAAAAGGGGGAAGGGTTCCCGCCAAAAGCTACTCAGCTCCGGAACATTCCACAGAGAGATCTGAGCAGGCACAAGACCTGGCCGCGTGAGGCACAGAGAATCGGCACTTTCTGAAGTCGGGACCTCAAAAGTTGGAACACTAATAATAGGAGAGGGAGGCAACGGCTTTCTGCCTTGCCCTCTGCGGCCCAAAATGGAGGACAGGAAAGGTGGGGATGGGGGAGAGAAGAAACCAGGAAGTCATTTGCTAAGTCATTTCTCTGTTAATGTTAATCTGTGCTGCAAAATGTCACACCCGCCATTCCAGAGAGGAGGAGGGCTGTGGTCTCGGCTGCTCTCCTTCAGAGAGGTTAATGAGGCCCCAAAGAGGCCTTTGATTAAACCAGCAGGGCACCAGTTCCCTTTCACCTGAGCAATCTGGAAGAGCTGAAAAAAGCCACACTCAACAGGGGAGAAGGCTTCCCCGGCTTGGCCTTCCGGCGCTTTTGAAATGTTAAATGTCCGCCTGACCACAGTGGGGTAAAATTGAGGGCAAGGACTTTTGCTCTTCCTGAGAGCAACATGTCTGAGATGCAGGGAGCAAGAAATCAGCGGGAAGAAAACATGGGAAGTGGATGGCACCATGAAAGTAAGACTATAGAGCTGGAGGATGCAAAGACAACTCAGGTATTTTCTCAAGAAACATCAAACTCCAAACAGATTGCAAGAACCAGAGGAGAGAGCAGGAGAACAAAAAATAACAGTAGAGCTCAAAGGGACCACAAGGGTCATCTAATGCAACCCCTGCCATGCAGGAATGTGCCACTAAAGCATTCCATTCATCTGTTAAACTGCTCCTAAAGTAAAAAAAAGTTCTTCCTAATGTTTAGGTAGAATTACTTTTCTTGTGATTTAAATCTACTGGTTTCTGTTGTTCCAGTTGTTGGTGCAGCAGAAAACAAGGCGATTTCCACACTAGCCTGTTACAGTGCTATTATTCCACTTTCAACAACCTATGGGATCCTGGGGTTTGCAGTTTAGGAGGGGCCTCAAACTGTGAACCCTAGGATTTCATCAGACATTGAAAGTGGAATAATAGTACTATAATAGGCTACTGCGGAAATGACCCAAGACTCCTCCATCTTCTACATGACATTCCTTCATTTACGTAGAATCATAGAATCATACAGTTCGAAAAGACCACAGAGGCCATCAAGCCCAACCCTGTGCCATGCAGGAACCCACATCAAAGCACTTCCAACAGATGGCCATCCAGCCTCTGCTTAAAAAGAAGAAGACTCCACCACACTCCCAGGCAGCATATTCCACTGCCAGACAGCTCTGACCATCAGGAAGTTCTTCTTGAGGTTCAGGGGAATCTCCTTTTCTGCAGCTTGAATCCATTCTTCTTTGTCCTAGTCTCTGGAGCAACGGAAAACAAGCCATCTCCCTCCTTGACATGACATCCCTTCAAATATTTAAACATGGCTATCATGTTGCTTCTTAACCTTCTCTTCTGCAGACTAAACATACCCAGCTCCCTAAGCTGCTCATCATAGGGCATGGCTTCCAGACCCTTCACCATTTTGGTCACCTTCCTCTGGACACTCTCCAGCTTGTCAATAACCTTCTTGAACTGAAGTGCCCAGAAATGGACACAGCATTCCGAATGAGGTCTAACCAAAGCAGAATAGAGTGATACTATTACCTCCCTCGATTACGGCATTGCTTTCTAAGTAATTACAAACTGACTGTTTAATGATCTGCTCTAGGATCTTTCCTGGTATTGATGTCAGGCTGACTGGGCAATAATTATTTGAGACCTCTTTTTTCCCTCTTTGAAGATGGGGACAACATTTGCCCTCCTCCAGTCTGCTGGGACTTCTCCTGTTCTCCAAGAGTTCTCAAAGATTATTGCAAGTGGTTCAGAAATGACTTCTGCCAGTTCTTTTAATATCCTTGGATGTAATTCATCTGGCCCTGGAGAATTGAATTCATCTAGTTTTAGCCAGGTACTCCTGTACTGCTTCTCTACCTATTCTGTGCTGCATTTCCCCCCTCTTCCTCATCTTCTCCCCACCCTCAGGTTGAGTACTTCTATCCTTTTGGGAGAAAACTGAGGCAGAGAAGATGTTGAATTGTTCTGCGTTTTCTCTTCCCCCGTTAGTAATTGGCCATCTTCTCCATGCAGTGACCCTAGCATTTCCTTGTTTTTCCTTTTGCTGCAGACATATCTAAAAAAAACCCTTTTTATTGTTTTTAATCTCTCTGGCAAGCCTGAGTTCATTCTGTGCTTTAGCTTTTCAGACCTTCTCCCTACATCTCCTGGCTGTTTGCTTGAATTCTTCTTTGATGGTTTCACCATTCTTCCATTTCCTGTACATGTTTCTTTTAACACTTAGCTCAGCTGAGAGTTCTTTTGTTAACCATTCTAGTTTCTTTAGACATCTGCCATTTTTCCTCCTTATTGGCACAGTTTTAAATTGTGCCTTCAGTATCTCACTTTTAGGAAACCCCCCTCCATCATGAACTCCTTTCTCTTTCAGTATTCTTGACCATAGAATTTCAGCAAGTAACTCCTTAAGTTTACAGAAACCAGCTTTTTTAAAAGTCTAGAATGTGTGTCTGGCTACACTTGGCTTCTCGTTCCCACTGAATGACAAATTCCAATAGAGCATGGTTACTCCCCACTAAGGATCCCACCACCTGCACCTCATCAACAAGGTCATCCCTGCTGATCAGGATCAGATCTAAAATAGTTTATCCTGCTGTCATCTCTTCTACCTTCTGGACCATAAAATTGTCTGCAAGGCCAGCAAAGAACCTGTTGGACCTTGTGGTCTTGGTAGAGTTTGACTGCCAACATATATCAGGATAGTTGAAATCTCCCATTACTACTGCACCTCTCCTTTCTGAATGTGGGATCATCTCTTCCAGCAGGGCCTCATCTGTGAGGAAAGGTTGGACAGAACCTAAGTCCAAATAAAATATACTTCATGTACCTTTAAGTTTACTCCTGGGAAGACAGTGGATGATGCAATCCCATGTAACACCTGCATGAGTCATTGGGTTGTGTAACCAAGGCAGGAAGGTTGCATCATACCTCTAGTAAGGGCTGCTAGAGTTGCATTAGCAATGGCTGTATATAAGGGGGGGGTGTTCTAGCCCTCTTAATGTCTGGAGAGCGGCTGGAGGCTATGTCAGCTTGCTGTTGAATGCTGAAAACTCCGTTGGAGACTTGTATATACTGTATGTATTGTAACTCAAGAGTAAAAGCCTCCTGTTGGAAGATAACATTTGTGCGGGAGTATTTTTTCTGGCTTCAGGGTTTCTGCTGCTAAAGTTAACACTCTGCTGGGATGCTTCAAGCTGTGTGAGTAAACTCTGCTGTATGGTGATTTTTAAACACTTGACTCTGGTGAACTGTCTTTTGCCAGAGCTCAGTGCTGGAGGGAAGTGCTATCGGGGGTTTTGGGTAGCTCCTATCATCCGCCATCCCTCTGACATCATCCAAGTCCTCAGGCTGGCCTGGAAGCCTGTAGCAAACCCCTACAATCATATCCCTATTGTTTCTTGCTCCCTTAATTCTTATCCAGATGCTCTTGACTTCGCTTCCTGGATTTAAGTCATGGATCTCTTCATAAATGAAAACATCCTTGGCATATAAGGCTACTCCTCCTCTTTTCTTGTTTGGTCTATTTCTGTGAAACAGGTTATACCTCCCTATTCCTACATTCCAATCATGAGACTCATCCCATGAGATTTCAGTGATGCCTACTAAATCATATTTATTTTCTTGTATTAAGAGTTCAAGTTCATCTTGCTTATTTCCCATGCTCTGTGTATTAGTGTAGAGACGCTTAACACCATGTGCCCTTCCTGGAAGTCCTGTACTAAAGTTGCTTTTCCTCCCCCAGTTGGTCTCTAGTACTACTTGGCCTGCTCTATCTATATCATTTGGGTGATTTTCCCCAGCACTCACTGAATCCTTGCCCTGAATAATACTGTCTCCCTCCCCAGCTGTACTCAGTCTAAAGACCTCCTGATCCGCTTTGCGAGATGGTTAGCAAAAACACTCCTGTCATCAGTTGTGAGGTGCAGCCCATCCATTGCCAGAAGATCATGCTTGTGGAAATGGAGACCATGGTCCAAAAACCCAAATCATTCCTGGCAGCATCATCTGCAAAGCCAGTTGTTCACCTCCACTATTCTTCTCTCCCTTTGTGGGCCATGTCCTTCCACAGGGATGAGAGACAAAATGACAACCTGTGCACTAAGGTCCTTCAGATTCCTACCCATAACCTCATAATCCTTCACGATGCGCTGAAAACTGCGCCTTGCAGTGTTGTTGGTTCCCACCTGAACCAAAAGGAGGGAGTTATGGTCAGTGGGCTTAACCAGTCTTGTTAGCCTCTCTGTTATGCCATTGATTTTGGCCCCAAGGAGTCAGCACACCTTGCAATTCATCCTGTCCGGGTTGCAAATCATTGGTTCTGTTCCTCTCAGCAAGGAGTTTCCAACCACCAGAACTCATCTCCTCTGAGGCTTGTCCAGGGTTACTCAACGAGCACATTCTTCCATGGCCACCTGGACTTAAAGCTGGCAATCATGTCAGCAATCAGTCTTCTCTCCTCCAAGCTAAATATACCCGTCTCCCTAAGTTGTTCCTCAGAAGGCTTGGTTTCCAAACCTTTGATGATCTTGCTCACCCTTCTCTGGGCATTTTCCAGCTTGTCAACATCCTTCCTGAATGTTAGTGTTCACTATGCGGACAAAGTATTCCAGGGGAGATCTAACCAAAGCAGAATAGAGCAGCACTACCACTTCCCTTGATCTGGACACTCACAGCCCAGAATGACATTGGGAGTACTTATTCCCAGAGAAGAAAAAGCACTCTTCACATGCTTGAAAGTGTTCTTTTTTTATTTATAACTAAGAAAAGATGCAGTGATGGGGGAAGAGAACAGAGGAAAAGGAATGGAAGCCAAGGTAGGTAGGAAATGAATATGAATTTTATTTCAGTTTGGACAAGTGAAATAAGTTGTGGGATTGCAGATAAGAACATTCAGTCCAGTTAAGAGCCAGCTGAATATAAGACAGCTTTCCATATTTCAAGTCACGCTAAGCTAGGCGTAGGCAAACCGTGGTCTGTAAGTCATATGCAATCCTACTTTTCTCTCCAGTATTTTTATTTTTTTTAAAAAATAGACATGTTGGTTTGTCCCTCAAATCTGGCAACAACCACTAAATGTGATACTGTCAATGGGAAGAAGAGCTAAGCACAATACATTTGGTCCTCTGTATCTGCTGATTCTGTATCCACAGATTTAACTAACCATGACTTGAAAATATTCAAAAAACTAAAAAAAAATCCAAAAAGCAAATTTTGATTTTGCCATTTTATATAGGGAATGCCATTTCATCATTGTACATAATGGGACTTGAGCACCCACAAATTGTTGAGCACTCAAATGGGGTTCTGGAAGCAAACCCTAGTGGATACTGAGGACCTACAGTATAGGCAATATCATACTCATTTTAGTTCCTTTTAGCTCAACTTCAGTTGACAATATCGTATTAATTAGTCAGTATAAAGCTAAAGGTTTACATTTAGACTTTCATAACCAAATTTGAGTGGAGGATTTTATTTTTTAATAATCTGTGGGGAGATTTTAATAAACTAATGAATGTTTCATGGAGAATTAATGTTTAATTTCAGCTCAATTATTACCCATGGGAGCCAGAGTGGTGTAGTTGTTTGAGCCTTTTGAGGATTCTGACTCTAGAGACCCGGGTTTGAATCCTCACTCAGCCATGAAAACTCACTAAGTGACCTTGGGAAAGTCTCTCTCTCTCTCTTAGCGTCAGAGAAAAGCAAAGGCCCCCTCTGAACAAAGCTTGCCAAGAAAACCCCATGATGAGGTCCCCTGAAGTTGGAAGAATTCAGTCCTTTGAATAACTTGGACCTGAGCTGTACAGAGGTACCTCCCACCTTTAAGGCACTTCGCTTTAGGTACTTCGCAAACCCAGCACTTTTCAATTATACAGTACAATATTGCTGGCGGGAATCCTCTAAGGCAGTTACAAAAGCATAGTATGTTTCAAAATTTATTTTTACTTCAGCATTTTTAAGGCCTAGTGCTACTGCACACTTAATAAAGGGTAGTATAAATATGTTTTCAGGTTTTCATATGTACTGACAAATTTTAATGAAGGCTGTGAATTGCTTTAAGGCGGTACAATCACCCTTCCATATACACAGATTCTGCATCCATGGATTCAACCCTCCATAGCTTGAAAATATTTTTTTAAAATCCAAAAAGCAAAACTTGGTTTTGCCATTTTATGTAAAGGTATGTCATTTTATTGTGCCACTGCATACAATGGGACTTGGATATTCATGGATGTGGTATCTATGAGAAGTCTTAATATCAAACGCCAGTGAATACTGAGGGCTCACTGTATTTGCTTCGGGGCAGTGGCCTGGAACCTAAGCCATCGTGTTCAAAGAATCATAAAATCATAGAAACATAGAGTTGGAAGAGACCACAATGGCCATCGAGTCCAATCCCCTTCGGTCATGCAGGAACGAACACTCAAAGCCCCCCCATCAGCAAATGGCCATCCAGTCTCTGCTTAAAAACCTCCAAAGAACCTCCAAGTTAGCCATGTATGCTTGTGTGGGGTACTACACATGAATCCAGCCTACACCAAATCCCTGTGGAAGTTCAAACCTCACACAACAGGTTTCCTAAGCTGGCAACTGAAAAGGAAGTGGTGCGTGTGTGCGTGTGTATAGACAGGTGATTCAGATTGCTTCATTATTTTCCACCGCAATCTATATTCCAATCTGCTGCCACCCCAGACATGCTCTGGCAGCTCTTCCTAACACAGCCTGTTTCATTAACAGAAAGGAAAGACAGCCTGACCCACACGTCGTTTAGATGAATAAATCAGAACTGCACTGCTCCGGCCCACCCTCCACCCCCGGGGGGGGCACCGAGGTGAACAGGAACAAGCGATGTCAAGGAAGCTGTTGCTTTGAACTCTGGGTGGGAGATAAAAGCCTTAGTTAGTGGTGGAGCAGGGGAGAGGGGGAGCGAGAAGAGGAGCGGAAAGCTCTAAGCTTGGGAAAGGAACATGAATTCAAAGCAAGATGTAAGCGAGGGAGGTAGAGGAGGAGGAGGCAGCTCAGACTTGTGGCAGCAGTAGCCGCTGTTGCCTTGACGGTCCCCCATGTCCAAGTGTCTCTCTGGGGATGAGTTTTAGCACAGATAATTTTCAGTGCTTGAGGGAGGCAGTTCAGGGAGGCCAGGAAGGGAGGAGACGTACGACTGTGTTCTTCGAGAGGCTTTGGAAGAGGACACTGTGTGGACACTGACCAAGGAACTAAAGAATGAGGAAAGGCTTGGTACTCCCCCCGCAGCTCTGCCTCTAGCATATGGCTTTGAGTAAGGCTGCCCATAAGGCAAGGTGTGCCGACATGCGCGCGCGCACCCCCCCCCAAAGCTGGCCACCTCTGGGTTTATCATTCCCACGTTCTCTGGGCATCCATCCACTTGAGATGCTGAACTGCCTGAGGCTTCTTCGAAAAGGGCTGGCTCTCGGGTCAGTGGGGAGGCAAATCTGTTCCAGGTTTTACAGAGCTTTAAAGGGGCTACTCAAGAGACGGATGCTCTCAGAATAAGGCTGGGACCAATGTCAGTGCGATGGGGAATCCAACTCAGGTTTTGGATAGCATTAATGGAACTCGGCAAAGGACAGAGGCCTCTAAGAACAAGGCTGGGACCCATGTCAAAAAGGTAGTGAATCTGGGTGGGAAATAAAAGCCTTGGTGGTGGGAGGGAAAGAAGAGGAGGGGAAAGCTCTCCTTCTAAACTTGGGAAGGCAACAATAATTAAAAGCAAGATGTAAGTGGGAAAGAGGGGTGGTCCAGCCTTGTGAAGGCTCAGTAGGTTCTGGATAGCCTTAGAGGAGCTCTAAAAGGGATTAAGGCCTCTCAGAACAGGACTGGGTCCCATGCCAATGTAGTGGTGATTCCACTCCAGATTTCTGGATAGTTTTAAAGGAGGATACCTTTAAAATCTGAACTGAAATCTGGAGTGAATTCACTTCTCCACCAACGCAGGAGCCACCAACTGCAGAGCCTAGAAAGGTTGCTTTTTGGACCACAACTCCTAGAATACCCCAACAGCCAGGGTGGTGGGGGATTTGGGGAGTTGTGTTCCCAAAGGGTAACTCTGCTGAGCTTTGGTCTTGGGGAAAGACTGCTAGAGACAAAACCGTGGGTTAATACCATGACAAACCTTGCAAACTCAGAATGAATGAACCACTTATTACAAGGGGACTGCCTCAGTCCACTGAAAAAGCAAACTAATTGGTCAATTCCCAGAAAACAGGATCAGGTGGGAAAAAAACAGACTTCACACAGGATATTAAATGGCAGTCCTTTGCAGGCCCTACATTAGAGAGGCCTAAATCAAATATTATATTGATGAACACAAGACTTCTAAAGAAGCAACATTAGAAAGTAGTCTAGTTGGAAATGCCCTTACAGCATACCTTTTTCCCCCCTCTTGCTTTTACAAACAGGATGTGCAACAAAAGGATAGAGAAGAGTACACCTCATACTACCAGTACAACCCTGTCCAAGACCCTGAGATCCTCAAGAGAGGCCCTTCTCTCAGTCCTCACCACATTCATGGACATAGTTGGTGGGGTACAAGATAGGGCCTTCCCCATAACTGCCTCTAGTTTCAGGAACTTCTTCCCAAGGAGACCAAAATGCCCCCTTCTTGCTGTTCTTCTACTAGCAGGCAAAGACTTTTGCATTCTGAGAAACATGTGTGTGTTTGTTTGTTTGTTTGTTTTGTGAGTAAATTTATATCCCATCTTTCTTCCAAATGGAATCCATGGCAGCTTCATTATTAGAAATGAAGGTTTTAAAGAAAGGGCTTAGGAGAGTGCTGTACTGTTTTTAACTGAACAGTTTTAAACTGCTTTTTATCCTTTTTTTAAGTCTATGTTTTAGATTGCTTTAAGATTATGAACAGATTACAGTCAGCCCTTCACATTTGCTCGGGTTAAGGGTACAGAATCCCTGCAAAAGTGGAAATACCACAAATATCAAAATGTGTGTAAATTGTCTGTGGAAAGGAGGTTGAAGTATGGTGCGGAGAACAGACATCCTAGATCCACAGCAGGTCAGGAAAAGAAGAGGGAAAAGGAGTGGGTCAGCACCATAGCCCGATACCTCCTCTCTCTTGCCCATTTCCTTCCTTGAGTGTGGAGGTCATTGGAAGAGGGTTTGTGGTGCTGAGAAATTGGGCTGCAAGCTGTCATTAGCTGTCCAAGGCAGCAATTGGTGGTGGTGGAGGAGGAGGAGGACCAAAGGCAGGTTTTTTAAAAGACTGAACAGCCTGATCAGAGCTGCCAAGAAGGAAGGTTCCCATGGAAAAGAAGTGCCGGTAGGCAAGGGTTGGAGAAACATTCAGTGAATGAAACCCCTGAAAGTTAAACCTGCAAATGTGGATGGCCAACTGTAATTCTATTTTAATGTCTATCTTTGTGTGTTTTAACTATACTGTTGATATAGGTATGAATTAGAAATAATAAAGTAGAAATAAAGTAGAAGCTGGGGGCTTAGGTCAGAGGAACGGAGAAAGATTTAAGAAGGGTAAAAAGGTCACAAGAGCCAATGTATCACATAGCTAGGATGTTGATCACGTAGCCAGGGTGTCGTTTATTGACTGGCTGCAGTAATTGCAGATTGTAGATAGGCACTTTCCGGGGTCTGAGTGCGGGGGTAATTAGCTAGTAACAGCATGTGGTATTTGTGACCCCGGAGGGGCGGACCGAGACATGCCTGCGATCTTTGCCTGTGATCTTTGTGTATGCTGTGAACTTTGTCTATAAGAGAGCTGTGAAACTTGAATTCAGGGCTTTTGGTCTTTTGGAGACATCCAGCCAAAAGCCCGCGCGTAATAAATTACTCTTTTTCTTGCTCTGTGGTCTGTGTTCTCTGGGCTCCTGCAACATAAATGGTGCCGTGACTCGGATCGCTGCAGGCGCTGAGACACCGAGGTGGCGTTTTGCCTGCTCTTGAGTCGCCTTGCTGGGCGGGGGGGCTTGGCGCACGAGCCCCACGTTGGGCCCACCGGCTACCTCCTTTTGCCGGAACAGGGGGAGCCTGCGCTAGGGGTGCCCAGATGGCAAGCGCTGTGTATTTGTTATATATTGTTCCAATTTGAGTCCCAAATGTGTTCTAAACTGCCCCAATCTTGAGTCTCAAATTTGCATGTTATAAAATTTAAAACAGAAGAACAGCAGCAGCAGCAACAACAATTCAGGGTTCCAGTAAGCTGGCTTTCCCCTACTCCAACATACTCCAATCCCATACTCTTTGTCAAAGTTCCCCTCCCACCAGCCAATAACCTTTCATAGTCAGTCCTCACTGGAGTGGCTAGAGGTATTTTAACCCACTTGGGAATTTTTTCCTCTAAAGCCATTATGCACTTCGGCAAAGCCACATGCCTGTACCCCCAAGCTGTTGTTGCAACCATCAACTCCTCCAGATTCCTTGGGCTGCACTATTTCTTACCCTGCAAAAGCTAAAATGCCTGCCCTGGAAATCTCCAGGGGCCATTCCACACTATGTAATTATAGCACTACGATTTCACTTTAACTTCCATGGCAACATGCTAGAGAATCCAGGGATATGTAGTTTAGGGAGAATTCTCAACCAAGAGCTCTAGTGCCTTCCTATAAAGCAAACCCCAGAATTCCATAGGATTCAACCACAGCAGCCAAAGTGGAATCATATTGCTATAATTATGTAGTGTGAGAGTCCCAGGAGAGCCTATTTACCTTTTGAATTGCAGAGCAACAGCAAAAATAAACAGTAAAATTGAAACACTGTTTGCCATCAAATCCTGTTTCCCAAACTAAGCTGGTCTCCCCACTTCTGTTTTCCTGGTAGTCCATTAGGCACTCTAGAGGCTCCCAGAGCAGAAAACTGGCCTCTAACATGCCACATTCACATTAATTGTCATAAAGCCACAGTCACAATAATTCAAACACTGCTCCAAACATTTGTTGGACAACTTTTGCTGAGTGAATTTCCAACTGTCCCCTCTCCAAACGCTTCTTTACCCTGCTGTTTCAGGAGCTCTAGTATTTCTGGAGACCTCATTCCCTCTCTTTTCTGAGGCCGCTTTCACTGCTGAGTCAAATCTCTACATGAGCAAAGTGATCTGAAAGGCCCCCAGGCATACAATGGAAAAGAGAAACACAGGGCAGCCACCGAAAACTGCACCTTCTGGGTCGATAAAGCATGGAAATTTACCTTCTGCGCCTGTGCTGGCTCTGTGAGGATCAGCGTGAACAGCCCAAGGCATATCTCCTCGTGCTGGGGGGCTCCTTTGCATACCTGAGGGGAGAAGAAAAGACAGTGATCCAACTGCAGGTCACAGCTTGGAAGGAGAATTGCCAGAGTGAAAACCAGAGGGTGCTCCAGTAGCTTTAATGATTGTGTTGAAGAGGGAATTTAAACTTTTCACTTGCTACTTAGCTGCAGCTCTGAAAGTCTTGCTGAATTTTCTCCTCTACACAGCCATTAAAGGGTTCAGGAGCCCTCTCCAATTTTTAATCTGGAAATCCTTGTGGTCTGAGCATTGGACTACAACCTCGGAGGCCAGGGTTCAATTCCCTGCTTGGCCATGGAAACCACTGGGTGACCTTGGGAGCATCACACAATCTCAGCCCCTGGAAAACCCCACAATAGTTTCGCTTTAGGGTTGCCATAAGTTAGAAATGACAACAATCATACTGGAAGTGGAGAGAAGAAAAGGGGAGGAAGCAGCAGTGCAAAGACTCCTAAGAGAATTCCTCACAACTCTGCCAGGAAGAAGCTGTGTCACTTTTCAAACCCTTCCAAGCGTAACCGAATAAAAAACACTTGGTGGCACACGTTTTGGCCTTGGAGTTTAGACAAATAGATAAAGAGAAGAAGAAAGGTTCTGTGTGGGCCTAAAGCACATGCACAATGTCTTCAAAGTAGGAGTGGGGAAAGTGGGGGCTGTGGGTCACATGAAGCTATGGGGGGGCGTTGTTATGGGTCTTCGGGTCAACTCCGACTTTTGGCAACCTGATCCTTGGCCAAATTTCCTCAGAGGAGGTCTGCCACTGTTTTCTCTTGAGGATGAAAGAGAATGACGTGCCCAACATCACGCAGTGGGTTTCCATGGCTGAGCAGGGATTCGTGTCCGATGACAACAGTAGCATCCTAAAAACAACTGGTGCATAGAGGACATTTTCAGGCCCCAATGCCATTTTAAACCCAGGAAAGGCTTTCTGTGGGGGAAACCAAGAAGTGTGCCAGAACTGGACTTTACTACTGTTGTTATTGACTTCCAATAGGGTTGCCAGTATAGAAGAGGGAATTTCAGCAACAAACAACACCTGATGAAATTCCCTCTTCAGCACAATTATTAAAGTACAAGACAGCTCTCCAGCTTTCAGTGTGGCAACCCTACTTCCAGGTTACTTTTTGTTTTTAAAATAGCCTCTCCAGGGTCTAAAAATGACCCGGTGCCCAGCCCTAACCACGGTGAAATTGCCCTCTTGTGGCATGAAGGAATACTTTGGGTAAAAATAAAATACATACACATACACACACAGCTGGGTCTTTACATTTGCAGGTTTAATTTCCAACGGATTTGATTATTTGCAAGTTTCTCCAACCCCTGCCTTCCACCTCAAGTGCTTCTTTTCTGGGGGAAACTTCCCTCTTGGCAGCTCCAATCAGGCCATGAAGCTTTTTTTTTAAACCCCGTGGTCCTTCTCCCCTCCACCAGTTGCTGCCCGACCAGCTAAGGACTGCTCACAGCTGGATTTCTCAGCATCACAAACCCTCTCCCAATGCCACCCCCACACACACACTCAAGGAAGGAGATGGATGAGAGAGAGGGGAAGTATAGGGCCACCGCGCCAACCCATCCTCTTTCCCTCTCCTTTCCCTGACCTGGTTTGGACCCTGGGTGCCTGCTCTCCCACCATGCTTCGCTCCCTCTTCCCAAGACATACACATACATTTTGATATTTGTATTTTCTTCCATTTTTGCAGTGGTCCTGTGCCCCTCTAGCGAATGTAGAGAGCCAACTGTATTTTGAAACTTTTTTTTAACAATATTGCTCCTCCAGCACTTGACCGTGGGCCTCCTCTGTGCTGCAGGAGAGGAGGGACAAAGGATGCCATTCCTTACAGAGCTCCTCGCTCCACCGACCCTGAACTCACAAGTGGGGAAGAACAAAGTTGTTTTGTGCAACGCAAGCACACAGAAGGCAGCTTTGAGGCTCTTTCCCTTGCGCCCTCTTCACAGAGCAACATGAAAGCACTGCACCCTGCCTGGGCCACTGCCCACTTCTCTGAGGAAAAATACTGACTTCACCCTTGAGAAGCTTTCACAGCATGCAGTAAGGAGCCAGAGCTCATATTCCCGTCATCCCTGACCACAGGAGACTTTGGTCAAAGTAGGCAGCAGTCAAGAATGGAGCTACATCTGGACAGTTACCAGTTCCTTGCCCTTGTTTTACAGGAAGGGGGTGGGAAACCTCAGCCTCTGGGCCCAATCTGGCCCTCTGGGATTTCCTACAGAGCCATATCTCCCATCCCCATGACATCATTTGCTTGCAGCCTTTGGAGAGATTTTTTTCCTCCTCTCTAAAAGGCTGGTGTGTATTTCCTAAGGCTTAGTAACTAGAAGTGAAAACTTTAAAGCTAAAATACACTGGTATTTTCAGTCCCACCCTCTTTTGCTTTTTCCTGACAACCATTGGAATAAAATCTGATCTTCAAAGCTGGAAAAAGTTCACCACCCTTGCTTTTGCACCAGTGGTGGGAATCATAGTATTGCAAAGCCCAGTACCCTAGGCAGCATAGCCAATGGTGAGGAATGCTGGAAACTGCAGTGTAACATAATCTGGAGGAGTCTCCACCCTGTGCTTCTACCTCCTGATTTACAGAATCAAAATACATCATTAGCAGGTGAGGCATGTAGGAAGTTGTCTTATACTGAAATCTGAGTTAAACTCAAATCTGAGTTAAAAAGGGGAGATTTCTCTTCAAGTGCTCAGTGGATGGTATTTATTTATTTTAACAATCCCAACATGCTTCAGCCTACATGTATACATTGCAATGGCCTTCTCCAGGGGCAGTAGCCTATCTAGCAGCAGAAATTTCTAGAGCTGAAAATTTCAGTCCATTTGCTGGAGCAAGAATGAGATTTTCAGCTCCTGACAAGAAATGGAATTTTTTGGGGAAGAGGAAATGGTGCTACTTGGGGGCACTATGCAGACAACATACCAGGACATGAACACATGTGAAAATATCCCCACCCACCCCCAGAAGGACCCCAGGACCCTGTGTGACTGCACCATGAACCCAAAAACTTTTGCTTTCTTCTGAAGGCGCTCTCAACATGGTGGCAGGAAGAGGCACTCCTTTATTTGCTGTTGCCACATTGAGGACCCCTGCAGAGGAAAATGGAAGTATTTTGGCTTGGTATGGGGTATGCAGCCCACAAAGAGACTGGGGGAGGAATTGGCCCGAGCACTTGCCCAACCCTGATACACAGAAATCCTGTAACACTTTTGAGACTAAATGAGAGAAATCTCTAACATAAGCTTTTGTGGACCCAGTCCCCTTCACTCAATCCAGGCAACCCGGAATCCACAAAAGCTTACTGCTGGGATATCCTTTCCCCCAGTTAGTTACAAAGGTGATACAACATTCCTCTGCAGCTTTTTATGCTGAAACAGACTAACACAGCTATATCTTTGAATATGGAATACTTACATGAGCATTGAGGGCATCATTGGCTTCCCTCTCTGAGACCCCACTAGTGAGAGACGTGACGGTGCCCATGCATCTTTCAAGTCGCTGAAATGGATAAAGAGAAATGTTGTATAAATTGAAAAGGAATGCGTATTTGCAATCTGGGTCCAAAGGGGTGACTATGGACACCTTCTGTGAGAGTGTGAGTATGTGTTTAATTTCTTTACTTTTTTAATTTCTTTAATTTCTTAAAATTAAAAAAATAAAAAGCTTTGTATGCTGCCCTGTACCTACACATCTCAGTGTTGTGCACAGATAATAAAACAACTCAAACAAGTTTTTAAAAAATTGTTTTTACTAACATATTTACATACAATAATGGTAAATTACACCCTTACCTCTCTGAACCAAAAATGCTCACTATGGTAGTTTCCAAATACCATGTGTTTCAGTGGTGGGCCATGTTCAGAATTTACATATGACACATATGTTACAACTAGGTACCAGATGGTCTCAACTATTTTGACTCTAGCAAGATAAAGTCTACTAAATGCCAATTTTTCCAGGAGTGCAAGGCTTCAAATTCCATCTAGCCACTGGCAGATAGTTAAACCTTGCAAATTCTTCCATGTCCATCTTTAAGAACTGTAAAATGATTCAAGAGGACAACCAATGAATCCATGATTCAGCCAAGCCACGGTCACTGAGCCCCAAAAGTACAAGGTGAAAAGCTAATCTGGCCCTGAAATGAGACCAACTCTCATGCCAACTGGGCCTCCAAGAGGGGGGCACTCCACAATCAGGGCACCAAAACAGAAAAGAACCTCTGCTCAAGTGTGCATGGGACAGCGCATACATACATACTAGGGTTGCCAGGAGCACTTTATTATAAGAGACGCCCCTTATAAATTTGAAGGTTGAGGCGCTTGTCCCTTACAGGACTGACAGGTAGAATTACAGATTTGGAAAAGACCAGAAAGGTCATCAAGTCTTATGCCTTCCCTTATTAAAAGAGATGTTCTCTCTTTACGGGTGGAAAGTTTTTCCTTTTATATAGACTGAACCAGAAGCCAGAAACAATAATCTCATACTGGAGGGGTATGGAACAAAAATGTGCATATTGTGTAATTCAGGAATACAAACATCATGTTAATTTTGCAGAAAAACATTGAAACATTACAAAAAACTGTGAGAAAGAATGGGAAGTAATTAATAAAATTAATAATAAAATTAATTACTGACACCCATCAAGGCTGCCCTCTATCCCCATTGCTCTTTATAACAGCACTTGAAATTTTAAATAATAAAATTAGACATAACCCAGTAATTATGGAAACACAAATTAGAGACGAACATTACAAATTAAAAGCCTTTGCAGACGACCTGGTTATAATTCTGGAAGACCCCAAGAGAAGTATAAAGCAATTATTAAATGTATTATATGAATATGGAGATCTTGCTGGATTTAAAATCAATAAGGGAAAAACCAGTATATTGACTAAAAATCTACTAAAGGAAGACAAGGAAAAATTAGAACAAATATCCAACTTTCAAATAGGGGGAAAATTAAATACTTGGGAATTACAATCACAAATAGAAATTTGGATTTATTTAAAAATAACTATAAATTAACTTGGAAAAAAATTGAAGAAGACCTACAAAAATTGGCAAAGTTAAATCTGTCATTGTTAGGAAGAATCGCCACTATTAAAATGAATATTTTGCCGAAGCTGTTGTTTCTTTTCCAAAATCTACCAATTATAAAAAATAATGAACCCTTTAAACAATGGTTTAAGGGGATAAAAAAGTTTATATGGCAAGGAAGGGGCCCAGAGTTAGATGGAACATCTTGTTAGATATAAATTAGATATAAAAACAGAAGGAATTGAGGATAAAGCTAGCAAGGGACCCAATATGATATAAAAGTACTAGAAGGGAAGGACCATATAATCTCAGCAATTTATAAAATGTTAGTGAATTTGGAAATGGAACACGATACTATTAAAGACAATATGCTCAAGTGGATGCAGAATATCGGTCACACAATTGAATTGGGTGATTGGGTAAAGACTTGGTGCGGTAATTTGAAGTTCACAAAATGTACGGCACAGAAAGAAAATTTTTATAAAATGTTATTCAGATGGTATTTAACCCCACAGAAATTAGTTAAGATATGTAAAAAAGGCTCAGACAAATGTTGGAAGTGTGCTGAAGAATTAGGAACATTTTATCATACCTGATGGACCTGCAAAAAAGCTAAATTATTTTGGAAAAGTATACATAACTCGATTAGGGAAATTATAGGGATCAAAGTTCCTATGTATCCAGAGCTTTATTTACTAAATATAAGGGACTCAATGGTCCGCAACAGAAGAAATATGGCTGCTTATTATTGTATATGATTTCTTCAGCAAGGGTTTTATATGCCTCTAGATGGAAGGATAAAGAGATCCCAACAATTGAAGATTGGCAGCTTAAGCTATTTGATATGTATCAAATGGATATTCTTACTGTATATTTAAGCGATAACCGAAGTATGGATAAGACACACAAGGAATGGGAACTGAATCAGGAACATATGGAAGGAAAAATGGAAAGAGCTTTCTTATTTGATATACAGTTGTAGACGTGTATATAGGTAAGTTCACAAAAAAAATAACAGAATAGTAAAGAAAAATATTGTTATGGAGCTAATTGGCAATGGTATAGCCGTTAGAGGCTGAGACATTCTGTTCTTAAGATAACACATTGATATTTTAAATAATAGTGGTTGCAAACATAGTAAATTAAATGGTTACACTCAATAGATTAATTATATATTTTAATGGCATTAGGTACAGATATTGTCATTTTCACTATTGTATTATTATTATCATTACTGTGTTAGACGATACTATATCTTAGCTAAAATTGGCTATTAGTTAGATTGATTATTAGCTCGATAAGGAAAGAAGGAACGAAGAAAAGGACGAAGAAGGAAGAAAGAAGAGAAGAAAATTATATTAGACAAGCATATGGATACTTTAAATGTATATTTATTTATTGGTGAACTTGTTCAAGCTGCAAGTGAATTTATCATATCTTGATTCCGTATGTATTGTATTTTCAGTTCTTATGATAGTTAATAAAGGTTCTTTAAAAAAAGATAACAATAAAATTAATTACTAAAAGATGTTTAAATATTTGAAAAAAAATTGAACTATAATGATACTAATATTTGACTCAAAGATAGTTAACTTTTGCACTGTTCTGAGAGGATGTAAGATGAAATTTTAAAGATTAATAGAAGTTTTGTATAGAAACTTTTTTTAAAAAAACTATGATGTTATTGGATATAATGATAAAGAGTACTTCAAGGTCTAACAAATGGACAAATGGAACATAGGGAGGAGGAGGATGGAAGGATTTGTAAATTTTATATTGTGCTAGTGGAAATATATATATTTATATATATATTTGACTTTTTTTTAAAAAAGGGGAAAAATAATAATAATTAAAAAATTCTGCAGAGAAACACATGGCCAACTTAACTGAAATCAATGTTTTCACTTGATATTTTGGCTAAACACAAACATGTTAATAGCTGCTTCCTGACTGTGTACCCTGAATATGATTAATTTTGACTGACCCATATTATTATTTTGAAAACCTGGCAACTCTAACACAGACACAGATACATAAAATTAGGGGTGCTGTAAACAGACCAGCATTGAAACTGCTACTTGGTCATTTGGGACAAGTAAAAAACACCTCCAAGTGACCAGAGAGAAATTTCATTCTACGTTGTCCCTTCCTCCTGGCCTTTCAGGCTACAAATTACGAGCTCAAGGCTGAGAGGGCATGTGGTGTTGTCAACATTTTTGTGTGACTTAGTTAGGCATCCTGGACTTTGTCAGAAGGGGAGGAAGGACAGAACTCCAACTTGAGAACATCTTATTGGGAACCAGCACATTAAAAGCACAGAGATGTCCAGCAGAAGGGCCTCTCCTAGACCTGCGGACTGGACACATCTCGGCACCGACTGCAGAGTCAGCCCTGAATCAGCATCACACTCGCCCTCTCTCGTGTACCCATCTTACAGAGTTATTCAAACAGCGTTAACAATGAGCAATCAGGAAGATGCAGGGGAGGCAACGCAAAAAGCCCTTGCTAGGAGGAAATAATTCAAAGCAAGACCACTAAAACAAGGAAGTCAAAACAAGACTGTTCTAAATCAATCTTCAATCAAGTTTCCCATTCACAGGGTTTCTGTGAACCAGAGATGCGCAACCAAGTGCTGCTGGTGACCTTTAAAACCCTACACGGCTCAGGTCCAAGTTATCTGAAGGACCGTATTCTCACTTACGAACCAGCCTGGGCTCTGGGATCTGATGGAGCGGCCCTTCCCTCTCTCCTACCACATTCACAGGTGCATCTGGTGGCAAGGCTGGAAAGGGCCTTCTCAGTGGCTGCCCCCAGGCTCTGGAACTCCCCTCCCGGAGAAATCAGGCTGGCAACCTCCCTGCCTTATTTCCAGAGACAAAGAAAGACATTGGTATTTTGGCAGGCATTCAATATGTGATTAGGACTTGCTTGATGAAAGGTGCTGGCTGTTCCTAACAATGTAGAATTTGTGAATCTTTGTGTTTTATATGTATTTTAACTTGGTTTTAAATATTATCTGATTGCTTAATTTGTTTTAAGTTTTGTATTTCATGATTGTTAACTATGTTTTTCAAAACTACTGTAAGCCACTTTGAGTCATTACCAGGAAAAAAAAAGGCAGGATATAAGTAAAGATGATAACAACAACAACAACAACAACAACAACATGTAGGCCATGGGCTGTGTGCAACCCTGGAGCCCCCAAAGTGTGGTTCCTGGACCACTGCCCGAAACCTCCCCCTCCCCCTGAAAGTCAAGATGATGATGATGATATTTATTTATTTCTTACTCACCTCTGCCCATGTACTGAGGCAGAGAACAACAACAGACTAACAGATGACATATAGCATCATTTAAAAACAGAACATTGGTTTTTAAAAAACAGTCACCACACATGTTCTCAAAGATCCAACTTCTGTTTTAAAAAGTGCCAATTTCCATGCTATCTTTTGTATGAAAACTGGCCCAAAACACCCAAAATTGGCTGCAAGTGTGGTGGTTTACTTGATCGGCCCTCTGCCAGCCACAACCCTCACAATGGAAGAAAAATGCTGAAGCACAATGGTGTGGCCCACCTGTGTGTCCAAGTGGGTGGGGGAATGGCTGTAAGCGGCCCTTAGCTCCTCCACTGTTGCCCAACCCTGCTCTAAACCAAGGGTGGGGGCTTCACTTCCTACTTACTCAGCAAGGGATTGTGGGAGTTGTAGTCCAAACAATCCGGGCCAAAAAAATTTCCCAGACCCCACTCTTAAAAAATGGTGCAAATCTGACTGCATTAATTTCAACTAAACAGAATGTTATTCCCACTGTTACGGTACTCCTATTCCTTCACTTTGTCAGGCCAGTTACACTGGACACACTTTCTTCTCTGTCCCAGCCACTGACAGAATGTCCTCAAAACATTCCAATTTAGGCTTTTTTTTAATGCCAAATGTAACATGCAAAAAAAAAAAATCCCCTTGAAAACACAGTATTATGTATTCTTGGTTCTACTGCACAACATGGAATCACACGCTTACAAGAAAGATCTAAATATCTGAAGTGTGGATTTATTACAGGATATTAAGCATTTTCAGGACGAAGAAGGTGACCGGCAAAGAACTACTAAATAGAATACTTAAAGATCAAGGCATCACAGGAGAACCAAAGCCATCAAATATTTTGGTCATATGGTGAGAAATGAGAGATACAGGCTGTTACAGCTGATAAGTTTCTCCAACCTCTGCTCCCCAATCTCTAGCATTTCTTTCCTGAGCCAACCTTCCCTCTCGGAGCGCTCCGAGGAAGACACACAGCCCTTCAAAAACCTGCCTCTGATCCTCCTCCGTCTCCACCAGCCACTGCCTGCTCAGCTAAGGATGGCTTGCACCCTGATTTCTCGGCACCACAAGCCCTCTCCATTAAGACACCTTTCCCTTCACCATGCACCCAAGGAAAGGGACAGATGAGAGAGAGGTAGCATAAGGTCACCACCCCAGCTCACTCCTTTCCCTGACCCAGTTTGGGCCCCGGGTGCCTCCTGCCCCACCATGCTTCAGCTCCCTTCCCACAAAGGCACACACACATTTTGACTGACACGGCACGCAGGTTTCAGGGGTCCTGTACCCCTAACCCCTGTGAATGTGGAGGGTCCACTGTACTTCCGGTTATTTAAATTCACAGAATTGGAAGAGTCTTCCTCATGGGCCCAGCGCAGGACCTCCAGCCTCCTCAGCAGGTAACTGTTCAGCCTCTTTTTGGAGATATCCAAAGGAGACCACACCCACTACCTCTACAAGCAATTGGTCCCACTGCTGAACTGCTCTTACTGTCAATATATTCCTCCTAACGTTCAGTCAAAACCTACTCTCCTGCCTCATCCAGAGACAATTTAGTCATGACAACTGACATCCAACCTCTGGTTGAAGAGGAATGCGAAGAGGAAAAGGGATGGAGAATGTGTTCTCCCTTCAAAAAAGAAAGAAAGAAAAGAAATGCCGTTGGACTACAATTCACAGGATTCCTCGCCTTTGTCTATGCAGGTTCTGGCTAAGGGATGACAGCTAGTTGCCATGATATTCTACCTTTGTCAGGATGCGTGGCTCCTGTCATAGGTATCTGCTGGATGTGTATTAGTACTACAAAAAACAAACAAACGTTAACTGTTGATTGCAACAATGGATCTGCATCTGTTTAAAGCTTGCCTATGTATTCCAGTGTATCAAATGGTTAATTGCTTTATTGCCTATTGCAACTGATGCCTCAATGTATCCAGCAGAAGGGAAGAAGATCAGAACAGAGGGAGAAATGAAAGCGCCAGAAGGTATTGTGAGAACTTGTTCAGAAATAAGGGGCAGGAAAGATGGTCCAGCCTCAAGGATGAAAGATGGGTAAACAACTACCAGTCTGGAAAATGTCTAAGGATGTGGGATGGTGTTAAATTTATGAGCCTCTCCAATCACAGCTTTGCAAGCATGAATTTGTATGTGAATGTATAAAACCTTTGAACACCACGTATGCCTCAGTCTCAGCAACTTTGGAAGCAGTATCCTATGTTGCTTATTTTACTGCAAATATACACTACTGTCTACCTCAGAGTGGAGTTTGTGAACTGTGAGTTATCCAGGGCATGACACTTTCCTGCAATGGTGTTTATGCTCCCCTTTTCCATCACAACAACTCTGTGAGGGACATTTTGCTGAGAGAGAGAGAGAGAGAGAGAGAGACTGTCCTAAGACTAGTCAGGGAGTTACATGGCTCACTGGCAACTCAAGCCCACCTCTCCAAGTCCAACACTCTAAACCAAGGTGGGGGGAGGGAACTGCAAAGGAGTCAAGGCCTAATATTCCACCCCAGCCCCACTTCCAGGTTGCACACCCCTCCCAGTGTGCCAAATTTTCTCTGCTTCCCCTTCTTTTCTTTTCCAGATGGTGATCAGGAAAGACACTTGATTTCCTGTCAAAATTTGGGAAGGGGAGGAGGAGAAAAACTGAACTCTTTGAGGAGGATTAGGGGTCTTTTTTTGTGTATTTGCCTTTGGTGGGCTTTGACAAAATTTGGGGAAAAAATTAGGCCTGAAAATTACCTCCAAGTATTTCTCTTTTTAAAAAATGGGGTCTTGTTGTGGGGGACTGGCCAGGGCCTCAGGGGCTGCAGAAGTGGGTCCATGGGTTGCATGTAGCCCAAGGCCCATCCTTTCCCCAGCCCTGCTCTAACCACTGCACCACACCAGCTCTCAATGGCTCCATTCTCTTTCTACTGTTACATCCAACTTTAAGTCAGGCTAAGTGTTCATGGTCAGCCCACAAGCTTCTCAGCTCACTGGGGTCTCAAACACAGATTCCCCCAGTGCCCAGCCCAATGCTCCAACTATACCACACTCGTTTTGAAACTACCTGAAGACCAAAACATTTCCCAACCCTGCTTTGTAGAGCCAACCTATCCCCAAGGGAAGTTTTAGCAATCAGAGGACTTAAAACATAGCCCAGTTCTTCAAGCCAACCACTCAGTAGCTCATTGCCAAGCAAAACAACCTGACTGCAGTTCTGCTTGATTCCTGGTTCTTTTCCACCCGGTATCATCCGTCTCTCAGAACCAAAGACAATGGACAGTGAAGAAAACTGACAGAAAGACAATCAACTTCTTTGAAATGTGGAGCTGGAGAAGAGTTCTGTGGATACCCTGGACTGCTAAACGGACAAATGCATGAGTCTTATAGCAAATCAAGCTTGAATTCTCCCTAGAAGCCAAGAGGAGGAAGCTGAGGTTGTCATGCTTTGCACATACAGAATCAGAGTTGGAAGAGACCACAAGGGCCGTCCAGTCCAGTCCCCTGCAGCCATGCAGGAATACACCATCAAAGCATTCCTGACAGATGGCCATCCAGTCTCTGTTTAAAAATCTCCAAAGAATTGAGGTGGCATGACTCACCGGAAAAGACAATCACGCTCAGCTAAGCAGAAGGAAGTAGGCAGGAAAAGAGGGAGACCACACTACAGGTGGACTCTTTGCATCAAGGAAGCAATGGCTGCTCTGAGCCTGCAAGACCTGAGCGGGGCACTTGATGACCAGAGCTCTTACAGGTCTCTCATTTAGAGGGTCACCACAAGCCAAAATTAACTCGAGGGCAAGCAACAACAACAACGTACAAAATCCAATCATTTTGTTTCATGGAAAAAACTAGTAAAGGCAACATTTGGATCCAAGTCAAGAGCTGTCACCTCTCCTCTCTGAAGAGTTTGTATAAAAAGGAAGGGGAAAGGAGGGATACGTACACAAGGTCCCAGTGCCACCCCTGTGAAGACTAGGCCTTCAGGAATTAAATGGCCAAGTTGCAAATGCAAGGGGCACACCATAATCTCCCAGAATTTACTACTATCAGTTCATAGGGGGTTTTTTGTAGTCATTTCATGATTCATGCAAGAGTTTCATGGTCTCTAAGCAAACCTCTTCCGCCCACCTGTTGATTACATGTTGCTGCCATTTTTCATTGCGTTCTGTGCCCCCTGCCACGCCTCCAGAGTTACTAGCTGCCCTGGCTTGAGGCGGGCTGCCCTCAAAAAACACGGAAGCAGGTTATGTTCAAGTAGGGTAGGAAAGGCTCAAAACCCCCTTAGAATGGGGTGAAGAAAAAAGAAAATTTCAAAGAGGCACCAACAGGATTGAGCCATGCCACTTGAAGGGACCACACTGTCCTGCCATGACTACCATTCTGGGCAACCAGAAATGAAGCCACATCCCTCCCTAATGTCCTTCCAAGTATTGAGATTTTCTTCTAGGTTTGGAATACCCACCCTTCCATTTTGAAGCAAAGTGGAATGTTTTTGCAGCCAATTTCTTTTTCCTCTGTCTGAAAAAAACTGTGGGGTATGTCAGAGACGCCAGTGGGGGGGGAGCTCCAGGGGCCACACTGGATCTCCCATCAGGTCCCATGTGGCCCACAAGGTGTTCTGATCCTGCAAAAAGCACACGCTGAGAGATTAAAGATTCCTGATCGTTGTTGACTAACCGTGATTAAGAAGGCAGGACTCACACCCTCTCAAACCTGGCAATTCTGTCCCTTAAGAGAGCCCTCCTGCTCCACTGACAAGATAAACGAGGGATTGGCCCCAGCCACTGAACGTTGGAGTCCTTCCACATAGCGGATTTTGGACAAACGCCTCACTCAGGGCAGCTGGCCTGGAGGGAGAATTCAGCTCTCCCATCCCTCGGAATACATCCAGCTGTTTTTGCTAGCCACGCTCTTCTTGGTCACCCTTGCCCCCCTGAGTTCTTGCCCTTGTCAACAGTGCTTCCAATGAGTGGCTTAAGAGGGGCGTACCACTGTCCTATGCGTTGCCCAGTTGTTTCCTCACTGTTATTTTGTTTGCAGCAAATCGCGATGCCTCCCACAAACATCTCCTCCTGCTGTTTGGCAGTAGCCAGATATGGCTGGTTAGGCCACCTAATTTCATGACAACAGAGCCCAGCTGGCTGCAGGCCCACTCCTCTTCTCCCGAACCAGCCTCACCGGTCCAGAAAGCCTGTCCTCTGAACTGCTATTGTGATGTCTCTTCTGATCAGCCACAGAGGCCTGAAATTCTAGGCCACAGCTTTCCAAACTTTTCATGTTGGTGACACTTTCTAGACATGCATCATTTCGTGACACAGTATTTCAGTTTTACTAGCAAACCAGAGGTTAAACTAACCCCTTATAAAAGATACAGACGCATACATAAATAGTAATAGCAAAATGTATGGGGACAAAACATCTCATGAAAACCTTTCATGTATTTTTAAAAATATATGATTTATAAATAATAACATACATTTCCAAGATTGTAGGCACAATTCAAGTGACACACCAATGTATCACAGCATACCATTTGGAAAGTCCTGTTCTAGACATTAGGCTGCTCAGTGGCTATGCTTCACACACTTTCCCCAACAGAAATGCAATTAGAACTGTTCTGAAATCTAAAACCAAAGCAAACTCCTGGACACACACACATGCAAAACTCACACTTATGCATGCAGGGCAAATTATTCACCACAGCACAATAGACATATAGAACTGACAGTGGGGGAAACAGAGTTGCACATACAATAACTATGGTTACGCACTGCACATCACAGTTGCTCACTGGACAACACACCCAATTGTTGACATGCATCACGCCATGTTGCTGCTCTACACGGAGGTTGCCTGGGGCCAGTGCAGCATTTCTCCACGTGCAGATATTTACACTACACTGACAGGATGCTGGATGGCAACCCAGGTTTTGAAATCTCAGTATCAGGTGCCACCAAGCTACTGAGTCCCATTCAAGATGCTAGTGTGAGTGTATAAGGCCCTAAACAGCTCAGGACTAAGCATTAAAAGGGCTGTGTGCGGGCCCTGCAGATTCGAAAATGACCCTCAGCCCCTACAGGTGTGCCCCCATTGGCTTAAATCATTGCTCCATGTCACCATCTCTCTACTGTCCTGTAACTTCATCCCATTAGATCGGATCCTATCCCCCGTGGCAGCAGAGAACAGGCCCGCTTCCTCCTCTCCATGGCAGCCCTTGAGGTATTTAAAGAGTGCAATCACATCAACTCTCAGTCTTCTCTTTCACTACACAGAACAGGCCCAGCTCCTTCATCCTTTCTTCATACATTATGTTCTCCATACCTCTCGCCATCCTTGCTGCCCTTCTCTGAACCAATTCCAACTTGTCTACATCCTCCTGAAAATGAGGCTTCAAGAACTGAATGCACTACTCCAGATGAGGTCTGACCAGGGCAGTATATAGTTGGACTATTATTTCCCTCAACTTGGAAACTATAATTCTATTAACGTAGGTTAGAAGAACATTCGCCTTCTTTGCTGCAGCATCACACTACTGGCTCATCTTCAATTTATGATCAACAATAATTCCAACATCTTTCTTCGCATGTAGTACTGTTAAGCCATGTATCCCCCATTTTATACCTGTGTGTTTTCTTTTTGTGGCCCAAATGTAAAATCTTTCATTTTGTTTCTACTGAACAAGAAAAGAAGAGGAAAAAAGAATAGATGAATCGGAAGAAAGAAGAGGAGAGGAAGAGGCAGAGGAGGAGGACATGTAGAGGAAGGAGGAGTGGAGAAGAAGGTGGTGATGGTTACAGGAGGCCTTGGAGTCACATCCACCCCACAGGCTGACTCACGCCACCAATACTGTAGAGCAATGCTAAATCCCAACAGCACAGATTCTGTTCCTCAACCTCTTTGTATCGGCACAGAGCTCACCAGCTGCGCTAGCTCTGGAGAACAGCACCCACAGAGTCCTTGGAGGTCTCCCTGCCCCATGCTGGGAATGCCTCCTTGGTGGCATTTCAAGGTTCCCCATCCCTCTGAAGTCCTAAGAGCCTTGATGGAAACATGAGCCCAGGGCCAAGATACTCAGCCACTTCCACTCCAGAGAGAGAGTCCAAGGTCAGGCCAACATCCCTTCCACCAGCATGGAAAGTTACGCTGTTGTTCAGAGACAATGTGATGGATCTTGGGTCAGGACCAGAATTTCAGGGGCAGAGAGATAAATTACTCCCCCATTTTAGGGGGAGACCTATGGTTGTTATTCTGTGGAATTTCCCTCCCCACCACCACACACTTTGGGATCAAAGGAGCCTCCAGCCATGGCTACTTCAGGGAAATCAGAAGCATCTCTCTTTTTCATGCTGAATGTTCATCTCCCTGGACTACAGCAGCAGCAGCCAGGTGCCAGGCTGCTTGCAGAAGAACATTCTTACACACTGCACAATGGAAAATAATATCCGATGTTGTGTTTTGATCCTACGGGGAGCACAGGCAAAGGTTATTTTGGCATTGTTTCAGGGGTGTTGAAAGTATGGCCAATGAGACATACACCACTCACCCAAGGATATTTCTGAGGATTATAGGGACCTCCCACTGCCAAAAATATCACTCGTTGATTTCCTATTTTCTTCTGGGTTGGGAAAAAAGGCTTCTCCCAGCCCAGGAAGGCTCCAGAACTTGATAAAATCCCCCTCTACAGCTTGAGGCTGGTGGTGCAGTGGTCTGTGCATTGGACTACGACCCTGGAGATAAGGGTTCAGTTCCTTGCTGGACGATGGAAATCCACCGGGTGACTTCGAGCCCATCAGACACTCTCAGCCCCAGAAAACCCCATGATAGCTTCACCTTAGGGTCACTTTAAGTTGGAAACAACTTGAAGGCACACAACAGCAGCAACAAGAAGAGATGTGTACAACCCTTCTTGGTCCCACGGTGCCCAAGTGGCCCTTCAACCCCTGAGCACAACTGCCAGCCTTGGGCTGCTGATTGATTTAGCTTCTTATCCCACCCTTCTCCCATTTAGGACCCATGATGGTCTATCAAACAACCCAAAAGAGAATGCAACTAAACAATCAACTATGACATTAAAGAACCATTTAAAACAGCAAAATAAATTATCACATTAACGCCATCCTTGACTTAAAAGCAGCACTGATTTAAAACAGGTCAAAACCATTTAAAACAAAATTAACAAGAAAATAAATTACAGCAACCCTTCATCAAAAGATATTTTTGCAGCAACCATTTATTGGCCTGTCAAAACCAAAAAAGCTTTTGCCTGGTGAAAGGAGAGCAGAGAGGGGACGAAGCTCGTCTTCCTTGGGAAGGAGTTCTTCAGCCTGGGAGCAGCCACAAAAAAAAAGAACCTCTCTGGCCTTCTCACAAGTATCTCTGTGAAGGTGATGCAAATGACAAAAGCAACCTTCTTCCCTGTCCACACAAAGTTCTCCAAACTTGGTTCATATAGGAAGATACAGCCTTTCAAATGGCCCAGACCCAAGCCATATAGAGCTTTTAGAGGTCATAAACAGCATCTAAAATTGGGCCCAGAAATAGGCCAGTAGCCAGTGCCGCTGCAACAGGGAAATTACGTTCCTCAGCAGCCAGTGTGGTGTAGTGGTTTGAGCGTTAGACAATGACATTGGAGACCAAAGACTGATTCCCTGCTTGGCCCTGAAAACCTATTGGGTGACCTTGGGCACATCACACACTCTCAGCCTCAGAAAACCCCATGATAAGTTTGCTTGAGGGTCTCCATGAGTCAGAAATGACCTGAAAGCACACAACAACAATGGTAGTATTATGCTTTTATAATATATTCAGTCACAGCTTACAAGATAGAATCCCATCCCGTGGATCACTAACATAATGTTTGGTTAGACCTCATCCGGAATACTGTGTCCAGTTTTGGGCCCCTCAGTTCAAGAGAGATATCGACAATCTGGAGCGTGTCCAGAGGAGGGCGACCAAAACGGTGAAGGATCTGGAAGCCATGCCCTATGAGGAATGGTTTAGGGAGCTGGGTAGGTTTAATTTGCAGAAGAGAAGGTCAAGACGGGACACAATAGCCATGTTTAAATATTTTGAAGGGATGTCATGTTGAGGAGGGGGTGGGCTTGCTTTCCGTTGCTCCAGAGACTAGGACAAGGAGCAATGAATTCAAACTACAGGAAAAGAGATTCCATCTAAACCTCAGGAAGAACTTCCTGATGGTCAGAGCTGTCCAGCAATGGAATCTGCTGCCTCAATGGAGTGTGGTGGAGTCTTCTTTTTTGGAGGTTTTCAAGCAGAGGCTGGATGGCCATCTGTTGGGAGTGCTTTGATATGGGTTCCTGCATGGCAGGGGATTGGACTGGATGGTCCCTGGGGTCTCTTCCAACCCTATGATTCTACAAAGGATAACTGACACTCCACAGACTTGAAGCTGCTATATTAATAAGCAGGCAACATTACTACATCTGTAACAGTGCCACCAAGAGCCAGTGGGGTGTAGTGGTCTCTGTTAGACTACAACCCTGGAGGCCAGGGTCCAATTCCCCACTCGTCCATGGAAACCCACTGGGTGACCTTGGGTATGTCACACACTCTCAGCCCCCAGGAAACCCCATAATAGGTTTCCTTAGGGTTGCCATAAGTCAGAAAGGACAGAAGGCGTAAAAGAGCAACACTGAACAAGACCTCAAGGTCAAAAGCCATCTTGGCATTCTTATATCTGGAGGAAAGTGGTGTGTATGTATAGGACATTAATTTTTCGCATTATTAATACAGTCATAGCTCTCATGATAAAGAAGCTCGTTTTCACAATCACCAAGCTCCCCCTCTTCTTCTTCCTCTATCTAGAAAGTTTTTTTAAAAAAAATACAATCAGTACTGAGAGGATGGTGAACGAGGACTGGAGAAACAAAGACTTTTGGTATCAAGTTGCTGCAGCATCTCTGCAATAAAGAAATGCAATTCTACTCTACAATCCCACTGTAGCCGTCTGTGACTCCCTGCAACAAGAAAGGTAAACAGCTGCTGCCTCCACCATCCCTGACTGAGCATAAGCGATCAGCAAAACAGAGAGAAAATGGGAAAGTAGATGTTTTTAAAAAAACTGTAAGTCTGGTCACCAAAATAGAAATAATAAAAAACGTGATGGGGGGGCACACACACATACACATATATATATAGCAGTTATTTCTATACCGCCTATCAACTAGTGTTATCTAAGCGGTTTACAATGTATTTTAGCTAATTGCCCCCAACAAGCTGGGTACTCATTTTACCGACCTGCGAAAGGATGGAAGGCTGAGTAAACCTTGGAGCCTGGCAGGATCGAACTCACAACCTTGTGGTTGTACTTAGAAGGGTCAAAATGTTTTGGGTTGTTTGTTTTAACCTATACAGTCACCCTCCAAATTTGCAGGTCTGACTCTCACGGATCTGGTTATTTATGAGTTTCTTCAAGCTTCCCCCAGCCAATGTCAGGCACTTCTTTTTTGAGTGAACCTTTCCTCTTAGTGGTTCCAATCAGGCCATGCAGCTCTTTAAAAACCCACCTCTGGTGGTCCTCCTCTACCAGCCGCTGCCTGGCAAGCTAAGGGCATCTCGCATCCCAATTTCTCAGCACAAACCCCTTCCTTGTGCCTCCCTACACACACCCAAGGAAGGAGATGGACAAGAGAGATGAAGTATAGAGCCACTATGCCGAACCCTCCCCCTTCCCTCTCCTTTCCTCGACCTGGTTTGGGCCCTGGGTGCCCACTTCTCCCCATCGTGCCTTGACCCTCTTCCCACCCACACACACACATACATTTTGATATTTGCAATTTTTCCACTTTTCCAAGGATCCTGCAACCCTAACTCTAGTGAACATGTGAGCCAACTATATAAGGCTTACCTGATCTGGTTGTTTCATTTCGCATGTGCAAATTTTTAGTTCTGGGGAAAAAAGTTTACTGAAAATTGTTGAACTGTTCTGCCTAGGAGTCTACCCCTATTCTTTCCATATTATTTCTGCCACTAGTACAAAATTTTCTGTTAAAAACTAGTGCCCAGGAAAACATTTACTGTATTTTGTTGACTCTGGTAAACCTGTAATAGTGTGAAGGCTTCAGCTGAAGACATTGCATGCATTATATTATGTTTACTGTTACCCCATTTTAAGCTTTCAACATTTTTATTATTGTGCTATTAAATCCCTATTTCCTTGTTGTCGTTTTGGTGTTTTAAAATTACTTGCCTTCAATCTGATTCTCACATTTTTACTGCTGTGTTACTACATTTCTGTTTCCCTATCAGGCCATTTCCATTGTCTGGGAAGCCTATATGTCTCCAACACTTGTATGTGAGCAGTTTTTGAAAGTTTGCCTTCTGAATCTCCTCTGCAAGCCCTGGATGTATCAATGCAGTGCTATGCCAGCTATCTATCCTGGGAATGTCCAAGTCAGGCAGCCCTACCATTAGGCAGAATGAGGAAGGAATCTCAGGTAGCAAGTCTCAGGTGCCACAAAATGAGTTACTTTCTTTGCATTTTTCAATGCCAAGATGGAGGCCAGGTGCTTATGAGTTTTTTCTGCCCTATAAGCCAGAAGAACACGGTAGGTAGGGTGGATTTACCACTCTGCTTCAGGTAAATGTAGGGAGTCATCTCCAAAGATAAGAGAAAAACAAGGACAGCAGTCCCGAAGCAACTATTTTCAGAACGTCCCTATCCCAGCAAAACTACTGCCTCATTCTGAGGGTATGTTCACAGTGCAAAATTAAAGCAGCAAGATACTATTTTAACTGCCTTTGCTTCATTCCACAGAATCCTGGGATTTGTAGTTTGGTGAATTGCTTAAAATTCTTTGGTAGAAAGATCTGATGCTATCATTCAGGGCAGTGGACTGGAGCTCTCTGGCTAACTGGAAAACTAAAATTGTATTTTTAAACATCTTTTAACACTTTGTGTATTCTCGACATTCTCCCTGCCCCAGAGAATTGTAAACACCTAACAAAATGACAAATCCCAGTTTATTATTTGGTGTGTGGAACTGTGATACTTAAAGTGGTATCTCATTTGGCCAACGCCCTGTTACCATGCAACACAGACCATCAGTTTCCCAGATAATGCTTACTTGCAGGTGATACTGGATTACAGGCAATTAAAAAAGCCATCTATGCCCTGCTCCTGCTCTCTGCTTCTCCAGGAAGCCCTAGAACAGGATACCTGATATGTCACAAGGCTGCAAGAGGCTGATTCAGGAGGCCTGTCACATCTAGACAGAGGTTGAAAACAGAAAAGCATCACATTGCAGACCTCCTGTGAGCTAATCTCCAAACCCCAGATTCTGTTCTGACAAGTCTGCCTGCACTAAGAGTTACTTTTTGCAATGTTCAGTTGTTTAACAAGGCCCTCTCAAGCAGCTAACTTGACACACACAGTGGGGTTAGGTTCACAGGATTGTGATTTATTCAACTTTGCCTTGCGGTTGTCTCTAAACCCATCCCTGGAAAGAAACCATGGTTCGTTAGGCAGCCACAAACCAAAATCAGAAGTCATGGTTTGTTGCTGGCTTATGAATTGTGGCCTGTTTCTAACATGGTTTGTTGTTACCTCCAAATCCAGAGTTACGACTTGTCACTGGCTTGTTCTCCACCTACCTACACTGAAACAGGAGGTGACCAAAGGGGAGAAACAGAGCAAATGGTTTTGCTTAGTCATCTGAATGACAATGATGGCTAAAGCAACAACCATGGTCAACATAAACCATGGCTTAGCATGATGGGTGAATTCAGCTATTAAGATGTTCCTGTCTTCCAAACAAGATTTCAACACATTCTACTTATCAGCCTAGTCATCTTCACAGGGTTGTGAATATAAACCAGCTTTGGTACTACATCTCAAACATTTATTGGCACACAAAGGTCCATCATCTACAGCATAGCAACAACAGAGGCTCTGGCAAACTAAATGGTTCAAATTACATCAACTTCCATTTGATGGTTTTTGTTTCTATTTCAAGAAAATGTGCTGTTCTCTGGACTGGTTTTGTTTTGTAATCTATGACAATCTTGCCACTATAAATATTCTTAAAATACTTTGGAAGCAACTCTAGACAACAATGCTTACCTCACGTACTTAACAATGCAATCTATTCAAAAATTAAATCCCAGTGAGAATTATTGCTAGGCAAATATATGTATGATTGTTCACTAAATCAATTTTTCACCTTATGAACCTTGGAGGCAGGAGGCTGGCCCTTATCTTTGAAATTACCAACACAGACTATAGAAATTGCTCAGCATGCTGAGAGGCCTCAGGTGTATAACCTTCTCTTTCCACAGAGAAGGGTCTCTCTACGACCAAGATGGATTGGTATTTGATCCAGCGATACAAGATATCAGATGATGAAGGCTGCCTGCCTTAGGAAATTAAATTGGAAACTGACAACAGAAGCACAGCGGCTAGAAAGAGGTCTGTGATCTCTGGCAGGAAGGTTTCTGCAGCTACCTTTAACAGGGGTGAGAATCATGTTGCCCTCCAGATGTTGTTGGACTGCAAGGCCCAGCAGCCCTAGATAGCATAGCACATGCTGAGAAATGCTGGGAAACACACTGAACACATTGAAGCCATGATTCCCACCTCTGACACACATATTGCCTCAAGAAAGTCCTGGGACAGACCAGTCCAGCAGGCATCACACCCTATGGTCAAAACAAGAGAGGCAAAACTCCTTACCAACGAAGGTTGTGTTTGCTATTTCCTTCTTTAACTCCTGTGGTTGCTAAAGGAGACACAGCAGACATTGAGTCAATATCCTCATGTAGATTTACACTGAAAGAGTAACAATATCCTGTTCTGCCCCAATACACAAACTACACAAGGAGAAAAATGATGCATGTGCAAGCTGAGAAATAACAGGGGTTGATGCAGGGTTGGAAAACGTTTCAGAGATAGGTGTGTGACGTGTCAGAGGTATGTGCCCCCAGGCCCCAATTCTGTGAGACCCAAAGCCCCCTACCATTCGCTCAAAGCCCACCAATCTCACATTTAAAAAAAAGATTTCAGCATGATTTTCAGGCAATTTTTACCGCCAAATCATGCAGAAACCCCCACCGTTGCCTACAAACATACAAAAATATCCCCACTCCACCACCCCAAGCATCCCAGAGCCCCATACTGTCCCCAAAATACCTTTATTTTCCTCTGCAGTCCCTCTCAAAATAGAAACAGGAAGTGGCACAACATCACTTCCTCTCACCATTTTGAGAGGTACTGCAGAGGACAACAGAAGCATTTAGCTTCCTTGCTGTTGCGGGGAAGAGGTGGCTTACGGAGGGAACTGGTCCTTGGCCCGCATGCAGTTGCCGACCCCTACTCTAGATGTTTTCAACTACAGTGACTCTAATCCCTGGTCTTCACTCATTTCAACTGGAAATGGTAGAGTTTGTAGTGCAGAATCTCTGGAGGGCCCCAGGTTGCCAAACCTTTGCTTTGCAGATGGCCACCTGTGAGCAAGGTGCCATGGGGAGCAGAGAAAACCAAGAGCTGGAGGAATTTCTGGAGAGAGGAGCAAGGTTCTCCTAGCGATGATCATAAGGAAGTAGGTCTTGCATAACAGAATCAATAGATTGAAGTGAACCACTTTGTCACCAAAGTCCTTGAAGCTGTTCATCATAAGGTTTTTTGGTTCAACATCCACTAGCCACCAGTTCCAGAAAAAGGCAAGGTAAAGGGCAATCAGTCCCAGCCACAAGACCAAGAGACAGAGTTTCAATATCTCCCCCTCCAGCCAGGTGGTGCAGCTGCAGAGCATTTTAGAAACTGAGTTGTTAACAGTCCTCCCCTTTCTTGTCCAGCAGGGTAGCTCTCATGGAGATAATTCTAGGAGCAACAATTGGTCCTGGCCAACAAGACAACAGAGAGCTATTTTGTCTCGCTATCATCACCACCATCATCCCACCTTTTCTCCGAGACTGGGACACAAGATAGCTTACAAATTAAAATTAAAAATTAAAGTGATTACAATACAGTTAAAAACATATAAGAACTCATCACTAAAACAGGACTAAATTATGACCATACTAAAACAAGTTTAAAAGATTTTTTAAAAACAGTTAAAATAGTACAATTTTAAATGATATAGCACCCTCTTACATGTAGCTCTTTCCTTTACTTCTAAAAGCCTGTTTGAACTTTAAAAAAAAACCTCTCTCACCTGCTGAAAGAAAGACAGCAGGGAGAAGGCCATTCAACCTCCCCAGGGAGGGAATTCCAAAGTCCAGGGGTAGCCACTAAGAAGGGTCTCTCTCTTGTTTCTATTAACCCAACATGTGAAGGAGGTAGGACTGAAAGAAGGGCCTCTGCTGTGGATCTTAAGGTGTGGGCAAGCTTGTATGGAAAGATACAAACACAGTCTGACAGGGACTAAACATATTTCCTGGTTTTGCTGTCTACCTGGCACCACAAACACACAAGTGTGGAGGTTGAAATCTAGGGCTGCTGGTCTGTGTTTGGCTTGGCAGGTCTAATGCTAGTCTGGTACCTATGTTGCCTGTGCTGCAAAGGAAAAACATCCTGTACTGTTTTTCCTTGGATCAAAACCATAAACACCAAAGCATATGGGACTTTGTAGGTCGAGTGGTATGTGCTAGAGGGTATAGTACGAAGTAAAGCATGGAACACTTATCTGATACCAGAAGACAGCATACTGAATCCAACAATCTGCCATTCTACATCATTAATGCTCAAGGATTGTGAAACAGTCAAGCGTTGACAGGCACGCATTTAGCAGCCACTATGGAAAAGTGTATCCTATGGCCCTTCTTATTATACCTCCAGGGAAGAAAGAATGACTGAGAAGATAACTTGAAATATGTTTTCCCAGCCACTACAGGACCGGTCCTGCCATTAGACAGAGGGAGGCAAGTGCAGGAAACAATGGCAGCTACAGTAGTTTCCTAGCCATTTGCCCTGAGCCGTCCAGCCATTCTCCTGTCACAAAAGACAGAGCTACACCTGCCACATATCCCATCCTTGGCCCACTAAACTCCCACCATGTGGTGGAGCATGCTCTCCCATTCCTAGGGTGGATGCAGTGTCCCCAGCCTTGTTGGCATTTGTACATAGAATGGGTTCATGTTCAGGCCACTAAACAGCTTGGACTAGACCTGAGCCACTACAAATGGAGTAGCAAAATATACTACTACTGTTGATATGTGCCTTCTAGTAATTTCTGAGTTACAGTGACCTGAAGGTGAACATATCACAGGGTTTTTTTGGCAGTCTTTCTTCATAGGAGGTTCCCCCTTGCCTTCTTCTGAGACCAAGGGCCTTTCTGCACTACACTGTCATAGTGCTATTATTCAACTTTCAACATCCTGTGGAATTCTGGGGTTTGTAGTTTACTGAGGCCAAAGAGCTCTCTGGCTGAGAACTCTAAAAGCCTCTCCCTAAACTGCAAACTCCAGGATTCCATAGAATGTTGAAAGCGGAATAATAGCACTATGACAGTGTAGGGCAGAAAGGCCCTAAGAGGGTGGGACCTGCCAAAGGTCACCCAGGGGGTTTCCATTGCTGAGCACAGATCTGAAAACCAGTCTCCCGGAATCTTAGTCCAACACTCAGTACCCTAGACCATGCTGGCCCTTATCCATCACCCAGATCCAAGAATTTCAAATTACACCAACAGAACACAAAACATACCCAAATACACTCTTTATGAGATCCAAGGAAAGGATGTTTGGCTGGACTAGAAAGGGAAGGCTTGACTAAATATGTGTGTTCTTAACATGCATCCAAAATTAAAACTAGATGAAACATATGGAAGTTTTAACAGAAGAGGACCTCACACAGTGAGGTATTACTATGCAAAATGCCCCACGCAGAATGACTACCAAGTGGATGTGGGGAACATGGAGTACCAACAAAAGGACCTTTCTAGAAGATCCTCACAAACAGAATGAGTCTGTAAGGGAGAAGCTACTAGCCAAGACACAGGGAAGCCAAAAAGCACCACTTGACCAACAAACTATGGGGAAAGACAGAGGTCCAGCAACAGATCTGAGCTCAGAGAAAGCAGGGCCAACAGAATGTTGAGTACGTGGGGGTCAATAGTTTGATCTTGGGAGGGCGGTTTCTTATTCTGCACATTGGCCAGATAGAAAGACATATCTCACAAACTAATGTGCAACCTCCCATCTCTGAAAGTAGAGGCGGAAGTCATTCTCAGGGGAGGCAGAAGCAAGTATGTCCCAACACCAGGCATGTATCAGCCTTCCAGATTCATCCTCTGTACCACACATGCATAAGGTCAACAAGCCTCATGCCCGAGACAGCAATTTGAGGCATTATATCATCATAAGAAGAGACCAGGAAGCAAAATCAAACCAAAGGCCTTACAAATCGGCAACACAGTTCCCACAGTGACTGACTGGTTGCTCATAGGAAGGCCAGAGCAAGAGAAAAGTACAACTGCACCTTCCTGCTTCTGCTCTCCAACAGCTGACATACATAAAAGCACTGCCTCTGCTGTTCTCAGAGAATATATATGTATCTCAATCACAGCTAGTACCTATTGATGACCAGAGCTTCCATGAATATGTTCCCATTTCAAGCCATCTAAATGGTAGCCACTACACATTATGGTGGCCAATCCCACAGTGTCATAAATTTACACTCTGAAGGGAAAGAATCCCATTGGCAAAAGCAGGAGCAAATTCACGTTTAACATTATATTCTAAGTCACCGCTCTTAAACCTGCAGTTCACTTCTGGGAGAAACACAGTTCGTTGCACTTTTGCTGGGCACTGGGGGACCAGGAGCCCAAAAAGTTTCCATTCAGAACAGTTCTGTGCTCAACCTCAGCTGCACATTTGTCTCAGGAGCTGCCAGACTTCCAACTTCAGCCAATCTGGAAAGGGAAAATCACATCCTTCTCTTTCACTGAGGAGTAGCAAAGATTCGGAACTCATTTCTTCTTTCCATGACTGTAAGCACTCAATATATTATTATTATTGTTGTTGTTGTCATCATCTTGATTTATACACAGCCTTTTCCCCAAAACTGAGACTTAAAGAAGCATCCATGAGCAAAACCACAGAAAGCCTCAGGAGGAGCCCACTAGCTTGATAATGTCCATCTTCCCTACAGCAAATGTCACTCTTATCCCATACATCCATGCCCCTTTGGTGGCTATGCAATGTTGTCTCTGTATAGCCCCCAGCTGTTAGAACTCACACTGAGGTTATGCACAAAGTGCCACCAAGAACTGTGGGCACAAATGCTTTTCCCTGGTCTTGGGCCTAAAGAGTGGGTCTCTCATAACGCTCCACTGACAGAACGATCCCACTTTCCTCAAAGTCCCTTCCCCCACCCACTATGCCCTCCCTTCACCTGCCCCCCTGAACCTACCTCCTCTAACTCATCCTTGGCATCCAAGCTGGTGTAGATCAGCAACTTCCCTCCTGATCCGCCTGCTCCTCCTCCTCCTCCACCACCACCGCCTCCTCCTCCTCCACCACCTGCTGTAGCTGCTGCAGCCCCCTTCCCCTTCTGCATCTCCATAGCAGGTGGGGGGCACGTGGCAAGAATACCCCTTTGCTCCCTCTCAGCAACAACACACTCGCTCTCTCTCCCTTACCAGAGCCGTGGTGGGGGGTGAGACCTATGGGGGAAGCCCCACACTCACCCCCCTGGACTCTCTTCAGTCACCTATGGGGGGAGGGCTTTGCAGGAAGGAAAAAAAACAATTTGGGGCCAGCAGGGAGGGCTGGTGCCTTCTAAGTCCCCTCCCTGGCACACACATACACACTTTTCCTTGTGAGATGTGCCCACACTGCTGCCTCAAATGGGGGCACTTGGGGGGGCTTAAGTCTTCCCCAAGCCTCCTGGAGGGGGTGGGGGGAATTTTGTCCCAAACCTGTAACCCTGATGGGGGAGATCCCCGAAGTTCCAATTGTGGGGTAGACTGTGCTTGACCAGTGAAGCCTAAGGTGGGGGGTGGTCAGACCATGTGGGGAGGGGAGCCACTCTCCTGGCTCTGAGGGGCGGGGTGGAAAGAATGGGGGCTTCTGGGGGCGGGGCTTCGGTCCCAGGGGGCGGGGCTTGGGGCAGCTGGGGGAGGGGAAGGGACTCTCTTTGTAGGCGTGTCTCTCAGCCCCTTCAGGAACCAATAAAGGGGGGATATATGGAAAGAGGGGGGTCTGAGGGGGGTCTGCGCCGGTGGGGGGTAGGGAGAGGGGAGCGTGTGCCGCCTCCTCGCCCCCCACCACCTCCCAGCCGCACAAGACCGGAAGTCGGTGCTTTGGGATGAGCGAGTGTGCGAGCGAGGAGGGAGGACGGGCGCAGGAAGTAGCGCGGCCTCGTATAACCGGAAGAGCCCGCCTTCCCCCGGCTCCGTCTTCGCCGCTGCCAGTCAGAGCCCAGAAAGGGAGGTGAGTGACAGAGGCCGTCCCTGCGGGCCAACGATTGGAAGTTCGACTCAGGGGGCGGAGACTGAGTCCAACCCAGCGGTATCCATAGACCTATGAAAAAGATAGAGCGACAAGTCAGGAGTTTTTGGATTTTTCTTTTTTGCCAGAAAGAGGCTTTTGAGTTTCTCAGTCTCCCTTTCAGTGCGGCGGTGAAGAGGCCTAACTGTGATTGGCCAGCGGGAGCAGCACGTGATCCTCACTCCTTTCCCCTCCCCAACAGATGTTACAGCGCTGGGCTCAACCCCCAGGCTCAGTGGCCCCCCTTGACCTCCGCCTGGCCTACCTCGCAGGGCTGTTCTGAGGATAAGGGAGGGAGGGAGCCACCTGCCCTGATACTGAGCTGGCTGGAGGAAAAGCAAAATATAACTCAATAAATAACAAAATATTATCCACACAGGAAGGGAGAAACTGCCACCCTTCCACTGGCTCACCCCTTGCTCCTCCTTTTTCAAAAAAGAACCACCCTGGACCTAAAGCAAGGGCAGGGCTGGAGGCCTGCAGCATAGGAGGGGGGCCATCGGCACCCTTTAGGCCAGGGCTTCCCAAGCGGGGATCCATTAGTGTCTCGCCTGGAGTGTGTAGGTGTGTCGCCTACAATCTTGGAAATGCATTTTATTATTTATAAATCCTATATTTTTAAAAATCTATGAAAAGCTTTCATGAAATACGTTGCATCCTCCTACATTTTGGTATTACAATTTATGTATGTGTTCGTATCTCATAAGAAGTTACTCCGGTTTGCTAGTAAAACTGAATTACTGTGTCACGAAATGGTGCATGTCTAAAAAAGTGTGTCACCCACATGAAAAGCTGGGAAAGCTCGCGTTAGACAAGGTGTGTTTTTTTTCAGCATGAGCTTTCGTGGATGTAAACCCACTACAAGGATCGCGAAAGCTCAGGCTGAAAGAACGGCCGCTCGGTCTGCAAGGTGCTGCGACCGCCCGAGCTTCCGCTCTCTGATGCTGAGAGAGACTCCGGGGGGCCTTTCCACACCACACCATTCTAGCGCTATCATTCCCCTTGCAACCTCCTATGGAATCCTGGGGTCTCCAGTGTCGGCAGGGGCATTTAGAGGCCTCAGCCAGAGAGCGCTTGGGCCTCAGTGAACTACAAACCCCAGGACTCCACAGGAAGTTGGAAGTGGAAGGACAGCACTGGAGCAGAGGCCATTTCCGCACTGGACTGTTATAGTGTTATGATTCCACTTGCAATCTCCTATGGAATCCTCAGGTTTGCAGTTTCGGGAGGGGCCAAACTGCAAACCCCAGCATTCCATAGGAAGTTGCAAGTGGAGTCATAGCGGTCTAACTGCAGTACAGAAATGGCCAGAGAACTGCTTCTCTGCAAATGCAGGTTTGGTGTCAATCAGGCAGGAATCATGCGGCCTCCCAAACGATCTGGACTCTGACTCCCATCGTCCCCAGCCAGCCAATGGGGAATATGATGGAGACTGCAGTCTGCAGCGGCTACACAGTCCCCACCAACTCAGCAGGGCAATGTATGGTTCCACGTTGCAAGGGCGAATATTTGCCCCGCGCTTCGAGTTCGCCTCTCTCTCTTCCCCACCCCAAACTCAGCCCTCAAAAAGATGTCGGGGGCCCGCGAAGCAGAAGCAAAATCGAGATGATCCGGGAGGCACGGCGGTGACATCAGTCTTCCTCTTTTGTAACTCTATGGGAGAAGCGGGAAAGGCCCCCACCCCGGCGAGACTGCGCTTGCGCAGGGAGGGGCGCTTGGCGCCTCGCGCGCCTGCGCTCTCTGCCTTTTGAAGCCGTCCTCGTGTGGTTCCCGCGATCTTGGCAGTCCGTCCGGCCCGGTCCTCGCCGTCCGTGGGGCGGGTTTTATTCCGAATTAAGCCTCCGAAAGAGTTCAGTAGGGCTGGCTTTCGAGGAGGAAGTGGGGGGGCACGTTTACGTTCAGCATGACTTCTCTTTCACTTATGCCACGTTCCTGCCCGTGTCTCTGATTTTTCCCCCAAAGTCCTGCCAAAATTTTTACTTTATATATATATTACATTATATCTGGAATCTTTGTCTTAATAATTTTAGGTCTTAATAAATCCCAAGCACACGATCACGAAATTACCGAGTTCAGTCTCGTATGTTGTTATGACGTGACTGGTGGGATTTTTCTTTCTTCGTTCTGCAAGGGCGCTTTTGGCAGAAATGGGGATTGAGCGTAAACGGAATGGCCATTTCCGCACTAGGCGGTTATAGCGCTATTATTCCACTTTCAACATCCTATGGAATCCTGGGGTTTGCAACTGGTGGCCCCTCCCTAAACTGCAAACCCCAGGATCCCATAGGATGTTGAAAGTGGAATAATAGCGCTATAGCCGTCCAGTGCGGAAATGGCCGATCATTCGTTCCCCTCCCCAAGTTAGATACAATAGCAGGATTTAATTATTTATTTATTTTGACGTTCTAATGATTAGCCAAACCCGTCCACCCTTTTCTGCTAATTTTCCTGTCAGCATCAGAGATGAGACGGGGTTATGCATTCCTTTAAAAGCTACGTTGTCTTTTGTTTTTGTGTATTTTTTAATGTTCTGTAAATGAATTCCTGTGATAACTGCTCACTTTTAGCAGTAAGGAGGACGAACTCGTTATTTCACCACCACCGCCCCTGTAACTGGACTGTAATTCACGATTTTTCCGCCTGTTATTTGATGACGGGCGGGGCAGGCAGGCGCTCTGCCTGAGTCTGACCCATGGGAGGGGGAGGCGGAAGGGTCATCACGTGAGTGGCTGCCTTGTGCTGCCCCTTGGTGGGATGTCCTGCAACTAGGAAGGACCACTGGAGCAAGAGCGCGAGAGGGGGGAGAAGACGCACTGAAACATGAGCTGTGCTCAAGACTCTGCATAGTGCACTGGCATGCATACCCAGCGTTGCCCGGGATTTTATTTTCTCCTAGGTAATACTTGTTAGAAAGATTTGAGACCCCGTGTCTCTAATTCCCCAAACTGCCTTGTCCAGTACCTGTAACTTTTCCCCAATCCAATCTGTATTCAGAGTTTTAACAAATACAGGTTGGGTTCCTGAGGGCATACACCGCCTATTATCACCGTGAACTGGCCTGGCTCCTGTAGATATTAGATATCATTTTTGATATCATAATTCGGTCTTATTTTGCCACCCTCGGCCAAGTGTTTGTGAGGCCGCCGAACAAGCACGGAGCTAGGCGTGGCTGTTAAATGCTGAAACATTCCTTTCTCCACCTAGGCAAGCCAGACTCAGCCAGATCTTGCTTTAGGAGACCTCCCTAGACAAACACCTCGTTAAGGATGCACGCTAAGGCACAGAGCCCCCTGCCCCGAGCAGGCACCCTGGCGAGCTAGAAGCTCAACTGCCCAGGCAAGCTGCATCTGCATACTGGCCATCCTATTGTCAATTAAAACTTAATCATGTTAAATTCTGACCTTTCGGAGGCATTGTCTCGTGCCCAAACCTCATTGTTCTCTCTCAAGTCCAGTCTAGCCTACGGTCATACTTTCCCTATAAAAACCCCAGAGTCCGAGAGCCTCCTCGGATCGCTCTGCACTTCCATCAAGCCTTGCCGCCGCTTTGCCTGGGCGAGCCTTCCCCTCAGCCCCAGTAGCTGAGACCGCAGCAACCTCGGATCGCTCTCGAGTTCCAGACCACCCTGCTGCTGCTTTGCCCAGCAAGCTCTCCTCAGCGAACCACGCTGAGCTTCTTCTCTCCATCTGCAACTTCTCCAGGACTACGAGAAAGGTGTCGTATCACCCATTTCCCCCAAAAACTCTCATTTCTTATATCTTAGCTAGCTGTGTGGTTGTGTTGTCTTAAGTGTTTGTCCATTATTAATAAAACATAATTTTTGCTATTTTAAAACTGTCTGACTGCTTGACTGACCTGACCCCGTATACATAGGGTTACAAGATCCCCGCTAAGTTACCCTGCCTCTCGTTAGCTTAAAGAGAGTGCTCCAGTTAATTTCCCCATCTTTGCTTGTTGTTGTTTGGTTATTTGGGCACCCCTCCCAGGACCCCCAGTTCACAGGGTAACATGCCCTCCCCCTTGCTGCTAGACCTCATCTCCATAGCAACCAGCCAGGCCCAAGAGCTCTCCCGCTGAGAATTCTAAAGGCCCCTCCCCGAACTGCAAACCCCAGGATTCCATAGAATCTTCACAGGCAGCCAATCATACGAGGTCTTCCCCTCACACAGCCAATCATATGAGGTCTTCTCACCTGACACAGACAAACAAACTAATGTTGACTTTTATATATTAGTAGATTAGCTTAAGAGCCAGCATGGTGTAATGATTCGAGCACTGGGTAAGTGATGCTCCCTTAGCCTCAGAGGAGGGCAAAGGCAAACCCTCTCGGAATATATTTGACCAAGAAAACCCCACGATAAGTTGATCTTTGGGAACATGAGTCAGAAATGACTTGAACTAGCGGAACTTGAACTCCAGCAGCAATCTGGAGGGCATTTGGTTGGAGAAGCGCGTCTAGCACTTGTGTGTTGAAGCATGAATGCCACCGTGCACCCAGAAAGGCTGGTTTGGGAAATTAATTGCCTACTGCACCCAACATGGGAGACCCCTCGGGCTCTGCAAGTTTGGACTCCAGCTCCCATTATCCACAGTCAACACAGGCAATGGTGGGGGATAAGGAGAGCTGCAGTCCCACCACATTTGGACAGCTGTACCTTTCTCCATAGACAGCCAGAATGGTGTAGTGATCTGAGCGTTGGGCTTGGGTTCGATTCCCCACTTGGCCATGGAAACCCACGGGGTAACCTCGGGCATGTCACATGCCCTCAGCACAGAAAACCCTGTGATAGGTTTGCCTCAAGGATGCCACAAATTGGAAACAACTTGGAGGCACACAACAACAATACTTTCAAAAAGCCTGCCTTCCACCATTCTGCCAGAAGGAGAGCAACTGCTGCCACTGTCAGAAATTTAATGTTGTAGTACGCCATTATAGCACCTTGATATAGTGCTGTAAGTGCCATGATTCTATCCTGTGGAATCCTGGGATTTATAGTTGCATGAGGTACTTGGAATTATGTATCAGAGAGCTCTAGTGCTGTGATTCATGAGAGAGTGCTAGAGAAATCCGAATGCTTCATCAGCTACAAATCCCAGGATCCTGTAAGATGGAGTTAGATATAAATAAATAAATAAATATTTGTGAACTATGCATGAACCCCAAACATAAGTGCATGGAAGTGGCTGAGGAGGGAATAAAGTCAAATCACATCAGGATTAGTCTGATTTGCCAGGCTGGCTACTGAAACCGGCAGACTCTCAGAATCATAGGAAGTCTGGAAATGCAGTGGCAACTTCATAATTTATAAAGATGAAAATCCTATCTCGATTTGGATTATATATGCAGGAGTTGCAGCCCAAGGCATCTGAGGTGGAAGAGAGTGCTACAGCAGAACTGCTTCGTAATGTCTTTTGGAATTTCCGGGGTGCAATATCTGAATTAGCTATTTGGGTGAATGAAGGAGCATTTTCCTGTATTTTGAACAGCATAATGGTAACAGTTTGTTGTTAACTGTTGTCAAGTTGACTTTGGCATATAGGACCCCATGAATTAGAGATCTCCTAGTCACCCTATTATCAACCATCTTGCTCAGGTCTTGCATATTCAAGGATGTGCCTTCTTGACTGAGTCTATCCATCTGTAATGTTGCCTTCCTCTTTTCCTACTCCCTTTTACCTTACCAAGCGTTATTGTCTTTTCTAGCAAGTTCTGTTTTTGCATGATATGCCCAAAGCACGACAGCCTCAGTTTAGTCATCTTGGCTTCTACGGAGAGTTCAGGCTTGACCTGCACTAGGACCCATTCATTCATCTTTTTAGCAGGTCCAGGGTATCCGTAGAACTCTTCTTCAGCACCACATTTCAAATAAACTGATTTTGCTATCACCTTTCTTCACTGTCCAGCTTTCACAGTCGTACATAGAAACTGGAAATATGATGGCATGGACAATTCTATTAGTAACTATTAACTCCACCTGAACCTCAGGAAGAACTTCGGAGCTGTCTGGCAGTGGAATCTGCTGCCTGGGAGTGTGGTGGACTCTCCTTCTTTGGAGGTTTTTAAGCAGAGGCTTCTGTTGGGAGTGCTTTGATGAGGGTTCCTGCGTGGCAGGAGGTTGGACTGGATGGCCCCTGGGGTCTCTTCCAACTCTGTGATTCTATGATTCATGAGTTCTCATGCTTGACTGCAGTAACAGTGACAAATCATCACACATTAAGTGATAATGAGTAAAAAGTAAGGTAACCTGTTCTTTTTGAAAAGTACATACTATAAACATGGAAGACCATCAGCTGGAAACAGTGTCTTGAGCAAATGGACACAGACTAAGAATTAACAAACAGGGCACCTCTGAGCAGATGTAAATTCCAGACATTTTGTGACCAGTAAACCAGAATAGTTTCAGTCTGATCTTGGAAGCTAAGTGGGGTCAGCCCTGGTTAGTATTTGGATGGGAGATCACCAAGGAATACCAGAGGCCTGTTGGCTATGTTTCAGAGGAAGGAACTGGCAAAGCCTTTGAAATTAATGGGGGTGCAATAAGTCAACAGGTAACCTGAAGGCACATAAATACATATCCTAGATCCAAGCCTAAACTCACAAGTCCTATCTCACAAAATCCTTCCCACATTTTCTCTTCCACATGCTGTTTTTCATCAATGTGGGTCAGATAGGAGGCAACCTGTTTTTGGATGTTGCCATTTCTAGATGGTCAGGAATGAAAAACTGTTGCTGGTCTACTGCAAAAACCACCCAGAGCTCTCTTCCAGTCGACCTCTAATTACCTTCTGTCCATGGCTGGGGTACAAATTCCTCTTTCGCAGCTCCGATTTTATGCCCACAGCAACCATGTGAGGAAGATTTCAGCTGAGAGCTGGCAGTGAGCTTCAAAGTCAAGTGGGAATTTTAAAACTCAGGCCTTCCCGGTCGTACTCTCCAACCATTGTGTTACAATATGAATATTTATTAATGCAAGGGTGAGATTCCCAAAGTCTTCCAAATGTTGCTGGCACACAGCTGCAGCATCCTTTTCCATGAGCTATGCTGGCCAGTGGCTGTTGGGAGCTGCCATCCAACATCTGCAGCAATTTTTGGAGCATTAATGGATGTGCATGGAAAGCTCAACCCTACATTGAGGTAGAAATCGGGCAGCTTTCGTTGGAAACAGAACTCCATACATGCATGGCTTGTGGTACTCTAACTGGTGCTGTGAGAATACTGTTGTCATAACTCTCCAGTTGGCACAGTGAATGTGGGAGTACCTTTTGTCAGTGTCCTTGGAATCCAGCATATTTTTACAAGCTGCTCTGCTTTGGGATCCATTCCCGCCCACCCTTGGGTGTTGCCAGGCCTCCTCCACCACCAGTCAGTGGAATTTCTGTACCAGCCGCTTCTCTAGTTCAGAAATCACTTGGACTCGGTTTCCCGGTGCCACGGCATTTGCCTCTTGGCGGTTAAACAAGGAAAAGGAAGATCATTTCAGATAACCTGAAAAACACCAGACAGCCAAAATCAGTAAGTGGTAATTTATGGAGGAGGTCGGACTTCTTAACACTGCAGTGCTAGGTAGTTCTAGTTCGAAGAGATATCTTGAATGATTCCCAGATTTCACAAGGTTCCCCGGGAGAGGTCTTTTTTAACAACAGGAAGCATCCAGCAGTCACTTCCTGTTCATTTCCTGTTTTTAAAAAGGCTTCTTCTGTGATTAAAATGTGGGGGGAGGCATGACAAAAATTCCCCTCATGTCCTAGGAGGCATTTTGGAGCAAAAAAATAAATAAAAATTAATCCTCCTGAATTTTAACTCTGGGACCCCTGAGGGTCAGAAAACCAGCTGGGAGATGCATGTTGCCTGCAAGCCATGTTTTGCAGCAGCCTCAGAGCAAGGATGGGGATATTCTGACCCTCCAGATCTTGCTGGTGTGCAACATCTACATTCCTCATTACATTAATAGCCAGGGTTTCTGGGAGCTGCAGTCCAGCATGATTCCAAGCCTGGCATAGAAGGTACAGCACCCCACTGTCCTGAGAAGAGGATGAAATCAGTTCCATTCTATGGTATAGACAAGCACTCAGATTACCTTGGGAACTGTAGTTCAGGCAGGTGGAGAAGGGTCTCTAGGAGAAAGAAGTATAAGGACCTCACCAAACTCCAAGTTCCCAGATTCCATGAGATGGAGCTGCGAAGTCAAAGTGGCATGAAATTGATGCATTGTGCAGCCAAATACATCTTAAGTGTATAAGTAGAGCCTGGAGGATTTTGTGGGGTGACAACGAGAGCAACAACAGAACAAGTTGCTTACCTGTAACTGTGGTTCTTCGAGTGGTCGTCTGTGCCCTCACACAGAAGGATCTTCGTGCATGCGCAGTAGCTTTTCGGAACGTTCCAGAGCTGAGCAGCTTGGCGGGAACCCCTCCCCCATTCGGTACTGAGCGTGCTCAATCCCGCCAAGCTAACAATCTCTCCTCAGTTTTGAAGTCCGCCGAAGCAGGACCTGAAGAGGGGAGGCTGGGCAGGTATGTGTGAGGGCACAGATGACCACTCGAAGAACCACAGTTACAGGTAAGCAACCTGTTCTTCTTCTTCATGGTCTCTGTGCCTCAGACAATGGGAGATTGAGCAAATTACCACTGGACGGCGGGTCAGGTCCTAAAGAATGGAAGACAGCACCGCACGACCAAAGCGGGCATCACGCCGGGCCCGACAGTCAAGGTGGTAGTGCTGGACAAAGGTCGAAGGGTAGCCACACGACAGAGTTGTTGCAGGTCAACACCCCAGAGAAGAGCTGCCGAAGATGCCATGGCCCTCATGGAGTGGGCATGGAGTGGAGGTGGCGGAGGCTGTCTAGCCAGTTCACGCGCCAGATGAATAGCCTGGGCCACCCATTTAGAGAATCGCTGGGTGGACACCTTATGGCCCTTCCGGCGGCCACCATACCACACCATAGCAGACGAAGAGGTGAGGGGTCAGTTGGAAGGATGCAGTCCTTTGGAGGGAGGTGTTGGACACCACTTGCTCCTTGCTCTTCAAAGCTTGCTCCCAGCAATAGGATTTTAGTCTAGAGGCCCTGTTCTTCAGAGTCTGAGACGTGAATTCCTTGCAAATGGGACATGCCCAACATTGTAGGCCTCACCGAAGCAGAAAAGGCACTTGGAATGCGCGTCCAACAAGGGAACCTTGCAACCACAGGAACAGAATTTAAACAAAGCAGACATAAGAATTGGGGAAGAGTTCTTGCACAGTTTTAGAGAAAGAAGAAATATCCAAGAAGGAGGCGAAGCAAACTGCTCAGCAGAGGAACAACGTATCCGAGCTGCTAACTGCTTGGCAGATGAAAAGAAACTGAGGAGAGACTGTTAGCTTGCCGGGACTGAGCATGCTCAGTACCGAATGAGGGAGAGGTTCCCGCCAAGCTGCTCAGCTCTGGAACGTTCCGAAAAGCTACCGCGCATGCGCGAAGATCCCATTGTGTGAGGCACAGAGACCACGAAGAAGAACCACAAGTGCTTCCAACCAAACATAAACTACAACATAAGAACAGGTATAGCAATAGATTTGTATAAACAAAAATGAACTGTGTATGCAACAGTTTACAAGATTCTTTTTCCTCTTTTTCTTCTTCTTCTTCTGTGTTAACTTTGAATTATGTTCGTATGTTATAGTTAGAAGTTTTTTCATTTTTGTTGTTTAGCCATCTACTGCTTGAACTGCACAGCAGTGAGCTATACAAAATTCCGGAATTCTGTCTACTATTTGAACTATACAGCAGTGAGCCCAGGCCATATAATCATACAGTGAAACTGTTTATTCGGCTAAGGAAGCCTAATGGGAAGCTTAACACTCAGAATCTCCCATATTGTTTATTTGGTTATTCCCTTGAAAACATTTTAGCTGATTATATTTATCTGGAAGAGAGTTTATTTCTACGTGGTTTTGCAGTAATTGCATTTGAACTTCCCCATTCTGATTCAAGTGATGTTGCTATGTTTCTTTTAAATGGACTGTCGGAGTAGAATATGTATTCCTTGATTACATTATCATGGCTCTTAAATTTGTGACTTGTTTTGATGAACTATGTGCCTGTACTCAGTTGACCATATCATTATGAGTATCTTGTAAACCATTTTGTACACAGTTGATTTTTTTCTTTGCATGAATTTATTTGTATACCTTTTTAAAATGTAGGATCTCTGAGGTTCAAACAAAGATGTGAAAAACAAGTACTTGTATTCATGTATGAAGACGGCAGACTGCACTGAACTCAAGGGGAGAGACTTCTGAGAAAACATATACAGGCCCACCTAAGTTAGTGCAGTCTTTGTGTACTCAGCATGACTTCTTTAATAGAAAATTTGGTACCACTGATGCTGAGGGGCCAGAAAAACTGGCAAAAAAGAAAGCCCTCTGAAATTACTTGAACACAGTTGATGGATGCAGCCAGCAGATTTGCAGTTCTCAGCTTGTGTAAGCCAACTCTCCATCCTTGGTGGTTTTTCTGATTTACGCAACTAAGCTCTACACATCCTTTCAACTTCCTTTGAACTTCACGCTTGCTCCCCAATTTTTTATTTCTTGCAAAGGCAGAATCTGAAAGCAAAGACGTCAACCACAGTTGGCAAACACATTTTCTTCTTAGCAAACATTCCTAACCTAATTTTAAGATCGATGACTTTATTATTTTTTTTAATGCCATCAGCTTTTCATTTGCTTTTCTTAGATTTTCATCTTTTCACAGACCTCTAGGCACTTTAGAGGAAGGCAAGAATCAAATAACTAACTAACTAACTAATTAACTAACTAACTAACTAACTAACAAATTTAAGAAATGATCTGAACCCTTGGGAGAAAAGCGGCATTCCTATCGGGAAAGGAATAGATGGATTCAAAAACAAGCTGTGTGCTCTGATTAAAAATGTGCCACAGAACTGTTCCTTGAGAAAGCAAAAGCACTGAAGCATGAAAACTCAATGCAGTCCTTTAATATATGGAACAGCCATGTTTTCTCTTTCAGGTTGCCAGTGCGGAGTTTGCAGCCTCACTTGTGACTCATGATTCTAAGATACCAACTCTCTGTGTGCGTTTGGTTCCCCCCACCTTCTATGAATGAAGGGAAATAAATTTGATGTGAGATGCCAAGTAATACGATTGCGGATGGCCCAGAGGAAATGAAAGGCCAATCTGTTAATTACCCTTTCTCCTAGCGTAATAACAGCATCCGGCTTGAGGGAAGTAACAGGCAGGAGATTAAAAGGAAGAAAATATAATTCTCTCCCCCTCCACTGAGCCCCCATACACACTGTACCAATCAGCTGTTGACGTAAAATAAGTTAGGTCCTTGAATAATAAAGCACTTTGGTCTTGCTTAGCACCATTACAGATGTTTTCACGTGTGGCACCAAAGGAAAGTAGGTTAAGAATTTAGGAGGCTGCCTTTTCTGAGAAGCAAGACTGCTGGTCCTTCCAGTGGTCTCCATCTATAAGTGACAGATTTCAGATGAGCAGGATCAATTTTCTTCATAGAAGAACTTCCGATTTCATGAAACAGGCCCAAGGAATTCAGCACCTCTGTGTACATTTTGAGCAGAGCGATATGCTTGGAGCACCAGAACTGAAGTTCGCTCGCAGTCCTTTCACGCAGAACTCTGTCCTGGTTGCCCCTAGCTTTCTGCATTGTTCCCACCCGCATTTAAGAGAAAGCTGTTTAGTTGTCACTACTGCTGAATGACTAGAAACCCAAAACCCTTGTAGATCTACCACAGATCACCCAGAGATCCCAGTCTCTCCGTTTTGAAAAGGAAGCCATAAACTCGAGAGCGGATAGGAAGAGGATCCTTCTGAAAGGAGACTGGAACAGAGTAACAAAAAGAAAAGAACAGGAAAAGCCATGGACAAAAAGAAGGAAAAACTCTGGAAACTAGCTCATTCCAAAGATTAAGTTCCTGACGACACTGCCGATGCGGCAAAGAAAAAGGAAATGATGCAGTTAGGCAGGAAAGAGCCACAAATATGCATGTTAAAGGTGCCAGGGCTGCTGCAAAAAGCTAGCTCTAGAAGTTTCTAAGGATGTAGCTCCACAGGTGAAGTATGTGAGTCACAGACTACAAAGAAGAATGCAATTCACCTTCTGCCCATCCTTGGGCTTACAGTTAAGTGACATTTCCACTGCAGGATTCAGGTGATGGTTTTTCCCAAGCCAAGCTGTAGAGAGCTCCAGGGCTCTTTTGTATACAGAGCAAGAGCTCTCCCACTGCATTAAGAACATTCCTCTACAAATTCCATCGCCCTCCGGACCGCACTTCTAGTGGCCAAAAAGAGTGAATGGCTTCTGCTAGAAGCCTCATGAAGGAGCAAATTCACCTCTTGAATAGGTTAAATAGGTTTAAAGCCTCTTAGAGCAGCAAATTTGTTTTTTAAGTAGGTTAAATAAGTTTAAATAGGTTTTTAAATAAAAACACATTTTTTCCAAAGCAAGAAGTAGACTTGTCAACCCCTTCCTTTCTCTGTTCACTAGCCTTGCTACCACCTTTACCCCAAAACTAGGAAGCAAGACACAGTTGAGCGGGAAGCTTTCCGTCCATCTACAGCAAAAGGGCATAGAACTTGGCTTTCCAGATGTTCTGGACTACACTCCCATAGTCATTTCCCACTGGTCATGCCAGCTGAGGTTTATGGGAGCTGAAATCCAAACTATATGGGGAACCAATGGTTTTCCATCCCAGTGTAGAGCATCATAGTAAAAGTCATTTGGGAACACAGTGCCTTCCTTTCTCTGATTCTTCTCTCTGTAGCTTTCAGAATTCAGATCTTAAGGACCTGTTTCTACTCCAAGTGTCTACATATTTTAAAAGATTTAAATATTTGTAGTGATTGGGGAGAGAGAAGAAACATTCAAATACTTACTTAGATTTTGGTGTGTTGAGAGTTTGATTTTTGGATTAGAAACTGTTAAGTCTTACCTCTGAAGTTACAGTTCTCTGCATGTTGCATCAGGGATATGAGCACAGAGGATTTTAAAGTACAACATGAGCACTGTATGTTATTTCTCCCAACTGTACTCCCACTGACCCCTGCCCAGTATCATTAAATGAATGAAATCCTGCTTTCCAGTTCCTTACCTCAGCAGTTCCTGCCCACTGGCCCAGGCTGCTTTCTGAATTAAACTTAGAACATTTCATTTGTAGCCCTGAATGATTATATTTAACTGTGTGAACTAGTAAGGCCTCCTGTGCAGCCCAGCTCCTGTAATTCTTTGTGGAAGAAAGACAACTCATTAAGAGGCCCAAGAAACAGCCTCTCAGGGGGATAGAGAGACCAGAGCTTCTGTCAGCCTTTAATTATTTAATCCATTTGCTGCAAGATACATTCAGCATTCCTCCCACATGCCTTAGTTTGGAAGTGAGAAGGTGAGGGGATTGTGTAACTATGAGCAGCGAGAGGGCAGCTACAGAGCTTTCTGAAGGTCTACATCGGGGAGGGCAAAATGTTACCAACGGATCTCCTGTGGCCCCAAAGGCAATTTTTTTTTCAACTCACAAATTTCCCCCACACCTCCCTATGCGGGGAGTGGGGATATCCCTTGGTTTCTTTTTTTCTGCTCAAGTAGTTTTGTATCTCCTCCCCCTACCATGAAAAGAAATGGAACTGGTACTGTCCCCCCAACCACTTCTGGGTTTGATCCCCAGTTGCAGCCCATGGTGGGTTTCAGCTGAAACACTGGCCCACGGGTGACTGCAAGTTGCCCATCCATGGATCCACCTGTGCAAACAGTTGAATTCATGGTCATACTTAAACAAGGCTCTATAGCTGGGGGAGGGCTGGCTGCTATACAGGGTGGCATGTTGGGACAGCGGTCTCTAACCTGGGCGGGGGTCACTCTTTCTTCCAGTTTAGTGGTCCTGATTAAACCGCTGGAACACCTTTGCAAGATCAACCTTGATGGAGTTGGGCATAAGGTCAGGGAAGGCGTCTTTAAAAGCACATCCTTTCAGCCACAGAACAGTACAGTTGGCTCTCCACATTCGCTGGTCTGACTTTCACAGATTTGATTTTTATTTGTGAGTTTCCCCACCCCCTGTGCACCCCCCTACACACACCAGGGAAGGATAACCTTCAATCTCAGGAGCTCCGATCAGACCATCCACCTCCTTTAAAAAAAACCCTCTACTTCTCCCCCAGCCACTGCCTGGCCAGCTAAGAATAGCTCACAGCCTGATTTCTCTGTACCACAAAACTTCTCCTAATGCTGCCTTACACCCAAGGAAGGTGATGGACAAGAGAGTGGAAGTACAGGGCTAGCCTGCTGAGCCACCCCGTTCCCTCTCCTTTCCCTGATGAGGTTTGGATCCTGGGTGCCTGTCCTCCTCACTGTGCTTCGGTCCCCTTCCCACAGACACATACACACATTTTGATATTTGCAATTTTTTCACTTTGGTGAGAGTCCAGTGCCCCTAACCCTACTGAATGTGGAGGGCCAACTATACTAAAGTCTGTCTTTACAGTCCTGGGATAAATGAGGTAGCAGCAAAAAGTGTCTTTGAGCACATACAGAGAGCCACTCTCTCACTGGCAAAATAATTACAACCAAGCATACAGAAACAGGGGTCAAAAGGAAGAATGCCCAAGGCAATGTATGTATATGTGTGTGCTTGAGATTCAGGGAAAGTGACAGTTCTGTTTTATTACAAAATCTAAAATTCTCTGGAACAAGCAGGCATGGGGTATGTATGTGTGGGGGCAACAGTGAGGTCCAAGAGATGCTCAGCGCCCTTGCCAAAGTCATTCCAGATGCCCAGTTTCAGCCGCAGTGGGACAAAAGCAGTGCAGCCATCCAGACTACACCAAGTGTATTAGGCACAGGTGAGAAGAATACCTCAGTTCACCTCAGGCCAACAGAACACCATCCAGTCTTTGGAGCTCAGCAAGTAGATCTGAGCCAGATTTTGTGGGAAACTTGTGCTGGAAAGGCCCATGGTCAAAATTGGGAGCCCAAGGTGGTAGGGTCCTGGGGGCTCAGTCCAAAATTCCCCCAGAACCTTGGGCTGAGGGTTCCTTCCTCAGCTGGTATGGCTGAGAAGACATCCTTCTTCTGTGACCTTCCTCCCCTCCAAACCAAGTGCCTTGCCTTGTCATCCCCGGGTGCTGCTGACCCGTTCACCCAGCAACCAGTAGGTCCGGAGTTTTCCCTTGCCCTGCAAGGAGGAACATAAAGAGGACAACTGGTAAATCACCCAGACAAGAGATGGTAAAATGCAGTTTGCAAACACATGTGGCCCCTAAATCTAGTTCCCCATATTTTTTTCCAAAAAAATATTTGAGGCAGTTTTCTGCCTGAGAGCCAGGCCAGACCACAAAAATTACCCTGAAACACAGTGGTTTCTGTCTTTGGACCTACCCAGAACCTGCAATACTTCCTTCAAACCACAGTTCGGACCCAAATGGCAACCAAAGTAACACGAGCTGCAGCCTGCAGGGTTGGATTGAATTAGTCCCTTTTCCGTGCACAGTGAAATATGAAGAGGGACTATCATGTCTGCCTCAAGCAACAAAGGGTCTAGTCCTGAATTTCAGATGTGAAATTTTCTCAAGCTTGATATTGTTGTGTTTCTATGAATCCAACTTGCCCTTCTCTCCTGTTGTATCAGTTAGCCCTTTTTTCCCCCTGCATGGAAATCTGTGAGCATTTTTGTACATACTTTTTGCTAGTGGTGTTTCCTAAAATGTTTTGAAGGAAATAAGACTTCTACAGAAGGCAATGTTCTTGAAATATTCCTGCAGCATTCTAGCCTTGAAAGATAAGGAGACAATCATTTAAGAGAAACGGCGAGGTATTCCCTTAGTTCCTTACTTACCTTCATCTCCACCTCCCCACGGAGCTCCAATTCAAAGCATCCAAACTCTTCCAAAATGGATTTGGTGGCGCATGACAAGTGAATCTTCAGAGCTGGAAAGGTCCAGATAATCGTTAGTGCCTTCGCATAACTGAGCGTTGATTTATTTCAAGCATTTGTCAGCACATTCTTGAGCCTGAAAGGCTGTCAGATGACAGAAAGATCAGCACTAAGATGGTCGCTGACCTCAGGCTTCCAATCTGAAAGCCTTGCATGCACCTTAGGTAGGTGTTCCCTACCCCACAACCAGCTTCCGTCCAATTCCTGCTCTCGAGCCAGAACCAAATCAAGGGTGGGCAGCAAAACAGCAACATTTCTAAGGGGTTCCTCAAGGTGCACACTTTCCTCCTTCTCTGTGCTTTGCCATTCCATACCCCTCATCAATGCATCCACTGGCCCTTTAAGTCATGGGTAGGCAACTTAGGAGAATTACACTGGCCCTATGGTTTGGATTTTGCTTTTTCACTTTCTATCTTTTTTTTCAAAGCTGAAAATGCTCCCTGTGCCCTCTTGGGGGGGCTTCCTTTTCCATATTTCCCAACCTCTTAGCTGCTTTAGGCCTAGGAGTTGTTGTTGTTCTGTGCCTTCAAGTTGTTACCGAGTTATGAAGACCCTAAGGTGACCCTATCGCAGGATTTTCTGGAGCTGAGAGTGTGTGAACACTCACTGTCACCCAATGCAGGGAATTCAACCCTGGTCTCCAGGGCCACAGTCCAGTATTCAGACCACTACACAGTGGTGGCTTGCAGGCCTAGGAGAGACTTATCTAAACCAGGAAGCCAACTGGAAGTCAGCTTCCAATTTAAAAGAGGCCTCTCTTAAAACAGCTAGGGGCAAAAGTGCGCCACCACACCCTCTACAAGGGGGGGTATAACTTTTTGTAGAAAAACCATATTTTTTTTCCCAAAAAATTTACAAGGGTTAGAGGACCTTGAAAATGTCCTTCTGGGGCTACATTTTTCCCTTCTCAAAGTGCTTTAAATGTGTGGGAAATTCTCCAGCTTTAGTCTTGATCAAATTCACAAATATAGGATGGGGGGCACATGGCTGGATAGCAGTACATGCGAAAGGGATCTAGGAGTCTTGGTAGATCACAAGCTGAACATGAGACAGCAGTCTGGCAGCCAAGAAAGCCAACGCAATTCTTGGTTGCATCAATAGGAGTATGGTGTCTAGATTGAGGGAGGTAAAGGTACCACTCTATTCTGCATTAGTTAGGCCTCATTTGGAATACTGCGTGCAGTTCTGGGCACCTCAATTCAAGAAGGATTATTGACAAGCTGGAACGTGTCCAAAGCAGGGCAACCAAAATGGTGAAGGGTCTGGAAGCCACGCCCTATGAGGAGCGGCTTGGGGAGCTGGGCATGTTTCGTCTGCAGAAGAGAAGATTAAGAGGGGACATGATAGCCATGTTTAAATATTTGAAGGGATGTCATCTCAAGGAGGGAGCGGGCTTGTTTTCTGCTGCTCCAGAGACTAGGACAAGGAGCAATGGATTCAAGCTACAGGAAACAAAATTCCACTTGAACCTCAGGAAGAACTTCCTGATGGTCAGAGCTGTCCGGCAGTGGAATCTGCTGCCTCAATGGAGTGTGGTGGAGTCTCCTTCTTTGGAGGTTTTTAGGCAGAGGTTCAATGGCCATCTGTTGGCAATGCTTTGATATGCGTTCCTGCACGGCAGGGGGTTGGACTCGATGGCCCCTGGGGTCTCTTCCAAATCTATGATTCTATGATTCCACTCCCCATCAGCTGACCTTCTCCATTGGATTCCATGCGTGAGGCTGTGTTGACCGTGTCCCCAAAGAGGCAGTAGCGAGGCATCTTCAGGCCCACAACCCCTGCACAGACTGGACCTTGGGGAGAGAACATGGTGGGGGAGAAAGACAAGTTAGGATGCCTGGCTGGCTGCTTCTCAGCTCCCATCTTATTGCTGGCTGCCAGGATCAGGCCTTCTCCACCTCAGAAATGACTGCACCCAGACCTAACAATAAAGCAGGAATTGGTAGGGATTTCTCACAGTGCTCTTTCTCACATTCATGACAAGCACACAAAAAACAAGCCAGACACCAATTCAGTTGCCCAGGGTTGATCCAGATGTAATGCCAAACTATGTTCTTTGCTAACTATAGTTTAGGCTCCACATCATGACTTGGACTGCATAGGTAAACCAGAGTATTTGCCTTTCCTGAAAATCCTTGGAATCTACTCCATACAGCAGCCTCTCAAAGTAGAGCAACATCCCAAGCCACTGTTTGTCAGGATGGCTGCAAACACCAAACCTGGTTTGCCCAAACCACTGTTTGCAAACCATCTTGAAAGTGTGGTGCCACATCATTGGCAGTTCTTTTCAAACCACGGTTTGTCAGATCATGATGTTGAGGCATCACAACAAATCATGATTTGGTGTTGAACCTGAATAGCCTCATTGTTGAACAAACACAACTGCCCTGTCTCATCCAGGATGGCTCCAAGAGGCAGCAACCTCCTTCCTCTTTCTACATCACATGTGTCAAACACAAGGCCCGCAGGCCGAATCCAGCCCACCAGGCCATTTCATGTGGCCCTCGTACCTCTCCTGCAGCTGCAGCACTTCCTTTGCCTGGCAAGCCTGATTCCCACATTGTGGGCGCCCGGCTGCCAGTGTTCTGAAGGGGCCCCCAGCACCCAACTCTCGCAATTTACTTCTACTTCTGATTGCTCCTTTGTCCAAGCCTCGCTGTCAGAGCACTGCCATGGGTTACCATAGCAACACTCCTGGTGGCTTGCAAGAATTGAACAGAGGAGCAGTCAGAAGTAGAAGAAGATCGCGAGTGCTGGCTGCTGGGCCCCTCTTCAGAATATTAGCAGCCGAGGGCCTGCAATGTGGGGATCAGGCTCACCAGATACAGAGAGGGGCGGGGGGCAGAAAGAGCCATGTAGGGGGGAGCAGAAAGAGGCAGAGAGGAGAGGGAGCAGAAAGAGGAACAGAGAGGGTCTAGAGGTAGAGAGAGGCACAGAGAGGGTCTGGGAGGGCAGAAAGAGGTACAGAATAATCAAATGCAGGGGCAATTATTTAATATGATAAAAGAGTAGATACATTTGTATAGTCTGGCCCTTTGAGGGCAACCATAATGCTGATGCAGCCCAAGATGAAATTGAGTCTGACACTCCTGCTCTACACGCAAGTCCTCCTGATTCCTCACCACTGTGGATTCCAATCCGCAGCTTGAGTTGCTGATCAGGTCGGTGGCGGATCTTGAAGTTACGGACAGCCTCAAGGAGTGCCAGTGACATGCGGGACACCTCCCGGGCGTGCAGCCTGCCATTGCGAACAGGCAGGCCTGAGACGACCATGTAGGCATCTCCGATGGTCTCCACCTGCACAGAGATGACGGGAAGACATGTACCTGGCGAGGAGCTGCACGAAACTAACGCCCTCTTTCCATCGATCAGCCTCCTCTCTTTGACTCTCCAGTCTACCCACTGGCTCTTCCCTCCCAACCCCTGCAAGCCAACCAAGCCAAGAACTTCTCACCTTGTAGACGTCAAAGTTATCTATGATTGCATCAAAGCAGGTGTACAAGTCATTCAGCAGGGCCACCACCTAGAGAAAAATAAATAAAATAAAAGGGGAATCCTACTGACATACTGGGCTGAATCTATTCTGGGCTTAAAGTAATCCAGAATCTGAGAGAGGAGGATTTTTTATTTCATGAACAATTTAATGCAAATTAAGCATGTTTGCCCCATCTATCTTGCAGAATATATCTGCTGTGGTTCCTTTAGTGACTCACAAAAGGGGAATGAACAAGGGATGACATAGGACAATAACCACTAGAAGCCCTATTCTGCCTTCAGAGTTCCACTTTGTATTTCCCTGTTCCTCCTCATATTAAGTATCAGATATCTGCATTTACAGATGAATAGACAGACAGACAGACAGACAGACAGAATGGATAGGACCTGAAATTATTTGTAACTCAGCAAAATCTGAGCAGCTTATTGGCTGGCATGCCCTTTCTCCTCTTATCCCATATTTATGGCCTCCGTTAACTGACGTGTGAGACACTTGTTCCCCCGGTTACTAGCATTTAGCAGTCCACGTTGTTCTGGCCATTTGCCCCCATTATTGCAGTTGCCTAGGTAAGCTAACTGCTGTTGTTCCAACTACTTGAACAATCACAGCACTTATGTAGGCTTGTTGCCCATTAACTCTAACGGTAAGTCCCGATTCAGGTAAACTCACTGAACCAATAGGATTTATGTAAGTCTTTCACACTCCAGCAACTGATTCAAGAGCTCTGGATTCCTTCAAAAAGAGGATGGGCAGCTACCTGCTAGAGATGCTTTAGCTGGAGATCCTGCACTGAGTGGGGATTGGACGCTGGCCTATGGAGGCCCTTTTGTGATCTTATGAAATAAGTTATTTATGGTTTATAAACTAACAACATAAGCCAGGTAGCAAGTAGACAGTCAGGGCAATTTCTTTAGCAGAGGTGTTATGCAGTGCCAGTAGGTCACCCTACTCAGAAGACAAAGGCCATTTCCAACTACAGTTCTCCCTCCACATTCGCAGGTTTCACACTTGTGGATTTGATTATTCGAGGTGTGTCTTGCCTCCCACCCATTCTCCCCCTCCCATTCACTACTGCAGGGAGAAGATCTGCCCCCTGGCACTCTCTTCCCCCACCCTGCTGTGCAAGCGATCATGCCGGTGGAGGGTGGGAGAGTGAAGTGGGGAGGGCATCTCCTCCACCACACTCGCCTCCCGCTGCTGCAGGCACAGTCGTGCCTGGGGCAAGAGGGAGAGCGAAGTGGGGGAACGATCTCATCCCCCTGCTCTGCTCTCCGCCACTGCGGGTGCAATAGTGCCCCGGGTGCGTGGGAGAGTGAAGTGGGGGAGAGATCTTGTCCCCCGCGTTCTCCTGGGCAGGGCGCCAAGTGAAGGGGGAGTGCTCACTGGCAGAGTTATTTGCATTTTTTTGACTTTCGCAGGGGTTCTGTGCACCTATCCCCCATGAATGTGGAGGGCCTGCTGTACACTGTTATAGTGCTGTTATTCCTCTTTCAACCTCCTATGGAATTCTGGAACTTGCAGTTTAGCGAGGGGCATTTAGAATTCTCAGCCAGAGAGCTCTTTGGCCTCAGTAAACTACAAATCACAGAATTCCATAGGATGTTGAAAGTGGAATAATAGCACTATAACAGTGTAGTGTGGAAATGGTCAAAAACTATCTAACACTTGGTTATTGGAAAGAGTAGCTTTAAGCTCAATTCAAGCCGTTTTTTGCTCTGCGTTTCTGCCTTTGGCTCCACACATGCACACACAAACACACAGCAATATAACATGGCCGCTGAGAATGTCTCTGAAATTAAATGAATTGGACTGAAAAAAGTTCCTCATCCTTACCCCATTCCTCGTATTTATAGGCCAGCCAGCCCAGAAGCTTCATGCTGCCACTCAGTGACAGAGGTCAAAATTGCAAACCCATTGCCCTTTGCTTTCATATACTTGGTGCCCAAGAGGAAACGCTCCCAAATAGATCAGCCCAAGATGTTCTAGGTTCAAGATCCCAGACTCTCCGGGCAGGATAAAACAGCAGCTGGTATTACTTCCTTTTGGCTTTGTCATCCTGGTTAACCTACCCACCCTCAGGGCTAATTACCTGCATGGGGGTGCTCTCTGCTGACAGAGCGGTGAACCCCACAATGTCACTGAAGTAAATGGTGACGCTGTCAAAGGCTTCTGCCTGCACCGTCTCCCCTCGTTTCAGCTGCTCTGCCACCGAGCTGTGAGGAAAGGCAAACAAGTCATTTCCCATACAGTGATTAACCATAACTGAGAAGGAAAGGCAGATACATGTATGATTTTGGCAATCATATCCACCAGGAAAGTTTGTAGACCACATCCACAACTTTCTTCTAAGGACCGGACTCAGGGTAAGAAGGAATAAAGAATTTCTTCTAATTAGAAAGCAGACCCAAGTGTCTGTGTTGATTTTCCAACCATTGTGTCAATCAAAAAGCAACTCTCCCCTGTTTTGAAATTTGGAAATTGCACAATGCCATTTGCTTCATTCTTGCATCAAGCAGGAGACAGAGCCAGGCTCAGCACAGTGCTGAATGGTTGGCCCTTAAGTTACACAGGAGACAGAACCAGGCTTTGCCTAGCACTGATCAGCTGGCTGTCCGAAAGGAGACAAGCCAGGCTGTGTATAGGAGCCAGGCTCTGCCCTTACTTTAGGTAAGAACCGGAGCCAGTTATGATTGGCTGACGCTTATGTTGAACGGGAGGCAGAAGCAGGCTGCACATGGCACTGATTGGTTGGCCCTTGAATAGAGGATGAGGGAACACACTCACTGGGGCAGAATCTGGTAAAGCAAGACCTCTGCCTTGCGCTTCTCTTCCAGGTAGGCCTGTGTCCTCTCTTCCACCAGCTCCTCTAGGTTGTTGGCGTACTGTTCCATGCGTGAGAGCAATGTATCCAAGAGATTGCAGCTGTTTTCCCTGCCAGAGAGAGAGTCAACATGTGGAAGATGCCCAGGTTACAGCCGCCTACCCCAGCTAGGTACACCCAGGCCCCTTGTTAGGAAGTTCCAGTGTTGATTGAAAAGCAAGAACAAAACCAAGTTTCTGGCAGTCATGCAGGGCTTGGGTGGGATGCGTACTTGTCAAACTTGCGCAGCATGGCTTTGATGTGATGGAAGTCGGGGCGCTCCTGGGGGTCTTCAGCCCAGCACCGCTGCATGAGGAGGACCACCTCCTCGAGGTTGGGGGGAAGTTGACTGAGGGGCGGAAAGGTGGATGCTCACCCCTCTTCACTCGGTCAATGATCTCTGAAAGCGACAAGAGGGCAACAGGAAACATGGACCAAACCATCCGAGTGTAGAAAATGCACCTTTTGGAGACTACATATCCTAAAATATGTTGCAGCAGATGGAGCTTTTAAGGGAGGTGCAGTGATTCTATTATATTTTGTTTTAAATGTGTTCTTTGAAAGTGTTTTTAACTTGCACTTATTTTAAATAGAACTTTGGTTTAATATTGTTTTAACATTTGCTTTTGCAGTTATACTATGTTTTTAAATGGCTGTAAATCTCCTTGAATCCTGTACTAGGAGAAAGACGAAATAACACATTTGTTTAGGTGTTGCCTTCCAGCAGAAGGCACAGCCTTATATCAGCCTGCAATGTGAAACGGTCTCCCCTTTACAGCAGGAACAAACAGCCTATATCCCTCCAGATGCTGCTGTTCTCTTCTGTTATCCCTTACTTAAAACCAGAACTTCTTCTTTTGAAACTGATGGATACACAGCATGGAAAGAGTAATGGAAAATTGCTTCAGTATATGACCACAGCAAGAAGACTTTTGTATGCTCAAGATAAAAGAACATTATGGAGCAATGGTTGTTGAAACTGATACATTTAGCAGAAACTGACAAATTGTCTGGTTTGATTAGAGAAAGGTCATTAGTGACATTTCTTAAAAGGCTGGAAACCCCTTATAGACTTTTTGCGAAAAAAAATAAAATGACTTGGTAGCTTTTGGTTTTAATTAGAAATAATAGGCTACTGAAAGAAAGGAATATGTTTTAATTTTGGAAAGAGAGGCATGAATAACTATATGCACATATAACTGCCAAAAGGAAGATCAGAAGTTACTGTTTCATTTTTGTTTCATTTTCTTTTTTCCTCTCTATTTTTGTTCTGCATTTTTAAATTTTTATTTTTGATCTTTTTTTTAGTCTTTTCTCTTTTTTAATTTCTCTAATTCTTAATGTATTTTTAAAAAATTCTTAATCAAAATTATTTTTAAAAATGAAGTGGGAAACGGCTTCCTTCCCCACCCCTTTTGCTTTTCCCACATCCTGCTTCTCACCTTTGGGGCTCAGATCCATGCCTTCCACATAGAAGACACTGTTCCGCAGAGCTATCTCTTGCAGGATGATCCCAAAGCTGTAGACATCACCTTTCTGGGTACCCGCTGGGGGAGCCACTTCCATACGCAAGAGCTCAGGGGCTGTCCACAGTTTCTCTAGGAGAAGTGGGAAAAAGAGATCAGGCAGTGCCAAATAAACCTGCAATTAGAGGGTGAAAAAGGCAAAAGGAAGCCAAGAGACAATGAGGATACCAAACAAGCTAAAAACAAACAAACAAACAAAAAAACCAGTGTGATTTTAGGGTACATCAATAGGAGTATAGGAGCACCATGGCATTGTGGATAGGCAAGGCCCCCTCCCCTGGCCAACTTGTTGACTTAACACAGGGAATACCTAAGCTTCTAAGTTACTACAGATTGAGTATCCCCTATCCAAAATGCTTGGAACCAGAAGTGCTTTGCATTTTGGATTTTTTTCAGATTTTGGAATATTTGTGTATACATAACAAGGTATGGTATCTTGGAGATGAGACTTAAGTCTCAACACACCATTCATTCATTCATGTTTCATATACACCTTACAGACAGCCTAAAGATAATTTTATACAATATTTTTAATAATTTTGTGCATGAAACAAAGTTTCTGTAAATTGAACTATTAGGAAGCAAAGGTATCACTACCTCAATCACCCATGTGGACAATCTGTGGTTGTTTAGCATCACCATCATTCCTGGATTTTGGAGCATTTCAGATTCTGGATTTTCAGATTAGAGATGCTCAACCTGTATTTCTGAATGTCAGCTTCCAGAAATCCCCAGGTTCCTACTTCAGGGGAGCCGAAGTTCAAAACCAGTAACCTTTCCAAGCTCTGATTAAGACTTTGCACGACATTTATTTGATGATCCTTTTAACAGCATCAGTCAATATCATTTAGCAGTCAGTGGCTGTTTTGGGACTACTCCTTCCAGAGTCTCCCAGACAGTATGCCTGCCTGGCTGCCTGGGGGTCCCTGGGGATTGTCATTGAAAAAAGTAACTTTCTCAAGTGCTGTCCTTGAGGCCCCAAACTAACGTTGCCAAATTGAAAATTGGAGATGGCTCCCATACTTTTAATGGTTGTACAGTAGAAAGAATTTCAGCAGGTGTTGCTTGTCACAAACCAGGGCTGACATTCCCTCTTCTACACAATCATTAAAGGTATGACAGCCATCTCCAGTTTTCATGCTCGTACCCCTCCCAAGTTATGATTTAAGAGAAAGAAGATTAATCACTATCACCACTTTGGCCTAAAAGGACCCTGTGTTGTCTAGGAGTTTCTGGGAATTCTAATCCAAAAATGGAACCCTTCCAAGGAAAAGCCCAACTTCTTGTCCACTTAGCTGGGGCAATTTAGAGTCAGGGCAGTTCTCAGCACCAGCTATTATTTCTGTCCCACGCCCTGCCTCCCCCTCAACAGACACCCACACCGACGCTGGTCTCACTGGCAAAGAGGGCATGTGAGTCATCTGTCTCAGGGGCCTGGCGAAAGCTTGCCAACCCATAGTCTGTAATCTTCAGCACGAAGCGGCTGTCCACTACGCAGTTGGAGGACTTCAGGTTACCGTGAGAGCAGATGGCACTGTTATGGAGGAAGAGCATGCCCTGGTTGAAGGAAAAGGAAGAACGTTAGGAGACATGGAAAGGATAGGATAAAAGAGCCAAAGTGATGAGAATGGGGGTCTTCTAGGCCAGATATGGAATGTGGGCCTTCCAAATCTTATTGGCCTGCATTCCTCAGTAATGGTTATACAGACCAGACTGCTGAGAACTGACATCCAGCAACAGTCAGGAGGCTACTTGTCCCCTAGCCCTGCATTAGTTCCAGCCCAAAGAAAGTCAGGTGACCTCTGAGCTTTAATACTGTCAGCTTACTCTTCAAGCCAACGTCCACCCACCAGGGCCTATAAAACCTTTGCAAGTGAACTGTCTCATTGGTAAGTCACTTGTCTTGAGTACGAATGGTTCTGCTCACGCTCTCGTCTGGAATGTATTCTGCCCAGGTTCATGATCTCTACCTCCCTTTGGCCTTGAATCTGCTTTTTTTTAAAAAAAATCATTTGTGATATCTTTATTAGTTATAAGTTTTCCTTCAATGACCTCAAACTGGTGTATGGTGCTCTCCTCCCCACTTTATCTTCACAACAGCCCTCTAAGGCAGGTCAGACGGAGAAAAGGGAGCACAGTCCTAATGCACCTGATGATCTCTGCAGCTTGCTCATGAATCTCCCAAGCCTCCTAACCATTATACCACACTGATTCTCCATAGTTCCCTCTTCACAACAACTTGTGAGGTAGGGCAGGTTGGGGAACTTTGTCTGGCCGAGGTCACCCACTAGATTTCATGACTCAGTGGAGACTTAAATCTGGATCTCCAAAATCCCAATCTAATACTCTAACCACAACACTACTCTGCTTTTGACCCCTCCAATCTTCTCTTGCTACCTTGATCTTTGGTTCTCGTCTGTCTGAAGCAGCCTGCCTGTGGCCATGTCACCTGCCCTTTACAAGCCTCGTTCACCCACACCTAAACTCAATCCAGTGCTCAGACTTCCAACAGCCAGGCCTTTATCCAAGTACCAAGTGCCGAAATACAACAGGAAGGGAAAACTCTCCCCATGCCCTTGTTTATGGGCTTCCTGGAAGCACTGGGCTATCTGCTGTGCGAAATTGGATTGTGGACTTTCCTCTTCCTTGGCTTGGCTCTGTCCTTTTTCATTTCCTGAGCCATAACTCTTGGATTCGCTTCCCTGAACATTTGCAGACTGCTTCCTCCTTTGTTTACCAAAGCTTTAGGAATGTTAGCTTGATATTGTTTTATGATCTTGTATATTTTTATTGTATGTATTTGTCAGTTTTCTTTATATTACATGGTGTTTTTGTATTTTGCCAGGGTAATTTGTTTTACAATTGTATTTTCAGTTTTATATATTTGTACTATTTATTTTTATTATTCCTTCCTTCTCTCTGTGTGTGAGTACACATATATTTTAGACTGTATGCCTTTGATAAGACCCACTGTTTTTGGTCATTTTACTCGCAAAGGGCCATGTACACAGATGGCACTATATAAGTAACAACAACAAACAACGAGCAGCTCTAGTTCACAGCTCCATCAGAGCTGTTCTTCCCTTCTTAGTTACCTTGACAATATCATTGGTGAGCGAATAGCGGAACATCCAGTCTAAGGTGATGCTGTCATTCTCCAGGATATCCTGAAGGAAGAAGAAGTATAAGTTCAAGAGGAATTTTCTTCAGAACAGTGGCTGAAGGACCCCCTTCCCCTGGAACACTCTTCAACCACGTCTGTGCAGTTTTGGAGTCCCCAGGTCAGGGCCTGGAAAGCAGGTTAAGGAGCTAGGCATGTTTAGCCTGATGAAAAGAAGGTTAAAAGATGACATGATAGCCATGTTTAAATATTTGAAAGGATGTCATGTTGAAGATGGAGCAAGCTTGTTTTCTGCTGCTCCAGAGACTTTGGCCATTTCTGCACTGCACTGTTACAGTGCTATTATTCCACTTTCAACATCCTATGGAACCCTGGGGTCTGCAGTTTAGGAAGGGGCATTTAGAATTCTCAGCCACAGAATTTGGCCTCAGTAAACTACAAAGCGCAGAATTCCACAGGATGCTGAAAGTAAAATAATAGCACTGTAACAGTGTAGTGTGGAAATGGCATAGGATACAGAGCGATGGATTCAAACTACAGGAAAAGAGATTTCACCTAAACATCAGGAAGAACTTCCTGACAGTAAGAGCCGTTCAACAGTGGAATATGCTGCCTGGGAGTGTGGTGGAGCCACCTTCTTTGGAGGTTTTTAAGCAGAGGCTGGATGGCCATTCACTGGGGGTGCTTTGAGTGTGTGTTCTTGTATGGGTTGGACTCAACGGCCATCATGGTATTTTTCAATTCTATGATTCAGTGGGGCAATAAATCTACCCCAAGTTTCAGTTTGTTCTTTGAGAAGCCGTCCATCGGGGGGAAAGGGTGCCTCTAAGAACTCCTTTACTGTGCAGGTTAAAGCTCAGACTGCATATTATTTTTATATGCCTTCAAGCCGTCTCCACCTTACGGTGACCCTAAGGTGAACCTGCTGCAGGGTTCTCTTGACAAGATTTGTTCAGAGGGGGCTTGATTCGTCCCTCAACATGGGCTGTGCTGGCTCTGCATGGTGGGAGTCCAACAACATCTGGGGGCCCAGTAGGCTTCCCATGGTGGGCAAACCTGAAAGGGTCTGCAGTAGGCAATCAAGTGCTCAAACCAGCCTTGCAGGGTGTAGCATTTGTGCTTCAGCCACAACCACTAGACTGTCTTCTCCAACCACTTGCCCCCTAGATAGCTGTTGCTATGTGCCTTCAAGTCGTTTCCAACTTATGGCAACCCAAAGGCATGAGGGTTTTCTTGGCAAGATTTGTTCAGAGGGGGCTTCCTCTGAGGATGAGAGAGTGTAACTTGCCCAAATTCACCTAGTAGATTTCTCTGGCTGAAACCCTGGTCTCCAGAACTGTAGTCCAACACTGAAATCACTACACTGTTGGCTCCTTTAGAATGGCTATATCACTCATTTACATTAATGAATCCACCTGATTATAACTTTTAAGGCCCCAGTTTGTCCTCACCCTTGCTCCATGACTTCTGCTGCCCAATAGCTCTTTGGCACCTTCAGTCTGGCTCCTCAGCAAAGCCTGTCTGACATGGGAGTCCCCACCAGCAGCAATGCATGTCCTCTGGCCTCAAGGAGCATGCAGTCTCACCACCACAGAGAGGCAGTACTGTGGTGGTGGAATTCTAAATACTCCTTCTTCAACTGCCAGTTCTGGAAATTTCATGGGATGTTACCATGGCAATTATTGTGGAATATAACAATATAATTCTGTAGTGTGTACAGGTCCCTAACCTTATGATTATTCACTCAAAGCACTTTTACCCTGCTCTTTAGCCAAATGCAGACCATTGACCTTATCAAGAAGCCATGACCTTGAGTCTGAAAGACCTGTACGTGACTGTCAACAGCAGGATCCCTCATTTGTAGAATGGGCCACACGTTGAAGCTGACTTGAACACACATAACAACAACTTCAGCCCAAAAGACTCCCAGATAAAATGACAAGAAACTCCCATCCTTCAGGCTTCACAAGTGAAAGTCACAGCACAAAAGGAAGAAGGAATGTGGCAGGAACAGGTGACAAAGAGTGATTACAAGCCAGTATTTTCATCCCACCCTTCAGCAACAGAGTTCTCTGGGCAGCTTATGAATCCAAAGGTTCTCCCCAACCCCATTTTATCTTCAGGGGAACCTTGTGCAGTTGCTTCAGCTGAGAGAGTTGGAGGGGCAGGTAAAGGCCCGAGGAAACCCACAAAGCTCCATGGCTGAGTGGAGAATTAAACCCAGGTTTTCTCCACCCTGAGTGCAACACTTGTAACTCTTCAGGCAAGGGTGGGCAACATACAGCTCTCTAACCATGATTGCACTATAAGCCATCCTTCTCATTGACTACCCGGCTAACGTGGATTGGAGCTCGTAGTCCAGAAACATCTGGAGGGCCACAAGTTGCTCACCCTGCTTTAACCACTACTTTACCCTACCCCGCAACTGCCCTGATTTGGCAGAGACTGTCCTGATTAATCCTCTGTCATCTCAGTTTTTCAGCTGTTTTAGAATATCCCAGTTTTCATCTCCTCCTCCCACTTTCCCCCTTTGTCCTTTCTTCAGCTGCTGCAAACTGAGTTGAAAGTGCAAAAGGAGTTTGCATTCAACTCAGCAGCGGGAAAAAGATAAGGTTAGAATCCTGACCTTCCCAGAAGGCTCTGGCCAAAGCAAACTGCCGCACTCTCGCTTGTGTTTTCACCCTCATTAAGAATTTTTGCCACTTCAACCAAACTCTGCTATTGCTTGGCCACGCTTGTCCCAGTTTTCATCTGTGAAGTACTGGAAGACACGTACCCCACCACTGCCCACCATCCCGTCAGCATTAGATTCCACCCTGTCAGCTGCATTTTTCTGTCCATTCCCCCCCCCAACTTTTATCCTTTCCTTCCTTCCTCCCTCTCTCCTGCCTCCTCCTGTCTGTCTCTCATCTCTTTTATAAGAGGAAATGCTTATCTTCAGGAGGCAGCCAGGAATCTAGGGCTGTCGAAATTGCTACTCTCCCCCCACCACCTCGGCTGATCCTGGTCGCTTGCTCGTCTGCTATGCTATAAATCATCTCTCTTGGAATTGGCTCTGTGGAGTTCTCCTGTGTGTGTGTAGAGGAAAAACTGCCCTGCCCTTGTGCTTGACTCTCCTTTTAATTAAAAACCCTTGCCCACCCACAGTTGTAGTTAAGGTGGAAGGTCTTAAAAATGAACAAAAATATTTTATTTCCCCAGCAAAGATGCAGTGGGGAGACACTTGGAAAAGAAGCAACCATTCTCAGCCCTCCAGATGCCAGGACAATGCTTAATAAAATAAAAGATGGTTGAGAAAGAGGAAGACTGCACTGGAGGTGGATTGATTCAGTCAATGAATCCACAGCTGCCCTGAGTAGACCTGAGCAGAGCTGCTGATAACCAGAGCTCTTGGGAGATCTCTCCTTCACCAGGTCTCCCTAAGATGAAGCTGTCTTGATAGCACATAACTTGAAGTAATTAGATAGGGAATGTCCTTGAAGACCTACAGAATGTCTCCAACTAAGTAACCAAACTAGACTTCATTTACTTTAGAGTAAATAAGCAGCCTCTCTGGCTCAGGAGATAACGACTTGCCCTCCTTTAACCCCCACTGATCCACCCTTCCCAGGGACCCAGGTAAGAATTCTAGTCCTCGGGTCATCCTCCAGCCAAACAGACTTCCTAAGATTTCTTCTGCCCCCTTGCTTAACCAGCTTCTCTTCTCCTCTGCCCCACAGATACCTGGAGACTCCCACGAGTACAGTATTCTGTCAAGATACAGATGTTTGGAGGATCAATGCAGGCGCCGATGAAACGGGTCAGGTGCTTGTTTTGAACATCTCGCATCTGGAAAGAACACAGAGGTGCAAATAAAATGCTTGCATGCATTTTGCTGGGATTCTAAAATTACAAGGATTCTGCTACAGTCTACATAATTCTGAGGGTCAGGATAGCTGCTTAACCATTATTAGCAAATATAATCTGTATTGTGTAAGCAGAGAGATGTTCCTGGCTGCCACTGTAGATAATGTGTTCCATCAGATTGTTAAAGCACATCTATCATGGAAGTTGTAGTTGTTGTCTTATGAATCCTGTAGTGAGGAGGAGGTCACACACAAGACAATCTGCAAGGTTTATTCCAACTGTACAGTTCAGTGACTCTGTGAAGGACAGTGGAGCCTCATGTTTTGTGGATTGCTTGTCCCAGTCTGCAAGGTATGTCCTTGTTTAGCACTACAAATCCCCCAGTGAGAGGCTGCTTTAAGCATGCAAGGTATGAATCGGTGGCCCTTTCACATTACACAGTTCTAGTACTATGATTCCATTTTAAGTACCAACGTTACATCCTATGAAATTCTGAAGTTGGGGAGGGACTAGAGCTCTCTGACTGAGAAGTCTAAATATCCCTCCCTGGATGCTAAATCCCCACGTTCCATCGAATGGAACCATGGCAGTTGAAATGAAATCATATAGCTCTGTGTAGTGTGGAAGGAGCCCAGATCAACTTCATTCTTTTAACATGTTATCACTTATGTGATTTGATTTCCTCTCTTGATCTCCACTGCAAGGCACATTTTATTATATCACATGTTCTACTTCAGAGGTAGGGCAATCTTTGGCCTAGCAGCTGTTCTCACCTACAGTTCCCACCAACCTGGTAAGGGATGGTGGGAGTTGTAGTCCAGCATATCTGGAAGGTCCTCTTCCTTATTTCAGAGGGAAGCAACCATGTCCATTTGCAGAGCTCATCTAGAAACTAGAGTATTTTAAAATACTGTGAATCAAAACATCTCAGAGTAAATGTGTGTGGAGCCTTGCTCAGTGACTATAGAGGAATCTAAGTTATGAAGCTGCTACCTCAAGTACCACAATGTTCATCTTAAAAAAAAAATCTCATGCAGAAACATCTTCATAATTTTAATATTCCCATGCATGAATGAGTCCAGCCCAAGCAAAAAGAACTGTGAGGCACTAGAATAATCTATAGAGAGGAGAGAACTCAGCACTAAAGGATTCCAGGTCCATGACAGAACTTTCTGTCCCAGATTTCCAAAAAAAATCCTGAATTTCCAGGCCTAGGGTAATTACACTTTGCTTTCATCTTCTCCCTGCCAACAATCCTGCTCCCCATCTAATCGATGCACTGGAAAATCCAGGAGTCCCAATAGAGAAACACTTGCGAAGAAAACGCAAGACATCCTTCTTTGTGAAAGAAATTCCCCCTCTGTGTCTTGTGCCAAACCTCTTGCCTTTTTTGTACAGCATGCATTGCTAAGGGTGGGCTTTTTGGAGGAGGGCGAAGTGTCAAAACAAGCTCTCACAGGAATTGTAGAAAACAAAACCAACACATTTCCACCTCAAAATGCATGGCCTTTGGGATGAATGGAACTCACACATGTGCAGAGGGAACGCGTGCATGTGGCAGGAGAGGCCAAACACGTGACACCGTGGGAGTCACTATAACTGATGAGCCAATGCCTTAGTTGGAGGAAGAGTACATGTTTAGATATTCTCTGTTTCCACAGAAAGGAAATCAACCAAGGTGCAAGCAAGCCACCTTGGATCCCATACAAAGAGAAAGGTGGGATATAAAGGAATTGATTAAATAAAAAAAGTCTCTCAGAGCTTGGCAGTGCTTCAGACTTCACCTCCCAGAATCTTCCAGCCAGAATGGCATTAACTCAAACATTTCACAGATGAAAGCCAAGATACATGTGGCCAAGCAGTATCAGAGTGTGGTCAAGACGGTAAAAGTTATTCATGAGGTAGAAACAGACAAGCTAAGAGAAGCTGAAGCCGTTTGCTTTTGCCTGAGCCAACTGGGAAGGGGAAGACTCATCCCCCTCCTGTCCTCTCCCTCCTGCTGAATTAATTTATTGTGAAATATTTTTGCAGTCTGGACTCAGTTTGCCACAACTGAAGTAAGCTGAGAATGCATGGGGAAAATGAGATGAGGAGAGAGAAGCTGAGACATTTTAAAAGCAGCAGAAGAAATGGGGCAACAGAGGATTAATTGGGACTGGCCCTGCCAAATTGGCACAGTTAGACAGTATGGCATGGCCACAGAGATTCTGGCAACTGTAGTGCTAACAGGCAATATTTTCAAGCTTTGAGAAGGCTAGCTTTGTTTTGATATAGCTGACTATGCTGGCCTGGGATGACAAGTAACTTGTCCAAACTTTGAGTCTCATTGGTTGGATTTTAAAAGTCTGAAGAGAAGTTTTGGAAGCACAGAGTCATAGAGTCATAGAGTTGGAAGAGACCACAGGAAATATGGACGTACAGCGGTGAAAAGACTAGTTTTTATGAACCGCAGTCCAAAACAGGTGACACTGCCACAGGCTAAATATCTGTCACCTTTCTATCCACCCATTTCACAGTAGCAGCTGTTATCTGCGCTTGTTCAGGAGCCTTTTTCAATATTTCTGCCCCTTGTTTATCTTCTTGCTTTGCTAGACACATACACACACAGAGCCGTCAAAGTGCTGGAGTTGTTAATTAAAAAGGCAGCAGATGGTCATCTCCCTGCCGCTTCCTCGCTAATGAGTCATTAGCCCCTTGTGCCGTGCAGCCCGGGTACCAGTCCATACTGGTCTGCTCCTCCTGTCCGTTGCTTTCTCCTCTCAGCTAATGAGCAATTTTCTCCTTCTGCCAGGAAAGACCCCAGCGGTGTAACGCCCCCTGCCAGTGCCCCATTAAATCATTAGGGAAGGGAAATTAAGAATCCGAAGACCTACGGCATGAAGGGCAGGAGCGAGAGAGGCCTTGTTTCCAGAGAGCTGCTTGGCACGTGCACAATCCAGTTCACTCCTCAAGTTCTAAGCCATTTCCGCACTAGACTGAATTTTTATTAAGTCATTGTTTTTTTCAACTTAGGTTTTTAAGATACATATTGCTTTAATTTCTATCATGAGCTGTTCCGAGTCCCACATGAAGACAAAGTCAGGTCACTACAATAAAATAAAATAGAGTGTGCATTTTCTGAGATTTTAAACTACACCACAGACACTTGATGTCAAACGTCACCCATCACATCACACACATATCATACACACACAGTGGAAAGAATATCCAAATCTATTTGGAAAATGATGGAAAAACAGGTTTGTCGAGCATCAGAAGGCCCTGACAAGGGCCATTTCCACACGAGACTGTTATAGCGTGATGATTCCACTTCCAACCTCCTATTGAAAGTGGAATCATCGCACAGTAATAGTCTTGTGCAAAAATGGCCAAGGAGAATTCTAGACAGGTGAGAATGTTCCTCATTTGGGACTTATTTTGGGTGAAAAACAACATTTTTGCACAGATTAAGTTTCCTGCAAAGAAAACATTATTCTCTGCACAGAAACCATTGCCTCCTGCACAGAAAATAGCATTTCTGCAAAGAAAACAACTTCCCTGTGCTGAAAATAGCATTTTCTACAAAAAGGACAATAATTTCTGCATGGAAAATGCTGTTTCCTAAGAGGAAAATGCTATCTGCAAAAAGAAAAAAAAGCAAGATTATGCACAGAATAAATCCCAAACTCCTAATAGTCTTTGTGCAGTTTTTGACAACTTTCTCACAGTGAGAAGGAAGATGGTAAAATGATCAATTCGTGCATGAATAAAATTTCTGAAGATTTATCCTACTAGCAACCTGAGGGGAAGGCTTATACTTTGTGTTGTCAGCTGCTTTGAGGGTTTAACTGAGAAGTGGCCAACACTCGCTGATGGGTTGGGCCAGTGTAACTGCTGTGGGCAAAATGGCTGTAAAGGAAGGAAGGCAGGCCCTGGATAAATAGTTTGTTTAATTCTGGCAGGTTTTATGTCTTTTCCCTTGCCACTACGGTGTGATCCTGGACAAAGTGCAACTGCTAGCGTAGTGCAGCAACAGCATTTTAGCCTAGGAATGTCTCAAAGAGTAATAAACCTCTAATACTGTCCATGCTAGATGACTGCTGCTGCCTCAGTGGCCCGTGGCTCCCTGCACCGTGCCTCAGGGGCTGCTCAGTGTCTCCTCTGCCACCTTGTACCCGTTGTTTGAAGGTGTGAGAGGGCAGACAGGGCACAAGGTGTCTACTTACATGTTTCAGCTCAAAGAGCACATTCCGTGTCAGATCAATGCGCTTCCGGCTCACATGCTTGATGGCCACCAGGTTGCCCTGGATTAAGAGACATGGCAAACAGGGACAGGAGAATGGAGAAAAGGAATTTGTTGAGGTTGTGATGGTGGAGGAAGTTCACAAATGGTGCTGTTTTGAGCAAGAGATACCCATGCACCTGGGCCAGGTTCCTGTTCTCACATAGGGCTGGCCCAAGACTTCTGCTGCCTGAGGCAGATGACCCCCCTTCTCTATCCAGCAGTAAGTAAGAAAGTGCTACCCTTAGGACCCCAAAGTGCCCCCCTAGATACATTCCCAAGCCTTCAGACTCTGCAAGCTTTTTTTTTATGCTGATTTTCTGGTAACTTTGTTGCCCAAAACAAGTCCAGTCAACCTAAAACACGCTGAAAATATGGCGGTTTCCTCCTCATACTCCAAAACCCCCTCAAACCCCCCCCCAAAAACTTCCAAACAAAAAATGCCCTAAAAACCAGCCAAAATGATAGCCAGAAGGAACATGACATGACTTCTGGTACAATGAGATGGACCAGAGCACCCCACCAAGGGGAAAGGGACGCTCCCTGCCTCCTTCCCAGGTGCTCACTCCTGATACACCCCACGATCTGGACTGGCAGTTCAATCCTGTGCCAGCACCGCTGTTGGGAAAGGGCCTCCTGATACACCGGAGGCATCAGGCTAGCTAGGCAGGCCCATGGCAAGTGATGAGGCAGAAGGAATTCACTGGGGCTTCTGGGGAACGGAACATATGCCACCTGAGGCAACCGCCTCACTCTGCCTGATGTTAGGGGTTGGCTCAACCTGCAGCCAGTTAAACTTTTCTCTCCCCTGGGCTCTTTTCTCCTTCTGGAGCTGAGCAGGGGGAGGAAGGGTGATCAGAGCACACATGCATGGAGGGTTCAACACTCTTTTTCAGTACAGGCACCCCAATATCTGGTGGGTTAGAGACCAGAGCACTGTCAGAAAGTGGAACTGGCTGAAAAGCACAACTCAAGAGTTTTTTCGTTCTTCTGTTCTTGCTTTCTTCCTGTAGGAAACATGTGCAAATTACGAAGGCTTGCTTGGGGCTGTGTGTGGACCTAAGCAAGCCTCCATAATTTCCTCATGTTCCCGACAGGAGGAAGGCAAGAGGAGAAGAACTGTCAAAAGAGGGGACTCCATGTTGAAAGAACAGTACACGCCTGTAATTTACTATGGTTGAAAAAGTAAAACATAAAAAAAAATGAGTTATCAAAAAGCAGGGGGCACCTGTATGCTCTTTCCAGTGCTAAAGCAAGACACAATCCCATGCTGCTTTATATACGACACATTAAAGCATCGTGACTTGGCTCTCCAAGGCATGGCTGATTTCTCTGTGGGTCCCAATGCGCAGTGCATGTACAGAGGTCCCTGAAGTGAGGGGTCGTCAAAGGGTCCCTCCTCTAAACCTGGTGCCCTTTCACCCAATAATAAGAACTGAATCTGCACGCAGAGACTCACTTTGTAATACGCTGTCTTGGCGTAAACCTGGAACTGTCCTTCCGTGGTGAGCAGGGAGCCGTAGTTGGAACCTCTCTGAGGAAAGAGGGAGACCAGTGAGGAGAAGCAAACCTATCTCCCAGCTGTACCTCATATTCCATACAGGCCCATTTCAGCTGCCAACTGCCCCTGCTAATACTGAGCTTGAAAAAGTTACTTATTTGAGAGCACAGTTCCCCAGATTCCCTAAGCAACGTAGGCAGGGGATTTCAGGGAGCTGAGGTCACAAAGTAAGTAATTTTTACAAGTTCTGTGCTGGGGTCAGGAAAGGATAAAGCAGAAAGAACCTCTCTTTTTGCTTAAATCCAGCCCTAGGATCTGCTGAATGTGGCCCCTGCTGAAATGAATTTCCAACCAGCAGAACTTTGCAGCTGAGAATACAGTGTCCAAGTGTTGCCTTTTTTCCTCCTCCCTTAAAGGGGTGTTAAATAAATAAATCTGTTTCATTTCTGTAATAAGCAGAGGTTAAGAGCCTTAGCGGCTAAGAAACCGAACTACCAATCAGAGCAGCCCAGTTGTGAATCTCATTGCTGTTATAAATTAAGCAGCCTTTAAATCAGCCATTTTCTCTCTACAATATAAGGAGAGAAATAGTGATAATGATAAGGTTTTACCTACAGGGTTCTGGTAGGTTTGCCCACTAGATAACCCATGCAGAAGTCGGAATGCTCAAAAAGGCAATGCAAACACTGAGACTGATTGCAGAGTTTTGGTGGGTGAGAAAGTTCTTTAAAAACAAAGAGGACACAATCCTGTGTGTGGAGGGGCTCAGCAGATGTATTTACCCATGTGACAGGGCAGGCAAAAAAAAAAGAAAGAAAGAAAAAAGGACACACACCAACGAAAGAGTGAGCTTGCTGCCCATGCTGCGTAAATTTTTTTCCAAGTTACTCGATTGAACATCCTCCCAGTGGACGCGCCATAGCTCTGACGCCAGCTCTTTCTCCAGTTTCATTTTCCTGTGGAAAAGAGGGGATTGCAATAAGACCAGGCAGCGTGGGTGGCATTGAAAACCAGTTCATTCTTTGAGGCCGTGTTCTATTAGTATTTTCTCCTGACATTTCACCTGCAAGCCCGGAAAACCCACAACAACCTATGGATTCTGGCCGTGAAAGCCTTCGACTTTACACCAGTTCATTCTGTTTATTTATATCATATTCCTGGTGTCTGACCCTGCATTTTTCCTCCTCCCTCCTCTTATCTTCTTCCTTGTGTGCCATATCTTGTTTATTTTAAGACAGCAAGCCAACAGCAGGAATAGTCTTTTACTAGTGATCTTTGCACATCTCTCTGAATGCCTTTTCAGCTAAACAGTGAGGTGAGTATATATGTATTTTATGCATGAATAAATACATAAATTTCATCTCATCTCATATATGGCAACTTCTCTCACTTCTCTTTTGACTATCCAGAAGTCTCTGAACATGCCATCTCTTCTCATAAAACTAGAATTTGGATCAGCAGCCAACTTAAAATTGACCACCAGCACATATACTGCATTTCCAATGTATAATTCCAATCCACAGGATGTGGTACCTGATTAAATTATAGCTTGAGGGGAAGCTGTATAAAATTAATGGAGGAGATTGCTATCAACAGATGTTATGGGGAAAGTTTTAGAAGTTATATATATATATAGGACTACTATAGGACTACAGTTTCCAGAACTCACGCAATTACAATGGCTATTTGGAGAGTTTTACTCCCCAAAAAGAGATGAACTTTTTCTAAACTTTAGTTACAACATATCACACAGAGGAAAAGACCTTGGGCTTCTGAAATCTATTTAGGATTTTTAAAATTTTATGATAGCTGTAAATTTACCAACTTTTACCTGTTGTAAGCACCATGTGCATAAAATTGAAAAGTTCTGAGTGAGGGATTCAGTAGCAAAACTGATGAGATGTCATATTCTTTCCCTGTGAAAATCCACTCCTGTCTACCCTAGGCTTTATTCATCTTAGCAGTGTAATGTAGGACAGTTTGAAACTAATTAGGAATGAGCTACTGCATTGATGCCTTTAAATACAGGACCCATAGATCTGCCTTCTGACAGGTCATCGCAATATAATACAAGTGGGATTTTACAACAAAATATTGCAGCATGGAGTGCTGCTCTTTAGGGTTCTAGCTAGGTGGCCACATCCTTTCCCAAGATACTCCATTCCATCCTGATTTAACCCCACAATCAGTCAGTCAGGATTCCATCAGGGCAATTTTTGCCTCGTCTGTAGAGTGAGACCCAACACAGTTTGAGTGTTGGACTAGAACTCTGCTAGACCAGGGTATGAATCCCTACTCAGCCATGGAAACTACTGGATGACCTTGAGTGAGTCACATTCTCTCAGCCTAAGAGGAAACACTGACAAACCTTCTCTGAAGAAATCTTGCCAAGAAATCTCTGTTACTTAGAGCTAGTGTGATACAGTGGTTTAAGTGCTGGACTGGGACTCTGGGAGGCCAGGGTTCAAATTCTTGCTCAGCCATGGAAACCCGCTGGGTGACTCTGGCAACCCTCAGAGGAAGGCAATGTCAGATCCCCTCTGAAGAAATCTTGCCAAGAGTACCCTGTGATTTTCTGTAGCCTGGACCAACAAATGGATCTACAGAATGCCAGATGGCCCAAAGTGCTCTACCTAGCAGGGATGTTCTTGGCACTGGTAGATTTTACCCATGAAAGTCATCTGCATACTCACCTGTAGACAAAGAAGGCAGCAATGATGATGATGGAAAGGAGCAGCGTCATCACCAGGGACAGAATCTCCAGCAAAGAGAAGGAGGCTGCAGCAAGAAAAAGCAAAGGCAAGTGGGAAGAGGAGCTGGCATCAATCAATCAGCCATTTTCCATTGGAAGGCACCAACTGGTAGGCTGCCCCAGTGTTCTGAAGTGCTGAGAATGAGCAACCTTACTTGTAATGAGTTTCCTGTTTGGTGGGGCAAGTGATGAGGGGGTGAAATGCCATTTCAAAAGGAACATAACAGGTGGGAATGAAGGTGCAGTCAACCCTCCACACATCCTAGGGTTAAGGGCACAGGTGGAAAAAAATGCAAATATCAAAATGCCTGTGTGTGTGTGTCTGTGGCAAGGGAGCTGAGGCATGGCGGGGAAATCAAGGGTCAGAGAAAGGGGTGGATGGGTCAGCATCCTCTCTCTCACCCATCTCCTTCCTTGTGTGTGTGGGGTCATTGGGAGAGGGTTTGTGGTACTGAGAAATCAGGTTGCAGACATCCTTAGTTGGCCAAGCAGTGGCTGGTGCAGGAGGGGGAGAATAAGAGGCAGATTTTTAAAGAGCTGTCAAGAGGGAAGGTTCCCCTGGGAAAGAAGTGCCTGAGTGGGGGACAAGGGTTGAAGAAACTCACAAGTAATCAAATCAGTGAAAGTCAAACTCACAAATGTGGAGAGCAGACTCTATTTCATTGGTCCAATGAGTAAATGGTTTCTAGGCATCTTTAAAAGTTCCGCTTTGAGGCAGGGCTGGGAGTAGTGCAACTTGTGGGCCATCTGGCCCACTAAGGCCATCCAATGCGGTCCCCTGAGAATCACCCCTCAAAAGGATCCACATCAAGGAGTGAGATTCTCTATTTTCAGGTCACTGGTGTGTGTGTGTGGCAGACCTTTCTCTAACCCAAGACAGTCTTCTTACAAAACATGAAGTAAGGATTTGGAAGAAAATAGACAAACGAACACCATGGAGGCCAAGGGGGCTTGAAAATGAGATAGAGAAAGCCCAGGGACTCTCTGGTTGCTCACCAATGGCAGCTTTACGTTAGTGGGCCAGACTGAAAACTGGAAAAGGCTCAGATATCTTTAATGGTTGTGCAGAAGTGGACTCTCAGCAGGTGTTGTTTGTCATGCAACCAAGTAAGAAACAACACCTGCTGAATCTCCCTCTTCTACACAACTGTTGAAAGTCCTCTACAGTTTTCACTCTGGCAGCTATAAGCATGACTCATTGGAAAAGACAATAATGCCTGGTAAAATGGAAAGCAGTATCAAAAGACAATTACCATGCTACAGTTGGATTGATTCAATCAAAGAAGCCATGGCTGCCATGAGTTTGCAAGACCTGAGCAGGGCAGATGATGATCAAGGCTCTTAGAAGTCTCTCATTCATAGTGTTGCCACCATCAAAGTTGACTTGACAGCACATACTTACCTCCCAGTCTCTTTTAGAACAACAATTATTCTCTCGGTGGAGAGAAGTTTTATCATTGGTTTAAGTCTGAAGGAATGTAATTGGGCCACCAAACTGAGAGGGTAAGGATGCCCAACCACCAGAGGGTAACATCAAGCCTGCAGCTTCCTCCCCAATACCTTTTTGACAGGCTGGATTGCTGTTCTCAAAGCCGCAGAATGGTACATCTCTGGGAATTGTGTTTCCTGGCCAGTGAATGCTCTTTCCGGAAACCAGCTTGATTTTCTTGGTGGTCCCATCATAATTGGCAACGATCTACAGAAAGAGGGGTGAGGGGAAAGGAGAGAGGGCGTAGGACATGAGGACAGCATGCTGCTCCTACTCCAAGATGGGTGGGAAATGGTCAGAGGCTAGGGGGCTGCATCAGTCCCTGGAGGTACCTTGGAGGGCCACACCCTCTGCAAAAGAATTAAAACAAAATTGGGGAGGTGTCCCCCCTGCTCCAAATGCCCCTCCACATGCCTTTTTCCAAGAGGATGTGACCCTGGAGTTGCTCCTTCACTTCTTTTTTTTTTTTTAAAGAAGGCCTCTCTTGGGCCTAAAATGGCCCAAGAAGGCCCAAAATGGGGCAAAAATGCTCCCAGAAGCAATTTGGGCATTTGGGAGCTTTTTAAATGTCTGTGGCCGCCCCAGCGGCCTCATGTAGTTTATAGGATTCACTTTGCCAACTCGTGCTCTATGCCAAAGGTGAGAAACCTCAGGTCTTAGGTGCAGATCTGACAATTAGACTGGGATTCTCCAGCTGCCATTGCCCACTTCCCAATGACAGCATCATTCAGTGCTCCCTCAGCTTTTGGAGGAAATTCCTCCCATTTTAAAAAGCTGAAATGATCTCCAAAGATTCACTTATTGATTGGAAGAGCTGTGAGCTAAAATGCATGGGGAGTTTTGGCTCCACCTCTTTTGACTTTGGCCCTGGAATGTGTCCCCTGAGAATTTCTCTGAAATTGTATCCGATTCCCAGTCTTGCTCCCCATTTTACAGCTGATCATAAGAAGTATACTGTCGTACAAGGAGAAACAGATACAGGGGTCACAAGACAGCTCCTTGCTTAAATGCCTCTATAATGGGATCAGATATCCACCGATCATAAGCCAAACAAGGACTACTAATGAAATCTCATGTTTAGAGGCAGTCTGCCTCACAATACCAGCTGCTGGGAGTGGGGCTATTTGGATTGGAGGCCCATTTCCTTCATACTGATTGAACCACTGAATAGAACAGGAGGCTGAACAGGAGGTGTCTCCTTCAAATGGGTAATCACATCCTTATTCATTTATTTTATCAGCTACATGTATATCCTGCCCTTCTTCCAGTGAGTTCAGTATGGCATTCTTGGCTCTCCTCGTTCTTCTTTTCCCCCAAATTATTACAATAACAACAACCTTGCAAGGTTGATCAGGCTGAGAGAAAGAATGCTTGGATTCCAATTGCCTTTTCCACTACCAACCTCAAATTCCCCTGATACAGGGTCCATGTCCCAGAGAGAGTAGTCTGTTTCCCGGTCACCATTCTGGTCGATCCTCAGGAAACCTGTGACCCCTGCAAGATGGAAGCAGAAAGTACCCAACATTGCTCAACCCTATTTTTTGAAAGAGGCACGCCTTCTCTCCACAGTACCCCACCTCTCTTTAGCATGAGTTGTTCAAATCACTTCTCCTCAGATAAGGAGGTTTCCTTCACATTGTTTAACACACACATCCCTGGCTCATTCAACAGGTTAGGGACCACAGCACTGTCAAAAGGCAGAAATCATTGAAATACAGAACCTAGGTGCGGGGTTCATCTTGTAAATGCATTCTGGCCACCAAAAAACATAAACAACAGAAGATAGAGGGCCCTCAGTATTTCTTAGAGTTTGGTTCCAGAACCCACTGGATATCAAAATTCATGGATGCTCATGTCCTATGGTGTAGTAAAATGGCATCCCTTCAATAAAATGGCTAAATCAAAGTTTGCTTTTTAGATTTTTTTAAAAAAATATTTTCAAGCAATTTGTGGATACAGAATCTGTGGATATGGGTGGCCAACTCCATCACTTGAGAATGCATGTGAAAGCTAAATAAGACACTACAGTGCGCAGGCGCGCACACACACACAAACAAATACACTAAAACGAACAAAAGCTGATGATGAATATATACTATATAAGAGATACATTGTTTACATTTTCATAGAATTACAAAGTTGGAAAAGACCCTGGGGGCCATCCAGTCCAACCCCAACCACCTGATACTTGTTGGCCTTCTCCCATCCATGTACTAACCAGAACTGACTCTGTTTCGCTTCCAAGATCAGACAAGATCTGGTGCCTTTAGGGTATTGTTGCATACCTTTCAACATTTTGCAAATGAAAACCAAGGGCACACGTGGTCAATAACATCTCTGTATAGGTCAGGATGGCAAAAGTTATTAATGAGGAACAACACACAAACTAAGAGAGACTGCTGTGGTTTGCTTTTTCTTGAGCCTACTGGGAAGGGCAAAATTCTGCTTTACCTCTCCTATCCTATCCTCTCCCCTCCCTATGCTGTGTTAACTGATTTCAAACTACTTTTGCACTTTGAACTCCTTTTGCAGCATTTGGATTCACCTAATGACAAAGGGAGAAAGTGGGAAGAAGAGAGAGAAACCGGGACGTTTTAAAAGAAGCGGAAAAAGTAGGATGACAGAAGAGTAATAAGGACTGCTCTTGCCAAATCAGGACAAATGGAGGGTACGTTGTTATGTGCCTTCAAGTTGTCTCCAACTTATGGCAACTCTCTCCTGGGGTTTTTCTTGGCAAGATTCATTCAGAAGAGGATTGGCTCGGGCTTGTTTTCCACTGCTCCAGCGACTCGGACAAGGAGCAATGGATTCAAACTACAGGAAAAGAGATTGTATCTAAACCTCAGGAAGACCTTCTTGATGGTCAGAGCTGTCTAGCAGTGGAATATGCTGACTCTGATTGTGGTGGAGTCTCCTTCTTTGGAGATTTTTAAGCAGAGGCTGGATCACCATCTGTTGGGAGTACTTTGATGTGATTCCTGCATGGCAGAATGGGGTTGGACTGGATGGCCCCTGTGGTCTCTTCCAGTTCAATGATTCTATCATTCCTCTGAGGCTGAGTGAGTGTGACTTGGCCAAGGTCACCTGGTGGCTTTCCACAGCTGAGCAGAAATATGAATCCTGGTCTCCCTGAAGTCCTAGTCCAACACTCTTAACAACTATACCATACTATTGTCCATCCCAATTTACTCTAGCCTAAAGTGGATCACCAGAGTTTCAGACAGAAAAAGGCCTTTCCTCCTCACCAGCAAGAAAGTGGAAATTTCAGGGCCTGAACCTGAGACTTTTGCATGCTAGGCAAGTGCTTAACCACTGCACTGTGGCCCTCTCTGACAACTGCAGGGAAACAGTTTAAATACATACAGATAACCAGTCAAAAATCTGGAGCACTTGAGGGACACTGACCATAGAAAGTGCGGTTCCACATCTGATGGGTGATGACTGTGGCATTGGAAATTGAGCCCTCCAGCGCTAATGTCTCATTCACCGCTTGCACGTAGAGCATTACCCCATCATGGAAGGCAGCAGCAATGAAGTTTTTCTAGAATGGAGAAAAAAATCAGCTAGGTATCACTAGCAAGATGGATGTCACTAGGGTGGAAGTACATTTCTAGTAAACATTCCACTAATGATTGCCAGAGTTTGGAAAACTGATGGCTTTGCAGTACTCACAGCCAGAATCCCAGTAGGAGTATTCTAGGAATGTGTACAGGCTTCGTCCACTTATCTGACAGGTTGGGGACTGGAACACTGTCAGAAAACGGAATTGGTTGAAAAGTGGAACCCATGTGCTGTACTGTAGGGAGCATGAAGGACTTAATGAAGTCTCACTTGGGACTGACTGTATACACACTGCTTGTAAAGTCTCTGGGCTAACTTAGCACCTTCTCCCCCTTTCAGTTCACTTTGCAAGCAGTACATGCATGTGAGAGATTCCAAATGAGCCTCTGGAGGCAAGAAGAACTGATGAAAGAGCAGAACTCCCATCAAATTAATGGAATTTGCCATTAATCTGGAAGTGTCAAAAGAGTGAGTTGCCAGGTAACAGGGCATATTCCCAAATAGTAATTTTGTCCAAACTCTGATAAAGACTAATAGTATTTACACACTACTAGAATTCTGAGATTTGACAACTGCAACCAGAAGTCAGAGAGGGTAGAAACTGGACCTTCAAGCAAAATAAGAGTCTGGAAAGTTATTTTTTCAGTTTTGCTTGCAATAATTAGCTACTGATACAGTTCCATGTACCTCATGCAAGTTCTTACTTACTGTAGTAGCTACAGTTTTTATAAAGCCCATTCAGGCCATGTTGGCCATACAGCAAAACACAACAAAATCCAAATTCTGTGAAATAGCGATGCCTTAATTGGACAACTGCAATGCACAAAATACATCGTGCAAGCTTTCAAAGCTTGCCTGGCTTTTCCATCAGGCAAAAAATATTTAAGGGAAATTATACAGGGAAAAAAAGTGAGGACATTAGAGTCACAAGGCCTACATTTTGTATCAGATGTTGTTTCTGTTGTGGTTCAGTTGGTCTAAACTAAGGGATCTCAATGCAGGCAATAAAAATGAAACATTAATTTGCATTTAAACATTAGTTAAAATTTTCATAGTTTTTTGTCTGTTCCCATATGGCTAAGAAAGGAGTGGCCAGTGCCTGCACTGTGACCTCTTAAAACCAACTAAATTACAACAGAAAAAAACATCCAACACAAAATGTAGGCCTGTCACACTAACATCCTCACTTTTTATCTCCTGTATGATTTTTAAACATTTTTTTGCCTGATGAAGAAGTTAATGGAATGTCAAAATCTTACACGATATATTTTGTGCATTTGGCCAATAAATGTATTGCTCTTTCACAGATTTTGGATTTTCTTGTAGTTTTTTAGAAAGTACTCCTTCCCATTACTAAGAAGTAACCTACAGAGTTAACACTTTGTTACTTTTCTTCAAAAGTCAGGGTGCCCCAAGCCACTGTCCTTTGACAGCTTAGCAGTGAGGTCAAGCCCTCCCTCCAGAAGTATAAAAACAACCATTATTTAGAAATAACAGTATTCCCTTTTAAGTGAATTTGCAACATATCTCAGTTATGCTTACTGGAACAAAAAAATTAAAAAAGAAGAGAGAATAATAGTTATCTCATTTTAAAATGTAACTTCCAAACTCTGGGAAAAATAGGGCAGAGACTAAGGCCATTTCCGCACTAGCCTGTTATAGCGTGATGATTCCACTTTCAACATCCTCTGGAATCCTGGGGTTTGCAGTTTTGGCCGGCCCCTCCCGAAACTGCAAACCCCAGGATTCCAGAGGATGTTGAAAGTGGAATCATCATGCTATAACAGGCTAGTGCGGAAATGGCCTAAGCCTGGGGCACAATGGCTTCAGGTAAATCAGCAGCTGAAGGGGTGGACACAAATGTCAGGCTAGGAATTGGGCTGAGGCAAAGTAGCAGCCCATGGGCTGGAGCTTCAAGGAATATATTACTCCTGGAGGTGGAGCCCGAAGCCAAATGGCAGCCCAAAGAGCGGAGCCCGAGGCTAAATGGCAGCCTACAAGGCGGAGCATAAGGCAAATGGCAGACCAGGGAAGCAGGAATTGCCACAGTGCTATGGAACACCTTCCCCCAGCTGACCTGCCCAGGTTTTTTGGTGCTTGCTTCTAAGGTCCTGCAGATCCCTCAACCCAGGTTTACAATATGTCCAGGTCCTACTGTCAGCAGATGAACTCAAAACCTCATACCAGCCTCCTTACCAGCCCATCTTCCATGGTGAAGTTGTGCTGTGCCCGCGCTGCCTGCTTGATTTCCTCAAGGAATGGCCGGTATTCAGGATTTGTGGGTTCAGCATAGGTGATAATCATCACAGCCTGTGGAAAGTCAAGAGAAAACGCAGCATCATAGCCAGGTTGAAACCCTAATGCCTTCCAGTTGCCTTCATGGTTTATTCGTAGATGTAGCACTTGATCTTCACCAAAAGGCCAAGAAGTGATGTATAACACTATCAACGTAGCCTCTGTATTGGGACTCATGGTCTAAAATTCAACATATAGAAGAGAGGGACATGGAAGGAATGGGAAGGAGGAGGTGAGTAGGCACTGATTCCAGCAGGAATTTATATTTAAGGTGTTAATAATACAGTATAGGCAGTATAGGAATTACACTACAGTACAGGAACAAAGGGGTCAGCAAAATGTATGCGGGGGGAATTGGAATACAGGTCCCAGCATACTCAAGCCATGGAAGCAGTAGTCCCCAAAAGCATGCTGACCGAGCTCTATGTAGCTTGGTGCTCTTGTTTTCAACAAGTGAATGTGTGACCCTCACAGCGGTTCTCAACCTGTGGGTCCCCAGATGTTTTTGGACTTCAGCTCCCAAAAGCCCTGAGCATTGACCATTGTGGCTGGGGCTTCTGGGAGCTGAAGTCCACAAACATCTGGGGACCCACAGGTTGAGAACCACTGCTAGAAGTTGTCAAACTAAAACTCCCATCAGCCCCACCCAGCCCAGTCACTAATGAGGGCGTATGGGAGTTGCAATCAATGGTATTTAGAAGGCCACATGTTCCTTGTCTCTCGTATAAAGCCACCAGCATTTCCACCCCCTTTTCTCCCTGATTTAAGGCATACTTCCCTATTCACAGAGTTTCAGATTTGTAAGAGTTTTAAGAGATATTCTAAGAGTTGCTGAGAGACTATTAATATGCCAAATCCTTAATACTGAATGAATGAAACCATCCTATCTATCTATCCATCCATCCATCCATCCATCCATCCATCCATCCATCCATCTACCTATCTACTACCTACCTACCTACCTACCTACCTACCTACCTACCTAGCTACCTACTTTATCTAATGCTGGGAGAAGTGGGAGGCAGAAGGAAAAGATTCTGACCATATTACAGATGGACTCATTCAAGCAAGCAAGATGCTGATGGCTCTTGGTGTATCATCCACAGAGCCATCAAAAGTCAAAGCTAACCTGTGGCAAAAACCACAAAGGCCATTTAAGTCTTAGATCATCAGCAGATCCCAGGACAATATGTTCTGCAGGTTGAAGTAACTTGACATGAACTAATCCTGTATCACAGAAGAGAAGGTACTTTTCTGTTGCTAACAGAGTTGAAATTTTACTGTTGTTGTTTTTGTTGTGTCTCTTCAAGTCATTTTCAACTCATGGCAACCCTAAAGTGAACCTATCATGGGGTTTTCTGGGGGCTGTGTGTGTGTGACACATCCAGGGTCACCCAGTGGGTTTTCATGGCTGAGCAGGGAATTAAACTCTGTTCTCCAGGGTCATAGTTCAACACTCAAACCGCTAAACCCTGCTAGCTCTCATTAAATTTTATTAGCTGTCTTTATTGCCCTTTCTCGCTGCCTCCCCCTCCACGGCCAAGAAGGGGACTGGCCTCACCCTGCACTGAGATCCCTCTGGACCATCTTAACTGCCAATAGAAGTAACATCTGAGACAAGATGTAGACCCTGTGAACCGAATATCCTCACCTTCCTTCTCCTGTATGATTTTTATCTTTGCAGGATGAAAAAAAAACAGTGAAGCTTCAAAAGTTTGCATGACGTTATTTTGTGCATTGTGGTTGGCCAATAAACATATTGTGAATTTTGTTGCATTTTTCATGAAGAAGTCTCCTTACTTTGAGCATTTCATTAATTTGCTGTTGTCATCTACTTGCTGATGACAAGAACTGGCAAAATTGGGGAGGGTACAAGACGGTGGTGTCCTTCAGGCCATGCATTCAAATCATTTTTCAAATTTGTCGCATTTGCCAAACTGCTTATGGCAGGGAGGGGAGGACAGAAAAAACAAAATTTCCCTGCGCTCTTCCCTTGACTGCCGAATGCTTTGATTTATTCCCAGCCGTCCTCTCAAAGCTTTCCCTGTCAGCCTCAGCTTTGCCTCAACAGTGTGCACCACTGGGAACAGTAAGGAAGAGGCAAAAAGGAAGCTGCACCTCGCAGGCAAAGGCAAGCAGGAAAGAAGAAGGAAGGGAGAGCGAGGGAGAATGACAGAGAGGAGGAGGCAGGGAGGGGCATTTGGAGAGTGGCTGGCCCAGATCCTTTCCCTTCCCCCTGCTGCAAGGAAGCATGCACCCCCCACACACATTTCTCCAATGACAAATCAGACAGCTGTTAAAAAATCTTGGTGATATGTTCACATTTTGGGGAGATTCTGATATTTTGGTAATTTTGAATTGCACCACTGGGATAACAGTAAATGTTATCTTGTTCGTTTTGGTTGGACTCTACTCAAATGTTATTCAGTGGTGACCCCCTCCTATCATTTTCTTGGTAAGATTTCTCTGAAAGAGGTTGCCACTGCCTTCCTCTGAGGCTAACTTAGTGTGATTTGCTCATGTGAGTTTCCATGACTGAGTCGTAATTTGAACCCTGGTCTCCCAGAATCCCAGTCTGCAACCACTATCCCACATTGGCTTTTACTCTAGAATAGGGCTAGCAAAAACAAAGCAAAACAAAACAGAGAAATCAGGGTGCAGCCATCTTTAGTTGACCAAGCAGTAGTTGGTGCAAGAGGAGAAGAATCAGAGGCAGATTTTGAAAGAGTTCCCAAGAGGGAAGGTTCCCCTGGGAAAGAAGTGCCTGAGGTGGGGGACAAACTGGAGGGGTTGCAATGTTCCAAGCTGAAATACTGGGCCACTGTTTACTCTAGCTTCTGAGTTAAAACAGCAGATTTATGGTTCCTGGAAGCATAGAATCATAGAAATGTAGAGTTGGAAGAGACCACACAGGCCATCCAGTCCAACCCCCTGTCATGCAGGAACACCCTCAAAGCACTCCCGACAGATGGCCGTCCAGCCTCTGCTTAAAAACCTCCAAGGAAGGAGACTCCACTACACTCCGAGGCAGCAGATTCCACTGCCGGACAGCCCTGACTGTCAGGAAGTTCTTCCTGAGGTTCAGGTGGAATCTCCTTTTCTGCAGCTTGAATCCATTGCTCCTTGTCCTGGTCTCTGGAGCAGCAGAAAACAAGCCCTCTCCTTCCTCTACATGGCATCTCTTCAGATATTTAAACATGGCTATCATGTCCCCTCTTAACCTTCTCTTCTGCAGACTAAACATACCCAGCTCTCTAAGTCTATCCTCATAGGGCATGTCTTCCAGGCCCCTCAACATTTGGGTCGCCCTCCTCTGGACTTGCTCCAGCTTGACCAGGTCCTTCTTGAATTGGGGTGCCCAGAACTGGACACAGTATTCAAGATGAGGTCTAACCAAAGCAGAGTGGAGTGGTACCAGTACCTCCCTCGATCTGTGGTTGTTTTGGCCATGTAATGCGGATGACATCCTTTATGTCCGCATTCAATTGCATAAACAAGACTGCAGGACCAGTAGGTGATGTTTGACAGTGGAATATGCTGTTTCAGAGTGTGGTGGAATCGCCTTCTTTGGAGGTTTTTAAACAGAGGCTGGATGGCTGTCTGTCTGGAATGGTTTGAATGTGTGTTCCTGCATGGCAGAAGGGGGTTGGACTCAATGGCCACTGTGGTCCCTTCCAACTCTATGATTCTATGGTAGGTCTTCCCAATCACTGTGCTCCAAAAAGTGACAGCCTGTTTAAGGTATTTACAAATGACGCAATGCTTCATGGATCCAAGTGGGATCACGGATGGCTGATTGGTATTTTCAGGACAGCTTTTACTAGCAATCTCCCTCAGTTTGGTGGCTGGCGGAAAGCTATAACTAAAGGCTTGGCTGATGGCTCCAGTAAGATATTCAGAATTTGTTAGTAAAAGCCAGATTTTTTAGCTCTTGATATATTTATTTCAAGTTTTATTTTTTAATCACTTCTATCAACACATATATCTTCAGTTGTTAACGGAATTGAACTGATCCATCTGGGATCTAGGATAAACTTGGGAGAAGAATTGTTGGTTTGCTTTTTATCAACTCTTTCTCTCTCTTTCTCTCTCTCTACACACACGCGCGCACGCACACACACACACACACACACACACACAGAGTTACTATACAACAACAAGGTAATATATTACAATATATTTTATATTTTATATAATTAAATACAATAATATTCAATATATTTAAGATATTTTAATAATGTTATATATTATATATTATATAATAGTATTCTGATATAACTCAGTTTCATGTTTACCAATAGAACAAAGTAGAAGCTGCAATGTTTTTCTCATTTTCTATATTTTTCAGTTCTGTTTGTTAATATTTCTCTCTCTCTCTCAGACACACACATACACACACGCACACACAGTTTCTACTGCCACTACCAACCAACACATTTAAAAACAGATGAAGCAGGGACCATTCCCCCCCCACTCCACCGTGCCACCCCAAGGTGGGCTATAACATTGCGTTTTCACATGTTATAGGGAGATAACATCACTTTCAGCTGCTATTCTGGCCAATTTTTAGCCTTTTCTTGTTGTTACAGGGTTAGGACAATCTGGGGGGATGAGGAAGTAAACTGCTACATTTGTGGCCAGTTGAGAGGGGGGTCTCAGAGCTGTACTTTGGGCAAAAAAGGAGCAATTGGTCTGAAGGATTCAGGGACAAACTTTGGGTTTTTCTAGGTCCATATGGGGTCCGCAGGCTGTACAAAGTGCCACCCACTTTGAAGCCAACTAAATCAAGCACCCTAAATCTCATCTTGGGACAGAGAAAAACTCTTGTGCTCTTCCCAGCCAGCATTTCCCCCTCCCATCTATTCATTCTGGCTTTCAGCTCCTTGGGGTTATTAATAGCTGCAACCAGCTGGCTATTCTATCCGGAGAGTTATCTCGCTTCCTTCCTCGTCTTTGGGTGATGGAGAAAAGCAGAAGCAAGCTTAGCATGATGTGAGGGATCACCCCTTTCCTTAGTGCGAATGGGTGGCTGGCCTGTCCCAACCCTACCTGGAGATGGTGCCTGGGAGTTCAGTCCAGGAACTTCTACATTCCTAGCACGTACTCAACAACTAAGACGTGTCCCTTCTCTTAAAAAAAAAAAAATCAAGATAAAATTCTAGTCCTCATGGTTCTAAAGGAAGGGCTGATTTAAACACAAATGTACAAAGATGCCTTTAACCAAGGCCATTTCCACACTAGCCCGTTATAGTGCTATTATTCCACTTTCAACAATCTATGGAATCCTGGGGTTTGCAGTTTAGGGAGGGACTGGCCCCTCCCTAAACTGCAAACCCCAGGATTCCATAGGATGTTGAAAGTGGAATAATAGCACTATAATGGGCTTGCGGAAATGGCCCAACCCAGGCCACTGGTCCATTTATGTTGGTATTATCTTCACAGATTAACTGCAGCTCTTAAGAATTTCAGACAGAATATTTCCCAACTCTAAATATCCTAATGGCACCATATCCCATTTGATCTTGGAACGTCAGCCCTGGTTTGGAATTGAATGGGAGACTGCCAGTGAACACCAGGTTACTGTAGGCTATATTTCAAAGGAAGGAACTGGCAAAACCACCTCTAAGCATTTCTTGCTTAAGAAAACCTGGGAAAATTCATGGTTTTGCCATAAGCCAATAGGCAACTTGAAGACACACACACATCTGGAGATGGAACGTATTGAACTCATGACCTTCTGCATGCAAAACAACTGCTCTAAAACTGAGCTACAGTTATGCCTCTGGCCCAGACCATACTCTCACAGAAGACATACCCTCCAGCTGTCTTCATTTGGCAGGGACATTCCCAATCAATCCTCTGTTGTCCCATTTTTTTGGCTGTTTCTAAAATGTCCCAGTTTTTCTCTCCTCCTCCCACTTTCCCTCTTTGTCCTCAGCATACTTCTGTTGCTACAAACTGAGTTCAAAGTGCAAGAGTAGTTGGGGGGGGGCAGACCTGGTCTGCTTTTCCTTCTCCCTTTCTGGAGTAGCAGCGTCTCTTTAATACTGCTATAGCAGCTTGGCTCCCTCCCTTTTGCTTATTCAACCCTGCTTTCCCTGTAAAACCACCATCTGAGTGGATAAAGAGCAAAACTTATCAATGGTTATTCAAAATGGATTGATAACATGTGGTAGTGTGTTTTCATGAAAGTAAAACTGATGATAATACTCTGTTGAGGCAGAATTATAAAAATAGAATGTAATCTTTATTAAAATAACAAATAGGGGAAAAGGTATTGGGTTTTCACGGATATTCAAATAAAATAACACTTTCTCAAAGATCATAGAATCATAGAAATGTAGAGTTGGAAGAGACCACACGGGCCATCCAGTCCAACCCCCTGCTATGCAGGAACACCCTCAAAGCACTCCCGACAGATGGCCATCCAGCCTCTGCTTAAAAACCTCCAAGGAAGGAGACTCCACTACACTCCGAGGCAGCAGATTCCACTGCCGGACAGCCCTGACTGTCAGGAAGTTCTTCCTGAGGTTCAGGTGGAATCTCCTTTCCTGCAGCTTGAATCCATTGCTCCTTGTCCTGGTCTCTGGAGCAGCAGAAAACAAGCCCTCTCCTTCCTCTACATGGCATCCCTTCAAATATTTAAACATGGCTATCATGTCCCCTCTTAACCTTCTCTTCTGCAGACTAAACATACCCAGCTCTCTAAGTCTATCCTCATAGGTTTAACTAATTTCTTCAAATCACCACAGTATTCAAGAACAGAACTTTCACACACATAGCTTTGGCGCTCCTTAGCACAAAGATGAATTCACTGCTCAAGGCTCCACTTTCTGAACTACTCAGCAGTAGTTTGGTTTCTTCTCTGCCTCACGCTAGGCCACTGAGAAGACAACCCTCCTTTCAGGCAACTCCCTTTGGTTGACTGAAAGCTCTGACTTAAAGTTCTCTCTAAGAGTCTCGCTGAAGGAACCTAGAATCCAATTCACGCTCCCTGTATATATGCCTTCTGCTGTCTCACCTACAGCCCCTCCCTCTTACTTGGGCTGGGTTTTGCTCAGACAGAACCAATCTAGTTATATGACCACCTGTTGCTAAGGCTGCTCTGCACCCCCAGGCTCCGTCACAGTAGGATACGCTCAGTTAACTCAGAGTGGGCGGAGGAGGAGAAAGAGGGTGGAATCTTGCTCATTCCAGTAGGTTCTGGCAAAAGCAAGCTGCTGCATCCTCTCCTAGCTTGTGTGTTCTTCCTCAATAACAGACTACACTTTGATGTTTCTTGGCCACACATGTCCAGTTTTCACCTGTAAAATGTCAAGTGGTATGGGAAAGGAAGAGTGCCAGTGTGGTGTAGTGGTGTGAACATTGGACTATGACCCTGGAACTAGGGTTTGATTCCCTGCTTGGCCACGGAAATCCACTGGGTGACCCTGGGTGCGTCACATACTCTCAGCCCCAGCAAACCCCATGACAGTTTCACCTAGGAGTTGCCATAGGCCAGAGATGACTTGAAGGTACACAACAACAACAACATGGGAAAGAGAGCATTGACCTTCAAGCAAGCCAATCTCCCTGTCTCACTTCAGTGAGTCAGCTTTCCACCCCATGTAAACAAGGCTGTGGTGAGGCTATTACTTAAAAAAAACTCTGCCCTAACCCACCATGCTAGAGAATTGCAGGCCAGTCTTCAATATTCCCTTCCTGAGCAAGATTCTAGAGTGTGTGGCAGCCTCTTAACTCCAAGGATTCCTCAGTGAAATGGAGCGTCTAGGTCCACTTCAATCTGGCTTCAGGCCTGGCTATGAGACAGAGACAGCTTTGGTCACCTTGGTGGATGACCTACATGAGGAACTGGACAGAGGGTGTATGTCCCTGTAAGTCTTGCAGGACCTCTCAGCGGCTTTCAATACCATTGACCATGGTATCCTTCTGAACCATCTTTCTGGGACCGTTTTACAATGGTTGCATTCCTTCCACGAGGGAACCATTTTACAACGGTTGCACTCCTTCCATGTGTGTGTCTGTGTCTGTGTCTGAAATTAGAAGCCCTTTCCAGGAACAGATAGAGTCCTGGAGAGGGCTTCTATACCTTTCATGCTTGTCTAAAAGAGGGAATATCAGTTGGCTTTGTTTGTTACCTTGGTGTGTTTCAAGCAACACCTGCTGATATTCTGCTTTGTACACAAACATTAAAGAGAGAGGAACCCCCTCCAGTTTTCACTCTGGCAATCCTATAATACCCAGGATGTCTGCCAAATCATGCCCGCTTCAGAGGAGGGCAGATTCCAAACTCACCATAAAGCCTCATTGTCAGCTTCTAAACCCACCATAAAGCCTCATTGTCATGCTCGTTGCCCCACGGCATCGGGTGCCTGCCAAATGGCATCACCCTCAAGTGGTAACGTGTCAGTCATGCAGGCAGGTCAGCCTCCGCATTGCCTCATTCCACTAGGTATTCCTGGTAGGAATGGCAGCACACACACACACACACACACACACACACACACACACACCCTTGTAAAGCTCTCCTGTCTTTAAACTGCTTGAAGGGCAGGAGAAATCCAGTGGGTTTAGCTTTTTCCTCCACCTGGCAGTCTCCCTACCAGAAATAACTTTCCTGGTTAATATCTGCCCATCACTTAAGCAACTGGAGGCATAAGAACTCATCAGGAAAGAAAGTGGACTAAAGAGAGGGAAAGAAAAAATACATGTGTATGCATGAAAGAGTGAATAAGAAAGGGAAAGCAGGTACAGTCAGCCCTCCACATATGCTAGTGTTAGGGGCACAGGACCACCATAAAAATGGGAAAATCACAAATATCAATATGTGTGTGTGTGAGAGAGAGAGAGAGAGAGAAAGAAGGAGGCTGAGGCACGGTGGGAGAAATGGGTACCCAGGGTCTAAACAGATTAGGGAAAGGAGAGGGAAAGGGAGTGGATCGGCGTGGTGGACCTAGACTTCCCCTCTCTTGCCCATCTTCTTCCTTGGGTTGTCTGAGGCATCAGTTTGCTGAGAAATTGGGCTGTGGAGCCATCCTTAGCTGGCCAGGCAGGGTCTGGTAGAGGAGGGGAGGACCAGAGGTGGGTTTTTGAAGGGTTGCGCGGCCTGATCAGAACCGCCGAGAGGGAAGGTTCACTCGGAAAGAAGCACCTGAGGTGGGGGGGCAGGGGGTGGAGAAACTCACAAACAATCATATCTGTGAAAGCAAAACCCACAAATGTGGAGAGCTGACTATATAGGCGTACGTCAAAGAAAACTCTGGGAAGGAGTGAGAAAGAATGTGTGAGCGAGAGAGGTGGCAGATTGTGGTTCCAGACTGGAAACTGAATAGGGACCCTGTGTGTGTACGAAAGAGAAAGATATTAAGAGGGGAGAGAGATTATGAAAAGGAACCTGTGTGTGGAAGAGTGAGAGACAACATATAAGTGTGCAAGAACACATGCGTGTGTGCGTTCTAAAGAGAAAGGAGGACCTTTCACACTATGCGATTGTAGCCCACTTTAACTGCCACAACAACTTCCTGTGGAATCCTGGGATTTGCAGTCTACAAACTGGTGCTAAAACTTCTCCACCAGAGAGTCCTAGTGCCTCACCAAACTGCAAATCCCAGGATTCCACAGAAAGCTGCCATGGCAGTTATAGGGGAGTCATTGTGCTATCCTTGTGTAGTATGAAAGGGCCCCAAGAATGTCTCTGTGTGCCTGGGGTGTGTGTGTGTGAGAGTTAAGCGCATGGAAACAGAACAATTCCCCAGCGCATTTACCTTGTAGGCCTCGCGAGCAATGGCATCATTTCCATCCCCACGTTGCCAGGGAAGCCGCCGGTCAGGAAAGCGGGAACTCTGCAGGCTCGCCCCAAAGAGGTCGATGTAGAAGAAGGCATACTCGCCAGTGGTGAGCCCCTCATGGTGCGCATGGACCATAAGCTCATGGAAAATCTCAGGGGCACAGCAGACGTACACGACTGAAAGGCAAAGGAAGGGAGTCCATGAACAGAGGAGCCATTTTGATCTGCCGAGGCGTTTTGGAGAGGCAGGAAACTTGTGTGGTAGCACTCCCCTTTGTGCTAAAAAGTAGAACAAGCCACAATTTGTCATGCTCAAGTGGGAAAACTTTGGCCCTCTAAATATCTGACCTACAACTCCCAGGCAGCCTTGCATAATCTGGCCAAAACTGAGAGATTTGTTGAAACCGTAGTCCAAAACACTGGGAGCAGGGAATCATCCCCATCCCCAACCTTACTACAGCCTGAAGTGGACTGATTAAGTTGTCTAGTCTTTGTTTAAATACTAAATTTATATAGCATTTCCACCCTCCCCAAAAGTATTTCAAGGTGGTTTATGATGATAAACGCAAAACAATGTAACGTAGAACCCAAGTAGGAAACACCAATATGGCAAAAAGCATTTTTAGATTGTCACATCAACAATTGTTTTTCCCATGTGAGGTAGAAGAACCAACATTAAATCCTGCCGCTCCATCTCCACAGCCAGTGGTGCCTTAAATCCGAGGCTCCTCCAGACAAGGATAAACGTGCAAGGATGCTGAAGTATATTTGTTGTTGTAGCTCTCAGTTCTTTAAAAAACATAGTTCACTTTAGTCAACAAAAGCCATTTCTGCACTAGACTGTTATAGTGCTATTATTCCACTTTCAACATCCTATGGAATCCTGGGGTTTGCAGTTTAGGGACTGTAGATTGTAATGGTAAAATCCATTGGATTGTAATTCAGATGTACTTCAGTCACCCGGAAATCAGATTCCAGAGGAGGAAAGGAGTGTGATGGCTCTTGTAATATAGGGGGTGGGGAATTGTGGAGGGCTGTAGGGCATTGTCCCCTCTCCTTATCAGCCACACTATTCTTCTTGAAAGTGATGTTACATCACCTCTGGTTCTAGAAATTACTCAAAATACAGCCGGTGTTTTTGCATTGGGGAGGTTGGGGGGGCAAGTGGACTTAAACCATCATATGTTGGTGGCAAATTGGGTGGGATTTTTGTTTATTGAGCCAGAAAAAGAAATAAAAAATGGGGGGCTGGGGGTTTAGGCACTTGTTAATAGAATACAGGATGTGGCCCCAGGGGCCACGTGCAACCACAGATTGTACTCACACACTCCAAGTGCCCAATTTGGCTGGGCAGTCCTGACTACTCCTCTGCCATCCCACTTTTCCAGATGCTTTTAAAATGTCTTGGTTTCATGAAGCTGGTAAATGGTGAATGAAAGACAAGTTCTAACATGTGATCTAGCTGTAAAATGCAGTACAATGATAAAGCTTAGATATGAGATACTGAAAATGAAATCCAAATCAGAGTGGAAGTATCAAGAATACGTCAGCAGAAATAACACTGAAAATTAATTGTTTTATTTGTGAATTTTTAATAAAAGGATTATAAAAAAAAAGTCTCGGTTTCTCTTTCTTACTCCCATTTCCCCACTTTGTCATCATCTCAGTTGCTGCAAGCAGAGTTCAAAGATGCTGAAATAGTCTGCACTTAATTAATTCAGCAGCGAGGAGCAGAGAAAAGCAAATTGCAGCTGTTTGCTTTTTGCCAGTAGGCTTAGGCAAAAGCAAACCTCTGAAGCTTCTCCTAGCTCCTGTGTTTTCCTCCCTTAATACCTTTTGGCAGCTTCATCACACACTGATATTGCTTGGCTACACGTCACCCTTTTTTTTATCAGCGAAATGTCTGAGGCTACGGTTGCACCTTCTCCATCCCTGTGTGTCGTGGGCACTGTCAGATTTTTAGACTTAACCTCAAAACTGGGCACTTTTTTAATGGTGCTTGAGACAACTTCACTTACTTTAAAACGCAGTCTGCTCACCCTGCTCTTGTATTGGCACGCCTCTCCTGCTCCCTGTCCTCTTGCTGAGAGGGTACATTGGAATTTGCCTCAAAGTCCTGCCTTGATGACTCCCACTGAGAAGAGGAAGTAGGGGGCACAACCCTGGCGAGCAACAGGAAAAGCCAAAACACGGCCTTTGACAACAGCCAAGAGCTACCAAGAAACTGCCCTCCAAGCTTGCAAAACGGAGCAAGGAGTGGAGTCATTAGCACAACTCCTGAAGGAAAACATCCATATATATCAAGGAAAGATGCCCCCTCCAGGAATGCACAGGGCTATTCCTCACACAACAACACACGGACATCTGGCTGTTGCTGTCTTTTTAACTTGGCACACTTCGCTAAGTCTTGTGTTTTCCTGGAAGGGATGCTGAAGCACGTGTGTCCTCTGAACCCAACAATCTGCTCTCCCTGCCTCCCTTTCACCCCGTTGCCTTTCCCTTACTTTATCTCTCCCGCGGGTAAAGTTTTATATCTGTAACTTCATTGGGGCAGAGTATCTTTGCAAACAGAAGCAGAGGGCACATCCCACTCTGCTGGGCTTTCTTGTGCACTGAAGAACTGGGGATTGTGTTGTTGTGAAAGAAGACGTAGATGCATGCAAACAGATTATTACCCATTGCAATCTCCAACGTTCTCCCAGTATCACGAGTTCAAATCTCCTCCGGGATCTTTGTGTACACTTTTCCCTAGATTCCTTCCTTGGTGAATCAGAAAGACAAGAAGCATTCCCCATCCTCACCCCCTCCCCTGTCTGTGCACATACACCAGAGTTGGGCTCTGCACATCCAGGTCCACCGCCAAATTCTCTCTGCTGGGACCCATTAAAGCACCGCCAAAAGGTTGCGAAACTAAGGCCCAGCTCCATCGGCTTCCTTTCCCATTCTTTAGTAATTAGCCTTAACTGTCTCTTGTGACCCAGAATGAAGGAATCCGGTGCTTCCATCCCCCGCTTGCCGCCCGTCAGGCCCAGGCGAGAGCCAAACGCAAGCCACGGGGGTCGGAGTCAAGCAAACGGAGGCAGGAGGCCTAAGAATAACTGTGGCTCTCAGCAGAGCCAACCCTAGCAATGGGCAGGAGGAGGCAGGTGACTCCAGTGGCAGACGGTAGGGGGCAAGGGACAGCCACCCCCGACCACTGTCTTCCATGAAGGAGTCTGCTACGCTCCTGAAACTGGCCCGTTGCAGGGGAAGGCACTGTCCCCTCGTAAGTCTTGACACAAGACTCACTTGCCAGACAAGATGGGCAGGGAGCTTGGCGGGAATTAGGTAGGTTGGACCTAAAGCAGCATGTCTTGGGGCCTCCCTCCCTCAATAAAAATTGGTACCACACTCTGAGAACCAGGGTGTTGTAGCAGTTTGAGTGTTGAGCTAGGATTCTGGGAGACCAGGATTCGAATCCCCGCTCAGCCGTGGAAACCTTGGGCAAGTCACACTCTCTGCCTCAGAGGAAGGCGGGGCAAAACCCCCTCTAAACAAATCTTGCCAAGAAAACGCCAGAGTCCCCATAAGTTGGGAACAACTGGAAGGCATGCAATGATATTTTCTCCTCTTCTCTCTGCTTCTCACCGAACCTAATCTAGTCCTGTTGAGTTTGCAGCACACAAGGGCCCTTTCCACACGGGGGACGGGGAAACGGGGCAGCACACGCAGGGACGGATCTTACCTGAAAACGGGTTGCTCCGTCCCTGCGGGGAGCGCGTGTTCGCCGCTCCACACGCTGGCGAATTTCGGCGGCGTTCGGCGGCGCCCAAAATGGCGGCTGGCGACTTCCGGCGGCGCTCCACCAATCAGGGCAGCGAGCCAGCTGGAAGCCCGCCCCCAGGCAGCTCTGCAGGGACGCGCTAGTGTGTCCCTGCAGTTTCAAATGGGGCGCGGCAACGGGTTAGCGCGCTCGCGTTTTTTAAAAACCACATAAAATGTGGTTTTTAAAAAACGTGCCGCGCCACCCCTTGCGGCCGCGCTAGGGCGGTTTAAGGTGTGGAACCTCCACTTTTCAAACCGCTCTAGCGCGCCCCACGGTGTGGACGACCTCCGGATGAGGTCGCCCTAAGCCGTTTTTTTTACCCCGTGTGGAAAGGGCCAAGGTTCCAGAAAGAACCTCGCCCTAACTTTGGACCTTGGGTCATCAGAGTAAAAAGGGGAGATGGCTCCTGTATCTTTAATTGTTGTGCAGTAGAGGGAGTTCACCAGGTGTGTCTTGTTATGCAACCAGGTAACAATCAATCTCTGCTGAATTTCCCTTTTCTATGTAACTCTTAAAGGTACGCCCTCTGGAACACTTATTTGGACCCATCACTGATTTCCTCTCTCTTGGCATATCCTACCTCACAGGCATATTGTGGAGATAAAGTTGACAAGGGGACAACCATATATGCCAACATGAGCTCCTTGGAGGAAAAATAGGATATCAATAGAACAAATACATAGAATCATAGAGTTGGAAGAGACCCCGGGGGCCATCGAGTCCAACCCCCTGCTATGCAGGAACACCCATAAAAGCATTCCCAACAGATGGCCATCCAACCTCTGCTTAAAAAGCTCCAAAGAAGGAGACTCCACCACACTCCATGGAGGCAGCATATTCCACTGCCAGACAGCTCTGACCATCAGGAAGTTCTTCCTGAGGTTCAAGTGGAATCTCCTTAAATTAAATTAAATTAAATTAAATTAATACTGTTTTAAAAGGCTCTTGAGCTGCCTAGCTTCTCATTGCAACCTTCTCTCCATCAGCCTTGGTGAACCAGAGGCCCTTCCTCCAATGTCAGAGAAGAACCTCCATCATCCCCATCCAGTATGGACCAGGAGGATGGGAGTCTTGCTTGGCAGGCAAGGACTGGTGTGGCAAAGGCTGTTCTGCAAAATATGTTGCTCTTCAACTTTCCCTTCTTCAGCCTCTGCAAACAATCAAAATTTCATCACATTGTGTACCAACTAATTCAATCATTCATTAGACAGGGATACGGAAGCCAAGTTCAGAAATTGTTTTTAGACTACAACTCCCAGAATCCTTCAGCCAAAGACAAGGCTGGTTGGAGGATCTGAAGGCGGGTATTGCTCCAAAAAGTCACTTTTCTGAGCTCTGCACAAAAAGAATTATCTAGCCCTTGAGGCTACCCTGTTGTGTCTCTGTTTGAGTCTTGGCTCCAGTTCACTTCTGCTCAGCCCCATGAGCCTTCCCTGAATGGATGGAGCAACTTGCTCCAGGTACAAAAGGTCCCCAAGTTCAATGCTTTCCTTCTCCAAATGGAAGAATCAGATTGCACAACAGGGGAAAGACCTCCATTTGAGACTCTCAGAGCTGCTGCCCATCAGAATATGCAATATTATTAAAGAAAAACAATTGAATCTTGCTCTATTTGGTTACGGCAGTGAGAATAAATTTCGCAAAAATTTGGAAAACAAGAAACATGCCAGACATAGACCAATGGTTATCAAAAATAAGAGAATTGAAAGAATATGACTTACTCACTCATTATATAAATGGGAAACAAATTGACCAAGTGGAAAAAGATTGAGAATCTGTGATAACATATACAAATAAGAGATGGGGTATTAAGATATGAGATAAAGGAAATAATATAGGAAAATGTATATTCTAATTATTAGTATACATAACATTAATTTTAGATGTTGGACATATGTATTATGTATGGAGAATTTAAAGATAAATACCGGTAGAACTGAATTACGATATTAACTTTTCTTTACACTCGGTAAATAATGTTTAGATAATCAAATAAGAAATGTTATGTAAAGAACCACAAGCGAAAGGAAAGAGTGAACTCAAATTATTGAATGTATTCAAACTGAAGATAATAGGGAGTTTCAAATATTTATTTATTTATTTATATATATATATATATATATATATATCTATATAGCGAGTAAACAGTGTTCCAGATCAATGGCAAAAGGAAGCCGATAACTACTTTTCTTTAAATGTTTTTATTCTTAATTCAACATTTATATATGTTTTTCTTTCCTTTATTGATTGGACAGTTCTGTATTATAATAGTACTAGATTAGTTTTCAGTATCTGTTCTGTTTTTCTCTTTTGAATTTTTTCTTTTACCCGTATGTGTTTTTTCAATAATGTTCTAAATGTTTTTTAATAAAAAGATAATTAAAAAAAAGAATATGCAATATTAAACAAGCCCTCGGCTGGATCTTTGCATAATGAACCTTTTTGGGTCAAAGACTAGAGCATGCCTTCAAGTTTTGCAGCCATAACTAAGGCGAAAAAAATGGGGAAGTGTGTCCATTATCAGAACCTTGAGAAAGTAAATCTGCCGTGAAGAATCCACCCAAGCAGGGTGATAGCCTCTCGGTTGCTCACCTGGGGCAAGGTGAGACTGGCCCTAGGTGACCAGAGAAATTTGTAAAATGCAACAGAGTTCTCTCTTCCTTGCTCTTCCTTCCTCCTTTTCTTTCCACACATCACAAAATGACAAATTACTCAGGAAGATTATTTCCAAGGTGTGGCTAATTCCTCCTCTGGGGAGGTAAGACAGAGTGACCATGATAAAAACCTAGCAACCCGCCCTTTCTTTCCTCTTGCTTGCCCAGCAATGCTGAACGCCCCCACCCGCCACTTGGCAGAAAACTAGGGCAGAAAGGAGAGTTACGGCCCAGGCATGTCATGCAATGAGCGGAGGAGAATTTCTGTCTCTGCAGAAGATGCGATTCAGAAGGTTCCTTTTTTTCCCCTTCAGCCTCCGTGACCAGCAGCAATTGCAACAAAAACATGTAAGGTCTGTTTCCTACCCAGATATTAAAGCAGGAGGAGTTCATCATCTTGGCCTCTGGTCTCTCCCACACATCACAATCCTGCACATTCACACTACACAGTTCAAGGCCACTTTCCTCCCATTTCTCATGGGATGGCTTTGTCCTACCGACTCCTGGGACCTGTAGTTTCACCAGGTCCTTAGCACTCTGTACTGGAGAGTTCTAGTGCTTACCCAAACTACGAATCTTAAGATTCTGTAGGATGGAGCAATCACAGCTGAAGTGGTATCCAAGTATTGGGTAATGATGTGATTGGAAAGACACCTAGATCTTAGGCTCATCCAAGAAAATTCATAGGCATGAGGTGCAACACAGTGTTTCAGTTGGTCTGTGGAATTCACTGCCACCAGATAGAGGGATAAGCTCTGCTCATTTTTCAAAAGGGGAAGGGTGTGTCTTAAAACAATACATCCAGGAGTAGAAATTTACTTACCGGAGTGCCTGCAAAGACTACAGAATCATAGAGCTGGAAGAGACCCCAGGGCCATCCAGTAAAAGTCCCCTGTCATGCAGGAATATACAACCAAACCACCACCAACAAATGGCCATCCAGCCTCTGTTTAAAAACCTCCAAAGAAAGAGTCTCCACCACACTCCAAGGCAGCCAAGTATTCTACTATCGAACTGCTCTTACTGTCAGGAAGTTCTTCCTAATATTTAGATGGAATCCTTCTTCCTGAAATTCGAAGCCATTGCTCCATGTTCTAGTCTCTGGAGCAGCAGAAAACAAGTTTGCTTCATCTACCATATGATATCCCCTCAACTATTTAAACATGGCTACCAAATCTTAACCTTCTCTCCTCCAGGATAAACGTCCCCAGCAGGTCATTGCTTGAGGTCAAGGGGAGAATTTTGTGCCATTGGACTACAACATCTAGCAGCCCCAAGGAGCAAAATCAAACCAAAGAATACTGTGAGTTGTAGTTCAACAATATCTGCAGGACCACAGGATTCCCATCCTTGGCATGGCCTCAAGATTATGAGTGCCTGCAAATAAATATTTTAAAAACATAAGATGCCCTGCAAATCTATTAGAATGATAAATTTGGAGGGGCAATGCTATGGGGACCCTTAAGTTAAGTCACAGTGCAGGATTTCCAAATGTCTTAATCTTGTGGTACCTCAAGTTTTGGGGTCTGATCCAGCAGGCTTTTCTTATGTCCTAAAGCTGACCAACAATCTTCTCCCAGGTACAGAGCAGCCCCATTCAGGACAAGGCAGTTGAGCTCGGCTCACTGAACTCACCGCAATTACATACCTTCCGGCTCTCTCTGTTTGGCAGGGACAGTCCTGATTAATCTTCTATCATCCCACTTTTCAGCTGCTTTTAAAACGTCCCTGTTTCTCTCTCCTCCCCCCGCTTCGTCCTTTGTCCTCAGTTTACTTCAGTTGCTGCAAATGGGGGTCGAAACGCAAACATACCTTGCACTCGATTAACTCAGCAGAGGGATAAGGGGAGAAGAAAGGAGAGGAAAGAGCAGAATCTTGCCTTTCCCCGTAGGCCTAGGCCAGAGCAAACCACTGCAGCCTCGCCTGGCTTGTCCATTCTTTCTCATTAATCACCTTTACCATTTTGACAATCTGACACTGCTTAGCCAAACTCATCCCAGTTTTTATCCATTGAAAGCCAGTGTGGTGTAGTGGATGAGTGTGGATTACGATCCCGGAGGCCAGGTCCATTTCCATGCTCAGCCATGGAAACCCACTGAGTGACCTTGGACACATCACACACTCTCTGCCCCAGAAAACCCCGTGATAGGTTTGCCTCAGGGCCACCATAAGTCAGAAGTGACTTGGAGGCACACAACTACAACAATAATCCCATTAACAGGCACAGGAGCATTGCTACGGAAAAAACTGGCAACTCAAAGCCTCACGCCAGACAGGAGCATCCACTCCAGGGGTGTAAGAAAGCCTAGGCTGGTCGCTTTCACTAAGTCACCCTCCACGAGGCCTCTGGCCAAGAGATTTCCTGTTATTTTCCTGCCGCGTGTCCTTCCCCACCGGCTGCCGGGTCAAGGGACGCGTTCTGTCCACTGGGTGGGGTCACGGCACGCTTGGCCCCCCTGAGCCAGCGTTTTCCTGTTTTGCTGACTCGCCACTTCCTCCTCCTCCTCCTCCTGCTGGAGGGAATTTCAGCCAGTGATTTACTGGATGGTCAGGGATGGATCACCTCACTCTGTAGCAGCCATCTTCCAGTGCCTCACCTTCACCAAAGAACTCAGGGACCCACTAACACCAACACTCCAAGAATCACAGGAACCACCACTATCGATTGCCCATCCCACCACCTGCTATTAGAAAATGCAGACTCTCTGCTTTCTCTATTGCATCCATTTATTCCAAAGTCACTCATTCAGTTGAAATGCCCGAAAGATCAATGTAGGAAGCTCCATCCAGCTCAGTGCTGCTCCAGTTCAGCAGTCTGCATACCCTTCAGCATTCCACAGATTGAGGCCGAGGATACGTGCAGCCAAGCAATATCAGAGAGAGGGCAAGAGGGCAGGAGTAACTAACAAGGAAGAACATACACAAGTAAGGAGAGGCTGCTGCAGTTTGCTTCTGCCTGAGCTTACTGGGAAAGGCAACACTCCACTCCTTCCCTTCCTTCTCCCCCTTGTTGAGTCATAAGCCATTTCTGCACTAGACTGTTATGGTGCTCCTATTCCACTTTCAACATCCTATGGAATCCTGGGCTTTGCAGTTTAAGGAGGGGCCTTGCAAACCCCAGGATTCCATAGGATGATGAAAGTGGAACAATAGCACTATAACAGTCTAGTGCAGAAATGGCCATAGAATCAGAGAGCTGGAAGAGACCAAGGGCCAAGAGGCCAAGGGCCAACCCCATTCTGCCACGCAAGAATACACTATTAAAGCACTCCTGACAGATGGACATCCAGCCTTTGCTTAAAAGCCTCCAAAGAAGGAGACTTCACCGCACAGTATTCCACTATTGAAATATTCTGTCTTTAAAAAAAAATCCACTTTTTAGAAAGGAGAATGACATTTTGTGCACAGAATATTCCTGCAGGGAAAATAACTTTTGTGCACAGAAAACAACATTTTCTACACATGAAACTTGTCTTCTGTCGCTTTCTGTGCACAAAAAAAGTGCCTTTTTTTTTTTCACAGAATGAATCTTGAACTGTGACAACTCTTGTCTGCCTAGTTGTCTCCTCAATAGGGTTTCCTGGCATTCAAGAAATCAATTTTTCAGCTATTTAAAAATATTTAGAATATATTTTTAAATATTCTTTCCATTCCTACAAGCTCCAGGATTCCATAGGATGTTGCCATAGCAGTTAAAGTGGAATAGTTGCATTGTATGAATGGATTATTGCCTAGAGAGTCCAGAGACTGTATGCAAGGCATGTATACCCCCCGCCACCACAGTCAAGCTATGATTTCTCACCTAGACTCCCGTTCCTTTCCATCTTGCCCTCAAACTGCAATTTGAGCCACTCCATTTTGATCTTCTTCTTCAGGACCAGTAAATATCACCCCTTCCACCCAAAATCTCTCTCTGTTCAACCTTTCTTGTCTTTTTCTTCATTAGCCTTCTATGGTTTGTGAGATTGCTTGATTTCTCGTGTATTAATTTCCAATAAAACAGTCTTTTAACTTTTAACTGGAGTCCTCTCTATAGTCAGTACAGGTATGCACAAGTGAAAAGACCCTGGCATTACCCTCCTCTCACAGACCTCCTTTGTGCTAATAATTCCCCAAATCCAAAGGAGATGCTGGCACCGCTCATGGACCTCGAGGTCCCCCATCAGGGGGAACCTTCCCTCTTGGCAGCTCTGATCAGGCCGTGCAGCCCTCTAGAAACCCACCCCTGGTCCTCTTCGTCCTTCACCAGCCACTGCCAACTCAATTTCTCAGCACCACAAACCCTCTCCCAATGTCCCCCTTACACCCAAGGAAGGATATGGGCGAGAGAGAAGACGTCTAAGGGCCACCATGCCGATCCACCCCTTTTTCCTCTCCTTTCCCTGACCTGGTTTGGACCCTGGGTGCCCACTCTCCCCACCATTCCCTCAGTCCCATTCCCACAAACACGCATGCATACATTTTGATGTTTGCAATTTTTTCACTTTCCACTTTTACGCCCATAACCCTACCAAATGTGGAGGGCTGACTGTATGCGGCAGTGCCTGTGAGTGAACCGGAGGCCTTTTGCTTGTCCAGCAGATGCTCTCCCACAATTCTGTATCATTCCCTTAAAAATAAATAAGGTTCCAGCCACTGTGGTTGTGAATGAAATGCTGATTTAAAGAGGAACAAAGTAAGAGTGGCTTATATCAAGCCACCTCCTTCTCCTGGGCCATTTCCACACTAGCCTGTTATAGCGCGATGATTCCACTTTCAACATCCTCTGGAATCCTGGGGTTTGCAGTTTCAGCCCCTCCCAAAACTGCAAACCTCAGGATTCCAGAGGATGTTGAAAGTGGAATCATTGCGCTGTAACAGGCTAGTGCGGAAATGGCCCTGGTCCTCAGCAAGCAATACTCAGAGGTAGACTGCCTCTGAACTGGGAGGTTGCATTTCCCAATTACGATGGCCGTTCAGACCAGCAGACCAGCTGCAATTGGAGCAAAGTCCTAACCAGGCCAGCATTCTCCTTCCCCACCCTGAAGCACACAGGGACGCCTGCAAGGACATTACGGCAATAACTTTTCCTCACAGTTGCTTTGCAATAACTGGTGTGTTGAGGTAGATTGCCTTTGAACACAGGCTTTTGTTATTAATTCTTTTGATAAATACTACAAGAGGGGAACAAAGAGAATCAGAGCACAAGCCAATTACATCAGAGGCCAGGCGGCCATCTTATAAGATGTTGCTGTTGTAAGATTTTTTCTCTTAACTAGGAATTGGACGAGATCAATGGCTCTTAACCTTTACTGGGGACCTCTATAAATATAATTTGTTGCCAGGGGCCCCTGTGACTCAGCTCCCAATTTAAATGTAATGTTTGATGCGCTTTATGGTTTTAAATCTTGAGTTAAGTCCTGGGGGGACTGTGGCAACAAAAGATATTTAAAGGGGTCCGTGGTAAAGAAAAGGTTAAGAAGCACTGGTTTAGTCTTTTGTTATTATGTCTTAGTTTTAGTTTAATTTGGTTTAGCTTATATATGCATATTGTTTATGTATAGTTTGTCTCCTTTTCTTTTGTTCTCCTATATCTCCCCTCTCCCCTTGAAGCTGTGAATTAGTATGTTTGTCTCTCTGCACCAAAATTAATAAATATTGAATCAGGAATGATTGATGACCAGCCCAGGGGTCCCAGCAGCCCTACCAAAGTTGGAAGCTCTGTGATGGTATGAGAAACTCTGGGAACGTTCTTGGCGGGACGTGGAGCAGCCCCAGAAATAGCAGCCACCCAGACGACAACAAAAACCCACGCCAGACTGAGAAAACAATTCCAGGCAAGATAGGGAGGTTGGGTGAAAAGTGAACTACGCAACAGAGGGGAAGGTTGGGGTGAAAAACAGTCCTTCTCTCCTGGGATCCCTTCCCATTTTTATCATGGGGAGAATAACTCTCCAAAAAGAGGGTAACAACCATGGGGAGAAAGGTGGCAAGGTGATGGTGTTCCACAGGGGTGTAGCTGGGGGGAGCAACATGAAGGCACTGACCCCCAATAAGAATTCTGTCCTTCCAAAGTTGACCCTAAAGGCATCAGATCCTGTCTGATCTTGGAAGCTGAGCAGGGCCAGCCCTGGGTAGTACTTGGGTGGGAAACCAACAAGGAATAACATGCTGTAGGCTCCGTTTCAGAGAAAGGTACTGGCAAAACCTCCTTTGAATATTCATTGCCCGAGAAACCCCTATGAAATTCATGGGATCACCATAAGTTGACAGAAGACTTAAAGATACATACATACGCACACACAAAATGAATTTTCCTTCATTCTCCAAATTTCTCGCATTGCAGAGATTGATAGGTTGAAGACTGTTCACACCTAGAACTCTTCTGCTTGCTGTGTTCACATTCCTGGGTAATGTTGTCTGCCCTTTTTCTCTGGATGCCTGAACTGGATTTCTCAACACTCAACTGAAATGTTCAGTTACCACAAGGCTGGGAATGTGGGGACTGAAGGAAAATTTGAGGAGGACGCCCTCATTCTGCCTGCCTCCCCTGTAGCAATACCCCTGTTGTTCAGTCTCCACAGATGAAAACAAAGCAGACCAAGTCTCAGTGTGCCAAAAAATAAATATATTTAATGTTGATAAACTAGAAGAAACCTTCTGTCTCAGAGCTCAATTTCTTCTAACTGAGCAAAATGAAGTTACAGTTCAAAACCAACATGCTGAGTCAGAGCAAAGTTACTTTACTGGCATTGGTAACCAACTATTGTTTGAGTAACAAGGATGTCCACAATCTTTTCAGATAAGTGCACTCCTGAGGCCCATGCACGTTACACATTTATAGCCCTATGATCCCACTTGAACTGCCACAGCTGCGCTTTAGGGAATCCTCGAGTTTGTAGTCTGGTGGGGCACTAAAGCTCTCTGGCAGAGAATTCTAAGTACTACCCCGTAAACTGCTGATCCTAGGACTCCACAGGATGGAATCACAGCAGTCAATGTGGAATCACAACACCATAACTGAAGTGTGAAAGGCTTTCTGGTGAACCCAAAATTTATGCATTTCAGAGGTCTACATCCACTCGCTGTTCATCCAGAGTCCTAGAGTCGGAAGAGACCACACGGGCCAGCATGTCCAACCCCATTCTGCCATGCAGGAATACACCATCAAAGCATTCCCAACAGACGCCCATCCAGCCTCTGTTTAAAAACCTCAAAAAAGGAGACTCCACCATACTCCCGGGCAAGTGTATTCCACTGTCAAACTGCTCTTAATATCAGGAAGTTCTTCCTAATGTTTAGATGGAATCCTTTTTCAATAAATTGCATCCTGCTTTCCATCTTATCTTCCCTACACTAAGCACACATCACCAACTTTTTCATCCACTCATCAGGGCCGTAAGGAAAAGTGAGCCAATTGCTTCAGCGATGGAAGCTGGAAGCAGACCCTCCAACCTTTCACAGATCATCAAAACATTCCTAACAGATGGCCATCCTGCCTCTGTTTAAAAACCTCTGAAGAAGGAGACTCCGCCACACTCCATTGAAGCAGCAGTGGATTCCACTGTCAGACTGCTCCTATTGTCAGGAAGTTCTTCTTAATGTTTGGATGGAATTTTTCTTCCAGAAGTTTGAAGCCATTGCTCCATTGTGTCCTGGGCTATTTCCGCACTAGACAGTTATAGTGCTATTATTCCACTTTCAACATCCTATGGAATCCTGAAGTTTGCAGTTTAGGGAAGGACCTCAAAGGCCCGTCCCTAAATTGCAAATCCCAGGATTCCATAGGATGTTGAAAGTGGAATAATAACACTATAACAGTCTAGTGCAGAAATGGCCCTAGTCTCTGGAGCAGCAGAAAACAGGCTTGCTCCATCCTGCATATGACCTCTCTTCAAATATTTAAACATAGCTATCACGTCACCTCTTAACCTTCTCTTCTCCAGGCTAACCATACCGAGCTCTCTAAGCCACTCTTCAAAGGGCTTCATGGTTTCCAGACCTTCTACCATTTTGGTCGCTGTCCTCTGGACACATTTCAGCTTGTCAATATTCCTGTCAATGAAAATTGGGCCACGTGTGGCCAAGCCATATCAGAGCATGGTCAAGGTGGCAAAAGTCATGAATAGAGAAGAACACACAAATTAGGAGACGCTGCCGCAGTCTGCTTTTGCCCGAGCCTGCAGGGAAGGGCAAGACTTCACCCTCTTCTCTTCCTCTCTGTGGACTTAATTAAGTGCAAACTATTTTTGACAGTTGGAACTCAGTTTTCATCCATTAAATTGAGCTGACAACAAAGGGGGGAAATGGGTGGAGGACAGAGGGAAACTGGGGCATTAAAAATTACTGCTTATTATTTCCTTTTATGGGAGGGGGCAGCAAGGGATTTGGGGAGAAAAGCACCTGGTACCCTTCTTGTGAGAGCCAGCACTGGTTTGATCTCTGCACTAGGACCTTGGAGACCAGGGTTCAATTTCTGCCCGGGAGTATGATGGAGTCTCCTCAGCCATGGAAACCTACTGGGTGATGGGATAGAATCGGAAAAAGCCTGAAGACACACAACAACAACAACAACAACAACAACAACAACAACAACAACAACAACCCTTCTTGCTCTGTGCCCTATAAGCTAAATGGCTGTTCTTCATATACGGTGGAAAACACTGCCACGCTGCTTTGGCCAAAGAGAAAATCCAACGGCCAATGCAGGTGGATTTTGTACATGGGAATGGGCAGCCATTTTGTTCTTTGCCTCAGGCAGCACAAATTCTTGGGCCATCCCCGCTGTTCACTGTGGGACTTCATGTTGTGGGCCAGGAACTTTCTGGGCTCAATCAAGCTGAACTGGGCCAAACTGCACATGCTCACAGTTATCTCTACTGCCTGCTATTTTTTTTATTTATTAATTTTAACACAAGCACAGTCTAATGCACAAAAAAACTAAAACTAAAACACAATACTACAACACTAAGCTAAAACACCGTACACTAACTAAAACACTAAACATTAACTTACTAATAGACAAAAAGACTCTACCCCTTCTAAGTTAAACTGTAACGAAGGAGGGGAAAGAAAAAAAATATTATTCTACCATCGTAGATCCACTAAAATTCCAAATAGCCATAACAACAGATTATGGTACCATTACATGTTGCAATTGCTCAAAAAGTTTAGAAATCGTTTCCAATGTTAAAAAAAAATAAAAAAAAATCTTCAATTGGCTTATCCTTCAAAACCCACATTAGTTTGGCCATTTGGACTAACTCAGCAATCTTAACAATCCATCCTTCCATTGTCGGGGCTCCAATCCGCTCCCAGGTCTGAGCAAACAATGTCTTTGCTGCTGTTATCATATCTCAAAGAAGCCCTCCATATTTGTTATCCAATTCTTTATCCATAACACCCAGCAAAAACATTTCTATGTGACTTTATACCATCCACTTTTAATTAACATGTAAAGCTTATGGCAGTAACTTTTCACCTTCTCACAAGCCCGCTATATATGGAAGAAGGAGCCTTCCTTATCCTAACATCCCCAAAATTGATTTGAAACATTCTTAGATATTTTTGACAGCTTGTTTTGAGTTAGATACCATCTACACATCATCTTATACACATTTTCTTTTAAATTACCAAGCAAGGTAAATTTCATATCTTTAGACCAAATTTTTCCCATGGATCCATTTGAACATTTTGCCCAAAATGTCAGGCCCACCTTATCACAAACTCTTTCACAGATTCTTCTTCTGTCTCTAGTTGCAAAAGGACTTTGTACACTTTCTGTTTAATTACATGGTCATCGTCTTTATACAACTCTAAATTAAACTCATTTTCTTCAATCTCTACAGCTAAATCTCTCTTATCTTGATTAAATCTATCTATGAGTCGCATAGCAAACTAATTAAGATCTTTGCCTGGCTTAAGAAGCATCTCACATGATTTGAACTCTCAGTTGTCTTCTTCAAAATACAAAAGGTCATAATAAAACCACCATCTCCAATTTTAACCCATTCTTTCCTTAAAATAGGCTTCCTGTGGTGATATGGGTAATATTATCTTAGGAAAATGTTTCGCCTAGTATGTACATCGAACTCACAGTAGGGCCTGTCTAATACTATGATTTTTAAATCCAATGTGTACTTTGTCACGCAGAAGATAACTATTCCACCCGCACCTTACATCAAGATCTTCAACTCCCAAGAATCTCTCATCTCCAAGCAATATCCATTTCTTCAACCATACAAAGTAACAAGCCTCATAATACTTTTTAATATTAGGAATTAGCATCATGCAATGTTTTAAATTTTATTCTGGGTTTCCTTGCCTGCCAAACAAATCTGGAAATTTCTTTCTGCCATTGCACAAAGGGTATTCCATTTCTCATGACAAGGATCCTTTGGAAATAGAATAAATATCTCAGTAAAATGTTTGCTTTTATTACTGCAGTTCTTCCCAAAAGGGATACATTTAACTTTCCCAATTGCTCTAAGACTTTTTTAATTTCTTTCCAGACATTTTCATAATCATACTGAAACAGTAGACTATTATTTTTCATAAAGGTAACTCCCAGATATTTAATCCTCTTTTTTAATACATTACCTGCTATTGTTAAGTGTTATTATTCACAAAGTACCTCAAATTGCTAGGCAGCCGCACAAAGGTTAAATCCCTCCCTGCAGGCTTAAGATCTAAAGATGATGAAAGGACAACTCAGGGAAGAAGAGACAGGAAAAAGGTCAAAATAACAGCAGGTCTGCAGCTCATCCTTGTCTCCCCAACAGATATCTAAATGGCAAGCTCCTAGGGGCAGAGACCTACCTTGCTTTCTCCGTGCAGTGCTATGTCCAGGGCTGACACTGTAAAAATCCAGGCTTTGTTCACTCTCATGCAGGGGTAGGCACAGCAACAGCCCTCCAAGGCCGTATTCCTGGCCCTTAACTCTTCCAGATTCCCTGGACTGACTTTTTTTTTCCCTGAGCAAAAAGGAGGATGAATCACCTCCCCAGAGGAACCCACAAGTGCCAAACCTTAAACAGATTGCAAAGTTGCCCAACACATACCATCCTAATTAGGCAGAGGCAGACTAGATTAATCCTCTGTTGTTGCATTTTTTTCGCTGCTTTTGAAATGTCCCAGTTTCTCTTTCCTCCTCCCCCTTCATCCTCAGCAAACTTCCATTGCCACAAACTGAGTTCAAAATGCAAAATAGTTTGCACTCAATTAATTCTGCAAACGGAGAGGAGCAGAGGAGAGGAATTTTGCCCTTCCCTGTAGACTCTGGCCAAAGCAAACTGCTGCAGCCTCTCCAACCTAGTGAATCCTTCTTCACTAATAACTTTTCCCATTGCAGCCACACTCTGAGGTTGCTTAGCTGCCAGTGTCCCAGTTTGTAACTGTGAAATGTTGGAGGGTATGTGCGTGGTTTAACAGCAAAAATGTCTAGTACAATCCCTCCACATTAGGGAGCTTTCCCAGTTGTAACGCAAAGGATCTAGGGATAGCTTTGTCTTAAATGGACCATTAAAGGCTATTAGCTTTGCAAAAGACCTGCTTAGAACTGATGGTTGGAATCCTACATCACCCTCTAAGTAATTTAATTTTATGCATACAGTTGGCCCTCCACACTTGCTAGGGTTAGGGATACAGGACCCCAGCAAAAGTGGAAAAATTGCAAATATCAAAATGTGTGTGTGTGTCTGTCTGTGGGAAGGGGGATGAGGCCTGGTGGGGAGAGGGGTCACCCAAAATCCAGACCAAGGAGAGGGAAAGGGGGGGCAGCATGGTGGCCCTACACTTTCTCCCTCTCACTCATCTCCTTTCTCGGGTGGGGGGAGCATCGGGGAAAAGTGTGCAGCGCTGAGAAATCGGGGTGTGAACCGTCCTTAGCTGGCCAGGCAGCAGCTGGCGGCAGAGGAGGCGGGCCAGATCCTTTTTAAAGGACTGCGTAGCCCGTCGGACCCAACATGAGGGAAGGAGAAAAAGAAGCAGAAAAGAAGCGCTTGAAGTGTGTGTTGAAGGGGGAACCGGGCTTAAAGAAACTCGCCAGTAATCAAATCTGTGAAAGCGAAACCCACAAATGTGGAGGGCTGACTGTATTTCAAAAGAAGTGGGTGTCTGTCCTCTTCTTGAGGGGAGGTTGGGGCGAGGGGTTGGCAAGCTGCGCAGCCCCTGAGAGGGTCCCCCAAGCAGGAAATTTGCCCACCCCAGCTCTAGCAATTTGTGGAGATGGATGAGGGAAAAGAGGGCAAGCAGCCCAGGCCAAGCCAGAGGAGGAATGCCTCATGTATCCAGCCAGCCGTTCCCTGCCAAATTCCCCAGCTCAAGGCTCCCCTCGTCACCTCCGACAGAGACAGCGGGGTGGAAGATTATCGGAGCCAAGCCCTTCCTCAAACACGGGCCTGTCCGCAACCCCAAACTCATTCCAAAACCCACACCCCCTGGCAGAGACGTCCCCGTTCCTCTCCCAGCTGCTATCAGACACAGGGCGGTTCACACCCATCCAAGGTCGAGACCCCGCTGGCCATTAAACCTCCATTTGCTCAGCTGACGAAGGGGAAGAAAGCCCGCAGGCCTCTGCCCCATGCAGCAGCTCCGTCTGCCATACCCAGAGGCTGCACGCTCCACGCAGGCCGCTATGGAGCGCTGCTCTCGACGCCATAACCGGGGCTCAAATGGGGAAGGAAAACTTTAGGACAGAGGCACATTCTCTCTTCCACACCTACTCCCATTAGGCCATGCTGCCACATTTTCCTAAATACATGACACCAGGCCATTTTCCTTTCCAAATAATTTCCAGCTACTTCAAGGGAGTGCGACCAAAGCAAACCCATCATTTCTGGGAGTAGCTTCGGTTTGTGGGTACAGGAGAATGAAACATTACCTCATACAGGTGGCTGTCCACATTTGCTGGGGTTAGGGGTGCAAGACCCCCACAAAAGTGGAAAGCTCACAAATATCTTACTGGATCTGTGGGAAGGGCACGGTGGGAGCAGCGGGTATTCAGGGTCCAAACCGAGTCAAACAAAGGAGAGGAAAGGTTGGCGTGGTGGCTCTATCCTTCCTTTCTCTCTTTCCCATCTCCTTCTTGAGCATGTAGGGGCATCGGGAGAGGGTTTGTGGTGCTGAGAAATCGGGCTGGAATCCGTCCTTAGCTGGTCGGGTAGCGGCGGCAAAGGAGGAGGGCCAGAAGTGGACTCGTAAAGGACCACGCAGCCTCATTGGAGCTGCGGAGAGGGAAGGACTGCCTGGGAAAGACACAGTTTGGGCAGGGGGAGAGACAGGGGTTAGAGAACTGACAAATAATCAAATCCATGAAAGTTAAACCCACAAATGTGGAGGGCTGACTGTGGCCATTTCCGCACTAGCCTGTTATTCCACTTTCAACCTCCAGCTGGCCCCTCCCGAAACTGCAAACCCCAGGATTCCAGAGGAGGTTGAAAGTGGAATCATCGCGCTATAACAGGCTAGTGCGGAAATGGCCTGTATTTTTATGTGATTTGAAGGTACTAGGGAGTGAAAAATTACCCCATAATTTATATTTAGGGGAGTCTGGAGGCTTTGGAGGTATCCCAGGGCTGGAAAAATGAGGACGGGGCCAACTCGCAGAACACACTGCCTCACCCGTGTCTTAAACCGAGACAGTCTGCTTAATTTGTTTGCATTCACACCTTTTGGAACAGGTGACAGAGTGATGCTAAGAGAGGGAATCTACACCACAAGAATGCCTACATTGGGCCAATTAAACTGTGGCCAAGTTTTTGAGATCTACAGATTTCTTCACTGGGTCACATGGTATAAAAAGATCAAAATCCTCCCACCCTGCTTTACCTTTCCTGTCTAATTTTTCGTTAACTCTCAATGAAAACAATCAGAGACGGCAAAAACCTTGCATGCATTCTTCTAGTTTTCTATCTGGCCAAATAAACATATTCCTGTAAGGTGGCCTTCCAGTCCAACCCCATTCTGCCTCGCAGGAATACACCATTAAAGCACTCCTGACAGATGGCCATCCAGCCTCTGTTTAAAAACCTCCAAAGAAGGAGACTCCAGCACACTTCCAGGCAGCAGTGGATTCCACGGTCAAACCACTCTTACCACCAGGAGGTTCTTCCTAATGCAATCTCTTTTCCTGAAGCTTGAAGCCATTGCTCTGTGTCCTAGTCTCTGGAGCAGCAGAAAACAAGCTCACTCCATCTTCTATATGACATCCCTTCAAATGTTTAAATGTGGCTATCATGTCAACTCTTCACCTTGTCTTCTCCAGGCCAACATACCCAGCTCCCTAAGCTGCTCCTCCTAAGGCTTGGTTTCCTAACTTCTGCCAAGCTGGAGACCCAACTCTAAAATAATTCCACCAAAGTTTGGAGCTACTGGTGGAAGCAATAAGGTCTAGGCTGTTGATGCCCTAGTAAACCTCTTCCTGAGAGAGGAAGGTGGAATTTGAAATGTAATACTGGTGTCATGCTGTGTTAGATGTGATGGTTTTATTTCATCACTCTGCCTACTTTACTTTTGCTGTGAGGTAAAATATTCGGAGAAGGAGCAGTCCGTGCATGTAGGGAATCAATAAATATAGTCAATAAAAGAGAAAAGAAAAATCTGAAAATGCTTCACTGGTGGCTGAGGAACTGGAGCATCAGAGCTGAAACGGCAGCAGGTGACAGGTAAAGGATGGAGCCAGAGTAGTGCGGCAATTCAAGTATCAGACTAGGACTCCGGGAGGACCGAGTTCGAATCCCCACTGGGCCATGTTGAAGCCACTGGATGCCTCTGGGCAAGTTCCACTCTCTCAGCCTGACAGGAAGACAATGATAAACCTCCTCTGAAGAAACTTTGCTGAGAAAATCCCCAGGAGAGGGTTGCTGTAAGTCAGAGTCAACTGGAAGGTACATAACAACCACCAATGGCTACATTGCCACGCCGTGGCACCCCTTGGTGGTGCTCGCCTGCTCTTGAAGGTGTGGTGTGGGATGTCAAGGGGCGCATGCAGCTGAGGAAAAAGGGAACGAAGGAGGGGTTTATACAATCCGACTGGAAATTCAAAGGGATTTCACAGCACAGAGGGCAGGCGCAAAAACAGAGAATGTGAAAAGACTGCAGGTTTTGCTTGTTTTAAAGGGCAGCTGATCCAAGGAGAAATGCTTCATAGGGAGAGGTGGTGGAGAGGAAGGAAGGGGCAGTTGCGAGCGGGAAGGAAAGGAAAGCTGTTTGTGAACTGGAACCTGCTGAAAGTTCACCCTGGCAGTGCGGAACAGCGCTGAAGGCTGATGTGGTTCACCCAGCAAAGGAAAGCGTTTCTCTCTGTGCTCAGAGAACCATCTTACTTCCGCAGGACTTCACGCACCCCAGGCATTGGGAGAGGGTTTCAGGTTCAAACAGAAACCTGAGAGACTAAAACATACCAGCCCCACGTCAGATCAGAAAGAGGGCAGGAGACGGAACTGAATCTATGGGCCTGGAACTCTGTTCAAAGCTTGGGCCCTGCTGAACAGATGTAAAATCACATTCCCCCCCCCCCAAAGTTTCAAAGGTGAAAAGTGGGAACCGTGTAGCCAAGCGACATCAGAGTGTGGCCAGGATGGCAAAAATGATTAGTGAGGAGAACACTCAAGCTGGGAAAGGCTCTAGCAGTTTGCTTTTGCCTGAGCCTATTGGAAAGATCAAGGTTTTGTCCCCAACCTCCCCCACAAAACACTGAGTCAATTGAGTGCAAACTGCTTTGGCACTTTGAGCTTGGTTTGCAGAGGGGGAAAGGGGAAAGGAGGAGGAGGAGAGAGAAACTGGAACATTTCAAAAGCAGTTGAAAAAGTGGGACAACAAAGGGTTAACCAGAACTGTCCCTGCCAAACTGGGACAGTTGCAAGGGATGAAATCCATCCTGAGGATAGGGTCTCTGGGCATGTAGAAAGTGCTCCCCCTCATCACGCAACTGAAGAGAAGCAATTGCAGAGTACGTATGTTGAGAAACTCCATTTTTAAAAAATTGGGAAGAAAGAAAAATTAAACCCCAGAGGGTCGGGGCAGCTACGTGAGGGGGTCCAGACTTACTGCGGGCCTTTTGTTTGATGTCACGGATCAGGGCCGTGTAGTTCCTCTCCAGGAAAGGAATATCCTCCACAGTGATGTTCAAGGAAGGCAGTTTCATGTAGAGCCCCTCCACCGCAAAAAAGCACGGGCGGTCGTCGGTCTTGTTGTCCCGATAAAGCAACATGGCCCGCCTGGTCCAGTTGAAATGTTGGCTGAGGCACATCCCAAATTCGCCCAGCTTGCCATGGCTGGGTCCAGTGCGGGTGGTCAAGGAGAACTCTGCATCCTTCTGGCCAAAACCGATGGCCTCGGCCGCGGCCGTCACCAAGGGCAGCCCCCAGTGCCGGGTGAACCGGGCCACAGGAGCCGAAGTGTAGACGCAGCCAGGGCCCATGAAGACATCCGGGTTGAGCCCCATTTTCAGGTCCACCGCTGATATGGGGGCCATGGAGTCAGAACAGACTCCATTCTGATCCTCGCTGGTGCCAAAGGCCAGCTGGACGGTGTAGCCCGGGAGAAGGTCTGGCCGAGCGTTGACTTTCTGGATGGCCAGCCGGACGGCGGGGCCTACCCGCGGCCAAGCCCATGGATAGGTTGTATTGTGCTCGGGCAGCACCACTGCAATGGTCAAGTTGCCTCCGGCCACCACATCCAGCTGGGAAAGGACCACCAGGAGCCACCACATGATGTGGCTACCGGCACGTGGGCGACACGGCCGTTTCAGTGGTGTCCCCCAACAAGGCCAGTGCAGGCCACATTCCGCACCCCCATGGGCCCCTCGAAGGCCCCTTGGCCTCATTCCCTGGAGCAGGGCCCCAAAGGTGCCCCTAACCTCCCCCTGGGAATATTTTGGTATTCTGCTGCTTCCAGAGGGCCCGTGAAGGGGCCCCCTCACAGGCCACCCACCAAGAACCTCCCTTTTCTCTGGCCCTGCCTGGCCAGGGGGCCCTTTCCTAGAGCACCCAAGAAGCCTCCTGCCAAGGCAGGCAGGCAGGCAGGCAGGCAGACTTTGGCGCCCCTGACAGGCAACCTGGGCTGCCTCCCCCACTTTTCTGTCCAGCTAGCCCCCCTGCACTTTCATCTTAAGCAGCTCCCCAAATTCTCTCTTTCCACCCCCTTTCCCCTTCCTCCTAAACCCCGCAGGCCCACCAAGGTCCAGCCCAGGCGCCCCCCAACCCACAGCAAGGGTTTTCCTTACTCCCCTCCCGCCCCGGTGGGCTCACCCCACCCCACCCCACTCCACCCCAGAGGCAAAGCTGCTCTGCCCTCCCCTCAGATCCCACCCCACCCTCCTCTCCCCCAAAGCTAGCCCCGTCCTACAGATCCCCAATTTAGCCCTGCCCCGCGCCTGACCAAACGCTGCCTCGCTCTCCCCAGGAAGGAATCCCACCCTAGACCCCACCTGGCTCCGCCGAGCCCCAGATCCAGCCCTGCCCGACTGATTCCCTCCGATCCAACCCTGGTGCCCCCTCCATCGAACCCGGTCCCCCGATCCCCCGATCTTACTCCGCCCCCTTCGCCCAGGTGGCCACCGACTTGGCGAGTCCGCCAGGGGTCCGGCTGGCTCGCCCCCACTCCGCCTCCCGCGGGGCGCCCCCCGAGCCCCCTCTCTCCCTCGGTCCCCCTCTGCCCTCGCGGAGCCCCCGACGGACCGGAGTGCGCGGCGGCGGAGCCGAGCCGAAGGTTTTATCTCCGCCCGGGCGGAGCGGCTTCGCCTTCGCCTTCGCCTTCGCCGCGTCCAGGGACAGAAGGGGCGGCGGGCGGGCGGGCGGGCGGGGCGCGGCTTAACTCTTTCCTGCCCGGCGGGACTCCGCCGCCCGTCCCGTCGGAGAGCGGCCGGAAGGTCCGCAAAGCGTCCCTTAAGCCTGGGCTCGGGGACCGGGGCCCCGGCGAGAGGGGCGTCGGGGGGGTCTGCGCCCGCGGCGGAGCGGCCGCGCCAGAGAACGACGACCGGAGCAGCCGGAGGTTTACGCTTTTTTGCGCCGGCATTTTTTATCTTTCAAGTCCCCGATTTTTCTGTGAGGAAGATTAACTTGGAAGATGCAATTCTCTTTTTTGTTCTTTCTTGAACGATGTGTAATTCCAGTGTTCTTTTTTTTTCGTTGATAAAAACATTTTTTTTAAAAAAAAGGGAAAGTGGGATCGTCGGAGGGATAAACAATAAGGCAGGTAAGGAGATCCCACTTTGGTTCTACCGATTGTTAATGGCGATTTTGCCTTGCCCTTTGGGTCTCATATGAGGAAAAAGCAGGATATAAATCGGATAGAGAGATAGATGGGCAGAGAGACAGACAGGTAGGTGGAGAATTATCCTGAAAAACAGTAAAGGAGATGAGGGCTCACACTGGAAAAAGTCCATACCAAATAGTAACTTTGCCAAGCTCCTTTCCCCTTATTTCCCCTATTGTTGCCTTCACTCCCACGTTTGGGATATAAATAAGGGCATTGATTGATTGACTGACTGATTGATTGATTGATTGGCATGGTGGTTTACACAATGGTTCACGATGGTTAACACGGTGGCTTAGAATGGCTCCTGGTGGCTGACCTGATGGTTCTTGGTGATTCAGGGTGGTTAACATGGTGGTTAACATGATGATTTCATTAGACCAGAGGGGATTTTTTCTGAGGTTTTGGATGAATCCTTGGTTTTCAAGAGGTTACGCCAGAGCTTTCCAAACAGTGTGCTGTGATACGTTACTGGGTCGCCTGAAGTATGTAGGTGTGTCACTACAATCTTAGAACTGCATGTTATTATTTATAAATCATATATTTTTAAAAAGATATGAAAGGTTTCATGAGATACGTTGTGTCCCCATCATTATTACAATTTATGTATATGTTGGTATCTCTTATAAGGGGTTAGTTTAACCTCTGCTTTGCTAGTAGAACTGAATTACTGTGTCGTGAAATGATGCATGTCTAAAAGTGTGTCACCAGTATGAAAAGTTTGGAAAGCTCTGCATTACTCCGTCCACGTGCACGGTGGCCAAGAAATAAAGGCACTGTGCTAGTCAATCCATGCTATATGCAGATTGGATAGGAGCCCTTGGACTTAAACCCAAACAGGCTGCCTCAACATCTGAAGGAAACTGCCTGCAGACACGATCACAACAGCACAGTTACAAAAAATAGCAACACCGGGTGGAGCATGCCACATTCTTGAATGGAATCTGAATCACTGACTCCACTCAGCTACACACCACAGCTACAAAACCCACGAGGACAACAAGAACAGCCGTCATCATCGGTGGTTGATTAATTAAATACCTGAAGATGAATTACATAAAGCCATAGATGCACCCCGTAGCTGTCATTTGCAAAGTGTGTAATGCTGTGCTAGGTGCCATACAACTGTTTCCTTTTAAAGAATTGCCTGGTCATAGCTTCAGGTGTGGCTTATGGACTTACTTTCATTTATCTTTGATTTCAGTACAATTTTTGTCCCCATTAAAAGATCTGATGGATCCAAATCCACTGTTTCCCATTCCAGGGCCAGGGGGAGAAAAGAAAAGCAAGAAAAAGGAGGAGGAGGAGGAGGAGGAGGAATCTCTGCTCAAGAAATTGAGGAAATTGCAATCTCAATTTTGACAAGAAAGGTAGAGGGAATAAGTGAGTGAATGACTGGGGTAGAGAGTCACTTACAACATCTTGCATCAGGTTTCTGTGAGTGTGTGTGTGTGCACACATGAGCCTTCAAGTCACCTGTCAACTTATGGTGACCCCATGCATTTCATAAGAGTTTTCTTAGGCAAGGAATGCTTCAGTTGAGTATTGAGAAATCCAGCCCGGGCATCCAGAGGAAAGAAGCAGGCAAAATGAATCAAAGAAATGTGAGCACAACAAATAGAATAATAGAATCATAGAGTTGGAAGAGACCACCAGGGCCATCAAGACCAACCCCATTCTGCCATGCAGGAATACACCATCAAAGCATCCCTGGCAAATGGCTGTTATCCCAATACGTGGGTGATGCAGGGGTTCACCTGTGATGCCAGTACCTCCACATGACAGAGGGGAGTTAATTAGCTCACAATTAGGAGGCATGTGGGGGGGGTAACTTAATGAGATCTTTCCACTAATGTTTATGGGCTCACACAGGGAAGAACCAGCCAGAGAGTTTAAAATGTAAACTAAAAATGGGTATTATTGAAAGATTCACACACACACAAAAGATCCAAGCACTCACACAAGAGCTAATCAAAGGATGAAGGGAGTAAAGTTGTGGACAGAGGAACTTTAGGGTTCGGGTGATAATTACTGGTCCGAAGAAAAGTGGCAATGTGGCTTAGGTTGGCACCTAAGGACAGTTCTCATTCAGGAATCTGGGCGACTGTATGGCATTCAACAAGGTAAAGACTGTGCTGAATTACTCAAAATAGAGGGTTTTCATACCCCAAACTACCCTGGAGGTATTGGTGTGAATGACTCTCCCAGGGAAGTGGTCAATGGGAGTTGCAACACAATGAAGTCTGGACAGTGTTAACAATCCCACTGTTCAGGTGACAATGGGGTAATAGCTGTCATAACAGCTCTGTGTTGTGGTGAGGTTTGGAGGACAAAGCAGGGAAATACGGATGTGAGGGAACAAGGCTGAAACAACCACTGTTTGGTGAGAACTTCCCCATTCTGCACAGAGCTGTTCCAGCTTCAGCTTCAGCCTATTATCTCCTGAGCTGCTTGGTAATCTGCCTGACAATGACTTCGGTTATGCCTAGTGGGGGGAGTTGGTCAACCTCCCTTGTAATCTCACATTTTCAATTTTCCTCTGTCCAGCTTGACAGGTTCCATTTTATATCAATGACAATTAATGTAGTTGCCAAACAAATATTTGCCAATTAAACCATATCAATTCAGGGGGGGGCATAAGATGGCCATCCTGCCTCTGTTTAAAAACTTCTGAAGAAGGAGACTCCACCACACTCAGAGGCAGCATATCCCACTGTTGACGTGCTCTGTTCTATATATATATATATATATATATATATATATATATATATTTAACATTTCAACAAATGAAAAAATACATATTAAATAGGGTACAATTATACAATCTGTTGTAGCTTATTTGATGTTATAGTTCTTCCTCATATCTTTACCAGAGCATATAATTATTAATGTATTTCCCATAGATAAGTACCTCTATTAAAGAAAAAAAAATTATATATGTTTGTTCCAGATTGATGCTGCCTATCTTAACCTTAAGTATATTTCTTGATAAACAATATCATATGTATAATATCATATGTACAATATGTATAATTTGTTAATATACATTTGTTAACATTAACATTTGTTAATATACATTTTTGTATCCTATTGAGTCTTATAGTTGATGATACCTTCTTCTTTTCATTCTCTTTTTATTTAATCACACATTTGTTACCTGCTTGAAACATCTATACCTCCTCACACTCAATTAATATGTTTATCTATTTATTTTATGCTCTCTGTTTTTGCAGAAATTCTTTTAGAGGGATCCAGTCTTTTTCTGTTTTCTCGTCTGATAAACCTTTAAGTCTTTGTGACAAGATGTCTGCTGTTTTTATCTCTGAAAGACTTTGAATCCATTGTTCCATCTTAGGTGTCTCTTCTTTTTTCCAAGATTTAGTGTATTCTCTTCTTGACACAGTTATCATATACAAAAGGACCCTCAAGTACTTTTTTCTTGTAATTTGATCTATTGCACGGAGCATATTTAGTAAATATATTTCTGGATTTTTATTAAATTCGATTTGTAGGATTTCCCTTATACTTTTGTGTATGTCACTCCAATAGTTTTTGGCTTTTTTACAGGTCCACCATAAATGATAAGTTGTACCAATTTCAGCTTGACACTCCCAGCATTTTCCTGTTCCTGAATGGTAAATTTTTTGCAGCTTACTTGGAGTCATGTACCATCTATGAAAGATCTTAAAATAGTTTTCTTCTAAGTTTTGAGCAGCTGTAAATTTTTGAGTCAATTTCCAACTTTGTTTCCAATGTTCCAGTTGTATTTGATGGCCAAAATTCTGTGCCCATTTGATCATTACGTGTTTTATTGTTTCATCTTCTCTCTTTTGTAGCAGGAGTATCTTATAAAGTTTGGCCATTGTATGTGGTGGGTTTTCTCTCATAAATTTTATTATTTCATGTTGTTCTTTCGTATCAAATCCGTACAATTTCAAGTCCATCCAAAATCTTTCCATTACTTGTCTATAGGGAAACCAATTTAAGATTATCGCTTCTTCTTCCAGTTTTCCTCTACTCTCGATTGTTGGTGGTCCTGAAGTATGTCTGTTAATTATGTCTTCGTATCTAAGCCATTTAGGTGTACTTTTCCATCTGCCGTAGAAGGCTTCCTGAGGGGAAACCCACACTGGAATCGAATTGATAAACATACGCTTGTAGTTATTCCATATTTTCAGAAGTGGTTTTCTAATATAGTCGTGTGTAAAGCCTTGTCTGCTTTGGCCTTATAACAGATATATGCGTGCCAGCCCATTCTCAGGTCTGCGCCTTCTAAATTTAGTAATCTCTCATTTCGTAAGTTGATCCAATCCGCAATCCATGTCATTGAGGCGGCTTCATAATATGTATAATATATCCGGTGCTCCAGCTACTCCTCTAGTTGTTAGGTCCATTAAGGTTTTCCAACTAATTTGAGGTTTTTATCCCTCCCAAATAAATTTAGTTAAATTTTTTTGCCATTGTATAAATGGTTTTCTGTTAGTTATTATAGGTAAATTTTGGAATCAAAAAACTAGTTTGGGTAGTATATTAATTTTTATTGCTGCTAATCTTCCCATAAGAGAACTGCAACTGCTCTGTTCTTTCTAATGTTTAGGTACAATCTCTTTTCCTGGAGGTCAAAGTCGTTGCTCCATGTCTTACCTTAGTCTCTGAAGCAAGAGAAACCAGGCTTGCTGTATTCTCATATGACATCCCTTCAAATATTTCAAGATAGCTATCATGTCACCTCTTAACTTTCTCTTTTCCAAGCTAAACATACCCAGCTCCCTAAACCACTCCTCAGAGGGCTTCATGGTTTCCAGGCTTCTACCATTTTGGTTGCCCGCCTCTGGACACGTTCCAGCTTGTCAATGTCCTCCTGAACTGTGGTGCCCAGAACTAGACACAGGATTCCAGGTGAGGTCTGACCAAAGCAAACCAGCCAAAGAGTTGTAGGGGTACAGTTTTCAATATATTGCTCTCTTCAATGCTACAGATTTGGGGAATGAAGGAAAATTCATTGTGTGTACAGACCTTCAAGTTGCCTGGTGACTTATGGCAACCCATAAGGTTGACTTTGCCAGTCCCTTCCTCTGAAATATAGCCTACAGCATGTGGCATTCATCGGTGGTATCCCATTCAACTATTAACCAGGGCTGATCCAGCTTAGTTTCCAAGATCAGACAGGATCCGTTGCCATATTCCGGCTCAAATCTCCATACTGTGCCCTGAAAATCACCGGGTGACCTTGGGACAGTCTCAGTCTCTCTCTCTCTCTCTTTCTGTCTTCCCCTTCCACCTGCCTTACCTCACAGGGACATTGTGAAGAGAAAATGGGAAGAGAACCATGGCATATTCTCCAACATTTCATAGATGAAACCTGGGAGATGTGTGGCCAACCAAGATCACTGTGTGATCAAGATGGCCAAAGTTCTTAATGAGGAAGAACACACAAAGTGAGGAGAGAATCCAGCAGTTTGCTTTTGCCTGGGAAGGGTCAGATTCTTTCCGCCCCTCTCCTCTCCCTCTGCTGAGTTAACTGACTACACACGACTCTTGCACTTTGGACTCAGTTTGCAACAGCTGAAGCATACTGAGGACAAAGGGGGGAGTGGGAGGAGGAAGACAGAGAAAAACTGGGACAGTTTAGAAGCAGAAGAAAATCTGGGATGACAAAAGATTAATTGGGACAGTCCCTGGCAAACTGGGACAGTTGGAGGGTGTGCCATGTAGAGTCAGTATACGAGCTAATGGCTAATGGTGGGCAATGTGGGCCGTGGGGCCGGATGTGACCCTCAGCCCCTTGATATTCCCTGGATTGGGCTGGAGGGGGAAGAGAGGGGTTAAATGGCTGTTATTCCATCCAGGAACACCAATTAATCCATTCAATAAATTGCAGGGGTAACCCTGCATTGTTTAACACCCTGCTACAGTGGCCCACCCTGGGACAGAGTGTTGGATTAGAAACAGGTTTGGTTCTCATCCACACAGAGCCACAAGATTCACTTGGAGACCTTGGATTGGTCTCTTTCCATCTGGCCTACTTCACAGGGCTGTTGTGAAGGTAAAGGCAAGGGAAGGATGAACCTGCCTTGAGCTCACTGGAGAAAAAGCAGGAGATAAATGACAGCCATTATCATCATCATCATCATCATCATCATCTTTATCCTTCTTTTTGCCCAACATTAAGTTTTTAGCTATGTTGTTGTGTCAATTCATCTTGTTTCTGACCTACAGCAACCCTAAGGTGAAACTATCACAGGGTTTTCTGGAACTGAGATTGTGTGATATGCCTAAGGCGATCCAGTGGGTTTCCATGGCCAAGTGGGGAACTGAACTCTGGTCAGGGTTGTAATCCAATGCTCAGACCACTACACCATGCTGGCTTATTGTAATTATTTTAAATTGTAAGTTCCCTTGAGTCCCAATTCTGGGAGGAAAGGTAAATAACATTAAGAATGATAATATTTTTTCCCCTTTCCTTGCCTTGAGAAAACAGCCTTCTCATTCGTGTATATTTGAAAATGAAGAGGGGTATGTTTTTATCATAGCTTTTTATAGGCTCAGTAAGAATAAATAATCTTTTAATGAGAAGGAAACTGGAGGCAAGTAAAAAATGAAACAACAACAATTGCATATGCATAAACTTGTATCCTCACCAAGCCAATTCCTAATCCCAGCTAGTGGAGCCCTGCTGAAGCAATGGGAATTAGAAAAGCACTGCTTTACCATGGCCCTTCCACACTGCATAATTATAGCACTGCAATTCCATTGCAATGGCCATGGTTGCACACTATGCAGTCCTGGGATGGGCAATTTAGGAAGAGGCATTTAGAATTCTCATCCAGAGAATTCTCATCTGGTGCCAGACAAGACTACAATGCATGTCCGGAAGCAACCATGTCAGTGAAAGTGGAATCATAGAACTATAATTGTCCTGTGTGAAGGGGCCTCAGGTTGGAAGGATACTGACAAGCTGGAACAGGTCCAGAGAAGGACTACCAAAATTAATAAAGGTCTGGAAACCAAGCCTTATGAGGAATAACTTAGGGACATGTGCTGGCCAAGCAACATGTGAACGTGATCAAGATGGCAAAAGTTATTAACAAAGAGCACACAATCTAGGAGATTCCGCAGCAGCCTGCTTTTGCCTGAGCCTACTGGGAAGGGGAGGATTCATTCCCCTCTACTCCTTTCCTCCTGCTGAGTTGATTGAATGCAAGATTCAGCCGTTTGAACCTCCCACTTTTGCAGCCATTGAAGTAAGCCAGGGACAAAGAAGGAAAAAGGGAGGAGGAAAAAACCAGGACATTTTAAAAGCAGCTGAAAAAGTGGGACAACAGAGGATAAATTGAGACTGTCCCTGCCAATCTCGGACAATTAAACAGTATATTTAGGGAGCTGGTATGTTTAGCTCAGAAAAGAAAAGACTGAGGGGAGACACGATCATCATCTTTAAATATCTGAAAGGAAGTCATACAGAAGATGGACCAAGCTTGTTTTCTGATGCTCCAGAGACTAGATTGTGAACTAGTGGATTCAATTGACAAAAGAAGAGATTCCACCTAAAAATTAGGAAGAACTACTTTAAGAACTGTTCGAAAGTGGAACAGATTGCCTTGTAAGGTGGTGGAATCTCCTACATTGGAGGTCATTAAACAGAGGGTGAGCAGCCATCTTTCAGGAGTGCTTTTTCTGTGGCCATTTCCGCACAAGACTGTTATAGCTCTATGATTCTACTTTCAACATCCTATGGAATCCTGGGGTTTGCAGTTTCGGGAGAGGCCAGCCAGCCCCTCCCTAAACTGCAAACCCCAGGATTCCATAGGATGTTGAAAGTGGAATCATAGCACTGTAACGGTCCTGTGCGGAAAGGCTCTGTGTGTTCCTGCATGGCAGAATGGGGTTGGACCAAATGGACCCTGAGGCACCTTCCAGCTCTAAGATGCTATGATTTCTACCAGCAGAACAGCCTTGCTGGGCCAAAGGTTTTTCTATTTCCAACCGTGGCCAGCCAAAGCAGAGTTTTTCCATGAAGCTGCTGATTCTGGGGGCTTTTTTTGCCACCTGTAAGCCAGCCTCAGTGCCATTGACTATAGCTCCCATCATCTCCAATGCCATGCTGGGGGAGGTGGGATGTGTAGTCCAAGACAACTGGGTGGCTCCATTGTGGAAGAATGGCTGCTGCAGAAGAGTGGAGTAGATCAGTTTGGGAAAAGATTGATCACCAGGGGACAATCTGAAGGAAGGGAGAGAAGCAGAAAGATAGAGTCCAAGGTGTTTTAGAGGCAAGCAGTGGGAAATGAACGAAATCTTTGGATGTGATGGGAAACAGCCAACAGTGGGCAGGTTGCTATAGGGGATACTGTTATGAAGCCAGTATTGCCAGTGTCCACACATGGATCCTTCCTTAGTTGTCAACCTGCCATCAAGATGAAAGAAGCCTATGGTTGTCCATGGATGTCATTCTGCCAATCCATAGTCAGACCAAGCTGTATCTTTGACAACATGCCTGCTTGCCACAGGTGAGCAGAACCTCCACACAGGAGAGCAAGAAAAATTAGAGGAGGAACAGATGGTTTCATCCCTCCTCTTGAAAGAAGGCAATTCTAGTAAAAACAAAATTACCCTTAACTTGGTCAACAGCAGCATCTGGAAAGTAGCTATTTTCTTGAACAACTCCTCTCAGAATCCTTCAGGCAATGTGGCCACTGCTGGCTCCACAGTTCTGCTCCAAAATTCTAGTCTCAAGTTCTAGTCCAAAGAAGTCACTTTTCCATCCCCAACTAAAAGCTAAGTAGCCCCGTGTTTCCATGTAAATCCTGGAAGACGGCACCTCCTTCTCCAGCCAGCATGGAAACTTAAGCTATTGACATTGTAGCAGGTTTTGGTTGTTTCAGGCAAGTAAGTTTTGTTGGGTTATTTACAAGGGTAAATTAAACCACAACATCTACTTGTAATGCCAGCACCCTGCTAAACATGTTTAATTCTTATATGCAGGAATATCTTAGTTACCAATTTTTTAATGCATATGGGAATATCTTAGTCACTAAAGCCTTTGACAGAGAAGCTCTTTTACAAAGCGTTTTTTAATGTCTGTCCAGCTGCCTCTTTGTTTCCATTTGTCCTCTGTCTAGCTGAATGTTTTTCAGCAGCACTGGCTATAGGAGGATGGGGAAGGAGCACCAGGGAAAAGCAGACTTTTGGTGTTAAGTAAACAAGACAATAAAATTTGATTGAGATTCTACTTTACCCAATCCTATTGCAGCTGCAGTAAACAATGCAATAACGTTTGGGTGAGATTCTACTACTTTGGCAAATCAATCCTATGTTGTTGTCTGGTGCTTGCTTACAAAAGGCAAGCTAAAAAGCAGCCACCTTCAGAATCCCTTATTGAACATACATGGATAGAAAGACAGAGAGGAGGAAAGAGAGCAGGTTGGCCTGGTCACCCGCTCCCACCAGTGTGTTAAAAGAGCGTTGTTCCATAAGTCTGGCCACCAAAGTGGAAATTATAAGAAAGGAGGTAGCTGATGAAAGATAAATTCATCCCTGAATGTAGTTTAGGAGAAAGCTTCAAGATGATCCAAAATATTTTTAAAATTTATTTATGCAAGGCTCGCCTGCATATTTTCAGTTCTGAATAAAAAAGTTTGTGGAAACCTGTTGAACTGGTCTTTTCTTTTCTTTTTTCAATGTAGGAACCTGTCCATATTCTTTCCCTGTTATTTCTGGCTCTGGTACTAAATTTTTGGTTAAAGGAGTCATGCCCAGGAACACATCTACTTTGTTAATTGAAGTGTACCTATATACATGGTTTAGTTAAAAAACAGATGAAGATCAGGTTGAATTGTTCATGAGCTTTATTATGCCATTTTTTTTATTTTCTGAAAGTCCTAATACAATTGGGAATAAGGTAAAATACACTTCTGGCTGGGGCTGCCCCAAGATATTTTGCCATCTGAGGAAGAGTATCAAATGGCTTTCCCCAGTTTTTCCCCTCCCCGATCAAGATGGATAGTATCCAAGGCTGTTTAAAAAACAACAACACACTTTTAATTCATAAGATCCCACTAGCACTTCTTCCTATTCCTGGATGCCAAAATGCAGTTAGCCCTCCACGCTTGGTGGGATTATGAGTGCAGGGCCTACACAAAAATGGAAAAACTGCAAATATCAAAGTGTGCACGTGTCTGCCGGTCTGAGTGTGGGTCTCGGTGAAGGGGCCCAGGGCGTGGTAATGACAACAGGCACCCAGAGTCCAAACCAAGTCAGGAAAAGGAGAAGAAAAGGGGCTGGGTCGGCACAGTGGCCCTGTAGTTCCTCAGCCCTGCCCATCTCCTTGGCTTGGGTGTGTGCAGGGGGGAATCAAGAGAGGTTTTCTGGGGCTGGGATGTGAGCCATCTTGGCCACGCCGCGGCTGATGGAAGAGCAGGAGGACCAGAGGCAGGCTTTTAAAGGGTGTGCGGCCTGATCAGAGCTGCTGAGAGGAAGGTTCCCCTGGAAAAGAAGCTCGGTGAAAATTAAACCCACAAACGTGGAAGGCCTGCCGGACAGCGTTTTGGAGCCTAACCTTCTCATATGTAGGACAGGGTCACTGAAATTAATGGGAAATTCAAGCCAGGCCACCGTAAGTCCCAATAATTTCAATAGATCTAAGGAAGGGTTAAACCAGATAGATAATTTAATAAGGAATTAACTGTTTACTGCCTCCTGTGACAATAAAAATACATTGCCTGAGGCATTCACACACCCTCTCTCACAAACTCTCTCATCATTTTCAGGCCAAACCTTGGTCCCAGCAACCTTGCTTTCAATGGAAATTAAATTTAGAAAAATATAATTTTGTTTCTGTTTTCAAGTGCATTTTCTGTCATCTTCTGTTCTGACAGCAAGACTCGAAACCACATAAAGGGTTTACAGAGAGCCAGTGTGGCTGTAGTGGTTAGGTTGTCGGACTCGGGCCATTTCCGCACTCACCTGCTATAGTACTATTATTCCACTTTCAACACCCTATGGAATCCTGGGGTTTGCAGTTTAAGCCCCTCGCTAAACTGCAGACCCCAGGATTCCATTTTGAAAGTGGAATAATAGCAGCACTATAACAAGCTAGTGCAGAAAGGGCCTAGGACTCGGGAGACAAGAATTCGAATTCTTGCTCCACCATGGAATGCGGTGGGTGTCCTTGGGCAAGCTATACCCTCAGCTTCAGAGAAGGGCAATGGCAACCTTCCTCTGAACAGATCTTGCCAAGAACACCTCCTGTGATAGGGTAGCCTTAGGACTGCCACAAGACATAAATTACTTGAAGGCACACAACAACAACAACACCAGTGACAGATTTACACCTCCCACCAGATCCAAGACCACAGCAGTTGCTAAGCACCAAGTCAGTCCCTTTGCCCATGACTCCCATGCTCCCAGTACTGTCTGCTTCGAGAGGGAGCAGCAATCTCAGGTCCCATTCACACTACAAAGTTAGAGAGCCATGATTCCACTCCGCAGGCATGGGGCCCTATCACACTGCACTGTTATAGCACTGTTATTCCACTTTAACTTCCACGGCAACATCCTCTGGAATCCTGGGATTTGCAGTTCATGGAGGGGAATCTAGAATTCTCATCTGGAGAGATCTTGCGCTTCACTAAACTACAAATCCCAGAACTCCACAGAATGTTGCTATGGCAGTTAAAGTGGAATAAGGGTGCTACAACAGAGCAGTGTGATAGGATGATAGGTTTTCTCTTATGGAATCCTGGGATAGGATTAAAGAGAGACGCTTGGAATTCTCAGCCAAATTGTTCTAGTGCCTCTGCAAACCAAACATCCCAGGATTCCATGCCAGTTCAAATGGAGTCATGGTGCTGCAATTTTGTAGTCTGAATGGGCACTGGGTTCTCAGGCAGGAATTTTTGCAGCTACTGCTGGAGATGCCAGGGGCTGACCCTGAAAACCTTCTTCTGATGAGTTACAGCCCTTCGCCTAAAAATAAATGGATAACTTTATCACATGAGGCAGGCAAATTGCAATTAGCAGGATAATAGCATCTTTGGGTGGGACTTATCACATTCTCTTGTTCCTCTTCTGTTGTTCTCCCAGCAGGAGACCATTTGGAAAGCACTTCTTTTGCAAAAAAGGTTCTTCATGGATTAATCTGTTAATTCTCACGATAGAGGAAGCCCCCACCTTTTGAGGTCCCACTAGCTGACGACTCGTTCTTTTGACGCTTCCAAGTTAAGGAGAAGCTCCATTGATTCACACGGTTTTGTTTTTCATCGGTTCTTCTTGCCCATGGAGGTTCACCTGGAGTTGCTGGTGCACACACGCCGCTTGCAAAGCGAGCTAAGGGGAGCGGGGAAGGTGCCAAGCCAGCTGAGAGACTTTGGAAGCAGCACGCGAGCAGTCCCAAGTGAGACTTCATTAAGTCCTCCATGCTCCCTACAGTACAGCATATGGGCCCCACTTTTCAACCAATTCCATTTTCTGACAGTGCTCCAGTCCCTTACCTGTCAAACCAGTGGGGGCAGCTTATATTAAATAAAGGGCTGAGGGCTTCTCCAAACAGGCCAAATGTGTTGGAAAGTGGCGGTATTTGTTGCTTTAGTTCCTCCCCACACATTGTTTCTGTTGCCACCACCAGCTACAACGTTTTAGTCCCACCTTCAAACGCAAATCTTTTGAATTGTGAGACATCTCAGAACAAAAAGCATCCTTTGCTCCCTTCCTTTCAAGTTTCAGATTTTATCTTTAGAGTTATATAGCATCAGTGAAATGGCACTTTTGCACTACAGTGCTCTTCATTCAGTTTATACCCTGACTTATCCTGAGAAGGGACTCCACATTAGACTGCTTTTGGTGCTATTATTCCACTTTCAGCATCCTATGGAATCCTGAGGCCCTCCCTAAATTGCAAATCCCAGGATTCCATAGGATGTTGAAAGTGGAATAATAGCACTATAACAGTCTAGTGAGGAAATAGCCAAAGCAGCTTGTTCCTGCGTGCCTTATGCAATTGTCTCATTCTGCCTTACGGTAAGGCTGGCTTCTCCTCTCCCGCTCCAAAAGCAAACCCTTTCAGCTATGAACCTCATGTTCTGACTAGAAAGACAGAGGTCCTTGTTCTCGCATGCCTTCAGGCTGTTTCTGCCTTATGGCAACCATAAGGTAAACTTCTCGTGGCATTTTCTCGGCAAGATTTGTTCAGTGGGAGTTTGGCTTTGGCTCCCTCTGAGGCTGAGAGAGTGTGACTTGCCCAAGAACAGCCAGAGGGTTTCCAAGGCTGAGTGTGGATTCAAACCCTTGTCTCCACAGTCATAGTCCAGCGCTTAAATCACTGCATCATGGTGGCTCACAAAAAAACAACTCTCAGGTAAAAAATCTTGTTTTCCTAATGATTAAAAAAGCAATTAAACAAGCAATTCTATTTAAAAAATAGAGTTAAAATATTTTAAAGTACATTCTAACTAAAAGATTAAAAGCACAGCACACTGCATTCAAAACACCCTTCTGCCACAAAATTGGATCTAAATTTAAGCACCAAAAGACTGTTTATACAAAAAAGGCCTTTGGCTGCTGGCAGAAGAAGAGAGGAGAGGGGCCAGCTGAACCTCCTGTGGAAGGGAGTTCCACAGGCTGGGAGCAGCCACCAAGAAGACTCTCAGCAAATACGTCTGTGGCAGTGGTGGAACTGAGAAAGAAATTTCAATCATTCTAAATTTAAAAACAAACAGAAAGGAGATTTCTCTTTCAAAAACATAGGACAACCTCAAGACAATATAGACAATATGTCCTGATTAAAAACAAAGTGTTTTGAAGACCTGTAGCACAGCTCCAAGAAGCTGCTACAAGGGGCCTCTTAAAAGGAGAGACTGATCCAACATGAAGGCAACAAAAACCGGCAAACCCCACAAAACCCCAAGGAGCTATATTTCAAGAAATCATGTTTTCTTAACCAGATCTGGAAGAGCCCTTAAAGGGAAACATTCATAGAATCATAGAGCTGGAAGAGACCACAAGGGCCATCCAGTCCAACCCCCTTCTGCCACACAGGAAGACACCATCAAAGCACTCCCGACAGTCTTGGTTTAAAAACCTCCAAAGAAGGACATTCCACTACACTCCAAGGTAACATATTCCACCGTCCAACTGCTCTTACCATCAGGAAGTTCTTCCTCATGTTTAGATGGAATCTCTTCTCCTGAAGTTTGAAGCCATTGCTCCTAGTCTCCGGAGGAGAAGAAAAACAGGCTTGCTCCATCTGCCATATGACATCCCTTCAAATATTTAAACATAGCTAACATTTTGCCTCTTAGTCTTGACCATCTCTTTTCCAGGCTAAACATACATCCATTAGCCGCTCCTTGTTTAGCCTTCTGGTTGCCCTCCTGTGGGCACTTCCCACTGCATCCAAGCTGTGGTCCATTGCTCTGCTGAATGGACAGCCCAACCCAGAGAAACTTGGTCATAATTAAGGCCATTTCTGCACTAGACTGTTATAGTGCTGTTGTTCCACTTTCAAGATCTTATGAATCTTGGGGTTTGCAGTTTAGGGAAGGGTCTCAAAGGCAAAGGCCCTTCTCTAAACTGCAAACCCCAGGATTTCATAGGATGTAGAAAGTGGAACAACAGCACTATAACAGTCTAGTGTGGAAATGGCTTAAGACCACAGTCCTGCACAAACCTACTGCAGGTAGGCCCCACAGAGATAATGGGAAGGACTTTTTTCTGAGCATGGAATATGCATAGTCCACAATCCCATAGAGATGAGCATCAAGTAAGGCTGAACTTCTATGTATGCTTACCTAGCAGTCAGGCCCACTGTTCATCCTTCACAGTAAGGGTGCACAGGATTGCCCTAGAAGGCTCGAAACCTAGCCACATGTATCTGGGAATTCAGTTAGAACAGAGGGGTTTTAGAGTTAGAAAGGATCTTAGAGTCCACCTAGTCCAACCTGCTCCTAACTGCAGGAATCTACGATTGAGAGATGACTTGAAGACTTGCTGAAATAACTTCAGAAAGAAAGGATCTTGCTATGTTGCGAGGCAGTCCATTCCACCATTGAGTTGTTGTTGTTATTGTTGTGTGTCTTCAAGTCATTTCTGATCCTAAGACGAACTTATCATGGGGTTTTCTGGGGCAGAGAGTGTGTGATGTGCCCAAGGTCACCCAGTGCATTTCCATTACCAAGCGGGGAATCGAACCCTGGTCTCCAAGGTTGTAGTCCAATGCTGAAAGTGTTAGACCGCACTGCCTCTCCACCAATGAACAGCTCTACCCTTTCGAGGGGTAACTACACCAGAAGATGTTTTGTGTCTAGGATAATAATTTGCAAAGAGTGAGCCATAAGAAGTGCTGCACATTGCTTCACAAGATCTCTGACATCCTCATGGTCACAACAGCAAAGACGTTGTTGAAATTTTGAGAGAAATGCAACCAATCACAGTGGCCTAATGTAGTAAGGGGGACAAAATGAGGGTGTACCCCCAAAAGAAGAATTCTTCCCTCCCAGTGAAATCTTCTTTCAGTTCCCCAATTTCTGTCACTGCAGTAACTTAAAATTTCAGTCGAGCATTTAAAAGTACCATCAGCCCTTCCCATTCACTAGGGCTAGGGGCACAGGACCTCTGCAGAAGTGGAAAAACTGCAAATATCAAAATGTATGTGCATGTGTGTGTCTGTGTAAAGGAGGCAAGGGCGTGGTGGGGAGAGCAGGCACCCAGAGTCCAAACCAAGGCCATTTCCGCACAGTCTGTTATAGTGCGATGATTCCACTTCCAACCTCCTATGGAACCTGGGGTTTGCAGTTTTGGGAGGGGCTGGCTGGCCACTCCCGAAACTGCAAACCTCAGGATTCCATAGGAGGTTGAAAGTGGAATCATCACGCTATAACTGTTGTAGGAGTCATACCTATATCATAACAGACTCGTGCGGAAATGGCCCAAGTCAGGGAAAGGAGACGGAAAGCGGGTGGATCAATGTGGTGGCCCTCTACTTCCTCTCTCGCCCATCTCCTTCCTTGGGTGTGTGGAAGGCATCAGGAGAGGGTTGTGGTGCTGAGAGATCAGAATGTGAGCTGTCCTTAGCTGGCCAGGCAGTGGCTGATAGAGGAGGAAGAGGAGGAGGAGAACCAGAGGTGGTTGTTGTTTTTTAAGGGCTGCATGGCCTGATCAGAGCCCCCAAGAGGGAAGGTTCCCTTGGAAAAGAAGCAATTGGAGGGACAGGGGTTGGAGAAATTTGCAAATAATCAAAACCTTGAAAGTTAAACCCATAGATATGGAGGGTCAACTGTACTGTTTAGGAATCCAAAGAAAAGAGGCAGGCCAGGTGATCCAGGAATCAGAACACAGCAAGCATTACTTTCTGCAATGCCAGAAATTTGGAGACTGCAAGAAAATGTCATGGTGGGGAGAGCACAGAATTCTTATTTGGTGAGGAAATGTGCTCATTTCCCCTGGCCCCCTTTGCACATGCCCCCCCACAATGTATTTCTCTGGACTATTCATAGATCTCTCCCTGAGGATTAAAGCAGAGTAGAGGGTGTGGGAGCTCTTGGGAAAACCCACCCAGGATGTCTGGTTTGAGGACCCCCCTCCCAAAATTGAGTCCCATCGCTGCCTCACAGGGTATGCAACAAGTTATGTGACATGAGAAGAACAACATCGCCACCCAAAGGTCAGCACAAGGAATTTCCTCGTCAATTTCCAATTTCCGCCGATTTCTACGCTGTTAAAAACAAGGTGCTTGTAAGTCAAAGCTGACTGGGAAGCATATTAATAACAATAAAGTCTGTTCACTTTTCCACTTTAAAAGTGGCAAGTAGGAACACTTTAAAAAACAGGATTGTGCTCTATAGTTTTATCAGAACCAAGAAAAACTCCACAAAAGAGTGAGCAAGCTTCTGAATTACACAGAACCGTTCTTTAAGCTGTGTGTTCTCCCTCTCTCTCTGACACACACACATATACAGTGTGTCTATGCTGCACAATTAACATTTGCATTTCATAGTGTGATGGCAGCTTAACTGTCAGGGTTGCGCTCTATAAAACCCTGGGATTTGCAGTTTGGTCAGGGACTTAGAATGCCCTGCCAGAAAGCTTTAGTATACTCCCCTGAACTACAGCAAGAAGATTTCTCAACACTAGCCTTCTGAGTGCCTCACTGAACTACAAATCCCAGGATTCTTCCATAGGATGGAGCTCTACCAGTTAAAGTGGGATTAAAGTGTTATAAGCCTGTGTGGATACATCCAAAGTAGGAGTAGCAGAAAAGAAAACATGTTTCCTGGTGACTGCAGACAATAATCTCCCTGCCAACAATTCCATGGCTTAAATTGCTTTGGGGAAACAGATACAGGCCCCTGGCACATTTAAGGGGGCCACAGACTGAAAACAGTGAGAAGGCCCCAGGGGTTGGGGGGCCCTGGTAACTGAATCGATGAAACAACCAAGCAGAAACCTTAATTGGAGTCAATAGGTTCCCTTCTATTGATAATATCTTTCCACCACCCGATTTGACAGTTTCCTTGACAAAAATCCAAGAACAGAACTGATATTGCAACAAGAGGGGACCTCCAGCTGCCATTGTCTAATTTGGAGCCCAAAATCATTAAACTTGCAGAAAAGTACCAAGCATTAGATGATTTCAAACAGTCTTTTTTTAAAGTTTTGTCCAGTACGTCAGAACATTAACGTTTTCTTGGTGTTCAATAACAAATGATTTTCTGTCAGTTTGTGTTGCCTCCCTGTTTGCCAGGGGCGCTCCGGAACCCAAAAAGAGCTCCTAAGGGGGCCGTGGGCAGGAAAACAGTTGCCCCACAGTTAAAAAAACAACAACCAAAAACCTGAGACAAGAAGCAATCTTAAAAGAAAGGGGAGAAAATTCTGAACATCTTCTTCTTATTTACCTCTTTGCTTCTTCCCTTTTGTTTTTTACTTTCCTGTAGAGAGGCAACGTGTTTCAACAGGTGGGCAAAGAAGGCGTAGAGAAGTCACTGAGTGTAAGAATTTGGGGAATTTTTTAAAGCCTTCCCCTCTCCCCGCAATAAAATGGACTGTGGAATATTTTCTTTTAGAAGGCTGAATAAAATGTTTGAAACAAGCTGTTCATATGTTTTTTTGTGTGTGCCTTCAAGTCACTTCAGACTTCCAGCAACCCTAAGGCAAACCCATCCCAGTAGTTTCTGGGGTTGAGAGTGTGTGACCTGCCCAAGGTCACCCAGTAGATTTCCATTAACAAGAGAGGACCACACTGGCTCTCTGTTCATCTATGTACTCTCTCCAAATTATTTCTAAAACTATGTAGGAACACCCCCCCGCCGGGGGTCCATGGACCTCGGGCTAAAAGCAACTGGTGTGGTATGAAAGGGCTCACTGAAAGGGCCCGTTGTTAGTGTGTCCCTTCACATCATTTCTGCCATACAGCAAACCTATCACAGGGCCTTCTTACGAGACTTGTTCGGAGGGGGATTGCTTTTGCCATGCTCTGAGGCTGAGAGTGTGTGACTTCCCCAAAGCCACCCAGTACATTTTCATGTTTGCATGGGGATTCAAACCGTGGCCTCCAGAATCACAGTCCATGCCTTCTTTGGGGGCTTTTAAGCAGAGGCTGGATGGCCATCTGTCGGGAGTGCTTTGAGGGGTTCCTGCATGGCAGGGGGTTGGACTGGATGGCCCCGGGGTCTCTTCCAACTCTACATTTCTATGATTCTATGAGTCCAATGTTCAAACCACTAGACCACGCTGGCCATAAGGGCCCATAGTTGCAGTAAAATGATCACGGGAAGATGTACCTCTCCTGAAGAATTTACTTATTTACCCACAATACCAGCATCAACATTCTTAGGCCACTTCTCCACAGAACGAGACAGTTGAAATTTGGCACACGTATTGCAAGAGAATCCCCCAAAATCAGGAAATATTAAACTTAAAGACTATTTTTACATCCAAAGTGGGCTTAGAGCTATGATTCCATCCAGCTACTGGGCTGCACTAAGCAATTTTGTTTCAATTGGCTTTCCAAAACATATGTCCACCACCAAAAATTAATTTCTGGCTTTGTGAAGACCATCTCTCTTTTTCACTGCATCTCTCTGTCAACTCAGAAACCAAGTGTGTACAGCGGGCCCTCGGTATCCACTAGGGCTTGGTTCCGGGACCCTCTGTGCATACCAAAATTTATGGATGCTCAAGTCCCCTGATGTACAAGGGGGTAGCAAAATGGTGCCCTTGATGTAAAATGGCAACGTTAAGGTTTGCTTTTTGGGTTTTTTTTTAATTAATATTTTCAAGCTGTAGTTGGTCAAATCTGCGGATACAGAATCTGCAGATATGGAGGGCCGACTGTAACGTTATATAAAAGCCTTGGTGCTACACAGCTTTTAAAAATAATTTTAGATGCAGAATCAGTGGATACAGAGGGCCAACTGTACTGCCCAACAGAGGGGCTGAATCTCAGTTAAACTTCATGCTTTAAACCTTTGAGATGAAAACTGAGACACAAGTGGCCAAGACGGCCAAAGTTATTAATGAGAAGACGGGCCAGGAGGGGCTGCAGCACATTGCTTTTGCCTGAGTCTCCTGGGAAGGGCAAGGTTCAGTTTGCAGCAGGGGAAGTAGGCTGAAAGCAAAGGCAGGAGGATAGAAGAACCGGGATAGTTTACAACTAGCTGAAAAAGTGAGTTGGTAGAGGATTAACTGGGACTTTCCTTGACAAATGCAGACAGTTGGAAGGTATTAAAACTTGAGCCTTTCCACACTACACTGTTATAGTGCTATTATTCCACTTTCAGCATCCTGTGGAATTCTGGGGCTTGTAGTTTCCTGAGGCCCAAGAGCTCTCTGGCTGAGAATTCCAAAGGCCCCTCCCTGAACTGCAAACCCTAGGAGTCTATAAAGTGTTGAAAGTGGAATGATTTAACAGTCTAGTGCGGAAATGCCCTTTATATTTTCAGAAACTGCAGCTTTTGGGGGATCTCAGAATATCAGAATCCTTGGCAGAACTTGATACCTGGCACTCCTAACCGGGCATTCATTTACTTACCTTGAATGTCCATTTGGAAATTAGATATAAATTGCTAAACAACAACAGCAGAATTTTGATTTTTATGGCTACGTTTTAAATTATTTTAACACTACAGGAATTTAATTACATTTTAACAATAATTCTTGTATATCTTTACTGCATGTATTACCAACTGAATTTCTTTCCCTTATTATAAGCAGGCTTGCACCCAAGTTTTGGGAGAAAGGCAAGCTATAAATAAATGAAAGAACACAAAAATAAGCAGCTCTCATGGGCACCAGAAACGGCTCAATTTTTGCACTTTTTGGTATGTTTTTCTGCTTGCTCCTTTTATATCCTCCATGGCCAGATATTGGTTTGTTTTAGAAAAATGTAAGTGGTATAATTTCAAGAAAATTTGAGAGCAGTGTACCAAAAAATTGCATGCATTTTATTATTTATTGAATTTATATCTCACCTTTCTCCCAAATGTGATTCAAAGAAAAGAAAAAACTCAGTAAAACAAACACACAAGAATAAATAAATAAAACAATTAAAATCACTCCTGCTAGCAATTATCAGGTGAATACTTGAGCCAGCAATTGCTAAGTAAAAATTGCTGGAGAATTCAAATGTTGATCAGTTTTGAGAGTTTCTTGTCCAAGAAAAGTGGGGAATCAGGAGTCTATATGGAGGGAAAAAATCCTACCATTGCACGACCTTAGAAGTTTACCAGGAGGAAAATCTACTTCTTAACCAAAATTCTAACCCAAATCAAGCAAAACTACGGAAGAATGGCAGAGATAAATTACTCCCCACCTCCCCATTAGGCCTTAAACTAGCGAATTGCGGCAGGCACAAGAATCAGGATCCGGATTTAAAGGGGATACAATGCAGTTATTAGTGTAAAAGAAATATGTTCTGCTTCTTCTTTCCCCCACCATAATTGGGTTCTGCCTTTATCGCAGTTTTTCTTTTATACAACGGTGAGCACGGTGTAATTTGTAAAAAAATAACGTAGTTACGCTCTAAATTTAAATTTAGTTACTTCAATCTTACTTTTTTAAGCAGTTGAGGGGGAAAAAAATCAGCCTAGCAGAGGATGGTTTCGATCCATCGACCTCTGGGTTATGGGCCCAGCACGCTTCCGCTGCGCCACTCTGCTGCTCCCAAAAGCAGAGTCGGCTAGAAACGATATAAACAGGCTTCAAATTCTACGCATGTGCATACTCATGCTATTGCCTAGTCTTCCCCTGGCGGGTCCAGCCACCCCCCCCCCCGTGCGCCTGCGTCTTCTTCTACGTGCCTACCTCTTCTATTTATTCCCAGCCCCTTTCTTCTTTCTCAGCTTTCCCATTGGTGGTACTTTCCGTTACCGACTTAGCTATTGGCTAAAGCTTTTTCAGAGTCTGGAAGGGGTGGGGAAATCAGAACAGGTGTTCGCGCGCATGGTCGGAATGATAGGCAGCCTGTGAAAGCCACTGAAATCACACAACCCGGCAGAGGGCGGGGAAAAATGGTATGCCAGAACTTCATTGGGCTTATATCGGGGAACCTATAACGGCAAGGTTTACTGACTTCGCGGAGCCAATAGTGGCGACGTTTCTTGCGAGGTGAACAAAGCGGCAGGCGGGAGAGCAGGCCGGGTGGCTGTTCTTTCATCTCGCCCCTCAGCGGCCTTTTATTTTGCGTGTCTGAGTTGCCTGCCGGACCGGCAACGGTTATAACTGGAGGCCACCATGAGGTAAAAGCCTGGGGGAACGAAACTAATGGGGGTTAAACGGAGAAGGCGGAGGGGGCCCTGGGGGCGGCGGCGTGAAAAACTGGGAGCACGTCGGTGGGGGAGAGGCATCGTCGGTTCGGGGAAGAGTGATTGTAGAGGAGGGGAGGCCGGTCGCTTTAGGGCGTGGAGGAGGAGAGACGGTTGGCTCTTACGAAGCCGCGGCTGGGGCCTCCAGGCCCGTTTAGTAAGGCTTGCCTTGCAGTTCGGTGCCTGGCCGTAAGAAAAAGAGACAGTTGCCTTAAGAAAAAAAAGACCCAGTTTTGAAGCCATACTTTACTTCTGCAATCGTTCCTTCAGTATTTCGTCGCGCCTTCTATTAAAGGCACACAACGCACAAAATTAAAAATACGCAGTATTTGTGCTGTCCGGGAAATATACAGTTTCATGTACAGGATATTATATACCTTTAATTTTATGTTTTTCAAATCCCGGCGGTTGAGAAACAGAAATAAATGTTGTTTCAGTGTACTTATTAAGATGGCTGAAGAGGCCAAAAACAGTTTGAAGTCTAAAAGACCTGAACTTCCCCCACCCCCCGCCAATCCAGATGTTGTAATAAAGGCTTTACATCAGAAGACAGTAAGTACAAGAACAGTCTTGTCGCCATAAGTATCAGATAAAGGGTCCTTTTGCAGTACACAGTTGTATCACTATGATCCCCTTTTAACGGCTGCATCCTGTGGAGTCCTGGGGTTTGTAGTTTGGGGAGGCACTAGAGCTCTCTGGCTGAGAATTCTAAGTACCTTCGCTAAACTTCAAAGCCCATCTTTCCACATAGTGCTGCCATGGCAGTTAAAGTGGAATCGTTGAACTGGGACTGTGTAGTGTAAAACAGCTGGAGAAAAAAAATTGGGAAAGAAGAGCAACAGAACCTTTCACTAGGAAGGGCATTGAGCTTCAGGACCTGGGAGGTCAGTGGAGGACATTACCTTTGTTTGTTTATCTTCTCCAGCTTGGAATCCATGGTGGCCTTATTAAAATACACTACAGCTAAAAAGCAAACAAAAGTTAAAACACAAACAGTTGTCTTAAATTCTTTTAAATCTTTTGCAAAACACACTGTAAAAACAGTTTAAAGCAGTCCATGGACCTCCAGGGGACTGAGACTGGGATGTCCTCACAGGGTCTGTGAAGGCTTGAAGAAATGTTCTGAGCTTTTACAGTTAAAATAGAAAGGAAGACAATTTTGTACGGAATCTTTCCAGTAAAAATACTGTAATAGGATTGTGTGCGTTTACTTATTACTTAGTTATTTTTCACTTCTCTCCAAATCTGAAGACCCTTGATGAACAATTTTAAATAGATGTTTGATGCACACTAGGGTTTTAAGTAGTGAGTTTCATCTTTGTGGTCTACAGCAACAAAAGATATTTAAAGAGGGTCCATTAAGAACCACTGGTTTAAAACATATTTAAATCACAGTTAAAAAAGAAAAAGGCACAGCATACCTCTGGTTAGTCAGTATGGCTCAACACTGCTCTCAGCCCATTTGACACTTTCCCCACAAACCCAGAGGCTTAAAAGGTGAAAAAGTGCTATTAAGGTCTGAAAAAATGCTTTAGGAGTGTAGTTTTGCAGTATTTCATCACCACAACCCTGAAACCGCCCTAAATCAATGCAAAAAGTGACAGACATCATCACCGATTTCAGGGAATGGTAGTGGTGTGGCCTGCAGTGGATTGGGACAACCCAAGTGGTGCTCCCACTTTTTGGTGTATGCCACGCTGGTCTACAATGAGAATGATGTCCACGTGACCCTGCAGATGTTGCTGGACTGCAACTCCCATGATCCTTAATTATTGCCCATGCTGGCTGGTTCTGATGAGATTGCCATCCAGCAACGTCTAGAGGGCTATATACACCTGTCTGGTGTAAATCAGTTTCATCTGACCTGGTGCCCAGCAGACATGTTGGGGTAGGGGTTATAGGAGTTGTAGTTCAGGACGATTGGGGGATGCTTGGTCAGGGTAGACTGGTCCACCATGCCTGCCAATAGTTTTCCAGAGAGCTTTCCAAGTCTTGATGCCCAATACCCTTTTGTTTAGAATTTCCAGGGATTCAGAGTTGGCCCTTCTGCATGGAAAGTATGCAAAATATTATGCTGTGGTATTATGTGCTTAGGGTACAGCACTAAGCACATAGTGTATGTGCATATATACAGCTTGCCCCCTTGCATGTTTGTTAAAAAGGGAAAATCTTTGTTGAGTGAATCAGACTACTGGTTTATCTAACTCTGTGTTGTCCCTACTGACAGAACAGTCTGGGACTTTGGGCAGGACACTCTTTGAGGATCAGAGCCAGAAGTGAGCAGAGTTACAAATGTGGCTTTGTTCAGTGTGCGGTCGAAAAAAAAATTGACCCAGGCCCCACTTTACCTAAATTGTGCAGGAGTCCTTCCACTAGCTATGAGGATGGAAGAAATATTACCAATAACATGAAACATTGCCTGGGGAGATCCACATGTGGCCATATGCAAGAAGTTGCCCACCCCAGAAAGAGCAAAATTAAAGGGTCAGTGAGAAAATGGAAGCAGCAGCCCATCATGGCCCCTGCTTATGCTTATTCCTCTCTTCTTCCTCCTTGGCTTCCTTCAGGGGCGACAGAGGCCGTGGCCGTGGCGGGCGCTTTGGCTCTCGGGGAGGTCCTGGCAGCGGGTAAGTCACATACAGTTAGGAGCTTGCAGTCCCAGTAGTGCAAGCAGCAGTAGTGCAATACAGTGGTCTGAAACCTGCGATGCCCACAGGGTTCTGTGCCATCAACACTGGCCTTTCAGAGAGGCTCAAATTTCCACGGCCTCAAGCATTCAAAGCAACTGGGATACTTTACAGCAGAGGGAATTTAACTTGACAAACTTCAAACAGTGCTCGCACCTAATGTATCTTTTTCTCTGTGCCATGTATGTTGCTTGACTGTTGTTGAGCACATTCATCAAAGCTTTTCAGGAAACAGAAAGTAGGAAATAGCTGTTTCCCTGCGGAGGCTTGATTTGGTTTGCAGAAAGAACATCTAATCTAGGGATGATATCTTTTTTCGCCGCATGCCGCTCTATTTCTATGTTTTCAGTCTTCTCCTGCCAACTTAGTACTTCCCAACTATGCTTCTGATATTCTCATGGCAATAAGGGCCTGTTGCCTCATGGGACTGGAGTAGGGCCTTATCCTAATGATGCATGGCTGCTTTCCCAGAGCATTTTGCTTCTCTAGCTAATTTACCTATGTAATCTACACAGTGTATTAGGGAAAAGATGATCTTTTGGACTTCTAGGACCTAATCTTGTTTTTAAAAATTGAGAGATTTGATCTGGCCATAAGTGTCTAACTGGGAATCGTGCACCTTGTGTGGCATTCCTTCAGGTGAGCAATTTCTTGTCAAAAACTGAAGGAACCAAATAGGATTTCTGTGTTGTGCGAGGATTCTCCATCCTCTCAGTTTTCCTGGATCCTTTGTCTTTTTTTCCCAGTTCCTGTGTCTGAAATAGAAGAAATCAATTGGAATGCCTGATCTGATATAGCTGTTTGATTGAAGGGATGCTTTTTAAAAGATTTGGATACGTTCCTCCAGATGTTGGACTGCAATTTCCATGGCCCCTCACTATTGCATGTATTGTCCAGGAGTGGTGGGAACTGCAGTCAGATACCATCTGGAGATACACACATTTCCTACCCATTTCATGGTATCATATTATTTCCTGTCAGGCCAACTTTGACTTATGGCAACCCTGTAAATGAGAGATGTCCAGTGAGAGACAATATGGAATAACAGGACTCTTAAGATACTTGACTGAAGGGAACCTTTTTCAGTCTAAACACCCCAATTCTTTGAAATTACACGTATTTCAAGAGCTTTTGGGGGCTTTTTTTCAGTATGTAGGGCGATTGGGTTGGGAGAAGTTAAATAACAACCTTCTGGACTCCTATCTCTCCTAATCCCGTTAGGACCAGTGGCCCCTGACGTCAGTCATGTTAGCTGTGAGTGATAGGAGCTGGCAGTTCACAAACAATGGGAGAACCACAGATTCCTCAACAGTGCATTAATGGGAGAAGGTTATCTCTCAGTTGCAACCTAGTTCAACAGGGAGGTGATGGCTTCATCTAGAGATGGGGGTGAATGGTTGAGTTTGTATGGCAAAGTGCTGGGTTTGGACATATAGCCTACTCCTAACAAGGCTTATTTGGCAGCAAGCTTCATTGCTTTCAGTAGAAATTTTTCCCAGGTAAAAGTGTATGCACTTGGAATTAAACCCCAGTGAATCTACTGGGACTTGTGACAAAGTAAAATATGCACAGTCAGGGTCAGCGATGTTTCCTGCCCATTAAACATACTATGTAAGTCAGTATTCTTTGCATCAGTGAACCTTGTTCCTCCAAACTTTTTGCACTGCAAGAATCCCTAAGCATTGGCCATGGTGGTTAGGGTTTCTAGAAGTTGGTATCCAAATCACATGGAAAGCCAAAGGTTGAGAACTGTTCCACATTGTTCCATCAACCTGTAAGGCAGGCCAAGCATACATTGGCCTGGGATGTCAGAATTGAAATCTAAATACTGTCTTCTTTGTTAACTGTTTCAGGTTCCGGCCATTTGTGCCTCACATCCCTTTTGACTTCTATGTGGTGAGTAGTCTTTGAGTAGTGCTTGAGTGTACTCCAGGTTTTAAGTTACAGGAGGTTAAATTTAATTCAACATTAGAATCAACCTTTTGACAGTAAGAGAAGTTTGCAGTGCAGTCAATTACCTAAAGAGGTGGTGGGATCTCATTTTCTAGAAATCTCTAAAAAGAGGCCGGACAACTACCTGCTGGGATCCTTCATTGAGTAGGAGGTTGGACTCACTGACCTAGGAAGTTCCTTTCAACTCTGTGATTCTGAGTTCCCCTGGTTTGAGGTGTGGCTACCTCTTTGAGAACTTAAAAAACAGCAAATGGTGGGATAAGGAAATTGCTGGGAGGGGGCGGCCGTTGGAAGTATCTAAAGATGCTGTGACTTGCCATGAATAGGTCTGATTTCCTTGTGGTGAGTTTCAAGGTACGTTGAATGGAGAGAGAGAGTGAGCTCAGGTATTTTGGGTGGAGAGGGAATGAGCATGGCTTAATAACCAAGCATATGTTGTTAGTTGTATCCAGAATGCTTCCCATTGCCTTTTGGCTACAGATCACATGCAAAAAGATAAAGGGAAGTCAAAACAGAATCACTGGTAGCAGGTTCATACATGCAGATTGCTATTGGGTGTTGCTGAATTCACTGAACATACATATATGATTTCTCTTGAAATTGGGTATAAGGAAACATTGATCACCATGATGTTTGAGAATTCAGCTCCCATAGTCTGTTACCACTGGCCAAGATCAATAGTACTGAAGGAGCCTGAAGACCAAAACATCTGGATGGGCCACAGTTCTCTATCTTTGCTGTCAAGTACCGCTGAAGATTAATGTAATGGGGTCTGTATGTGGAAATGTCTTTAATGAAGTTGTTCTCCTGCCTTCAGTGTGAGATGGCTTTCCCCCGTGTGAAACCAGCTCCAGATGAGACTGCCTTCAGTGAAGCCTTGCTGAAGAGAAACCAGGACCTTGCTCCAACTTCTGCTGAGCAGGTACAACTTGCATTACTATTATTTTGCAACCAGGGGGAAAAGTGTACTTGTTCTGGTGGAGACTCACAGTCTGAAGACCAGAATTTGACAGTGGTTGACAAACATTTTTGAAAATAAGTATGTTCTCTTCCAGTCTTGCAATCAAAGTAAAAGCATCCTTCTTCTCGTGTACTGATGTTGTTATGTGGGAAGAACCTTTATTTTTAAATAAAGATAGAATAGAAAAAGGTGAACTACTCTAACCTTTATTTTAAATGTGATGCACTGTCAAGGACACAGTCATTTAATGCTTCTCTCTTCTCTTTCTTGTGCTAGGCTTCTATCCTCTCTCTCGTGACCAAGATTAACAATGTGATTGATAACTTGATTGTAGCACCAGGAACATTTGAAGTGGTGAGTCTTCTGTCCCCTGCCCCCTTTTATGAGGGGACCCTAGAGCTATTCTCTTGTTTATCAAAGCAGCCAGCTGTTTTCATCTGATGCACAGTGGTTGGCTGGTGGGGCCATTTCTCAATACACACAGATAGAGAGCTGCTGGATTAGAACTGACCATGAACATCCTCCAGACCCATCTCCCAGGCAGGGTACCGTGTCTGTTGGCACCTCAAACTAGTCTCTGTAGTCCACTGAGTGCCACCAGAGGAAAGGTGGGAAAGACAAAGGGCACCTGCCAGGAGGAGTTCGCTGCACAAGGCAGCCCGTGGGACTCAGTTGGAAGGCGGCAACACACGCAGACTCCCACAGCCTCAGAGTTACTGCTCATATATCCACGCCCACTTGCTCACTCCCTCTTTCCCCTCTCTCCTTACCAGCAAATTGAAGAGGTTCGCCAGGTGGGGTCCTACAAGAAAGGCACCATGATGACTGGCCACAATGTGGCAGACCTAGTTGTGATCCTGAAAATCTTGCCCACCTGTAAGTGTCCCTTTTCATGCCAAGGGATGGTGGGGTGGGGGGTGAGCTTAGACTGAGTATTCCTCTAAGGATTTTTTTTACTTCTGTTTCCTTCTGCAGTGGAAGCTGTTGCTGCCTTGGGAAACAAAGTTGTGGAGAGCCTGAGAACACAGGATCCTGCTGAAGGTTGGTTCTTCAGAGCCTTCTAGTATGTTGCCTAGTGCACGAACCCCCTAGTGTTTCCTTCAAAGCAAAAGGGTACCGGGGAAGAGACACACTTGTTAAATAGCCAGGAATCAACTGGGACAGTCAGACCCAGGGAGGAGCCAGATTTTCTGCCCCTAATACAGCTGACCAGATCCTAAGTCCAAAATAAAGCCCAGGGACTTGATTAAAGATGATACCAAGAGAAACACAGAATATTAAGGTTTGCATTGATTCTCTAAACAGTTTTTTGTTTCTCCTCTCTGCTCCACCCTTCTTGATTGATCTCTCCTAGTATTGACAATGCTCACCAATGAAACTGGCTTTGAGATTAGCTCTGCTGATGCAACGGTGAAGATCCTTATCACCACTGTGCCCCCAAATCTCCGCAAACTGGACCCTGAGCTGCACTGTAAGGAAACCCAATTGTTATCTTTTTTCAGGAACAAGTAAGGGTTGGAATGGGAAGAAATTGAGACTTCAGCTCAAGCTATGGAGTAGAAAACAGTGACAGCAAAAAAATTTTAGGCATTGTTTGTATTGGGCTGAGGTATCTGTACTTCCAGACTCACGGGCAGGACCTGGGTCCTTACTTTTCTCTTTTATTCTCTCTCCCTACCCTCTCCCCAACTAGTGGATATTAAAGTTCTGCAGAGTGCTCTGGCAGCTATCCGACATGCCCGCTGGTTTGAGGAAAATGCTTCTCAGTCCACGTAAGTTTTAATTTCTCTTGAGTTTGGGTAGCTGGCTTTATCCCCTGGTTTGGAATTGTGTGGCCCTTCCTCTAGATCAGGTTGGGCAGCTGGAGGAGGGAAATCAAGGTGGGGCACCATTTACATTTAGTATGCCGGAAGTGACATCATGACACTTCTGGCTTCCATTTTGTCTGGTATTTGGGAGTTTTGTGGGGAGCCTGGGCAAAATAAACTGCTGCGTTTGCACCAGTTTATAGGGTAGATTTGGCCAGTTTTCTGGTGAAAAACTACTTGAAAATCAGGGCTTTGCAGAGCTTCAGGGTCCCCCTATATGCAGCCTGTGGACCACACTTTTCCCAGCCATTCTTGGTGTTGTTGGACTACAATTCCCTGCAGCCCTAGCTAGTGGTGAGATGTAGTAGTTGCAGTTCAACAACAACTTGGAGGAACACTTAGTTCCCATCTCTGCTTTCTTTCCTTACGTGAGAAAAGGAGAAAGGCGTGTGCCCTGCTTTGTGGTATCTTTAGGCTGTTAACATTCTGAGTCATCCTTCAACTTCTTGTAGCCTTGAAGTACTTTCTTGGGCTGGTTCTGAGTTCAGGTTCATTCAGGTTCCTTTTTTGGGGGTGGGGGAAGTCCATAGCCTAGTGTTATGCAGAGAATGATTGCCATGTAACTTTCTGGAATGACGTAGTCTTCTTCTTTCAGGGTGAAGGTCTTAATCCGTCTGTTAAAGGACCTTAGGATGCGGTTCCCCGGCTTTGAACCCCTCACGCCCTGGATTCTTGACCTGCTTGTACGTGGAAGGCTTGGGGATTGTGAGGAGGCCTGGTTCTCCAATTTGGGTTAATTCTGTAATACTGGCTGTGTCTTTTCATCGGGCTTCTCTGGGCAGAGCTATAAAGCATTCCAGGCATGGGAAGGGGAATGCAACAGCCTGAGGGATACCATGTTTCCCTTGAAGACAACACTTTTATCCTTTTGAATCAGGAACTGGGAAAGATTATTTTCCAAATAAAATGAAAACGTTTGTTAATTGACATTACAGCCTGACTAGTTTCACCTTACACACACTTATGTGGACTGCTTATACTTGAAGATGATTGAATCTGATGCTTATTCTTCATATATTGTCTCTGTCCTCCTGTTGTAAATGTTTGCCCCTCAGTAGAATTGCTGAAGACTTGCAGTTAATGCAATAAAACGTTAATTCAGTCAGGAGCAAGCCCAATCAAGCTCATTGGGCCATATTTCTGAGTAAACAGAGATGGAATTTCTTGATTGGGAAGCAGGTGAAATAAAAGCAAGCTGTAACCTTTGTATCCCTTATTAGAGAATCCTAACCAGCTTATTTCTTGTTTCAGGGGCATTATGCAGTGATGAACAACCCAACTCGGCAGCCTTTGGCTCTCAATGTGGCCTACAGGTATGACTGAAGGCAGCATCATTTCCCTGAAAGTTTACACAGGAGGAAAAGAGAATTTGTATTGCCTGAACCTGTTTAGACAAGGACTGAATGCTCCCTGAGATCCTACCTTTTTTGCTTTTTCTTAGGCGCTGCCTTCAGATCTTGGCAGCAGGGCTCTTCCTCCCTGGGTCCGTTGGCATCACTGATCCCTGTGAGAGCGGCAACTTTCGAGTCCACACAGTCATGACCCTGGAGCAGCAGGTAATCCTGTTCTCCTGCTGTTGTCCTTGTTAGAGTGGACAAGGAAGGGGAGTGGTATTGTGGCTAGGAAACCTACAGGTTGTCCCACTGGAACAGAACATTCCTGCTAGTACAGTGCTTACACACATTCAAGGTTAAAAGTATAAAACATCCTTTAGCACCCACTCACCCCCCACCCCATACAGACAGCCCCATGTGTTTGGGCTCTGCTTATTAAGGAAGATGAGAAAACCAACGTCAATTAAATGGAAATTGAGGGAGTTGTAGAACAAAAAGAACCAGTTTAATTATTTAAAAAAATGCTTGTTCTCTAGTTTCTTACTTGATATTTCTTGTAATTGTGAAACTAAATGCTTCATAATGTTGCCTTGTGTTGAGCCATTTTTGGAAGAATATTCAGTGAATTTTTAGTTTTCAGAGAAGATTTTTTTAGTAGCTTTAAAACACTTGTCGTTTTTAGTGGAAATTTTGTGGGTTTTAGCACAGTTTTGTTTTGTTCAGCCTGTTTGGCCACTGCTGACTGTTTAGGGGCCTCTTATACTGAAGTTTCTATTGTGATGTAATTTTTAGAGTATCATGACCAAAACACATTGCATATAACAGTAAGGGTTTACTTAGGGGTTGGCCCATAGGTTTATTATACACTGGCCTTGGTGGAGCTTATGCAGATTAGAGAAGAGGACAAGATAGTGCTAAGAGGTGCCCCCTTGCTATATGACAGGCAATGGGTGGGTTGACTTCTTAGATGTTACCGATCATACTACTTACTCGCAGTGTCTTGGGCAGGGAGAGCCTTGCAAATGCTGTGAGGTTAATAAAATGATAATGTCTCCACCTTTGCTTTCTGCGCCTGCTAGGACATGGTTTGCTACACAGCTCAGACTCTCGTCCGCATTCTCTCTCATGGAGGGTACCGGAAGATCCTCGGTCAAGAAGGAGATGCCAACTGTAAGTGGAAGCCCTTGAATGCTGACAGTAGGACTATAGAGAGTAAGGGTGGCAGTGTCAGGCACGTTGAGTACACGTAGTACCCCTTGCGTACAGGAGGCAGGAGCTTCTGTTCCTAGGTAAGAAAGCAGCGACTGGGTGGGAATTATTATGAGAATGATACCATTTTTAATCAGGTATGTCAGAATTACCATTAATTGGATATTGTGGTGGGGATAAGGTAATTTACAATTCTGAACAAATCAGCTGGGTTTTATTTCTGTGTTGGAGTTCAGGTGAGAAATGTCAGACATCAGCAGTCACGGTGCCAGCCGAGATGCCTTATGGAAGGATGCGCGCATGTGTGTCAGTCACGGGGTTGTGCATACCACTGGGCCCTTTTCCTATGTCTTACAATCATTTATCTGGGAGTAACGATCATTGAACTCAATGGAACTTCAGAATATGTATTGCATTGCATTGCAAGCTGGAGTTCCGTCTGCTTGTGCCGCTCTCTGCTTAGTCTGCATTCTTCAAAGGTGGGGGGATGGACAGTGACCTAGTCACTGGGCCTGACCTGACGGCTGAGGGTAAAGCAGATAAAAGTATGGCCCTGCTCCATGATAAAGCTGGTTTATCTTCAGGTCATGTCACAGCTCTGAGCTACAGCTGTATTGCAAAGTGAGCTTATGAGGTGCCTAATGTATAAAATATCTCCCCCCCCCCGCAGCTTTTGCCTTTAGATGCTGCAGGTAGGCATATGCGTAGAGATGTAAAAGCTTCCATTTTTTTTCTAGAGCCTTTTTTACACTGAAGAATTAGAAATTGTATTACGGAAATTATTTTAGACTGATTAAGTGTTCTAAGACAAAATGTTTGGAGATCTACTCTCCCAAAATTATTTTTAAAAGCTGTATAGCAGCAAGGCTTTTCTGTAACATTACAGTCAGCCCTTAGTATTTGCAGATCCTGTATCCATGGATTTGACCAACCACAGCTTGCAAATATTTAAAAAAAAATCCAGAAAGCAACTTTGTTTTTGCCATTTTATTAACCATTGTACATAATGGGACTTGAGCATCTCCAAATTTTGGTATCCATGGAGGTTCCTGAAACCAAACCCCTGTGGATACTCATAAATTGGCAGAACCAAAGAGGCTTTTTAGAGTTCAGGACCTTGTAAGAACCATTTGCAACATAAGAGAAACATTGAAAGGTAAACTCTATTTGTAATATTTGAATAAACTGTATTTTTTCAAACATTCCAGGAGACTGGAAAAAAAACTTCCCCTAGTTTCCAAATTTCTGGAAATGTTTTAGCTCTAGTATGGCTAGCAGCCTCCGTGCAACTCCAAGGCTAGTATTTTTGCAATCCCTTCTTCCCTCCAAAAAATGTTAAAAACCCACAATTCTCCCCCCCCCCAAAATTACTTCTTTTTTCCAGAAAAAAATTGCTTCCATGGCTTCAGCATTTTGGGAAATTTTGTGTCTCTGACCATGGAGCTTTCCCAAAAGAAGAAATACTCTAGCACTCTCAAGATGTTGGGAGCTGCAGTTTGACAGCATCTGGAGGGCCACCCATTCTCTGTCTCTGCTTAAGTGCAGACGCAACTTGACGTGGTAGAGGGTTCCCACAGCCTTTCTGGTTTTGTGTCACAGATTTGGCAACGGAAATGTCTACCTGGGACGGAGTGATTGTGACCCCATCGGAGAAGGCGTATGAGAAGCCACCTGAAAAGAAGGAAGGGGAGGAGGAGGAGGAGAACCAAGAAGAGACAGCTACTGGGGAGGAGGAAGAGAGCATGGAAACTCAGGAGTGATTTCCCAGGTATGGTTAATAATGTAGTAAAAGCAATAGGAAAGTGCCCCCTGGGTTCTTTCATCTCTCTGCAAATGAGACTAGGGGTCCAGTGTTGGCTAATCACTGCCAGCATTCCACACCCACCCACCTGTTAATCCAGTGCATGCATTCCATGTGTTAATCTACAAGGACAGCAGCTAAATTCACATGAATGTCAGGAGGGATGGGAATGCTCCTAGTTCATCTTTCTTGGAGCTGGGGTAGCTGAGAATTTACTCTGCTCTTTTTGTAACCATTGGGAAGAATGTGTAAAGATTAATTTTTATATACTAATGGGTTGTGCATTAGGGCACTGAGAGTATGTTCAAAGACTCTTTGCTTCTCTCTTCCAGTGGAATTCTCCCTGCCCCTGATGGATGAACCAGCCGATGAAGTTGTAGTTCAGGACCAAGCCTGTGTCCTTATCTTATGTTATTTCTATTGTGTTGTTTTTATAGTTCTTGCCATTAAAATGGTGTTTACCTTTTAAAAACTATTTGTGGTTTCTAAGTGAGATCTCAACACAGTAGTCTCCAGTTGTAGATTACGATTATATAACAGCTGCCAAGTGGCATTGGGGAGTGATGGGATTCTGTAAGTCAGCACATGTGGGAGAGCACCACATTGGGGAAACTGATCTAGGTCTTGCCAGTTATGTTTTAGAAGAGAGTACTCATAACCACTTAACAGCCAGGGTAGTGCAGTGGTTTGAGTGCTGGACTGTGACTTTGCAGACCAGAGTTCAAATCCTGCTCAGCCATGTTACACTCTCTTAGCCTTGGAGGAAGGCAGCAAAGTCCTTCTGAACAAATCTTACCAAGAAAACCCCAAGATAGGATCACTGTAAGTCAGGAATGACTTAAGTGCACACAGCAAGAACAACCTCTTAATCATAACCACTTAAGAAGCATGCTGTCCTGCTATAGACCTCCAGCCACTACTGAATCCAGTGGCCTTCCAGCAATAATTCAACTGTACTTCCCAGCATTCTTCACTGACAGAGTTGGCTAGGGCTGCTGGAGGTTGCAGTCAAATAACATTCAGAGGGCCACCCAGTTCTCATTCCAGAGGAAAGCAAAGTAGTGGAAGTTATTGTGTGTCGCGCAGCAGATGCAGTTAGCATTATCACCTGCCCTTACATTCTGTGTAGGGCTGGTTGCCTTTTACTGAGATTTGTGTTTCACGTATTACTCTCTTTTTAGCACAGCAGACACCCAGCTAACTTTGGGGAATAGGAGCAACCTTAAACACAGTGAGAACTCATACCGTAACATTCTCTTAGGCAGAGCTTAGGATACTTTCTTGGGGTATAACTCCCAGTGGCAATACTGTTAGGAGAAGTTCTAGTCCAAGAAAGAAACTTTTCTCAACTGTGGTTTTAGGGAAAATGCTGAACCGCCAGGAGGCTGAGGAGGGGGAAAACTCCATTTAAACTGAATCCTCCAGGATCTTGCTATTTTGTCCCTCGCACCTGTGCATGTTCATGAAGACTCCTTTCTGTCCTGACGTTACTTTGCCTCATTCCTTTTTACTTCCTAATGAATGGCTGAAAAGAGAGAATAACAGGCACACTTTAGTTAGCAGTGAATTTTATTGCACCATTAGGAGGCAATATTCTTGTCCATATTGTGTTACTAAGAGCCTTAAGCAGACTCAAATTGCACCAGCTCCGTGTTAAGAGTATCTCAAGGACGCATTTGAGGGATTTTTGGTGACCAAGGACATCCCAACCTCAGGCAACATCAGAAGGGTTCCATGTGTAGCACCTTTCTACAAGTGGGGCTCTGCATACCAAGCAGTTCAATTCAGTTCCCTCCAGACTGTGCTCACATGGCAGCAGTACTTCTGAATAAAAATGCTGCGGTGCCAGGAATAGCACATTGCTCCAGTTGTTCTCTCCATTTTCTTAGGACGCTGCCTCCTCACTTGCTGGGAGAGCCCTGGGAGTAGCTACCACTTGCTTCAAGCATGGCCTTCCTTCGGGCAGTCTCCTTGCCCACACTGTGGTTGAGCCTTCTCAGGCGTTCCTGTAAAGAGGGAATCAAAAGAAGTTTCACTGTGAGCTTTTCTTAGCCACTTAGTTAAAGTTTACATTTCTAAACTTGTTAATTTGGAAAAAGTCTTAAAGGGTACGTAAGGCAGAATTTTTTTTTAAAGGTATGTCTCAGCCCTTTAATTTTTTTCTTTTGGGCTTTTTTTTGTTCCCAAATGCAGAAAAAAAAGATGAAAATAATCTTAAAATGAAGACTCATACCATCTTCAGAGAATGAATTTCCAGTGAGGATGGTAGTTATGAGAAAGATCTCTCCAGTGTTTAAAACAAAAAATAAAAATTCATGTGATGCCAAATTCTGTTACCAGTTAAATCAGTTGGAGGATAACCCAGTGGTGTACTTTGGTTTTATATACCAAAGTATATGGAATTTTGACTCTCTCTGTCACCTGCTGCAGCTTTCTGTATCACCACAAATCTCTAGATAGAGGACTTCCCAGTCACCAAGATTAGGTTTTCAAGGTGTACTGCAGGTCCACAGATTCTGGTGGCAGCAGTTAGGTCTTTCACCTGAAGTGTAACTATCTTTCACTCGTGACCTTCACACATAAGAGCAACAAATGGCACACATTCCAATGTACAATTGATCCTCACTTTTGCAGATGTTAGGGGAGCAAGACCTCCCATGAAAGTGGAAAAACCACAAATAATCACAAAGACTTAATTTGGAGAGAACGCTGCTAGGAATCTCTAGGTTCTCCAATGGAACTCCACAGTCAGCTTCTGGTGGAATTTGACCAATAAATTGCACTGGAGGACCCAGAGATTCCCAAAGAAATGTGCTCTCTAGAAATCTCTAGGTCTTTCAGTGCAATTTCATGGTCAAATTCTGGCAGAAGCTGACCACAGAACTGCACTGGGGGACCTAAAGATTCCTAGAAAGAACATATAAATCAACTCTATGGATCATCAAATCCATGACAGGTAAATGTGTAAAGCGACTGGTATTTCTGTAATGACGGGGTAGAGCAGGTAATATTTGTACTGAAGCTAATAAAAGTAAGCCACTGCCATCAACACACCTGGGCATTCTGGAGTATGTTATTCACAAGCACAACTCGGCGCCGGGCATTGAGCAGCTTCTTGACATAAGGGTCCAGATCAAGGGCAACCTTTTGGTCCTCATTGATTCGGCAGAGCTCTGGTAGGAGAAGAGAAATAGGTCAAGAACATCTCCACCTAGGCTAACAAGCTCCAGGGGGTTGGTAGGATCTAAATCAACCTCTGCTCCAACTAAACCTTTGACCTCCAGATGTTTTGGATAAAACCCATCAATACCACTGACCATATTGGCTGGGCCTTTCAGGAGCTATATTTGAAAACACACAAAGATCTCCACCCATGACAGGCATCTGTCTATAACTGTAGTATGAGAATGTCATGTCCTGGATAACTTGCACTCACTAACTTCAGACAGAGTTTGAAAGAGAAATATCCGGAGCAAAGCAAGCAATTTTTCTACAAGTTGCTGAGACTCCTGTACATAGGATAAACTATAGGTTTTACACCTTGTCATACAAATTTAGGCACTCATAGCAATGATTGGTGCAAGTCATAAATGTCACATCATTCCACCAGCACAGGTAGTTTCCCAGACTTCCTGTTATTCACAAGTTTCTGTATCCTTATCTGTGCATTGCCTATTTCCATAACACCTTGCTGCCATTTTGCATTTCTCCCTTTTGATCATCTTCTCTCTTGCCCGGATACAAACTGACACTGAAAAATACAGCAATTAACTAGAACTATGCCTTGGGATACATTGACTATTCCAACTGGACGCACAGTTGTAAGTAGCAATAGCAACTGATACATGATATCACTTCAGCAAACTATAGCTTTATTAAATCTATCAAAGCAATTCTACTACATAAAATGCTGCCTACATATGACATGCATCCTGACAGAGAATCACACACACAAACGAGATTGATACAGAAGTGGGCTACTAGTCTATGCATTCATGCTACCAGTTTCCTTGCGTCAAGCATAAAGATCACGACAGTTGCAAGGTTCCCAGGATTCAGTACTGTCTTTGCCAGGAAAACACTGGAAGGGGAAAGTATGGATTGTTTCCCAAAATATTACAGTCTTAGGAAGAAACAGTACACAAATAGCACCTTCCTAACTCTTGTCAACCAGCACAAGGAAACATGGAGCAGCTGAATCTTCAATTCTCCAGCAGCATAGAGCTTTACTCTAATGAAAAAATGCCTACAAGTCATGCAGAAATTAAATAATTTCATTGCACATTACAAAGTTACTGCTATAAGTTGGGAGAAGGTTAAGTAAGGAAAACACCAGTTCCTGATTCCCTCTTGCTGTCAGCCAGCCTCCCTCCATCTCCCCTGTGACAGGTCCTTAATTATCCCAGACAGTTCCCAATCTGATAAAGCGTCCTGTCTTTACCACACAGCTCTGCCTCCCCGCTTATAAAACCACTTTTCTGTAAAAAGGTGAGGGTTTTCAATGTTTGCTTAGAACTATGACAGAGTGTTTTCTGAACTATCTTATATACTGTATATCAGTGTTTCTCAACCTTTTTCTGACTGTGGCCCTCTTCCGACCTTGTTTCCCCTCTGTGGCCCCCCGTCCTACTGGTAGAAAGGTAGCTATTTAAATGTTTTGTTTGTAAATTGAACATGTTTTATTTACAATTTTTATAATGTATACAAAACACAATTACATAAAAATTTATACTTTTAAGTATTTCTCGATCAATGTGACCCTTGTGCTTGATGACCAGAAACAAGCTTTTTTATATCTGGTTCTACTGCTGTGAGGGATAACCGAAGATCACCTCTGCCCATTACGTTAAGGCGATTCTGCGTTTGGCTGAGTAAATAATTTACATGACCGAAACCTGATTCTACCAAATACAAAGTAGGAAATGCCATGAAAAACAATTTTGCTTTATCCCAACGCTGTGGAAACTTTTTACATATAAACACTGATACATTTCTTCAGTGTATCTTTAAACAGTTCACTTCTACCATCAGGTTCACCTATAAAGCACAAGTATCACATACTGCCCTTTGGCTACACTCCCATCAAAGGTTCAACCTCGAATCCAGGTCACACTCACTGACCAGATTCTACTAAGGTTCAATTATTCTTCTGCCTCTTGTGAGGCTTCCACTGAGGATCAAACCTTCCCACACAGTCACCTTCCCTGGCCGACTGAGGGATTCTACTCCATAGCTTCTTGCCAGAAATCTCACTGAAGGACTGAATGCCAACTGGGACTTGTCTTTAGACACCTCTTCCTCTCAGCCACCAGCCCCTCCCACAGTACTGGGCTGGGCTTCCCTCCTGAGGAGCTATTCTGGGTGCCCAGCAACCTGCTTCCAGGCTGACTTGGCACTTCAGATAACCAGAAGCCCAGAGCTTCATCACGCCCCCCAACAACAACTAACTTACCTGTGGCCAAGCTGTCAATGTGTTCGCGTAGCTCCACTTGACTTTCCCTGCCAGAGTGAAACAAGGAGGAAAGGAAGATAAAACAACTTTGAGAATACTTCAACGAATTATTTTATTTTATCATAGGCATAACCTGCTCTACTGCAGGAAAAATTCTCAGAACGGGTTATTATCAATTTAAACAAATCAGTTCCTTCTCTGAGGATTACAATCTTAACAAGACACAAAGAACAAGGAACAGGGAAGGGAAAGGAAAACACAGAAACTTGGGCACAGCTTCTTAACTCTTGGATGGAAATTCACTAACCTGTTGTCCCACCCCAAAAAATCCCTCACAAAACTGTAATATGATGAGGGGACTACTCCCTCTGAATTCCAATAGCTGTAAAATAATTGTGGTGTCTAGAAAAGGGAGAAGGGGAGGAGAAGGAAAGCCTCAATTCTCTTGAAATTCTGGCTTGGATCATTATGCCAACTTATGCATCAAAACTTCCACATCTCCTTCTCCCTCCCACTGATTCCTTCTGCCTTTCACGATGAATCCAGCCTGTCTCCAGTCTCACTCCCACCTAGCACCAACCCTCCTTTTGTGACGTAATGAACAACACAAGACCTATTTATTGTTGTGTGGCTTCAAATTGTTTCCAATTTATGACCACCCACTGAATAAATCTTGCCAAGAAAAAAAATGCAGAGGCTTTGCCACCCTCTGAAGCTGAGAGAGTGTGACTTGTCCAAGGTCACCCAGTGGGTTCCATGGTCAAGCAGGGATTCAAAGAGCCGTCATTCTGTTGGGGCCGTGGCCCTCTGGGTAAGCCCTGTGTTGCACACTCACCCATTTCAGTTCAGCCTGCTTTCACACTAACAACCTGTTTTGCCACTTGCGTACGAAAAGCCTATATAATGTGCTGGAACAAAGAGAAACCTGCTCTGTTGCCTGCTTGCTTGTCCGACGGGGTCAGAGTGTATGTATGCTCGTGTGCCTTTCGTTTTTCTTTTTGCTCCTTCGCTTAATAAACTGCATCCTCAAAGACCAGAACTGGCTTGGTTCTTGCCTCCCAGCATCTCACACTTCGAACCTTGCACGGCCACCCAATCCAGGGAGGGTCGTGTGTGCTACACATTCTATGTTCAAACCACAACACCACACTAGCTGTCCACAAAACCTATGCCACATGTTTTTGACAACTGCTTTGGAACAAAGCTTACCCTTTAAATCACTAATCCATACTAACTGGACTGAATTAGATTAGTACAGAGGTCCTGCCTTAAAGGAGCAACCGTATCTATCCATTCCCCATACATCCATGATGGAAGGCAATGAAGTTACTAATCCTGGTGGCCTTTCACTTGCGGCCATGCCATTAAAAATACCATGGGACAGGCAGAAGCTTCAGCATTATTACTGTTATGGCTTAAATCAGGGCTTTCCAAAGTTTTCATGTTGATGACACACTTTTTATATATGCATCATTTCACAACACAGTAATTCAGTAAGTGGAGACAGCCCCTTCACTCGAGCCTGGCCTGCCGTTGCCCTTGCTGGGGTCTTCCTTGGCCCCAGGTGGCAGGAGAGGCAGCCCCTCCACCTCTTACATTTGTGTGATACACCTACACACTGCAGCCGAAACACTTAACGTGTCTCGACACACCGTTTGGAAAGCTCTTCCTTAAATCCTATTGTGAGCAACTGTGGTATAGTGGTTTGACTCCAGAGACTCTAGAAGACCAGGGTTTGAATCACCACTCAGCCATGGAAACTGACTGGGCAACCATGGGCAAGTTACATCTCTCAGCCTCCCAGGAAGGCAAGGGCAAAACCTCTTTTGAAGACATTCTGCCAGGAAAACCCTGTGATAGGTTCCCCTTGGAGTTGCCATAAGTCAGAAATGACTTGAAAATGCACCAAAGTCCTGAACAGAGTAGACATACTGAACTGAATTAATCTATTGTTGAGTCCCCAGTGAATACTTGATTCAATAGATCTACTGTGCTTGGGACCACCCAAAATATTCTAGCCATCTTCCCTCTCCCGCGTCAGGCACAGAGAAGCAGCAGCTGCACCTGGCAGCTCCCTGCCTCTCACCTCCCTTCCAGGGCACTCGGAGTCGCCCAAAACGTCCTAAGCTCTACCTCGACAGCGAAACCAAACCTGTCCTTGCGAACGTCTGCTTCTCACGTAGCTCGTCAGAGCCCACGGTGGTCCGGAGAGAAACGTGAATTGTATGTACAGTCGTCCCTCCACCTTCGCTGGGGTTAGGGGCACAGGACCCCCGTGAACGCCAAAAGAATGTGACTAACTCTAGACCCTCTCAAACCACATTCAACACACACAGGTATGACTCCCACATCCACTCCACCGCGGGTTCCCCTGAGGCACCAGCGTTCCTTCACCAGGCAGAAGGGGGTGGCGGGGGCGGCCCCCACCAGAGGCAGAGTTCCGCCGATCGCGCTATGAAGATCACAAGGGAGGCAGCCACCTGAGGGGAAGAGACCCCTGCAGCCCCACCGCTGGCAGGACAGGGCTGGGTCCGGCGGCTACACCGGGTGGACGTCGGCCTGTATGACACACACGGCTATCAAGGCTCACTCTGGGACAGGCGGCATACAATAACACGAAGGCCATGTCCGCACTAGCCTGTTACAGCGCTGTGGTTCCACTTTCAACAACCTGTGGAATCCTGGGGTTTGCAGATTAGGGAGGGGTCGGCCGGCCGGCCTCTCCCTGAACGGCAAATCCCAAGATTCCACAGGGTGTTGAAAGTGGAACAATCGCGCTATCAGAGTGCAGTGCGGAAACGGCCTAAGGGCCTCCTCGCTGCCCCAGCAGGCCGGGGAAGGCCGGAAAGAGCGGCCAAGGCCGCGGCTCCGCCGGGCGGACTTCTGCCTGCCGTCCCGCAGCGCGCCCTCCGCCTTCGCCGCCTCGGGGAACCCGGCCGGCCCTACCTGACCGCGTGGACGTGCGTGTCCAGCTGCCGCACGGCCGGCCTCAGGAACTCCAGCAGCCCCTCCGCGAAGAGGTCGCGGGCCGCGGGCCCCGCCGGGCTGGCCGGACCCGAAGGCGCCGCCGCCGCCGCCGCCGCCGCCGCCATCATCGCCTCTGGCCTCTCCGCCGCAGAGCCCGCCGGGACAACTTCGGCCCAAGCGGGGAGAGCCGAAGAAGAAGAGCCGCGCCGGAGAGGCCGGACAGCAGTACGAGGGGAGGGAGTCCCGCGAGAACTCCGGAGGGAAGGCACTCACGCGCTTCCTAAAGGATTGTGGGAAATGAAGTTCCTGGGATAAAATGATCTTTGGACGGCCGAAGTGGAGCTCTTCCTCTGCCGCCATACAGAAATTCAGCCCACTGGCTCCTCTTAACAATGTTTAATGCCTTTGGCTCTCCGTTCGGATTTTTTTGTCCTACTACTCCCATCAGCCCCCCACACAATGGCTAATGGCAAGGGATCATGGGAGTTGTAGGCAAAAACAACAACCACCCCCGAACAGCCCAACGACTGCAGGAATTATTTCTTCTGAAAGTTTTCCTTTTTATTTTGGCAGATGTCAAGTACACTATGACTAAATGGAAGCAATTCCCTCTGATTGTAATGGGAGCCAAACTACAGTAATCCAAGCAAAAACCAGAGGAAATATTCCCTAAAGCGGGGATGTTAAAATTATGGCCCTTCAGATGTTGGGGGACTCCAACTCCCATTGGCTATGGCTGATGGGAGCTGCAGTCCAGCCACATCAGGCTGTGTCTCTTCCATGGATTTATTACAAGAGATGCCCACATTTTATGAAATCCTATCCTGGAAGCCCAACTAGTCTTCAGATGGGAGATCACCAAGGGAGTATCTGTGCTGTAAGTTATATCTCAGTGGGAGGAACCGGCAAACCACCTCTGAGCATTCTTAAGAAAGACCTCAGACCACGGGGGTCACCCAAGGTTGATAGTTGACATGAAGAGATGCACACACAAGACCCAAGAAAGCTTCCAAACAGGCTTTTATGCTGATAGGTGTAACAAACAACTAACGGTTCATTCTTTTTTCACAAGTGACAGAGAGGTAAAAAGAAGAAAATGCCTTTAAATTTTTTCCCACCATGAACTGAAATGAGGAGAAAGGAATTAGAATTGTCAGGAGGTAAAAGGTGCAGTTCTCTACAAAGATAGATTCAGGTTGTATGCCAAAATAATAAATAAGCAATATTTATTATTTTGGCATACAACCTGAATCCATCTTTGTAGAGAACTGGATGTTTTTCATAGGAATAAACTTTTAATTAAACCAGGGGTGGGAAACAGCAGTCGTCGAGATGTTGCTGAACTGCAGCTCTCAGCATTTTTCACCTTCTAGCTACGCTGGCTGGAGCTGATGGGACACGCAGTCAAGAAGTATCCAGAGAGCTGCATCATCCCCACTGCTGCATTAAAATTAATTTTAAAAAAAACATTACTCCCTTACAGATCCTTCTGGTTTGTTCATAATTTTTCTAAATTCTCCTAATCAGTTTCTCCACTCCATTTTCAGTCAATTCTCTCAAGTCTGGCTACTCAGTCATTCTTACTAGTAAGTTCAAAACTTCTTTCAAAGTGTTCAGAATATTCTCCTGAGTGACAAGAACAAACACTGAAACTGTCCTTTTGTTTTGTAAGCAATTCAAGATCAATCCCTGCTCTGCTTTTGCACCACGAAGATGAAATAATGGCCCTCTGCCCCAGGAAAATGGTAACATGGCATCAGACAAGATGATCCTGGCAGCTGTGAGGGAAACCATAGCTGCCTTCCTCAGCCACGTGCACCTCAATTGTGTTGGACCACAACCCCCATCACATAATAGCCATATTGGGTGTGGATGATTGAAATCCTTCAAGTTCAACCCTTGGCAACCAGTAGAGCAGACATAGGTTTATACAGCTGAATTTGGGAAAGAAAGCCCAGTTTTTCTTTCTAGAACTACTCCCTGTACTACCCTCTGCAGTATCAAGGATGGCAGGTGAGGGAGCTGCCGTGGTCACCTGTAACACTTGTGGGATGTTCCTTTTCTTGCCACATTATGTTCTTGGGTACACCAGCACCAAGTGCAAGCTGGTGACCTTCTTGGAGGAGAAGTTACGCCAGCTGGAGGCATGCATTTCTAATCTTCGTCTTATTAGGGAAGGAGAGGAGTTTTTGGATAAGGCGGAGAAGACCTTCCTCAAGCGGAGCTGCCAGATCAGGAAGTCAGCACACTGTGCCAGGAAACGGAGGCTTGGGCGAATGTCACACGGAGGAGTAGAAGGACCAGGAAGGTAACAGAGACTCTCACCATACACAATCGCTTCAAAGCTCTTGGCCTTACAAACGATGAGGAGCACCAGGAGGAGGGAACAGAATGTCAACTAGATCAACACTCCCAGCCTAAACAAAATGCCCAGTCAGTCCTAGAAGAACACGCTTGTCGAGGAGCCCAGGACAAGCCTCAGAGGAGGTGAGTTCTGGTTGTTGGGGACTCCTTGCCCAGAGGAACCGAAATGGCAATTTGCAAACTGGACAAGCTCAATCGAGAGGTCTGCTGTCTTCCTGGGGCCAAGATCAACCACATAACGGAGAGACTAACCACGCTGGTAAAGCCCACTGACCATAAGCCCCTCATTGTGGTTCATGTCGGAACCAATGACACTGCGAGGCGCAGCTTTTACACATCGCAAAGGATGATGAGCTTATGGGGACAAAGCTTAAGGACCTTGGTGCACAGGTGGTCATTTCATCTCTCCTCCCTGTTGAAGGATATGGCGCACAAAGGGAAAGGGCAATAGCAGAGGTCAACAACTGGCTCCACACATGGTGTTGCCAGCAACGGTTTGGGTTTTTGGAACACAGCCTGAATTTCCATGAACGTGGGCTTCTGGCAAGGGATGGGCTGCACCTCACGAAACTTGGCAGGAATGTTTTTGCAAATATTCTCGCAAGGAGGATTAAGAGGTCTTTAAACTAAGTTCCACTGGGGAGGGAGACAATATTATTCAGGGCAAGGACTTGGCGAGTACAGGGGGAAAAGGCCCAAATGATGTAGGACAAGTAGTACAAGCGGTCAATGGTGGGAGGAGTAGAAACTATAGTACAGGACTTGCAGGAAGGGCCCGGGGACTTAAGTGTCTCTACACTAATGCATGGAGTATCGGAAACAAGCAAGATGAACTTGAACTCCTAGTACAACAAAGTAAATACGATTTGATAGGCATCACTGAGACCTGGTGGGATGAGTCTCACAATTGGAATGTCGGAATAGAGGGTTATAGCCTATTTTGTAAAAATAGACCTAACAAGAAAGGAGGAGGAGTAGCTTTGTATGTCAAGGATGTTTTCACCTGTGAAGAGATCCTTGACTTAAACCCAGTAAGCCAGGTTGAGAGCATCTGGGTAAGAATTAAGGGAGCGAGAAACAATAGGGATATTCTGGTGGGGGTTACTACAGACCTCCAACCCAGGCTGAGGACTTTGATGATGCCTTCCTCAACCAAATGACTGCACATTCAAAGCGGAGAGATATAGTAATAATAGGAGATTTCAATTACCCAGATATATGTTGGCGGTCAAACTCTGCCAAGACAGCAAGGGCCAGCAAGTTTCTTGCTTGTCTTGCAGACAGTTTCATGGTCCAGAAGGTGGAAGAGGCGACAAGGGGATCAAATATTCTAGATCTGATCCTGACCAACAGGGATGACCTTGTTAATGAGGTAGAAGTGGTAGGATCTTTAGGGGGGAGTGACCATGACCTATTGGAATTTGGCATTCAGTGGGAAGGAGAAGTGTAGCCAGACACTCATCTTAGATGGAGATGCTGGCTGGAATTCCGTGGTCAAGAATAGTGAAAGGGAAAGGAGTTCAGGAGGCATGGGAGTTCCTTAAAAGGGAGATACAGCAGGCATAGTCTAAAACTGTGCCAATAAGGAGGAAAAATGGAAGGCATCTGAAGAAACCAGAATGGAGGAAAAATGGAAGGCATCTGAAGAAACCAGAATGGTTGACTAAAGAACTCTCAGCTGAGCTCAGCGCTAAGAGAAACATGTACAGGAAATGGAAGAAGGGGGAAACCACCAAAGAAGAATTTAAGCAGGTAGCCAGGAAATGTAGGGAGGAGGTCAGAAAGGCTAAAGCACAGAACGAACTTAGGCTGGCCAGAGACATTAAAAACAATAAAAGGGGCTTTTTAAAATATGTCCGCTGCAAAAGGAAAAAGAAGGAGACGATAGGGTCGCTGCGCAGAGAAGATGGAGAATTACTCACAGGGGGAAGGGAAAGGCAGAACTACTTAACACCTTCTTTGCCTCAGTTTTTTCCCAGAAGGATACAAGCACTCAACCTGGCGGTTGGGGAGCAGGAGAGGAAGCAGGGGAAATGAGGCACGAAATAGGTAGAGAGGTGGTACAGGAATACCTGGCCACACTGGATGAATTCAAGTCTCCAGGGCCGGATGAATTGCATCCTAGGATATTAAAAGAACTAGCAGAGGTCATTTCGGAACCACTTGCTATCATCTTTGAGAAATCTTGGAGGACAGGAGAAGTTCCAGCAGACTGGAAGAGGGCAAATGTTGTCCCCATCTTCAAGAAGGGAAAAAAAGAGGACCCAAATAATTATTGCCCAGTCAACCTGACATCAGTACCCGGAAAGATCCCAGAGCAGATCGTTGAGCAGTCAGTTTCTAATTACTTAGAAAGCAAGGCGGTAATCACGAGAAGTCAACATGGATTTCTCAAAAATAAGTCATGCCAGACTAATCTTATCTCTTTTTAGGATAGAGTTACTAGCTTGATAGATGAAGGGAATGCTGTGGATGTAACATATCTCGATTTCAGTAAGGCCTTTGACAAAGTTCCCCATGACATCCTTGCAAAGAAGCTAGTAAAATGCGGGCTGGACAGGGCTACTGTTAGTTGGATTTGTAATTGGTTGACCGACCGAACCCAAAGAGTGATCACGAATGGCTGCTTCTCATCCTGGAGAGAAGTGACTAGCGGGGTGCCACAGGGATCTGTCCTGGGCCCAGTGCTGTTCAATATCTTCATCAACGACTTGGATGAAGGAATAGGAGGCATGCTCATCAAATTTGCAGATGACACCAAATTGGGAGGGGTTGCTAATACGCCAGAGGACAGGATCAAAATTCAAAATGACCTGGACAGATTGGAGAGCTGGGCCAAGGCTAACAAAATGAAATTCAACAGAGAGAAGTATAACATCCTACACTGAGGTAGAAAAAATGGAATACAGAAATATAGGATGGGGGGACACGTGGCTGGATAGCAGTACATGCGAAAGGAATCTAGGAGTCTTAACAGATCACAAGCTGAACGTGAGTCAGCAGTGTGATGCGGCAGCCAAGAAAGCCAATGCAATTCTCGGCTGTATCAATTCAAGTATGGTGTCTAGATCAAGGGAGGTACTGGTACCACTCTACTCTGCTTTGGTTAGACCTCATCTTGAATACTGTGTCCAGTTCTGGGCACCCCAATTCAAGAAGGACCTGGTCAAGCTGGAGCAAGTCCAGAGGAGGGTGACCAAAATGGTGAGGGGCCTGGAAGCCATGCCCTATGAGGATAGACTTAGAGAGCTGGGGATGTTTAGTCTGCAGAAGAGAAGGTTAAGAGGGGACATGATAGCCATGTTTAAATATTTGAAGGGATGCCGTGTAGAGGAAGGAGAGGGCTTGTTTTCTGCTGCTCCAGAGACAAGGACAAGGAGCAATGGATTCAAGCTGCAGGAAAGGAGATTCCGCCTGAACCTCAGGAAGAACTTCCTGCCAGTCAGGGCTGTCCGGCAGTGGAATATGCTGCCTCGGAGTGTAGTGGAGTCTCCTTCTTTGGAGGTTTTTAAGCAGAGGCTAGATGGCCATCTGTCAGGAGTGCTTTGAGGGGTTCCTGCATAGCAGGGGGTTGGGCTGGATGGCCCGTGTGGTCTCTTCCAACTCTACATTTCTATTAGTCTATGAAATTACAATCTCACATATAGACTGGAATCCTGTACACCCCAGCATAGAGTAGTTCCACATACAGAACCACATTACAGCTGGCCATTCTCCAACCCCTGGACCTATAGTACAGTCTCTGCAACTTCCCCCTTCCCCAAGGCTACTCCATGCATGGCAAGAGTGTAGAGAGTGGAGAAACATCTGACTATGTCCCTGTAGTCAGAAGCAAAATGATTACATCTTCTGCTGGCTGCAGAGACAAAGCCAGACACGTCTCCAAATCTTTCCTACCACAACAAGACACAGAGATGGCTGTTAGGGGAGCCTGCAGTGGCTCTAGTCAATTGGGAAGAGGAGACTTTGGTCAGGGTGGGGGGAGAAGGGAATGCTGACCTCTGCATCAACCAAAAAGACACAGTGAGGCGTGACTTACACCTGCACATGCTAAAAACATGCCAGTCATAGAGGGCAACAGGTTAAGGAAACCTTGCACATTATTTTATTAGTACTCTTTCATTTGAGAGCCAGCACACTGTAGTGGTTTGAGTGTTGGACTACTATCCTAGAGACCAGGTTCAGCCACAGAAACTCAAGGGACGATTTTGGGTGTGCCACACTCTCAGCCCCTGGAAAGCCTCTGATACATTCAATTTATGGTTGCCGTAAGTCAGAAATGACTTGAAGGCACACAACAGTGCAGTGTCTTCAGGCCAGCCTGCACCTACCAGTTGTGCTTCAACTATATCTCATTACACCTACTTGTTAACAGTGTAGTTTTCAGTTTCAGAATCTAGTTCATGGACAAGTCCCTGAGAGGGGCTGGAAAGATGTTGCCTCACATTTAAGAACCAAGACAACAAAAATGTGCACGTAGCTTAGGCTGCAGTCTTGGGCAGGCTGGAGCCAGATGCAAGAGGAAAGCACTTTATCATACACGGGACATTCTACATTTCAGAGCTCTCAAGATCACTGCCAAAGCGATGATCTGTGAACTGTCCAGACCCCTGGACATTTTCCAGGAAAGAAACAAACAACTGCAGCCAGTGGACACGAATATGGTACTAGTCTCTGTACTATAACCACCTTAATATCTCAGTGACTCTTTCTGATTTGAGTCATGGTTAAACAAGGTATAGAGCGAAGCACAGTAGCTGACTCCTCACTTCAGCCTATGGAGGCCTTTATGCTTGTACAGACAGTTTGGCAGCCCCTTGGACTAAAAGAACCGAGGAGCTATTTTAACTGCACAGTTGGCATTTAAAAACAGGCATCAAAGACCATCATGGCTGCCACCCTGCTCTCCTAGGGCCAAGCGGTGTGACTGAAGTAAGAGGCTGGGAGGATCAGCAGTTAAGGAGACAGGTCAACCTGGAAACAGAAGATCCAGAAGGAGACAGAAGTTTCCTAGTGATTAGTGTTCACTAAATTCACTGGATGACTTTGAGCTAGTCATCTTCATTCTCAGCCTAATTCTTTTCAAAGGATTGCTATAAGGAAAAACCAGGGCAAGGGAGAACCACATGTTCTGTCCCTGTCCTCACAGGAGGAAGAGACAGGATTTCAAAAGGATCAAAATAAACATGGAATCTGGTGGCAAAGTGATGAAGCTGGTGTGAAGATACTTGCTAATAGGGGAGGTTTGGGGTTCAAGTCCCAATTACTGTGTAAAAAAAGGAGTGACAATAACTTGGTATGTAAGTAGCTATCTGTTCATATTTAAGTGGTAAAATCTTGAGGCACCAGCAATAAAAAAAAGCACACACACACAAAGCCAAGTTTTTCTTTTCCCTGCATGTTTCTTTACAGTAAAACAGAAATTACAAGATGCCATTCAAAACTAGAACTGAACAGCTGGGCTCACAAGACTCCAGTTGCCAGAGACACAAAGCAGGTGTCTCCTTGGTGGTTTCAACACGGAAAAACTCAACTAGCAGGCTGGCGACAAAAGCATGAACTAAGCATGAACTAAGGTGTTTGAAGCAGGTCTTTTCAAACAAAAATCACAATCATTTTCAGCTATATCAAGTTTGCTGAATTAAATTAATTGCTGAGACCAAACTAACTGTTGAGACCAATCTGGTTTTCTGGACTAGGGGAAGATACAACCTGGGTTCACTATCTAAAATTCAGACAACTGCTGGGCAGGAAAACCCCTTAACTGCCAGAAAGGAAGTGGGATTCAGCAACACCATGGCAGCAGCAACTACCTTGAAACCGAACTACTGCAGCAGCTTTAACTGCTACCTCTCACAACTCATAAGCACCAGAGACCTTCTACATACTATAAGGCCCAATTCTGAGAGAAGGTGGGGGAGGGGGAATCACACATGCAATGTTTTCCCATTTAAGAGAGAAGGGGGTTGAGTTTGGTTCAACCCTTCTGCTCCACTAGTAAGACAACAGATGTCATCTGTCAACGGCCTGCCAGTCAAATTCACCTCAAGAGTCATTTAAGAAATGTGTACATATACGTATATATAAAAAACACGCACACCCAGATTCATACAACACAAAAGTATCAAAATGTAGGAGGAACACATTACAGTTGTTATCCCTTGCCCCAACACACATGTCAAATCTGCAGGTCCTCCCCCAGCACCATCAGCAGTTGCTGGTCTTGGCATACAGGAGGGAGAAACACCAGCGTGTGCACACACACAGAGCGCCTCAGCAAGTGTCTACAAGAAGATGCGTCAGTCGTTGGTTTCAGGGTCTGTCTGGGCCATGTAAGCATCCAGCTCAGCATCTAGGTGTCCTTTTGTTTTCGACATGTATGCATCAAGCTGGTTGTCCAACTGTTCCTTGGTCAGTGCAGGGCGGGTGGTACCTCTGCCACGCCCTCTGCCTCTCCCTCGGCCGCCAAAGCCACCTCTTCCACGGCCTGCCATGCCACGACCTAGCCATAAAGGGGAACAAGGATGAAGTTAGCTTCTGCAACAGAATGAGGGGAGAGACTGCAGCCCTCTATGGATTTCATCTGCCCCTTCTCCTTAAAAAAAGTACAACCCCCAAACTCTACAGTGCAGAGATTCCCCCTCTACTGCAGGAGACCTCAGAGTTAATGCCAGTCAAAGCAAGCAGGTGTAGCCCACGGTCCTGGAGGTGACTAGATGGAGGATGGCTAGAGGAGACAGACCTGGTCCGCAGGCCAAGGTTTGAAAAATTAACTTGGACTACAGCTCCTAGAGTTCCCCCAACCATGCTGGCTGGGGGGATTCTGGAAGCTACATTCCAAAAAAAAGTAATTCCCATTTTCCTCAGAACTCTAGGATCAGGACATAGCAAGTGTAGTATGCACATATGTGTACATCAGCCTTCAAGTTATAGTATTCTTTATTTATAATGTACAATCTGTACATAACTTTTGCTAACCATTTTCTGCAAAGGGAATGACATCAAAATTAAAGTGTCTTTTTTTTTCTTTTCAGAGTATCCCTCTAGGAACAATTCTATTCTGTCTCACACATCTAGGCAAGGGGCTAGCAAACACCTTCAAACGCAGCCTAGTCTAGATTATCTTGAGGAAGTCACACCCCAAGGTTTAAAAAAAACAAACAGATGGTAGTAGCAATACTGAATTGGTGATACAGGGTACTAGGAAAGACTTGACTGACCAAAAACACCACCTAAGGACTGTATCAGTGTACAGAGCTGTGTGAGGCCTTTTTAAAAAATTTATACTCTAATCATATTGTTGCCCAGAATAAAGACTTGGATTTGGGAGAACCGCACTCCCATCTCCATTGACTCATGGAAGTTCACCTCATGACTGGGTCAGCTGCCCACCTACTTTCTCTTTCCATTTGTTCCAACAGAGTTTTATTTAAATCATTTACATCTGGCCTTTCTCCCCAATAATGGGACTCAAAGGAAGTTAAAATCATATTTAAAACAATACAAATTAAAAATAAAAAAGTATTAATAAATATAATTTTTTAAAATTTAAACAACTTACAACATTAAAAAAGTTAAAACTTCATTAGAAGTCAATACACAAATCCTAAAAACAGAACCACATAGCATTAAAAGCATACCCCTAGTCACCTGGTAAAAACTTGACAGAAGAAAAATGTTTTGACCTGTGATGGAAGAAGAGCAAGGACCGGATCATCCCGGACTCCCTAAGGAGGGAGCTCTCCTGCTGAGAAGGGCCCATTTTCCTTGTTTCCACAAAATGACCCTAGAAGTTGGTGGGACGGAGAGAAGGGTGTCTCCAAACAATCTTAGAGCTCTAATGGGCTCATAAAAGGAGGTAACAGACCTTCAAATAAACTGGGCCCAAGTCATATACCGTATTTTCTGGCGTATAAGACGACTTTTTAACCCAAGAAAAACTTCTCAAAAGTTGGGGGTCGTCTTATACGCCGGGTGTCATCTTTGCGGTTGCCGCATACGGTGGGGGCAGCTCAAAAATGGCCGCGGCCGCATCCCCACCATATGCGGCCACCGTATGAAACCACCCAGGGTGGTGCTGTGCACTTACCTGAAAATGCGGGGGGGGAGGCTCCTCGCGCTCGCCGCTCTTCCCCTCGCGCGAGCGCCGGTCGCGCTGCCTCCCCGCTTCCACCCCCACCCCCGCCTACAGCTCCCAGGCCAGGGAGCGCTGAGGCGGGGGGAGCGGCGGCGTTTTGGGCGAGGCGAGGCTCCTCGCGCGAGCGCCGGTCGCGCTGCCTCCCCGCTTCCACCCCCACCCCCGCCTACAGCTCCCAGGCCAGGGAGCGCTGAGGCGGGGGGGGGGAGCGGCGGCGTTTTGGGCAAGGCGAGGCTCCTCGCGCGAGCGCCGGTCGCGCTGCCTCCCCGCTTCCACCCCCACCCCCGCCTACAGCTCCCAGGCCAGGGAGCGCTGAGGCGGGGGGGAGCGGCGGCGTTTTGGGCGAGGCGAGGCTCCTCGCGCTCGCCGCTCTTCCCCCTCGCGCGAGCGCCGGTCGCGCTGCCTCCCCGCTTCCACCCCCACCCCCGGCCTACAGCTCCCAGGCCAGGGAGCGCTGAGGCGGGGGGGGGGAGCGGCGGCATTTTGGGCGAGGACGGAGGTGGGGAAGAGTCCGGCCAAGTTGGCGGAGAGGGGGGAAAGGAGGGCTTCCCTCCAGGCCGGTGGGTCAGGTGAAGGGCAAGGGCCAGCGCTGGCCTCCCCCGCTCTCCTCCCCTCTGGGCACCCACCCCCCAGGCCCCCCCAGCCCCAAAGAGCCGGGCGCGGGGTGCTGCCCTCTTCCCTCTTCTCCTCTGCTTCCCTTGGTGGAAGCAGCTGCGGTGGCTCGGGCAAACATTTTGTTTCCTTCCCAGCCCCAGCGGAGGAGGCCAACGAGGGGAAAGCGGGCGAGAGCCGAGGAGGGCGTTGGAAGAGGGGTAGTCTTATACGGCGAGTATATCCCAAACTCTATATTTTAACTGGAAAAGTTGGGGGTCGTCTTATACGCCCAGTCGTCTTATACGCCGGAAAATACGGTAGGTCAAAACTAGTTCTTTGAATTGTGCCCAGAAGCAGATTAGCAGCCAGCAGAGTGGTTGCAACAAGGGAGTTGCATGCTTCCCTGCAGCCAGCCCTAGCTAACAACCTGGCTGCAGATTATTGGGCCAAATGAAGTTTCTGAGCACTTTTCAAAGGCAGCCCCACACAGAGTACATTACATTACACCAAACATAATGTAACCAAGACAGGTACCAACATAACTAGATCCAACTTCTGGAATAGGCATAGCTGGCACACAAAAGCACGTCAACACTGAATCCTGGGCCTCCAGGCCCAGAGCTGAATCCAGGAGTAGCCCTACACCGGGAACCTGAATTTTTGAGGGAGAGTAACCCTATTTAACACAGGCTGAATCCCTGTTGCCAGATCTGTCTTTCAACCAAGCAGAAATATCTCTGTCTAAGCTTCAATTTGTTTGCCCTCATCCAGTCCACCTCAGGCAGTGGTTAAACACAGGAACAGCTTTCTTGGAACTGGGTAGAAAGAAGTCATAGAGATGGGCATCATCAACACACTGGTGGCCCCTACCCCAGAACTCTGGACAATCTCTCCCAGAGCTTCTGTATAGATGTTAAATAGCACAGGGGACAAGACAGACCTATGAAGGACTCCACAGGCCAATGGCCAAGAAGATGAGCAGGTATCCCTCTGCAGCACTCTCTGAGAGCACTCCTCCAGGAAAGAACAGAGCCACTGTGGAACAGTACCTTCAAGCCCCATCCCAGAGAGACAATTGAGAAGGCTACACAAATGGAAAAGTATCCCTCAACATGGAACAACCAGGGACCAAAGTTACATCCACTGGAACTGTATAAACTCTGGTGTCTAAATCAAGAGTAAATCTAAGAGATTTTATCTGTGAAATGATGGGCAAATTATTCACAGTGGGCTGATGAGTGGCTTATATTTTCTTTGGGCCACACTGTAACAGATCCTTGGCCACTTAAAACAGCTCTGCTGAATGGTTCTGCAGTTCTATAATAACATGAGCCAGAAAAGCCTTTTTTGCTACTCTTATTGCCCCACCGTAGGCCTTCTGTTCAATTTTAGCCTATTTTTTGGTTTCACTCGCTCTGAGTATTTTGCCATTGTCTGTCTAATTTCAATCTTGCTTGTTTCATTGCTGCCAGCTCCTTCGACATCCACAAGGCTGGTTTAGCTTCATTCTGTGAGAAGGGACATTTAGGAGTGACCATGTTCATCACCTTGGCCTTTTCCCCATTCCAGAGATCAACCACACTTTCAACAGGATCGATCGTCAAGGCAGCAGGAAGTTTCCAAGAACCATCAGAAACCTCTCTAGATCCTAAGCCTCCTCTGGTAGACTATCTTAATAGGTCCTCCATACCTGCGGAGGCTCTTAGTCATCCTGCAAATCTAAATCTGACCAAGAAGTTATCTGTCCATGACAATATGAGAAAGCTCGTCCATTCCCAAATCAAGACCATCCCATCCCATCCCTTTTCCTGTTTTCCTGCAGAAAACAAGGTCTAGAGTGTGACCAGCAGCATGAGTGGGGAAAATACCACTTGGGACAGACCCATGGTTGTTATGGCGGACATGAAGTCCTGAACCACTCCTAACAGCATAGCCTTAGCATGGATGTTAAAGTCCCCCAGTGTCACAAGCCACAGGAACTGGGTGGGTGGTACACAAACAGAAACCACAATCTGTCAAAATTAATTTATACATGGTCACATCAGCCAGAATAGCTTATGTGCAAAAACAGAAGATAGAAGAAAAACCTCTGATAGACAATTGGATATTAAAAATATTAGAAATGATAGAAATGGAGAAATTGACAACATTACTGAAAGAAACATTTATCCAAAACTTCAAGAGAGAATGGAAACCATTTTTAGAGTTTATTAAAAAATATGACAGAAAATAACTTTAGCAT